>BSBM01000770.1:5017500-5617500 GCA_027924585.1 Larix kaempferi
CTCAGCCACGTTCACACCACAATTTGTGACCATTTGGGTTGAGTTGGAGCAAGTTGGACCCACCTAGGGGGGATTGAGGCCAGTTTGGCCAATTTGACATGTACACTAATTTTGGGCTTCCTAAGCCTCACAAATTTCTCGAAATGTAATATAAACCTGTTCTAAACATATTTACATGTTAGACAGTCAGATAATACCAAGTTTCTGTTCACATTGTGTCTGCAAATTTGTCTTCTTTCAAGCTTTTTTGCTGGTTTTTGCAAGTAATTCGATTTGTGAGGTTCTCTAAGGCTCCTAGATCTTGCTGTAGATCATAATTCTCCCATGGTATCAGAGCCTTGTGGAGTTTAGTGAGTTGCAGATCAATCTTGAGTGTTTTGAGCTACATTATTGAGAGAATTTCCAGATAAAATTGAGTGTTTTTTTGCAGGACTTTTAGCAGTTTTCTCACCATCAACGCAAGCAGAAATGGAAGCAAACTACCTCTTGCTTACTCCTTTCAATTTCTTCGATTGGAAGGCTGAAATGGTCATTCAACTGAGATTTAAGGGTCTCTATAGAGTTACCATGGGCACAGAAGTGGAGCCAAACTCTGCTGTGGAGAAAGCCAAGTACTACAATCGACTTGATGAAGCATATGGATTGCTATGCCTGAGTATTTCGAGGGAACTCTTGTTTCATACAGACAGTTTGACAACCCCAAATGAAGTCTGGGTTAAGCTAGAATCACTCTTTGGGAAAACTGATGAATTGAGAGACCATCAGCTTGAAAACGAGCTCATCAGCTTGAGCCCAGTGCATTTTGAAACTATCCAGGAGTTCTTCACTAAGTTCAAGTCTCTAGTGCTTCAGCTGCAGCAATGTGGAATTGTTAAGAAAGAAGAACAATTGATACTGTCCATCCTTTCGAAGCTAGGGCCAGAATTTTCAGTGTTTGTAAGCACCTTCCATTCTGCCAAGATGACACTTCGAAATTGGCAAATCCCAACACTAGCAAACTTCATGGAATGTCTTACTCAAGAGCAAGACAAGCTCGTTCAAATGGGTACCATCAAATCTAAAGATCAAGCTTTGGCCATGGGTGTTTCGAATGCCTCCAAGGGAAAGCAGAAGGCAAAGAATTCGAAGTAGCCAGAGAAGAGGAAGTTTGAAAAACCCAAATCCACTGATGGGGGTTCGAATCCTTCCAAGGAGAAGGACAAGAAGGGAAAAGAGAAGACCAAATGCACCTATTGCCACAAGGGATGGCATCTAGAGAGCTCCTGCATGAAGAAAACCATTGATACCATGGCACAGCTGCTGGAGAAAAATAACATCCCTGTCCCTGATGGCGCAAGGAAGAAAGATGGCACCTCCAATTCTGACAACAAGGAGAAATGTCATGCCTTGGTAGCAGGTATTTCCAATTCCTCATCCTTCATTATGTATTCAGGGGCTTCGACGCACATGGTTTCATCTAGAGAGCTCTTCTCCTCTATGCATTCGAATAGTGGCCCAGCAGTTCGAATGGGAGATGACTCTGAAATCCAGACCAAAGGGATTGGTAGGATTGGTTTGGAGCATGGTTATTTCAGTGATGTGCTTTATGTACCATCTTTGGATGCAAATTTGCTATCAGTATATCGAATGACCCATACATGAGAAGCCAAGCGAGTAATATTTACTCCTGACTTGGTAGAGATTTCAGAAATTTCATCAAACCAAGTTGTGGCAGTTGGGTATGCAGATCACCAAAAGAGGATGTACAAATTCTCGAATTTTCTTCCCAATTCTAGTGACCAAGCTCTCCTTTCTCATGCCAACGAGACCTCCAAGCTATGGCATGAAATATTTGGCCACATGAACTACAAGTATCTCCAAGCATTGCACAAAGATGAGATGGTGGAAGGGCTTCTTGAAATCAAATCTTCAACTGGAGCTTGCATTGGATGTGTAGTTGGGAAGCATCTAGAACGCGGCTATGGGAAGGGGATGGCAAGGAGAGCCACCCAACCACTTGGATTGGTACACTCAGACCTCATTGGTCCTCTACCCACTCCATCCTATGGTGGATCAAGGTATGTACTCGCTTTCATTGATGACTACTCTCGATTTTGCTGGGTATTCTTCCTAAAATTAAAATCTGAAGTGTTTGAGCAACTGAAGATTTGGAAGGCCTTAGTGGAAAATCAGAGTGGGCATAAGATAAAAATCCTTAGGACTGATAATGGGAAGGAATATGTAAACAAAAATCTGCAGCATCTTTGTGAGGAATGTGGCATTCAAATGCAACATTCAACCCCCCTACACACCACAACAAAATGGTGTGGCAGAGAGGAAAAATAGATCTCTCAAGGAGATGGCAACATGCATGATTGAAGCAAGGGATCTAAGCCCCAAGTTATGGGCTGACGCTATCAATTGTGTTGCACATATTTAGAACAGGGCATTCCACAAATCAGTCAAAGGAAAAACCCCCTACGAGGCATGGTTTGGCCAAAAACCAAATGTCTCAAATTTCAGGATTTTTGGATCTAGAGCATGGGCTCGAATTCCATCAGAAAAGAGGAAGGCTTTGCAGCCAAAAAGCAGGGAATGTATCATGGTTGGATATGGTGAAGATACAAAGGGCTATGAGCTCTTTGACACATCCACACTCAAAAATTTCATTGAGAGAAGTGTGCAATTCGAAGAGGAACCAATACCAGATTTTGAGTTTGCACTGGGGGAATGCTCTTCTCCTCCACACGTTGATGAAGTAAGTAATGATTCAAGCTTTGTATTTTCTGATAATTCTGATAATGACATGGCTGATGATGACATTGCTGTAGATGAGTCACCATCAAGGCCCAAGTGGGCTGAAAAAATCATACAAGCTGTAGGTGAATTGGCAGGCAATCCCCAAGAACCTAGGAAGACTAGATCTCAAACAAACAATGCTTCCTTTGCAAGTGAAAGTGCTCTTGCTGATCACTGTTATATGATGATTGGATCTGATCCAAAATCATATCAGGAAGCTTATCATGATCCAGGGTGGAGATCAGAAATGGAAGAAGAATTCCATTCTCTCCAAGAGAATGAAACATGGGATTTGGTCCCCCTTCCTCCCAAGAGGAAGCTTGTGCAATGTAAGTGAATTTTTCGAACCAAACTTGCTGTTGATGGTTCTGATCTGAAGTATAAGGCTAGATTAGTGGCTAAGGGCTACTCTCAAATCCAAGGTGTGGATTATACTGAGACCTTTGCACCGGTTGCAAAGATGGATTCAATTAGACTAGCTCTAGCCATTGCAACTAGTAAGGGTTGGCAAGTGCACCATATGGATGTTAAAAGTGCATTCTTACATGGTGAGCTAAAGGAAGAGATCTACATGCAGCAACCTGAAGGTTTCCAAGAGGATCCTTCACTTGTTTGCAGGTTGAAGAAATCACTCTATAGACTCAAGCAAGCCCGCGGGGCTTGGTATGCTAAAATGGATGCTTTTTTGCTCTCAATTGGTTACATTCGATGCAAGTATGATCCAAATGTGTATTTGCAGCAATGTGATGATATTTTGGAGGTCATTGTACTATATGTTGATGATCTTTTAATTACAGGGAGCTGCAACAAACAAATTGGTTCAATTAAGGCATCTCTACATAGTGACTTTGCCATGACCGATCTAGGATTGCTAAGGCAATTTTTGGGTTTGGAAATTGAGCAATCTGAAAGAGGCATCATGCTGAGTCAACCAAAGTATGCTTCAAACCTGCTATTGAAGTTTAAAATGGTTGATTGTAAGGCAACCAAGTGCCCATTCCTTTCGGGCATAAAACTAGGTGAATTTGGTGATTCTCCTTTGGTAGATTGCACACTCTACAGGAAGCTAGTTGGTAGTTTGCTATACCTTAGACGTACAAGACCTGATTTGTCTTATGCTGTAAGTGCTGTAGCAAGATATATGCAATAGCCACATGAGATCCATTGGAAGGCAGCCAAAAAGATCCTCCAGTATGTCCAAGGAACAAAGAATTTTGGGGTACTCTATGCAGCTTGTTCTTCACTACAACTAGTTGGATTTTCTGATTCGGATTGGGTTGGAGATCCAATTGATAGAAAGTCCACTTCAGGTTTTGTTTTGATGTTTGCTGAAGGTCCTATTTGCTGGTCAAGTAAGAAACAACATACTATTTCCCTTTCATCAGCAGAGGCTGAATATAGGGCAGCAGTGAATGAAGCCACATAGTGTGTTTGGTTGTAAGGAATTCTTCAGGAATTTGGTGTTGCAGTCGATTCTCCAACCAACATTTGGGTGGACAATCAAAGTGCCATCAAGATATCTACTGATCCAGTTCAGAGGCAGAGAACAAAGCACATAGAGATCCATATGCACTACATCCGGGGCTTAGTGCATGATAGAGTGATTTCCTTGCAGTATTGCCCATCCACTGAGCAAACTGCTGATATTTTCACCAAGTGTTTCATTGAGAAGACCTTCACTCACTTGAGAGCTTTGCTTGGAGTTAGTGATGGATGGTGATTGCTGCAATTTTATTGCAGGTTCAGCCCCATGTCCATTTTAGAGGGAAGGTTTTATCCCATGAGGTTTTCCTTCTTGTCCTCAATTTACATGGACAAATAAAATTTCTGTTTTGTATGAGGTGACTTGAGCCTTTGTTGCCAAGGCCTCCCACTTTAATTTCATGAGCTGTACTAAGTTTTGGTTAAGGGGGGGTGTTAGAACAATAATCCACCTCTTAGTACCTTGGTTCATAGCCTTAGTCAATTTTATTGTCTATTATGCATTATTACACTATGGTTTGGACTTAGGTAGCTTTAATTGGGCAAATATCCACTTAACTGGAAGTGTTCACACCTATTTGAGCAATCCAGCTCAGTCAAACTCCACATGTGTCCACAAGTGCGCCCTCATTTAATGCTAAAGCGCTCCCCTTCCTTGAAATGGGGAATTGTTGTTGACTTGGAGCGCTTGGATGGATTTGGCCCAATTTTGGCATGATTTGGAACATTTAATGCCTCCTAGGACCTCCCACTCACCTTATTTTGCTCACCCACGCATGCCTATGCCCAATTATTGTTCCAGCATGCCTCAGCCATGTTCACACCACAATTCGTGACCATTTGGGCTGAGTTGGAGCAAGTTGGACCCACCTAGGGGGGATTGAGGCCAATTTGGCCAATTAGACATGTACACTCATTTTGGGCTTCCTAAGCCTCATGAATTTCTCGAAATGTAATATAAACCTGTTCTAAACATATTTACATGTTAGACAGTCAGATAATACCAAGTTTCTGTTCACATTGTGTCTGTAAATTTGTCTTCTTTCCAGCTTTTTTGCTGGTTTTTGAAAGTAATTCGATTTGTGAGGTTATCTAAGGCTCCTAGATCTTGCTGTAGATCATAATTCTCACATTGACAAAAAGATGCGCCTTCGCAAGGCTAGTTGAGAAATGTACTCCTTTTCCCAAATTTGTGGACATAATTGCAAAATAACTGATGCCCTAGTTTTCCCCCCGACAGTAGTGACAATGCTAAAAATGGAAGTTCTCGGATTTGAATTATGCTTTCACAGGAAGATGCGCCCTCCTAGGGCAAGTTGGGATGACCTCCTTTTCAAGTTGATCTGTGGAGGGAAGTGCCTGGAACAGGAAGCCCTAGCTTCTCCCAGTGCTGCACAATGCCTTCTTTTCAGATTGGCTCTGATACCGTGTTAGAGTTTGCACTTTAATTCAATTTAATTAGATCTTTAACTGAAAGACAGACAAGCACAACAAAACACAAGAGACACAATAATTTTCCTCGGGGAAACCATAAAGGAGAAAACCCCGCAACTTCCTCAGAAATAGATTTGTCACTAGGATAATTTCAAGCAAGATAGAAAAACCAAAATATAAGATATCTTTTGCAGCTTTCTCTCTTTCTCCTCTAATGAACTTGTCTTCTCTCTCTCCTTATGCGAACTTGCTTGAGTGAGTGGTGTGTCCAAATGAAAGAGCAAGCTTCTCTATTATACTTTATGTTTGACTGCCCTCTTACCTAATTGGGCCGACCTCTCTTACCTAACTGGGCCGACCTCTCATAGGGAGACTCAAAAATACAATTTACATTTGACCTTTGGGGATCTAATGCCCCAATTGACAATGGAGGTTTTACCTCAATAATCTTGCATGACCAAACATAATAATGACATCCCCGAATGGATGAAAAACATCTCCGTCGGAGGTACAAATAAAATACAATAACAATATAATTATAAAATACAAATGAATATCTTCCGAAGTTACATTTACAACAACACCTGCAACATCACTTCACCATCTCGAAGGTATTTTAGCCCATACTCCAACGTGGTTCTCAAGTATTTGAGCACATGTTTTGTTGCTACCCAATGCTTCTTCCTCAGCTCCACCATGAATTGGCCCAAGGTGTTCACTGCAAAACATATATTTGGCCTAGTGTTGACCAGATACATCAAAGAACCTATTAGCTACTTGTACAACGCGGGATCTACCATATCTGTATTTGAAGTAGTGACCTTGTTCAAATAAGTATTCGTAAATGTGGCCATGGGCCTGCTGTCCTCTATCCAAATTCTCTTCAGGATCTCAACTGCATACTTGCCCAAGGAAAATCTCCCCTGGTTTCTGCCAAACCTCCAAACCCGAGAAGTAATGCATCATGTTGATGTCCATTTCAAACTCAACTCCCATATTTGCTTTGCACCCTGCAATGAGCTTCTCTACACCTGTAAGAACAAGTCATCTACATACAACACCAAAATGAGCATATCATCCTCAACAAATATGAAATATAAGTTGGGATCTGCTTCACTTTTGGTCAAACCCATGCTCTACAAGTATCCATCAATCTTGGAATACCATGCTGTCGGTGCTTGCTTGAGTCCGTACAAGGCTTTCTTAAGCCTGCAAACATGGGACTCCTTCCCATTTACCTCTAAGGAGGTTGCTTGATGTACACTTCCTTCTCAGTTATATCATTGAGGAATGATGTCTTTACATCCATCTGACGTATCCTCCATCCTATAATGGAGACTAAGGATTCCACTGCTCCAATGGAAGTGTGCTTGGTGACTAGAGCAAACAACTCCTCGTAATCCACGTCCCTCTTTCTGGGAGAATCCTCTCGCCATGAACCTCGCTTTGTACTTCTCTGTGCTGCCATTTGCTGCATACTTGATCTTGTAGAGTCATATGGAAGTCACCGCTGACTTCCCCTTTAGTCTAGGGACAATGTCCCAATCATCATTCTTCATGATGGAGGTGTATTCCTCCACCATGGCACCCCTCCAAAATTGTTGGTCGACTGCCTCCTGAAAACTGGAAGGCTCGGAATCTATGATGCTGCTCATCAATGCCATGTAGTTTGGAAACATCTTCGGAGGTTTTCTTTCCCTGAATGTGCTCCTAGGAGCTTCTAAATACTCCTGAGCATCCCCCAATGTCTTTGTGAACCATCAAGGTCTCTTGACAAAACTGGTAGAAGCTGGTGGCTTCTCCTCTGCATCTGAAGGTTGCTGCCCCGAACTGGAAGTCGCTCGTGACCTTGGCTCAACATTCGAAGCTTTCTGCTCCCATCCTCTATCAATGGAATAGGCTCATGGAGTCACGAGACTTCCTGGATGCAAATTCTTCCTTGAATTTTACATCCTTGCTTACAGTTGTCTTTCTTTCCCCTGGAATATAGATCTTGTAAGCCGTTGAATTCTCATTGCACCGAGTGAAACGAGGTGCTCTACAGCCCAGTATGGGAGAGATCCTCTAACGTGATATAACGTTATAACGTTAGTAACAAAATAATTAAAAAAATTCATGTCGGCTCATAAAATAAAAAAATTATGGAAAATATTTAAAAAAAAATCCATATTGGTTCATAAAATAAAATATTATGAAAAGTAATTAAAAAATAGATGTTCGTTTATAAAATAAAAACTTAAAACTTAAACCTGGATCTATCAATCAAGAAAGATTAAATTTCTTGAGTTTAAATTTAAAAAAAGAAATACACCTCAAGAAATTGGATCCCTCTCGGTGCTTGATAGATACGAGTTTAAGATGGATCTATGCTGGTTGTAGCCAACAAACAAACCCTTCTTGTTGGAGGGTCCAATTTGGTCCTCTTCTGTATTGGTATATGGATATAAACTAGACAACCAAAGATGCAGAAATGACTCACTTTCAACTTCACATTAATGAATGCCTCCTTTGGTGTCTTGTTCCCCAAAACCTTGTGAGGACACCTGTTCTAGATTTAGACTGCTACATTGCATTCTAGTGTCCATAGAAACATCGACAAATCTTGGTCATGTATCATGGCCTTAGTAGCCCCTATGATAGATCGATTCTTCCACTGTGCAATCTCGTTCTGCTGTAGGTTGTACGAAACAATGAACTCCCTCTTGATTCCTATATCCTTGTAGAAATCATTGAAATCGTTGGAGGTATCCTCATCCCCATTACCTGAAGTCAAAACCTTGACCTTCTTCCCTGTCTGGTTCTCCACAAGAGCCTTGAACTCCTGAAGCCTGCTGAAGAATTCATCCTCGGTCTTTAGGAAGTAGATCCATGTTTTGCGAGAGAAGTCATCAATGAAATAAACATAGTACATGCTTTCTGTGATTGATGCTACTGACATTGGTCCACAAATCCGAATGCACCAGATCTAGAATCCCCTTAGATCTGTGCTCACTGTTTGGGAAAGCAACCTTGGCATGCTTGCCAATCGTACACCCTCTGCATACACCCTGTTGCTTAATGCTGAACTCTGGAAGGTCTGTAATGTTCGCCCTCAAAATACACAAAGCTCGATAATGCAGGTGCCCATCCTCTTTTGCCATAACTCGCACATGTTATCTATGCTATGAAGTAGGGCTCGAACAGGTTCACCCTGTAGCTTGTACAAAATTTTCTTCTGTAACCCCAATCATTTGAGTTGATCCTGGGCTAGACTCCTTTGTTCTAATGAGGAGTTGCTTGTTCTTGAACTCTACTACATAGCCCTTATCTTCCATGACCAAAACTGAAAGCATATTCTTCTTGAGACCTAGATCAAATAATACATCATCAAAGTCTAATGAGTTACTTGGCTGGAGTTGGAAAGGAATTGTACCAACTACTGCTATTGGGTACTTGGCATCATCATCAAGTTTGACCCGAACTCTAGAGTTGTGCTCTTTTAGATTTGAAAATAACTCCTAGGTTGATGTCATATGCCTCGATGCTCATACCAAGCATTCCTCGGAATAGTGTTGGTAGAAAGGCAAGATACCATTGAGAAATCCTTCTCAAACTTGGTAGCAAACTTGCTCATTTGAGTTTCTGCAGAGGTTGCCACCTGCTTCTGTTGTTGCTTCCCTTTTCTCTAGTCCACATACCAAGCATTCCTCGAATAGTGTTGGTAGAAAGACAAGATACCATTGAGAAATCCTTCTCAAACCTGGTAGCAAACTCGCTCATTTGAGTTTCTGCAGAGGTTGCCGCTTGCTTCTGCTGTTGTTTCCCTTTGCTCAAGTCCTTCTTCTCTAGCTATGAGGCTGACTCCTCACTCTTCATCTTGCCCTTGTTGGGTCTTTTGCCTTTGTCCTTCTTCTCTTGACTAATTCGGGCATGGTCGTTGTCACCTCCATGTCTGTTGGCCTTTGACTCCATCCGAGTCTCCTCCTAGATACAGTCATCCCACAGTCTTTCTTAGGTAGGAAGATTTTCTCGAGCACAAACATACTGGACAAATGTTTCCCATTGAGGTGGGGACCCATTCAATGTCCTGTTTACTGGCTCTTTGTCTTCAACCTTCACCCCAACTGCGGCAAGCTGGTTATGAATTTGTGTGACCTTCTTTAGGTAACTGGTAACGGTGTTTGATCTGGTTATCTCAATAGATCCCATTTGCAGCCATTAGAGAGCTCATTTGTAGCCATGGATCTCCTACCCCCTGTCTCAATCGCTATACAATTTTGAAGGAGGCCCAGTTTTGTTGAAGGAGGCCCGAAAAGCTTCACAACACGTCCTACGAGGGCATATTCACATTCATTCAAAAGATGAAAGAGGCCATTTGAGAATTTCTCCCAAATGAGGTTCTTGTTGAAGAAGACCTCCAGGATGTCTTCTCATTCTTCAGATCTACAACCTTTACTCCTACAGTTCACCAAGTTCTGCACAAAAGCTTCAAGGGATTTTCTCCATTTGAAGCAAGGAGTGGTCAAGAACCACCATTCAAGCACTTCAAAGTGTTTGGATCTCGTGAATGGGCTCACATGCACTTCAAAAGAAGGAGTTCACAAAGGTTTGCAAGAATCTTCACAAAGCCCTTTACCGAGAAGCAGTTCACCTAGTTGAGAGCTTCTTTTGGAGTAAAGGCTTTTTTTTAAGGAGGCTCCTTAAAGTCTTATTTTCACATTCTCTTTTATGGGGGGGGGGGGATTTTCCACTGGTTTTTTTCCCTCTTTCCCAACTTTCAAAGAATTTTTTGTGTGCATGGGTACCTAATATGGTTGCAAATTGCTGAGACCCATTTTTTACTTAGTTTATTTTTACCTAGTTAGTCTTATGGGGTGTGTTAGAATAAATATAACCCACCTAGATCTTGACCTGCTGATTCTAATGGGCCCAACCACACCAAAATTGACCTCTTGAGTTAGACATACACCGAAACAATAGATTTGGGGGCACACTCTTTGATTTGAGGGTGCATTCCCTAAATATGGGGCACAATCCTTGATTTAAGGAGGTAGTTAAGTGAAGACTATATGCGCCCCACTGATTGAGGTCATAACTGAACCTAACTATTCCTAACTGGTCCTCTAGTGACATTAGTGCCCCAGTTCACTTCATTTTAGTGCAGGCCATTTCAGTTCAGTTCAGTTAAGTTCAATTCAATTCAATTCATGATAGTTCAACTCAGTGTAGGATATCTTGCATGACTAACTGAGGTTATTTGCTCTAATTTAAGCCTGACTAGTCCTTTAACATGGCATGGGCAATTCAAATTGCCTTCTAACCTAACTCGAATTGCCTCTCTATATATTGTAAGCTTCTCCATTTAGTTATTTAATGAACTTGATCATTCTTTTCTCTTCCATTCCGAGTTTTTTATGTAATAATCAACGTTATCCATTTATTACATTATGATTTGATGGCTGATTTGTTTCTCATTGCATATCTAGTTAGTTTATGTACTTAGATCTATACATGTTCAAATCTTATAACATAGTGTTGTTTTAGTTTCAGATTTTGCCCAATTGGTGAGGGCTTTTTGACATGCAAGTAGATAGAATGAAAGTACCAGCCAAGATGAATCCAGAACATCTCTCGGATCGAAAAATACCGAGTTTTGCTCAAAAAAGTACGTTCATGAAAATATGCATTGTAGTCATTGACGAAATCCACACCACCTTTTCTGAACTGACTGATCTGTGGCAGTAGTGATCAATCTGATGGCACATATCTGAATACGGGGCCAAATGGGTATCCAAAAATGTCCTCAGGTTGAAATTATACAGAGTATATCTCAATATATAGCATCCCCCATTTGGTCACCCAGGAATATTGAAAAACCTTGTTTTGGCTGATAACTTCTGATATACTGGCTAGATGATGCATATCTTTATCATACATCCGTGATGGACAAACAACAAAGATTGTCCATGTGGACAGATACAAGAATACATTTAATTATCATAAATGACTCGTTAAACAACTAGTCATGCTATGCATGATGATATACCGACTACATAAATATCATCAAATAGGCTTGTGGGATACATGAGTTATCCATTAACCAGTACTAAGACAACATCAAGGCATTAATACGAGATATTTTCTCCTTCGGGGTGGAGTTATTATCATTTTTTCTTGGTCAAGGTTGTTGCTCATGCATATTTATCAAAAGTTTGTTAGAAAGTTGGTTAACTTGGCACATCCTTCAGGGGCACACTTTATATTAAGACTATTTAATTATTCTTACTTAAAGATTTGTTGACTTATTATACCTTGATTCACACATGGGAGGTTGGTTATACTTTAAATAATGTTCTAAAGAGTTTGTTGTGAGGGATTTATTAGAGCCACACATGCCTCGAGATCTTTGTGGCACATTATCCAAGGGCACAATTGCGTGAAGGATACTATGTTGTGATGGTCAAAGCCTAATTCATTCACTTTGAATCTTTTCACATGTGGGAATCTTCTCTTTCTTGAAGGGTGCACTTATGGAAAAGTTATTTATCATTTCAAGGAATTTCTTGCTTGGTCAAACCAGAATTCGTCCACCTTGGAGACTCTCACATGTGTGGACATTCTTTTTCTCTTAAAAGGGTGCACTTTTGGAAGGAATTGTTTATTATTTCATAAAGGTTCTTGCCTAGTCAATCACTCAAAGGAAGGAGGCTCCCTACCTTCTTGGCTATTTATGGTGGTGGTTCCTAATTAATTTATTATTTTTAATATTATTGATTTGTCTAAAAGAGTATTCTTTTATAGGCTTGTACGCACGAAGTTTCAAACCGGTGACCTTACGCAAGGAGTGCCTTAACAATGCACCCAATCATCGTCTATTCTATGCCCCATGGGCAGAATTGTCTAAAAGAGTTGGTTAGATGAAAAATATTATTTTATTGTAAAGGAATTTGAGCTAGACTTTATGTAAAGAGTTGCCCTTCCTCATTCATTTTCCTTGATAGGATTTGGGAAGAAACCCTTGGAGTTTACTTGAATACCTATTGGATGTGCCTTTGGAGGATTAATAAAGTGCCTTATGGATGAGAAAATCTTCTAGATCTTTATGCTCTTGTTGAATATTTCTTGACATATGCTTATGGAGTATTGAATCATGTGACATCTTTGTTTGTTTATTTGTGTTTATCATTGGCATGTTGTTTATGGAAGCATGTTTCTTTAAGCTTCATGATGTGGACATACATTTCATTTTTGGTAGACATAGCCTTCATAAGTGTTGGAGTTCATGTACTTTTGGGATCTCCCTAGTCATATTTTTGTAGTTTGGGACAACAGGAAAAGCTTTTTGTAGCTTGTAGACTTCAACCTCAATTGCCCTCTTTTCTTTAATATGATAGCTGGTCCATTCATCCACTTCCATTTCCTTAACTTCTAAAACTGTTTTGTTGGAATTAACTCTTCAATTCACCTTGCAGTCCACAGCTTAAAATTCCTGAAATATTATATATGAAAGCCTCCCATGAGCTGGAGGAGAGTTGGCCTAAAGAGTGAAGAAGGTTTGTGTGGTGACACTGGCAATCCTCTTGGTTCCAAGGCCTCTCTTGAGCTTTTAGGACTTTATCTCTAGAGGTGAGGGTTTGTGAGGTAACAAAGAGAAAAAAAGCTTATAATGCCTTACTTCATGAGAAGATGATTAGATTGTTCTATTTGTTGATGAGAATTTGCAATTTCATGACTATGGATGGCTAGAAGAAAATCTTATTTAAGTGGAATGAAGGTTTCTTAGATTTGACTTGGAGACCAATCTGGATTGCAAATTTAGGATGTGATCCTTGGGTTGGCATTTGATTTACATGTATCAGATGTCATTACTCATTAGATTTCTATTGTAATACATAAACAATCTTTGAGATTGTTAAAATGTTTCAGAAATATATAAATGGATCTTATATTCAACATATGAAAATTTTGGGAGGTTCAGTCAGTTGAGGAATCGCAGGAGTCATGGCGAGTTAACCGCTTCACCATGTTGATATGATGGGCTCTTCTGATGATAACTTCTCGTAAAAGCACAAGACTTAAACTGCTCCAAATCATAAGGAACATGCGAATGTGAAGACGATGGCTGAGATATATCTTTAATCAATTGAACCCAATCTGTCTCTTCACCGCACTGCTTCTCCAAATCCTCATTGCTGATACTCATGCATGGCTCTGACTGCTGATATGAACAAATAGCATGTTCTTCTTCCATGTCCAAATGTTCCAAGGTCTCAAATGTCATGCCTCCTTCTCTGAACACCTCATAGATGTGTTTTTCAGTAAAGTCATCAAGAGACTCCGATTCAAACTTCCTCTCTTCAGATATGTCATAAGTGGGATTTTCAATAAAAACCTCAAAGGATTCCGACTTATCATTTACTTCTTTAAACATGGCATAGATGGGGCTCTCTATAAATGTCCATTTATCATAATCAATATCTATGTCAGTCATGGGGGAGTCGTCGCTACTTGTATCATGCTCTAGGCTATGTCTGTCCTTTTCATGCTCACAATCCCCCTCTTCAGAAAAAAAGGTCATAAGGAAGTAAGCCTTCCGATCCTACATCATTATACACATTACAAACCTCCTCATGTATTTCAATATGGGCTTCTGTAATGGTTTCTTCTGGAGGCGGATCATGAGTACACATGTGCTCATCATCACTGAAATAGTCTTGAAAAAACTCCCAATCTTCAATGTCTTTTGTTATGGTGGCATGAGGAGGGTCTTCAATAATATCTTCAACAAATGGACTTTAATAAAGTTCCTTAATAGTGTCATTATGAATCTGATGGGAAGAAACCATGTTTCCTTTGATAGGTTGCCTAATCTTCTCGTACTTGTAATAACTCAGAGGGGGCTTCCAACTTTCCCTAAGAATGGTGTGGATATCGCCTACCATATTGACAAAATCAGGCTCGCTTGAACCCTGCTCACTTCTGCTACCCTCCGGAAACCCATGTTTTTCAATATAACACGCAAAGTAACAAGTGGATTCCTCATGGAAATCATTACATGCCCTACAGAAGGGTGTATAGTTCTCAACCATGATAGCAACTTCTAAATGGTTAGGAGGCCTCTCATCATGGTTAGGACCCTTCCTTGGCCATTTTGTTTTTGGAGGGTAATTTCCTTGAATGGGTTGGATCTGATATCTTTCCATGTCTATGACCCGATTCTGCATCTCTTCTAATTGAGAAAGATATTTCATTTCCATGTTTTCCATTTTTTCACTCATCTCTAACATCTTTCTATCATGAATATCCGGTTGGGAAAAGGAAGCCTTTTCCTTAGGTTCAGTTTGCTTCATCGAAGTCAAGGCCCTTGAATAGCCAGGGATGTTGGACTTGCCAGATGCCTGCATGTTTCTGTCAATTTTAATAGCCATATCTTGGGCCATCAAAAGGGTGGTGGGTTCTTTGTCTCTAAGCTGATACTGTATTTCACCACTTAGTGCCTTAATGTGATAAACCAAAATGCACTGTGCTGTAGGCTTGAAGTCTGTATGCATACTGTTTATTAAGTCCGTGAAATTCTTGTTAAACTCATCCACAACTTCATTTTCGCTTCTCTTGATATTGTTTAAGGCAGCTAGTTAATGACGTGGCTCTATCTTTTTCCCAAATTTGTTGGTGAAGGTAGTTTTGAAAGTTTTGAAAGTTGCAAAGGAGTTATCAGGTAAGTTGATAAACCAATCACCAGCATCTCCTTCCAAGGATAGGGCAAAAAGTTTCATGTAGACATCTTCATGTTTATTTGTTGTATCCTTGATCCAGCCGCTAAGACATTTGGAGAAGCTTTTCAGATGATCAACTGCAGTGATGGCATTAGTGCCAGTGAAGATGGGCAGTTTATCTATAGATTTGTCTTGTAGATCATGTGGTTGACCTGCTATCTGAGTAATGTTAAGGGGACTGAAATATTCACCCATTATGTCAGATCAACATTTATTATTTTCTACAAAAAGATTATGGATGTCCGAAACAGACTCAGATCTTAAATTCTGAAGGATCCTACGAGAATCTAACCTATTTAATCTCCTCCGATAAACCTTTTCAGGGTCAGGGATGAAATCAAGTAGGCCTACAGAGTTCCTTCTTGTTGAATACCTTGGTAAGTTTAATGACAGTGGAGTCGCTAGATGGATCAAGTCTAATTTTAGAGAGTTATTTAGACTAAAAATCTATGAAAAAGATTCAGGTAAAAAACTAAGATAAAACTAAGGTAAAGTCGTCTAGGAACAAAAAATTTGTCCCAAGCAGCGGCGCCATAAATGTTGCCCGCCGATGTGCACACAGCAACGGAAATCTTTCGAAGCTGCTTTGGGAATGTGTGGCCTTGGGGGCAAGCAAAGAGTCAGGTGTTGTCACCTGATCCCGACTCTTCCGGTTAGGCAAACTCGTAACGAAGCCAAGGGGGGTAGACCCTACAAAGAGTTACTAAGGCGCTTATGGTTTTAAAGTGTTTTTGAAATGTTTGATGAGGATGGGTGTTGTTTTAGGAGTTTTTGAATGATTTACAATAATAGGTTAAGTCCAAGCATGTATTTGCAAAATAGTTTAGATGACACAACCAATGATAATTTATAAACAAAGCATCCACATTATGATATGATTAAAACATATAAATGACAATCTTCCAGATAGATAATAACTAAATAAAACACTGAATAATTGTTGATTTGTGAAATGACTAGTGCCAAAATGGAGTCACTGTCTTGAGTGCTTGGGATGCTTAAAACATGTCTCAGGTGTGTGCATGCGAATGTTTTGCAAATGCTCTTGGTAAATTTTATTGTAAATTTTTGGGGTGAAGTTGATTATTAGGGGGATGGGGATCTCCAAGATATACCTTGCGGTACAGGAGATATGTCCG
Organism: Larix kaempferi; assembly: GCA_027924585.1. Taxonomy (NCBI): domain Eukaryota; kingdom Viridiplantae; phylum Streptophyta; class Pinopsida; order Pinales; family Pinaceae; genus Larix; species Larix kaempferi. The sequence goes on from BSBM01000770.1 coordinate 5,034,089, forward strand.
GATAATAGTCTAAGTGGCTTCGTACAAGGACATGTGGGCTGGCCGGAGTCTCTAGAGCGGTGCTCAACACTACACCAACAAGGATGTAGCCTAACTGGTGCCCTTAAGGTCTCGGTCCAGTGGTTCCTGCGTCCCCAGGCAGAATTTGCCCACTTTCGACTATTAGCGATCAACTCCGGATTTTCTTTGGTTTTCTCGGGATGTATTTTATTATGGTTGAAGTGGAGTTAGATGTGAGGAATCAAGCAAGCTACTGTGTTTCTGAGTATCCCACAAGTGGGTAGAGCATACATAGTGTAGTAAATATTCGTTCTGATTTTATTATGGGTTATGAACGAGAACCATAGACTCTCCGATAGAGAGCACTCTTGATCCGATAATGAACGAGATTCAAGAGATTTTAATTGTGAAAATGCAAATTAAAAAAACTACCCAAGAATCTCTTTCAGGTCTAGGGCCGTACTCGGGAGAGCAAGGGGGTTAGCAAAACAAACTGAAGTAAAATATCCAATAGAGAGCACTCTTGATCCACCTTATGGCAAGATTCAAGAGATTTTGGTTCGTTTTAACAGTTTTATATCAAAGCAGGAAATCTAATCTAAGAAAAACAATACAACCTCTCCGATAGAGAGTGCTCTTGATCCACTTTGCAGTGAGATTCAAGAGACTTTGGATTCCTTTTAACAATTTTATATGAAAAGTAAATCTAAGTTAAAGCTTGAAATGACTAAAGTAGAACTACAAACTAATCTAGCAATTTATGAAAAATGAACCTAATCTAACATTCAACGACTAATCTACTTTGCAGGTATAAAGCAAATAAAGGACAAGGGACGATACAAGCTTCCCCCAAATGGGGGAGGTGAGGTGTGGGAGCTTTTATCCGACTTGCATTTTTATTAATCTTTGTACAATGTGTTTGGTGTTTTTTCTCCACTTGAAAGCACAAAGTTAGAAGGGGGATGAAGAAGAAGGGAAGAGGGAGTTTTATGTGCTTTTCAAGGAATTTGCTTCTTTGCTCTTTTGGTCTCTTGCTTTAGCCTTTGGGCTTTCTTGATTTGATCTTCCTGAAAGTAAGAGCTTTAGACACAAAATATGTTAATGGATTAGTAGTTGTTAGTTTATAAAACAAAAATACAACTAATACAACTACAAACTAGATCTTGCAAGAAGAAAGATGCAAACTTTGGAAACAACTAAGGTCTAGAAGTAGGCAAGCAAGCAAGCATGATATAAAACTTTGATAAACTTGAAATTTAAGCCTACTACATGCAGGTGAGTGAATAGGTGAGGGAGATGTAAAACTTGAAGCTAAAACAACCTATTTCACCCTTTGAAAGCGAATACACTGGAGAGATCTAGCCTTTAGGCAAGGAGAGGATACGAGAACACCAGAATCTTTGGTTTTATATAACCTGTAAAAACATCTCAACTTGACAAAAAACCTTCAGTAGCACAAGTTTTATATGAAAAAGCCAATGAACCACAAGCTGCGTTTTATTTGAAAGAATAAAACTAAAAAAACTTCTAAGTACATAAAGGAAAATACTGAAAATGAAATGCAGAAAGTTAAGGCTCACTTTGAGGAGATTATTTTTCCTACTCTAAGCATAATATAATTAAAACTGCTAGGTAAAATGAAAAATCCAATGTAACCATCTTAACATTTCATCAATTATAAAGCTTCTGACCTTGCGCTTGGTTACCTTCTAGAGCAAGGAAAATTTTAAAAAATGCAAACCTGCATGACATTTCTTGATGGGAGGGCTGGATGGGAGATTGTAAGAGAAAATGTTAGAGCTAATTCCCAAACTGACAAGTCCTCCTGCAGGCTTTTTCTATCCATGACTGGATAGGACCAATAAAAATTTCTGAATGGTGATGCAGGTTAACCACTTCACCATGTTGATATGATGGGCTCTTCTGATGATAACTTCTCGTAAAAGCACAAGACTTAAACTGCTCCAAATCATAAGGAACATGCGAATGTGAAGACGATGGCTGAGATATATCTTTAATCAATTGAACCCAATCTGTCTCTTCACCGCACTGCTTCTCCAAATCCTGACGATGGCTGAGATATATCTTTAATCAATTGAACCCAATCTGTCTCTTCACCGCACTGCTTCTCCAAATCCTCATTGCTGATACTCATGCATGGCTCTGACTGCTGATATGAACAAATATAATGTTTTTCTTCCATGTCCAAATGTTCTAAGGTCTCAAATTTCATGCCTCCTTCTCTGAACACCTCATAGATGTGTTTTTCAATAAAGTCATCAAGATACTCCGATTCGAACTTCCTCTCTTTAGATATGTCATTAGTGGGATTTTCAATAAAAACCTCAAAGGATTTCGACTTATCATTTACTTCTTTAAACATGGCATAGATGGGGCTCTCTATAAATGTCCATTTATCATAATCAATATCTATGTCAGTCATGGGGGAATCGTCGTTACTTGTATCATGCTCTAGGCTATGTCTGTCCTCTTCATGCTCACAATCCCCCTCTTCAGAAAAAAAGGTCATAAGGAAGTAAGCCTTCCGATCCTACATCATTATACACATTACAAACTTCCTCATGTATTTCAATATGGGCTTCTGTAATGGTTTCTTCTGGAGGCGGATCATGAGTACATGTGCTCATCATCACTGAAATAGTCTTGAAAAAACTCCCAATCTTCAATGTCTTTTGTTATGGTGGCATGAGGAGGGTCTTCAATAATATCTTCAACAAATGGATTTTTATAAAGCTCCTTAATAGGGTCACTATGAATCTGATGGGAAGAAACCATGTTTCCTTTGATAGGTTGCCTAATCTTTTAGTACTTGTAATAAGTCAGAGGGGGCTTCCAACTTTCCCTAGGAATGGTGTGGATATCACCTACCATATTGACAAAATCAGGCTCGCTTGAACCCTGCTCACTTCTGCTACCCTCCGGAAACCCATGTTTTTGAATATAACATTCAAAGTAACAAGTGGATTCCTCATGGAAATCTTTACATGCTCTACAGAAGGGTGTATAGTTCTCAACCATGTTAGCAGCTTCTAACTGGTTAGGAGGCCTCTCATCATGGTTAGGACCCTTCCTTGGCCATTTTGTTTTTGGAGGGTAATTTCCCTGAATGGGTTGGATCTGATAACTTTCCATGGTTATGACCCGATTCTGCATCTCTTTTAATTGAGAAAGATATTTCATTTCCATGTTTTCCATTTTTTCACTCATCTCTAACATCTTTCTATAATGAATATCCGGTTGGGAAAAGGAAGCCTTTTCCTTAGGTTCAGTTTGCTTCATCGAAGTCAAGGCCCTTGAATAGCCAGGGATGTTGGACTTGCCAAATGCTTGTATGTTTCTGTCAATTTTAACAGCCATATCTTGGGCCATCAAAAGGGTGGTGGGCTCTTTGTCTCTAAGCTGATACTTTATTTCACCACTTAGTGCCTCAATGTGATAAACCAAAATGGACTATGCTATAGGCTTGAAGTCTGTATGCATATTGTTTATTAAGTCCGTGAACTTCTTGTTAAACTTATCCACAACTTCATTTTCGCTTCTTTTGATATTGTTTAAGGCAGCTAGCTGATGACGTGGCTCTATCTTTTCCCCAAATTTGTTGGTGAAAGTAGTTTTGAAAGTTGCAAAAGTTGCAAAGGAGTTATCAGGTAAGTTGATAAACCAATCACCAGCATCTCCTTCCAAGGATAGGGCAAAAAGTTTCATGTAGACATCTTCATGTCTATTTGCTGTATCCCCAACCCAACCGCTAAGACATTTGGAGAAGCTTTTCAGATGATCAACTGCAGTGATGGCATTAGTGCCAGTGATGATGGGCAGTTTATCTATAGATTTGTCTGGTAGATCATGTGGTTGACCTGCTATTTGAGTAATGTTAAGGGGACTGAAATATTCACCCATTATGTACAATCTTTGTACAATCTGTTTGGTGTTTTTTCTCCACTTGAAAACACAAAGTTAGAAGGGGGATGGAGAAGGGAAGAGGGAGTTTTATGTGCTTTTCAAGGAATTTGCTTCTTTGCTATTTTGGTCTCTTGCTTTAGCCTTTGGGCTTTCTTGATTTGATCTTCCTGAACGTAAGAACTTTAGACACAAAATATGTTAATGGATTAGTAGTTGTTAGTTTATAAAACAAAAATACAACTAATACAACTACAAACTAGATCTTGCAAGAAGAAAGATGCAAACTTTGGAAACATCTAAGATCTAGAAGTAGGCAAGCAAGCAAGCATGATATAAAACTTTGATAAACTTGAAATTTAAGCCTACTGCATGCAAGTGAGTGAATAGGTGAGGGAGATGTAAAACTTGAAACTAAAACAACCTATTTCATGCTTTGAAAGCGAATACACTGGAGAGATCTAGCCTTTTGAAAAGAGATTCACTATTGTAACCAACTGAAGGGAAAGATAAATTGATTTAAGTTTTAAATGGGTGAAAAGAGAAGGATCTCAAACCCAAACTTGAACAAATGAACCACTTTGAAGGATCCTGCAAAACAAACTCATTAGCATTAAAGGGTAGCAAAGAGGGTTGGAAGCAATTGAACTCCAATCCCTACTTGGCCAAACCTAAGGTAAGCCAAGTCTTTTATAAAGGGGACCATGCTTAGACCAACGTTTTACAATTCCCCCAAGGAGGTATGAACATGCAGTTACTACAAAAGGGGCAAAAAGGTTCTGCAAAAAGACTTCTGAACTTCTGAACACTGATAATGAACATTGAAAATGTTCATGAAACTGGCGGCTCACAAGAAATTCAACTATTGTACAAAATAGTTGGTAACATGACCGAGTCAATATTAACTCAACAGATATTATCTGTGGTTTTGTACACCAATGTAAAACGGGATAATGCTTTCATCAATTTTATTCTCATGCTTCAGTTCAAGACCTTGAAGGGAATGAGAAGTAATTTCATGCCATTTCCATAAATGGGGCACACATCTATCCAGGCAAGATCACTTGTTTTTTGTTAATTTATTGGATTGGATTGACTTTGGGATAGTGTTTATGTGGTCATTAGTACCCCGATATTCCTGTGTTTTAGTTTTGCTGCTAGAAATATCTGCCAGGGTCTCATATACACCAGCTTTTTATGATCCAATAATTTGATGTATAAATTTTCAGGCTGTTGTTTACAGATTTTTCTTTATGAACATAGTTATCTCTACTTAAGTGGGATTCTATAATAAGTAATAACTAAGCTATGTTTCTTGAATTGGCATTAAATAAATAATTATGTATTTTCAGTCCTTGTTCTCTTCCTATGTTTTGTATCTTGCTTAAAAAGATTATGTTCCTCTGTTCCATAATTTGTTCCGTCATGCTAATGCATAAGTTTGATTTGTCATACAGGTTTTATCTGACGATGAAAAGAGATCTTTGTATGACCAGTTTGGAGAGGCAGGTGTAAGAGGCGCATCTGGAGATTCCTCTGCCAGTCCAAATAGGGTAATCAAGCACTCGCTTATTATCGAAATTTCAAATTATCCACAGGGAAATAGATCAGATTGAAGCAGATTTCGGAGTCAGCATACAGTAAAGGTGCTTGCAACTTAGCAGCATAGCTTCCAAAGTTGAAAAGGCCTTGAGATTGTTCTGACATTTACATTATGCTTGATTTAGGTTGATCCCTTTGATCTCTTTGAGTCAATGTTTTCTGGAAGGAAAGGAGTTTTTGATGATTTTAGAGATATTGGAGGTACTAGCTTTAAAGTTCGACATGGTGGGCGTCAAAAGGGTGATGACATAAGGTAGATGATTTTAAAGTTAAAATCTGCTAGTTGTGAATCTATGATATTTATTCAGAATGATTATATAAATAATGTTCTGTTTGTTAAACTTCGAAAACAAAGTCCCATAACTTTGAGAACTTAGCCTTCACATTTTGTTCTTACACCTTTTGGTTCTACTGTATGAATTCATTACATTGTCTTAACATTGGAAACTTCTTTTGTATCTGACATTTTCCTCTGAACAATGGAAACTTCTTTTCCATTGAACATTTTCTTCTTTACATATGAAACTTTTTTTGTATCTAACATTTTCCTTCTTGTCCATTAAACCATGAAAAGTCAGATTATTAGAATGCCACTTCATGCTTATGTTGTGGTACCATTTTAGTAATAAGATCCATCTTAACTTTGGATCTACCAAGCGCCAAGAGGGATCAAATCCCTTGAGGTGCAAACCTTTTCTCAAAATTTTTCACCTAAGTTTGCACTTCAAAGGATTTGATCCCTCTTGGCACTTGGCAGATCCAGAGTTAAGATGGAGTTATATTTGGTTTAATATGTAGATCTTTGGTATGTGCTGAAATCCTTCGTATCAATCTATAAATCATGGTTTAATGATGCCTCAGCTCCGATTGCATAGCAAGAAGTATCCAAGTTTCATTAATTTAAATTTTTTTAGTTTTAATTAATTGGAATATATACCTCTTTGGTTTTGAAGTTTAAGTGAGGACCGATATTGTAAATTTTTTATTTACTTAATATTTTATTATTTTATTAAAGTGCCATGCGTCAACTCCACTTTTAGGTTTTAGGTTATGGCTGACATTGTAAAATTTTATTAACTTAATATTTTATTATTTTATTAAAGTGCCACGTGCTAATCCATGTGGAGCACGGAATTACACTCTCCTTCATATTGGTTAGAAAGCGACTCTCGGTGCAACCACTCATTCTTCATGCAGCTAATCAATGTAAGATAGTGGAATTCAGTGTTTCAGAGTTATTTTCTTGATGCTTCAAATCCTAGTAGCTGAATGCTACATTTCAGAGTTGTTTTCTTGATGTTTTGATCTCAATAGCTGGGGATCAACTATTGGGATCAAAACATTGAGAAAACAACTTTGAAACACATCATTCCGCTTTCTTACACCATCTTAGTAGTTAATAATTAATTCATAATTGACAAGAGTTTCTACATTCACGCAATTGTGTTGTTTGGATTGCATTGCATATGTCTGTTTTATTTGTCAGTTTCTATATTAATTTTTGAAACTTTATCTGCTTGTTTCCTATGTGTAGCTTTTCTCATTTGACCCACAGTCCTCTATGGTTTAGAGGTTTGGGGGCCTTGTCAACTAGATATTGATGGGGCTTCAATAGAGACACTGCAGATCCTCCTCCTTTGTCTCATCATCAGATGTAAGTAGACAGTGTTAGTTTTTCACAATTTAATCAATAGTTATCTAGGATCTTTACTGAGAGAATAACAAGCACAACATAAACCCAAGACACAAAAGACACAAAGATTTTCCTTGGGGAAACCATAAAGGAGAAAACCCCGCAAGTTCCTCAGGGATAGAATGATCACCAATACAATGTCGCAAAAGTAAAACCCAAAAATAGAAATGGTCTTCAGCAGTTTCTCTCTTCTCCACTTGTGCGAACTTGTCCTTCTTCTCACTAATGCGAAGTGAATGATACAAATGAGAGAGGCACCCTCTCTATTTATACTTTAACTTTCACTTGACCTTTACCCCAACTAGGTCGGCCCCTAATTGTACCTGACTGGGCCGACTTCTCTAGGAGAGTCTAATAACCCATTTACAACTTAACTCTGGGGTCTAATGCCCCGGCTTACAATGGAGGGTTAACCTCAATGACTTTACATGACCCAAATACAATAATGACTTTCCTGACCGGAGGAATAAACATCTCCGTCGGAGGTACAATAATAAAATACAAATACAATATACAGGTGAATATCTTCCGAAGTTACAATTACATTAACACTCCCTCTTAACTAGGAAGGTATTCTCTTGACACAGTCATCAACACAAATCTTCGTCGCTGGATCAACAATGTTGGAACATCATCATCAACACTGGATCATCGTCGTCACTGCTGCTGCAATCCTCGTAATCTCGACCATCGATTGGTGCTATCTCTCAGTTCTTCTTGTCATAGGAAGTTCTACAGAGCCAACCCTTTTTCATGCTGGATGTAGGCCTAGCCTCCATGTAGGTCTTCATCATCTCTATGAGCAAGCCATCAAGTAGGTACAACCCATGACTTATTATATTGCCTCTGCAAAAACTTGCGTCTCCTACTGTCGCCTCGTCACGTCCAGATCATCTCAACGTCAATGGAGCACAACCCAGATGCACATCACACAACACTTACATCAATCGACATGGGAGGACAAACCTGCCACCATTCGAGAAAGGCTCAACACTTACATCAATGACCATGGGAAGACCAATCTCAACCATGCTGGAAAGGCACAATACTTACATCAACAGCCATGGGAAGACAACCCTAAACCATGCTGGAATGGCTCAGCACATACATCAACAACCATGGGAAGACAAACCTCAACCATGCTGGGATGGCTCAGCACTTATATCAACGACCATGAGAAGACAAACCTACAACCATGTCGGAATGGCCTCAACACTTATATCAACGACCATGGGAAGACAAACCTACTACCATGTCGGAATGGTCCCAACCCTTACATCTGCACCATGGGAGGACACACCTACCACCATGTGAGAATGGCTCAGCGCTTACATCTACACCATGGGAGGACACACCTACCACCATGTGATGGCTCATGTGCATCTGCATCTTTCGGACTCATCACTTCCCCTTGGAAGGAACTTCGATCTGAAGTACACCAAGCTTCTCTCTGAAGTACTCAAACTTCACTCTGGCTAGCGGCTTGGTCAACACATCGGCTATCTGCTCGTCCGTCGCAACATACTGGAGCTTCACTGCTCCTCTCTGCACCATATCCCTGATATAGTGGTACTTGATCTCAGTGTGCTTCAACTTGTCATGGAACACCGAGTTCTCAGACAACTTCAGACAACTTTGGTTGTCACAAAATATACAAGTCGCATCCAACTGGAGATCAAACAAATCAGACAGTAGCTTCCTAAGCCATATTGTCTCACAACTAGCCGAACAAGCTGCGACATACTCTGCTTCGGCTGTACTCAGTGCCACGCAGGATTGCTTCCTGCTAAACCAAGAGATCACACCTTGGATCTATCAGGAACTGGCTCAATGTGTTCACTCAAAGCAAATATCTGGTCTCGTATTCGTCAGGTACATCAAAGATCCAATCATGTGACGATACATCGTGGCATCAACCGACTTTGATGAAGCATCACTCAATAGCTTCAGGTTCGATGCCATAGGTGTGGCCATGGCCTTGCAGTCCATCATCCCAAACCTCGTCAGGATCTCTACTGCATACTTCTCTTGTCTAAGGAAGATTCCATGCGCACTCTGCCACACCTCCTGTTATCACACAACTTGTAGTTGCCCCTAGAGGTATCCCATCCGGGACGGTAGAGGAGACAGGCAACTAAAGAGGTGACCCAAGAGATGCCACGGTTCCCAATGCAATGTGGGAGTCACGTCAACCGAGGCACTCTTCGCTTTAGGTCGAGGTGTAACTAGACCAAGGGGGAGACCCTATACCCCAATCACAGTTGATTGGACACAAACAAAGGTTTCTAAGGGTAGGTAAAGGATGAGTTACGGAAACCAATGCAAGGCTAAGTGGACCTAAGGGTTAAGGTATGGTTGATGGTGGTGTAATGGATAGTTAGTGTTTCAACCTATGTATGGTTTAGGCCACTCTATGGGGTATGATTACTAGGTATAGTACCATGTGTTTACACAAGTGAGTCTAGTTTCTTGGGAAGTGTGAAATGATTCTAGGTAGGCCCACAAGGTGAAGTTAGGTGTGAGATTGGTACTATAGGTTAGATCTAGGCTAGATCTAGAAGTTGGAGTTGGTTCTAGGATTACCCATGTATTAGATCTAGGGTTTGACACTAATCCCAAGGAGTGCGCCTTGCTTGGAGAAGGACTAGTGCCTTGTTGGATGGGCTAATGGAGTCAAGAAGGATGTCAAAGTGTAGATCGGGACACCTAGAAGTCAAGTCAAGTGGATTGAATGAGATCTAATGGTTGGATCTTACTAGATCTAGGTTTTTAAGTGATTACCCTAAGTGGACCACAATCCCTTAAAACAAGGAATGCAATCCCCAAGGCGGATCTTGACGAAAGGACAGTATAGACCTAGGTTTCAAGGCATGGGCATTCCAAATCCACGAAAAACTCAAACACCCACTTCCTAGAAGTGGACCAACTCAAATCTTCAAGGGGGTGCGACTTGCTCAAGGAAGGGCAAAAGATGGGTTTGGTGGACCAAATCAAGTCCGACGGCCACCAAACTGTAGATCCAAGTGGCTTTTACCCCGATCTATGTATCTTCAAAAATTCAAGTGAATCCAATGGCTAGATCTTAGTAGATCTAAGTTTTAAGGTACCAAGAAGATCAAAAGGGGGTTTCAACCCCTTAAAACATGGAGAGATGTCCACAAGGTAGTTTTCACCAAAGTAAAGATATGGGTATAGGTTATCAAATGTCTAGATTCCAAATCAAGTGAGATCTCACCTCCCATGTGCTAGATCTAGCCCAACAAGCTTCTCTTAGGAAAATCGATTTAGGTTCAAGAAGGCTTTTTGCATTGAACAGTGTGTCAATTCTTAGCCAATCACCACCAAACTATAGATCCAACTAGGGGTGGATCCTATAGAGGTGGGTTTTTAATATCTTTTCAATTGCAAGGCTAGATCTAAGTAGATCTAAAAAATACCAAAAACAAGGGTTTTAATTTGATTAGGGTTTTTGTGATCTAGAAATTATGGAAGATTCAAGGAAGAGAAGATCATACCTCTTGGAACATACCTGGATGAAGAGATGAATGCTAGTTGAGACGAGGATTACTTTGCCAAAGATCAAATGGAGAATTGTTGAAGCCCTCTTGCCAAATCGATTTTTCCAAGCCACATGTGATTCCTTCTAACCTGTCAAGCCAAGGAGCAAAGCATCAATTAGTTTAACAAATTGAAGGTAGATGCAAGCAAGAGAGAGAAAAACATAGAATAGTTGACACAAAGGCAAAACTACTCCCTGTCAAACCCAAAACGACTTCTTCCAAGCTTGAAGGGCAAGCCTCCCCACCAATTCGCACTTGTCAAAATCGCCCTCTTAACCTGCAAATAAAGTATGGCAAATATGCAAGATAGCTACAATAGATCCTCTAGTGCAATGGACAATAGCATTTACAATCGAAACAACCAACATCCACTCCAATCCAAGCATGTACTCCAAAAGATAGAAATTTTATTCCAAGAGTCAAGAGCCAAAAATCTCTAGATGAATTTTACAATGAGGGGGTCTCCTCCTTATATAGGATAATAAAGACCAAAACCCTAGATCTCAAAACCACTTTTTGAAATGAGTGGTTGAGATTAAAAGATCTCACAACATAATCAATGGCTAATAATAAATCATAACCATATATCACATGGATCACCCACATAATGATAGCGCCCCCACTAAAAAGGTACAATGAAGGGTGACGTCATCCACAAGAGAAAATATAAGCATCAAAATCCACCTCATGGTGACTAGGACATAACAATATAAGCTCATGGTGGGGCTAGGAGGTTTTAATCCTTACTAGCTCATCCCCAAGGCACAATAAAAATAATAAAATATGTCCAATATAATAAAAATGACCAAAACTGTCCTCAGAATCCATGACAGTCAAGCAGTAAATGTACTCCTGTGATCAATCTGGGCATACCCACATGGTGAAAACTGACTGGAAGGTAGTGATGCCGCCCTGGAAGACCTCTGTGAAAACCAAATGCCAAAACCTTGCCTCAATTGCCCAAATCGATTTCCTCAGTGACCACCTTTTCCCATTTTTTAACTGCCTCGGGAACTGTGAAAGTGCCAAAACTGCCTCCTAGGGTGCTAGCGCTGTCAATCTGAGCCCACCAGGCTCTCCGGAAGGGGGGATAAATGGTAATAACAAGTGGCTGGACCACCCCCTCCATCATCAGCGCCCTAGGTGAACTGGCCTCTCGGGGCCCCTGCTGCTCAGGCTGGGAAATCAGCCCCAAATCTGGTCAACAAGTGTAAAACTGCATCAATCACTGTCAGAAGTGCCCGGAACTGACGGATAAGTGTCTCAATGGATCCAGAAGACCCAAATCCACTAGGAATGAGTACTCATACATCATGGGTTGCCCTAATGGGCCAGCTGTAGGGTCCACCATATATGGACAATGTATAATCTGCTGATCTGAAATAATAATAAACCTGCTGAACTGGATCAAACATCATCTGCATCATATGTCCATCATATGATATCATCATCAAACATGTGGGCTCATAAATCATCATCAATAATCATCATACATGGTCCACATCATCACGGATCCCAAGAATATATATAATCAAGGATAAATCACATCAGTAGACTAAGACAATGCTTCTCTAATCATTCCCACAGCTAAGCTCAAAGTATAAATTCCATTCAGTGGCATTAATCAAGTTAACATATTCCGTGGTTATATAAAATTACTTGCACAATAGTTCAAATGACAAACTCACCCATTGGACATGGTCAAACTGCTAGTGAAGGATGAAGGCTAGGAGCAAGGTTGGGCCAAGGGTTTGACTTGTCTAACTTAACTCAAAAATACTTTGGACTGGGAGAAGGGGGAAGCTACAAACTCTGTGCTGGACAAAAGAACACGGGGGATGGCTGTGCCTCACAAATGGATAAGTTGTTTAGAGAGTGCTTATTCAACTTAGGCATCATGTCTACATCAAGTTGATCCAGGTTCATTAGGATCATTCAATTTCATTTCCATGGCCTTTTTGGCCTACATAACCCTTCGGATTTCAGATGTGCTGAGAAGCACAACTAGTTGCAGCTTGCATCCAGGGCATGTTTTTCACATATTTATAAGGTCAGCAATTGTTTAGATATAACTTTTAAGAACCATTGCTTTTTGGACCTTTCTTATACTCTTTGAGGAGTATTTTTTTTTTTTAGCTTTTCATTGCTCTTGCCCTTTTTTTGTTTCCATGGGCGAATTTTTTTTAGTTTCCATAGGTAGAACATGAGCTTTCAGTTTTAGCCAACAACATCTCAAGTGACTAGGGGGAGTTCGAGCCAATGCCAAACATCGGGACAACCGACCAGAATGATTTAGGCCTACAATCCAACTCACCAAAGGCAAGTTCTGTCACCAACTCAGAGCCGAGACACTGAATAAATAGGGATGCGGTCCAAACACAGAGGTAGAAAAATGGGGAAGTCCTCGGTATCAGAAAGTCAAATGAGACAAGTCAGGGTTTAAAGTCAAACAGGAAGGTCATGTATGGATGGAGATAAGTGAATATGGAGCCTACACTAGCAGACAACTGGTGTCGGGGAAAGACCATGTCTATGTAAGGTAAAATACCAGTAAGTTTTGTTAAATGACCTAAAAGTGCAAGCAATTGTCCAATTTATGATTTACAGTTCATTTTAAATAGTTTGCCACATCAGGAATAATATACCAAGCACATGCCATGATCATGACTAAATCAACAAGATAATAATCCACAGTCAGTGAGAACATATCCATAGATCATACAACATCATCATAATAATCATCATCATGCATCATCTGAGACACTGCTGCAATATATCTCTAGGCACTGAACTGAAACTGCAATGGGATAAGTGGTCACATCAGTCATCAAATCTGAACTCTCAAGGCTCAGCCTTGACACAAGGTCATAAAATCTGAATAATGTACTGCTCTGATCATGGGTGATCCAAAATATATAGCCATGCTCTGGAATAAAGGAAGCTCTGGAATGTGCAGATATCTGCTGTATAAGAATAGTAGCCCTGCTACTATGGTGTGATAACACCTCCATACCTAGAAAATAGTGCATCATACCCAAGTCTTTCATCTCGAACTCGGCAGCAAGCTTCCTCTTCATATCTACAATAAGCCCATCCTCATTTGTTACAAATAGGTCATCTACATAAAGTAGAAGTATCACTGTGTTCCCTTCCTCAACCTTGTAGTAAAGGTTGGAATCCGCTTTACTCTTGGTAAAGCCCAAATTAGTCAGTAAGTTGTCTCTCCTACCGTACCACATCCTGGGTGCCTGTTTCAATCCATACAAGGCTTTCTTCAATTTGCACACATGAGTCTCCCTGTCATGTGTTTCAAATCCGAGTGGTTGCTCCACATACACTTCCTCTTCCACTACACCATTCAAAAAAGTTGTCTTGACATCCATCTGGTGTACCTTTCATTTCATCACTGCGGTCAGAGCAAGTACTGATCTAATAGAAGTGTATCTGGCTACAGGTGCAAATGTTTCCTCATAATCTATCCCTTCCTTTTGGGAGAAGCCATGTGCCACGAACCTTGCCTTGTGTTTCTCTATGCTGCCATCTGCAGCATGCTTGATCTTGTAGATCCACTTGGAAGTCACAATAGACTTCCCTACTGATCTCGGGACCACATCCCAGACATCATTCTTCATGATCGACTGGTAATCCTCGATCATGGCATCCTTCCATTCCTTCCTTTTTGCCGCTTCTTCATAGTTGGTAGGTTCCTTGTCAATGATGTCACACAATAGGGCTACATAGCTGGAGGATGGCCTCGGTCTCTTGCTTTCTCTGTGCATTCCTTCTGGAGCGCCATATCTCTCTGCATCTTGCATTGCCTCTCGTAACCATGCTGGTTTCCTCTTGTGAGAATTCTTCTTACGGGGTGGATCTACAGGTTCCTCTGGGTCTTCCATCTCGCGGTCTTCATATTCTTCTTGAATCGCTTCTTCCATTACTGCATTTCTGATCCTGGGAACTTCAGGTTCTTCAATAGGTATTTTTCTTGATCTTCGTTGCTTGTTCTTCGAAATAAGTCTCTCTTGTAGGTGATGGTACACGATCTTTCCTACAAGTCAAGTTCAATTGCATGATTAGAAACATCTCATAGTTTTCAGAACAAAATCTTACGCATAAAGACATAGGTCATACAGTCATGCAATTATCTTAGCCAATGCTTCAATACAACATTCATCCATATCCCGTATTCATACTGTAACTTTCTAGATGCCTTCCATCTCTACCAGAACATTGTTAAGAGTGTGCACTACTGCCAACCAGTGTTATCAGAACCGGACCGGAACCCGAAAAACCGGCTGGTCTGACCGGTTTACAAAGGTAACCGGTCCGGTCATGGACAAAAACCGGTTGAACCGGATTTCTGTCTGAACCGGGTACTGAACCGGCCGGAACCGGTCAAAACCGGCCGAACCGGCCGGAACCGGTCAAAACCGGCCCGAACCGGCCGGTCTGTACAGTGGACCCATAAAACTGATTTTTATTTTTTTTAAACACAAAAAAAAGTTTTCTATGCTTCTATGATTAGTTTATTGTTATTCATTAGTACTATGGTTGCCATTTTGAGCCTCTTTGTTGATATACTTTGGTTCAGAACCTCAGAGATGTATTGCATTGGGTGTTGTTTTGGTTATTTGCACCCATACTTGCTATATGTATGAGAAACTTTGCATATTTGTGTATTAATGGTTTGGATTCATATGTATGCACATGAATATATATGTTTTTTACAAAATATGAATATTTTATGTATTTTTTAGTTGACCGGTTTTTTTCCCGGTTTTTTTCCGGTTCCGGTCCGGTTTCCGGTTCGGTTCACATTTTGGGCTTCGCTGGTTCGATGACCGGTCCGGTTCCGATAACATTGCTGCCAACATGTCAGCAAAGAGGTTTCATTCTAGATAAGTAGCAATGGAATGTTGTACAGTACCATCGACCACTTACCCATTATTTGCATATTATCTTGTTTATTAATGCAACTTTTCTATCATCCTAAATCTAGGAACGTAAGTATGGACATGAACGAACAATATCATTTAAGTCATCAGACATATAAGAAATGACAATTCAAATACTTATCCTTATTTGTTTGTTGGGTGAACTCCCTCTTGATCTTTGCTTCCTTGCAGGAACGACTAGAGTCTCTAACAATGTGCTCCCTCTTGATCTTTTCTTCCACTACTTGGAAATGCCTTCTTCATGTTCTTTCCCTTTGCACATCCTTTGCAAACGCCTTCATGCTTTGCCTGAATTTCTGGAAGACCTTCAACTGCTTTGCTTGCAAGTGGTAGTGCTCTATAATGCACATGTGCAAGCCTCCTATTCTATAGTTCACTTGGCTCCATTGAGTCATGAACCAAAGCTTGTTCAGGTTGGCCCTTCAATTTGTACAAACCCCCCTCTTGCTCTCCAATCACAACTGCATCATCAATAGTCTTTCCCTTTGGCCACATTAGGACTTGGCCATCAACAAATGCAACCCTCATACCTTTTGCATCCCAATGCAGATCTGGAGAGGCGGTTCTTCTCGAGTCCTGGAACATATAGGACATCCTTCATCTTCAAAGACTTCCCAGAGTCTAGCTTGTAAGAGGCTTCACCACTTCCTTTTATGGGGTACTGGTAATCATCCCCAAGTTTCACCTTGTGTATCATCATATAGCATCACTGGTCCAACTCATCACGGATCCCGAGGTTGACTTGATCAAACTAGGTTTGACCAGGTCAAAACTGATCAAAATATGACCCTGGCTAGAAAAGCTTGCTGCTGCAAGTGCAAAAGGTTAAGACATGCTCTTTTAATCATTCTCATAGCAAGACTTAAAGTATTAAGCATCATTTCACTGGCAGTTAATAGATAATTATAATCAAGCATAAGTTCAAATAATCATTTACTTACAAAAGAACCTCAAGGATATACTCATTCTGTAGACATGATCATTTTGCTATCAAAGGGTGAGGGTGAAGAATGCAAGGCTAGGATAAGGTGTAATGTCCCCACCCTTGGACCCAATGCAAGGAAAGGAACCTGATGCCATTCTATGGGCTTTTCATAAACTCAGCCATATTCATTAGATTCATAAGCATAAAAGAGATGTGTGTAGATGTAAATCAAACAAATATGCACAACAGAAATAAAATCATCCACACACATGTTTTCATATGCACTCAATATATCAATAACAGTCATTAATTTAAACATTGCAGAGGTAAAACACATAGATATAAAACACTTATCTTTGTTGTGTAATTGACCCAAACAACTAGCTATGTCACTGCAACGTTCCTTCCAACCATAGGTCTCTGCCCAGCCTGTATTCTTTCAGCACTCAGAGACCACCCCCGAGCTGGGCATGATATCTACAAGGAAAAGGGAACCCTCAAGCACAGCACAACCCAAAGCAATGGATACCCAACTCAACCCCAGCATTCTCTTGAACACAAAACTTAGATATGGGCTTGGAAACACACTTTCAGCAATGGAACATAGCAGCTAGATGGACATGGGTTTTTCCAAAAACGTAGGCACACCAAAAACGGATTTGTGGGAAGAGGGAATCAATCCTAGGGAAGAAAACCGATTTCTCCCACAGATGTATGAGCATTCAGTGGGCCAAACAGCCTCAATAAAACCCCCAAATTGTTTTCCCTTCTTCCTCACTGTTAGCCACAGCAAAAACGCCCTTCCTAGCTAGGATCATGAAGGAAAACACAGCAAAACCATGGAGGGAACTACCCCGGAAGGTCCCAACTCGTGAGAGGGCAAACTGATAGGTGAATAATGGCTTGGGGAGCAATTTCGTGGCCCTTTTCTTGCCCAAGAAGCCAAACACGAAAATCTAGGAAGGGTGGCTTGCCCATACTCAAATTTGGACAGCCATACCTCCCATTCCCGAAGGCATTAACTACCTCAACCAACTCTTGGGAGAAATCAATGATTGGGTTCAAAAGTCAACATGGGTAGTTGAGGGTTTGATGGGTTCTCTCATTGACACTTGGCTTGACTTGATTGGCTCAAGGGTTTGAATATTTTCCTCCCAATTTCCTTGTAAACATCATGCCCTCATCTCTTGTTGCATTGCATAGCTAGTTGTGGGCTTTTATATTAAAATGCATATTTACAATTCCCATGGTTCACTAGCACATGGGTAGCATAATTTAAATACTTTCCTCTTCTAAATCGAGCGTTCACTAGCGGGGCCTTGGCCTTGAGCTCCACGCTAGGAATCATACATAATATGCATACATTATTTACATTATAGCCCAAAATATTACAAGGGTCAAAATGGGGGGCATTACATTCCCCTCCCCTTGGAAAAACACCGTCCTCGGTGTTCCAATACCTAGGAATATATACACGCTATATACATGTCCAAAATTCACAAAATGTGGCAGGTCTGTCCTGCATTTCACCCTTTACTTGGGTTTTCAGGACCAAGTCCTTTGGTCTTCACAAACTACTCTGGCTGGCTGGGACTTTCTAGCTCTGCATGAGGGCATTGTTCCAAAACAATCCATTCCCTTTCTTTACCTTCCCGCTGATCTACAAGTCTGGAAACTTTATGGCGGCTACCCTCTTGATGTTCCATTGTTGGGCAGTCACGGAGGCAATGATTTCCTCCACATCCCCAACATTTCATTGGTTGCTTTACCCTTTCCTGCTCAAATTCCTTTGAGTCTTCCCACCTGGAACGTTTCTTAATCGGCCGATTGGATGAATGCTTCTTCATGGATCCACTTTCCTTTCCTTTACTGATTGCTCCCAGAATGCTTTTTACCTCTTTTTGCAGGCGAATAGAGTCCTGCAAAACCTTGTGGTTCATCTCATTCTGTTGCCTTTGTAGCTTGAGCATCTCTCCAAGATTTTCTTGGGTCCTGGCAATTGTTTGAAGAAGACTTTCAGCCAACTCTAATAGCCCTCGGTCTGCTGCCATGGTCAATGGAAACAACTGAACACACTTTGCTTACTAGCAACACTTTCTTGTGCCGACTGCAACCAATTGTTTCACTTTCTCACCTGTGAAATTCATCAGGGAAATTCTTTGTTAGGACAAGCATAACATGAACATTAAAATTAGTCAATTATTTTTCCAATTGACATGGAATGTCCATGCTTTATTCATGGGACTTCCACACTTTCATGCTTTCCAACATACACATGAACTTATTCATGTTCATTCTTTCACAGGAAATTTACTATTTCGGCATTCACAATTCATCTCAAGCAATTAAACACAATCTATTTTCAGCCATGACATGCACTCAACAATCTTTTGTTTCATAAATGCATCAATCGAAAGGAAAGAGAAGAGTAGGATTTTCTCCCTCTTAGTCTTGTTCTATTATGGAGCTACGCCGTCGTTGTGGTTTCATGCTCCTTAGTCTCTTTCTCTTCAATGTGAATGCTTTGACTTTCCTTTCTTGGCTATGACACTTAGTGTCTAAGGTATGTCTAAGGATTTTCAACTAGGAACCCTCCTCCATAGTTGCCTACAGAACCTTTGGCTGCTATGGCCCACTCATGTCCACTAGCACCATCTTTTATTACTGCTCATACTGAGCTCTTTAGGATGGTCACATGTCCATCTGCATCCCTATGATGCCTACCTAGTCCTTGCTTCCAACACTACCTACACTCAATCATTGAATCAATTCACATGTTTAGTTTATTTTTATAGGGTTTATCTCTAAACATGAGTTTAGGAAATCATAACCAAATTATATACACATGTATATTCATAAGCAAAAAGCTGCAAGATAACCGAATACTTATCTGTATTGGATGTCTTCACTTTATTCCACGGGATCCTTCTTTGCTTTATGAGCCTTGGATTTCCCGTGGACACAATTATGAATGTTGGGCCAACACGTAGGCTACTCCACAATCATTCGAATAGGAAATACCAGGCCAGTACGCCGACTGGGTTTATCAATCATTTCCTTTAGCAATATGCTAGGCCAGTGCTCCGACTGGTTTTATCAATTGTTTAAGGGGTGTTGGGCCAGCGTACACGCTGCTTTACCATATCAAGTAGTTAATGCCCAACTAGTCACTCTCTGGACTTATCAAGAACTTTATAGCGTTAAACCAGCTACTCCCTGGATTTCTCAATAATTTATATCGCCCACTCATTTACTCTCTGGATTTACCAGCAATTTATATCGCCCACTCATTTACTCTGTGGATTTACCAGCAATTTATAGTCTTACAGGGTCTTGCCTTCCTGCAATGACCAAGGTTTCCAACAAAGAAACAATAGTGTATCAACTTAGCTTAGCTGTTAGAAGACTTATACCTGAAATCTTCATTATTCCAAACAAGACATAAATGAAAACGAATACTTATCTGTATTGTGCATTTCCCCTCTGGTCCACAGGGTCCTGCTTCGCTTTGCAAGCCTTGGAATCACCTATGGACTTGGATGTAGTTAATGCTTAACCAATGCACCTCCCCATCGACTGGATTTACCAAACATTTTGTGGTTGCCAACCAGTCCCATACCTGGTTGGCCCTCTCCAGTGCCGAGCCAGCACATTCGTCTGGGTCATCGACCAATGGAAGGAAACTGCGCCACCTAACCATTATAGGTCAAGTCTCTACTATGGAGCCATAGGCATCTCAGGGTTTTCAGTCAGTCTTGTCGCCCATCCTCCTACTGCTGACCCAATAGGCATCTCAGGGTTTTCAGTCAGTCTTGGCGCCCACCCTCCTACTGCTGACCCAATAGGCATCTCAGGGTTTTCAGTCAGTCTTGGCGCCCACCCTCCTACTGCTGACCCAATAGGCATCTCAGGGTTTTCAGTCAGTCTTGGCGCCCGCCCTCCTACTACTGACCCAACAGAGATTTTATGCCTTCACCAATGTCACCACACCTTGCACCATAACTCTTCACACACACATCAACTCTTCATTCATACAAGGACGCCACTCCTTCTCTTGTGCAAATCGGTGGTTCCTTTTAAGAACTTTATAGGTGACTTTCTTGACTGCAGGTTAACATGGCCCCACTCACATAAGGATGATACCCCTTTTCACTAAACAACTCCCTGGGTTTGTCCATCCCTTCCAGTATTATTTAGTGTGAGCATAGAAAGGTTGCCAATTCCTATACAGTCCTTCTGCGTACCCTTCTTCACTTTGCCTCATAATGTGCAGTACCAATTTGCATCTGTGTAGGCTGACAACACAAGAAGGATAAACAAGCTTATCAGTATTGCTTCTCAAAATCGCAACCACATTCCATAACATTCACTATCAAGTATTGAAACACTAGGAATGCGTCCATTCCCTTAGGGTGTAGTCAATATTGACAACCCTATCATGACCTGCCACCAGAAAAGGTGTGCACCCCCTTTCCAATGTGATCCATGTAGGCCCTAATCATACTCAAGCAGTCTGAAATGGTATAAATAAAATAGATCATGCTTTGCATATTATTCCCAATAATTTAGACATGCATGTTCTTATCTAGGGTCATAGAATACTCATTCATTTTTGCAGGTGTATCTTTTCTTTATTTGCGAAGAATGGGGGCTCCCTTCTCTGAGTCAACAGTTCTTCGGTTTGCCACCCCAATCTTTCCACGTTCCATAATCCACTCATGCCTTCTTGGCATAGCTTTACCATCTCACTCTCATGGTTTTTCAACATACAACTTAGCTGAGATGTCATCCTTAATAGATGTAATGGTGTTTCACTCGAAACCCATTTCCAAAGCATGGGGTCTTTCCCATGGAGTTTGGCTTCTGCAGGTCATCACACCTGGTCTCCTTGCAATGTGTCTTCCTAGCACATTTATCAAATAGCCAAACAGTCAGCAGCATTTAACAGTAAAATTCAAATCTGATTTTCCTTAATCATTCAATGACATTAATAATTAAATTCAAGTATGAATTTGCAATTCTGTCCTCTGCAGAATTGATTTGCTTAGCGATGAGTCTGTTCTCATATCGTCTGGCTCTTTCTCATGGTAGATTCCAATCTTCGTCATGGACTTACCCACATTTTCCATGCCCAAAACAATCTACCTGAAATCTGAAACTTCAATCAGCCAAACATGTTGTGAGTATCTATGCATATAATCCTTTCATTGCTACAACAGTCACTGAAGTGATCTCAGAATTATAACACTCGATAATTCAAACACCTTCAACTGTTAGCAATTGAGGTGCAATGAAATATATGTATATATCTATATCTGCATCGTTATCATCAATAAAATTGCAAGACATGGGTACACTATCCCTGCAATTTAAATAAATTGTAAGTACTCATTACTTCACATTCCATGCAATCTCTGTCCTTCCATAGAGTACTCTGGTAGCCCATCATCATGTCTACCTTCTTCATGCAATCTTTCTCCTGCATTCATAGTAGCTCATGAAATTCTCTCAGTATTAACAATGGTTCACCATTTCATCTATTATCTAAATGCATTGAAACCTATACATATCACAACCGTGCATTCCGACATATTATAGTCTAACCATGACTATCTCATATGGCATATACTACAACAGGACCATAAGTCATTACTTGCTTTGGTTGTTAAACTCACAACCAACATACACAAATGGCATGATATAATTTCATATGAATGCATTCTAGTATTTAAAACAGTCATATGGTAGAGGGTTCCTCGCCCTTACTACCTCATACCTCACCATACCTAGTAGGTTAACATTCACATTCAGGCACTCAGTACCACATGCCAACCAATCCACATAATTTAAGCATAGTTGAAGGGGTCTTACCAAATACTCATTCCACATTCATGCAGTTAAACACAAATCACCATTACCTACATGGCTATCATTAACATCGCTTGATGTTACCTGATCAGTTGGCCCCTTACCAATGCTACACAATCCTTTTGCCAACCTCATGATCGTAAATTTGTTGCACCATCTTTTCCTCATAAGGTTGTTGGTCATATGCAACAATCATCATCCACGCCCTTAGTCATGTTTCGGTTGTCTTTGGTCCTATAACCATTGCAAACATGATTAGTTATTTAACAATCACCATAATCATCTTTAAGTGGCTCATTGCATATGCAAAACCTCACTATTCTACCAATATGCAATATCATATATATATACAAGTATTTTTACATGCATTGTGCAATGTTTATCAATATGCCATCTAGTGCATATTCATTTTAGCTATCTAATCTCTTACATTTTCAATCATGCTTCTATGGTCTGATTCATACAACCATTATCAACAACATTACTGGTGATCAACCATAAGCAATACCATTAATGGGATACTGCATGTGTAACTTTCACTACCTTTACCCATATGCAACATCATGCTTTATGCATAAGCGATTCATATGCACTAAGCAATGACTCCTTAATCATGCCCATTAATTCATATGCATTACTCTCTTGCATTTCCAGCATCCCTATGCCATAGTTTTCAGTATATAAAACTCGGGAAATATAAATACAGTAACAAGAGAGGAGTTAAGGAATTCCCCCTTTCCAATTTTCTCATTATGACATGGAGTTCCTCCTCTACATCATAGCTGATCCTTTTCTTGGCTTTCCCTACCAAGCACGCAAGGAATCATTAGCTGTCATTTCTCACCAAGTAGCAATCTAATACAAATGTAAAATATTCTTAGTTGATACTTTTCCAGCATGAAATTCCTATGCTATAACATAAATAGTTAAGGTGAGAAGTTACCCTCTTATCAACATTGCCTTGTTGCTCCCATTGCTCTTCCGCAATGCATATCACAGCCAATTACTTTTAATAAGGCTTCCACAAACCCTCCATGCAATTCCTGCTTCTCATCCCAAGAATACATTTCACACTTTCAACAATTGTCTCCGGGGGACGACGAGGGTCCAGGGGGCTTGCCCCCTTGTGACATTTTTCAACTTTCGGTGCCTGAAAATTTTTCCTAGAAAACAGCTGGAATTCTCTGTTTCGGCGGACTTGGCAATTCTCTTCCGACCCGTTGCGGACAAACTTGCTGATCTCTTCCGCCGTTGCGGAGAAACTCGCTCATCTCTTTCGCTGTTGCAGAGCAACTCACCCATCTCTTCCGCCGTCGCGGAGCAACTTGCCCATCTCTTCCGTCCGCCGTTGCGGAGCAACTCGCCCATCTCTTCCGCCGTTGCGGAACAACTTGCCGAGTCCTTCCGTCATTGCGGACCAACTCACTGAGTTCTTTCGGTCGAAAACTCAGCTTTTCCTTTCGCCATTGCGGCGGAACTCGCCAATTCCTTTCGACATTGCGGTGGAAACTCACCAACTTTTTCTACCGTTGCGGCGCAAACTCGCCAGCTTCCTCTAACATTGCGGCGGAAACTCACCAACCTTTTCCGCCGTTGCGGCGCAAACTCGCCAGCTTCCTCCGACATTGCGGTGGAAACTCACCAACCTTTTCCGCCGTTGCGGCGCAAACTTGCCAACTTTTTCCGCCGTTGCGGACGAACTCGTTGAGTTTCACCGTCGTTGCGGAGCAAAACTTGTAAGTTTTGCACCGTTTCGTTTGTGGAGCAACTGGCCAAGTTTTGTCGGCAACTTCGGCACAACTCAGCGAGATTCGCCGAAACACATCGGCTCAATTCCATGAGACTTGCCGAATCAATTAGGCAAAACACTTAGAAAAATTTTGAAACTTTTCTTAACGGTCTGTGCTAGGCAGGAAGCATACTTACCTCTGCAAGCTGTGATAGGTAGCCCATGAAGGCCCAATGCTGCAACCAGCAGCTCTGATACCAAATGTAATGTCCCCACCCTTGGACCCAATGCAAGGAAGGGAACCTGATGCCATTTTATGGGGCTTTTCATAAACTCAGCCATATCCATTAGATTCACAGGCATAAAAGAGATGTGTGCAGATGTAAATCAAACAAATATGCACAGTGGAAATAAACTCATCCACACACATGTTTTCATATGCACTCAATATATCAATATCAATCATTAATTTAAACATTGCAGGGGTAAAACACATAGATAGAAAACACTTATCTTTGTTGTGCAATTGACCCAAACAACTAGTTATGTCGTTGCAACGTTCCTCCCAACCATAGGTCTCTGTCCAACCTGTATTCTTTCAGCACTCAGAGACCACCCCCGAGCTGGGCATGATATCTACAAGGAAAAGGGAACCCTCAAGCATAGCACAGCCCAAAGCAATGGATATCCAACTCAACCCCAGTATTCTCTTGAATACAAAACTCAGATATGGGCTTGGAAACACACTTTCAGCAATGGAACATAGCAGCTAGATGGACATGGGTCTTTCCAAAAACGTAGGCACACCAAAAACGGATTTGTGGGAAGAGGGAATCAATCCTAGGGAAGAAAACCGATTTCTCCCACAGATGTATGAGCATTCAGTGGGCCAAACAGCCTCAATAAAATCTCCAAATTGTTTTCCTTTCTTTCCCACTATTATCCACAGCAAAAACGCCCTTCCTAGCTAGGATCATGAAGGAAAACACAGCAAAATCATGGAGGGAACTACCCCGGAAGGTCCCAACTCGTGAGAGGGCAAACTGATAGGTGAATAATGGCTTGGGGAGCAATTTTGTGGCCCTTTTCTTGCCCAAGAAGCCAAACACGAAAATCTAGGAAGGGTGGCTTGCCCATACTCAAATTTGGACAGCCATACCTCCCATTCCCGAAGGAATTAACTACCTCAACCAACTCTTGGGAGAAATCAATGATTGGGTACAAAAGTCAACATGGGTAGTTGAGGGTTTGATGGGTTCTCTTATTGACACTTGGCTTGACTTGATTGGCTCAAGGGTTTGAATATTTCCCTCCCAATTTCCTTGTAAACATCATGCCCTCATCTCTTGTTGCATTGCATGGCTAGTTGTGGGCTTTTATATTAAAATGCATATTTACAATTCCCATGGTTCACTAGCACATGGGTAGCATAATTTCAAATAATTGCCTTTTCTAAATCGAACGTTCACTAGCGGGGCCTTGGCCTTGAGCTCCACGCTAGGAATCATACATAATATGCATACATATTTACATTATAGCCCAAAATATTACAAGGGTCAAAATGGGGGACATTACATAAGGGGGATGACTTGACTGATTCAACACTGTGATACTTTGGATAAGGGAAAGGGAATACACACTTAAGCATATGTCGGATAATAAACACACAAGAAATGACAGTGTCTCACAAATGGGATACGTTGTTTAGAGGAGTGCTTATTCAACCTTGGAAAATGTCTACAACTCACATCCAAGCTATATTAGCTCCGTGAGGATATTTTCTAGAACCGCCGTGGACTGGGTGCCCGACTAACCGTAACTTGAGGTTCTAGGGGACACTTAGAATTAGGTGTCCCTTACTCCATCTCACATCACAACCCGTGGGATCCGTGAGGAATTAATCATTACATTTCATTTCCTTGGCCAACAGTCTTTGGATTTAACATACATTTAACCACTGCTTTCTTTAGGCCTATATGACCCTTTTGGGGATTTTGCATGTGCTTAGAAGCACAACTACTAAAGCTTTCATCCAGGGTGCTTTTAGTTTCCAATTCATTTCATTTCATAACCCTTTTGGGGATTTTGCATGTGCTTAGAAGCACAACTACTCAAGCTTTCATTCAGGGTGTTTTTCATTTAAGTTTCCATTACTTCATAGCCCTCTTTCATTGTGTTGAGAAGCATAGTTTTTAAGTTATTCTCATGGGCTTTCATAAAAGATATAACAATAATTTCCATATGTAATAATGGTAGTACAATTTGCTTCAGTTTTTAGCCAACACAACTCAAGCAACTAGGGGGACTTTCTACAATCAAGACCAAACATCGGGGCAATCAACTAGAGTGATCAAGGTATCAAATCCAACTCACCAAAGGGTAAGTTCTGTTGCCAACTTAGAGCCGAGACACAAACTAACAGGGATGCTATCCAACACAGAGGCAAAAGTGGGGAGGTCCTCCATATCACAGGCTGAGGTTTAAGTCGGAGTAGAAACCAAAAACGGAAAGATAATGGATGGATGGGGAAAGTGTAGGTGATGCCTAAGTTAGCAAGCCATAAAGGTGGGAATGATCATGTCCACACTCCTAGGAGGGTAAAACCAACGAGTATAAAACATGAGCTTCTAAATGTTAGTAATAAAACCATTTAGATAATCAATAACAACCATGTTCATTTCATACATATATACTGCCAATCATGATTACTAGCTACTAAGTCGAGCTATCAAAATTACCAAAAGAGCAAGATAATAAAACCAACGCACATCATATACTTGTTGGGCCATATACCTGTACCTGCTATTTGGATCACCTGTAACCACTGAAACGCTGCTACTGAAACTCTGGGCACTGCACTGCTCTGTATGGGATAAAAGGTCATCTCGGTCATCAAATCTGAGGTCAAGAGGCTCAGCCTTGGCATAAGGTCTACTGCATGTCTGATCTGGGGCTGCTTTGATGTGTGAGTGATCATCAATAATACTGCTCATCATAGCTGATCTCACCAAAATTGTGTAAAGGCCAAGCTCAAAAATATACAATGAACTGTTCTGCAATCATGGTAGCCCGGCTACTATAGATGTGATAACAGTGCTTTTATGTCCTGTCGACCTACCTTTTTTGGTCATTTGTGGACTTCCTTAAAATTATCTTATCTTATCTTATATAACTCAGCAAGAAATCCTTTTGGAATTAAGAGGATGGAGCATTGAAAGATTGGGATGGAAGTAAAGACTAGTCAAATAAGGAGAATTCTTCTGACAATGGTCAGGAACCTATTTTTCTAGGCGAATAAGCTTCCTTTGAATTTGGATATAATCTCTTCCCCGTCCCTCTCCGTTACCTGTTTGACTAGAAGGAGCATCCCCAAATATTTCTTAGGGAACTCAGTCTTCTGGAATCTAAAGATTCTGAAAATTTACCTTGCAGTCTCGGTGGGACATTCAGCAAGAATATTTGTGATTTCTCCTTGCAATTTCCTGACCCAAGGTATTTTTGAAGAAGTCTACAATTCTATTGAAAGCTTTCTCTTCCCAAGCACTAGCAAATCCTAGGAGCATATTATCATCCACAAATTGAAGGTGGGAAAGACGGGGGAGGGAAAAAACTCATTTGAATGCCTTAAATGTCTTTTTTTTACTTTTGCGGATGGAATTGTTCTACTGAAGACCTCTGCCACCGGGACAAGAAAAAGGGTGAGTAGGGGCATCCTTTCGAAATCTCTCTTAATAATCCAATGAAAAGATGTCAGCACAGTTAAATTCCTATTTAACTGTGATGCCAGCACCTATTAACATGAGATCCATCCATGAATTACAACCTTAAGAAGGATCTACACCAGGAAATTTTTCTTTGTATTGCTGTTTACAATGAAAAGTGCACTAGTCATGCTTCCTTGCTATCCATGTTGGTCTGAGTGGCCATTATCCACAAGAAGGCAGTTCTCTTTAATCAGAGTTGGAAAGGAAGGCAGTTTTTTTATAAATTTAGTGCAGAGATATCTGAAGTTCTTTTGACAAGGAGGCCATTCCAGTATTTTCAATTTTTCTATTTTAAGAATGCTATAGGGATAATATAGACTAGTGAGAACATCATTACTGTAAAACTGCAATAAGTCTGTTAGTTCCAAGGCTTCTGTCTCTTTATGAATGTTTTATGATTGAAAGTGGTTGTGTTTCTAATTGCTATTCTGTTGGAACTGTGCAGGTTTGACTTGTCTCTGAACTTTAAGGAAGCAATTTTTGGAGTTGTGAAGGACATTGAAATAAATCGCCTGGAGACTTGTGGAATTTGCATGGGGAGTGGGGCAAGATCTGGCACAAATGTTAAGATTTGTCAAGATTGTGGAGGCAAGGGCAATGTGACGGAATCCCAGAGGACGCCATATGGAATATATTCACAGGTAATTTATCATTTTAAATTGATGGTACATGTAAACTTTCTTAACATATAATTCACTGGAACAGACTGTTACATAACTAACTAATTCCCTTTTAAAGTCTTTCTTGATCAACTAGTACTCAAAACATGGGATTCACAACTATGTGACCACAGTTCTCAATTAGAATACGTATATAATCAGTCCAAATAATTGTGTATAAGAGCCATATCTCTTTTAATCAGGGAATCGCACATTGGCTTATTTCATTCTGTGTGTGACATCAATATTCCTACTGTAGGCTGGATTAAATTCCAGTCACAATTTGGGTGTTTTAGACTTCATATCTGAGGCTTATTATTCTATTAGTGTTTTACCTAGACAGTTGAGTATAACTAGAATTCTCCATTGCAAATATTTTGGAGTGTTTTAATGCTGCATGCTTGTAATTATCTTGCAACAATCTTCTTTTTTTGGTGGAAGGCATTGATAACTACTGCATCTTTCATGCAGAAATAGTCATGCATGCCACCGAATAGAAGCGAGTAAAACTATGGGACATAGCTTTACTTTATCACCATTAGTTTCTTTATACACCTGCAGCTTAGAAGATTAATGAAGATGAATAGTCATAAAAGGTTAGCATATGAAATGACCAAACAATGATTGGTTAGATTGACAAGAAATGTAAAGGGTCGCTAAATAATTAAAAAAATATGTAGGTGGCCTTTGATTGGTCTATGGACACACCCAAATTAGGCTTGTTGAGGTTTACCATAATCTCCATATGCTTGGTTCGTTAGATCTGATTTTCTTGGGACTTGTTAGTTGTTACCCCTCAATTTGCATGAGGGTTAATGCACAGATTGAAGATGAAGATGTGCCAAAGATATGTTCTTGCGAGCGCTCTCCGAGCAAAATTTTTGAAATTTTTGGTCATTGTTGTGTCTAGTTGTCCATGGTTATGTTGTAAAATGATGTAAAAAGTGAGATAGCACTTGTGACTGTTTATAAAGGGTCAATATGTAAGATGTAAAAAGCCCAACTATGTTAGTTGTACTTGGCAAGTGTCTCATCAGTGTTTTTTTTACCTTGAAAGTGTTATCCCTAACAAACTAGCCCTTTCAAAGTTTTTTCACCCGATTAAAATCCTCCAAAGCTGTGAACTCGTCCATGTACAACTGCCCTAATCTTGGAGCTTCCTTAGTACTTGGTCTAATTCATCTCACTTTGGGTCACTGTGGACATGTGCCGAGTCAATTTAGAGTCATTTAGGAGTCCCTATTGTGCTTGATCTTGATTATTAAGGTGTGTTGGCGGTTAAAACACAAGTTGGATGGTTAGAGGTGCCTTTCCCTAGCTCAAAACTAAGTCACCAGATTCGGCGATTTTTCGCCTTCAAAATCGAAACTCGTCGATTTTTGCAGCAACCCGATTTTGTTCGAAAATTTTCACTAATTTTCATGCGGGTAAACTCTACCATAAATTCCGCCCCTTGTGACTTTGTTACTCATTGAATTTTCTGGAGTGCTTTTCTGGACTGTGAGCCTGCGGCTGCCTTGAAGTTTGGTGAGTCGAGTTTTGTGCCCTCCTTTTGGTCGGTTCTGGCAGGTCGTGGATCTCTGCACACACCCAGGTTTGCGAGGGGAACGTGTAGTCTTCGGCGATCAGTTCGCAACTTTACGGATTGATTTTGCCAGATGGGCTACCCTCCCACTCCACCAAGATTGATATTTTGATTATGTGGATTCATCTTCACTTGCTCTCGGTCAATCGAGGGGGTGGTTGGTCGGTTGGTTGAGCGGGTGGATAGCCGACATCATAATGAATTGTATTAAAAATTATCATATATTTTTATTTATTTATTAAGAATGAAATTAAATATACATAATTGACTTATTTAGTTATTTATATAAATGAAAATAAATTATATACTATTTAAATAACTTAATATATCATTATTATATTTAATATTTATATATAAAATGAAATATTTTTAAATTTCCAAAATTTATAGTCACTCGAACTTTTTGTTCAATTTTATCACCAAATTTTTCCTTGTCGAATTTTTGTCGAATTTCAAGGTTTCCTAATTTGAACAGGAACTCGAACCAGGTGACTTAGGCTCAAAATTTGGGTTTTATGTTCTAATTCTCAATTACCCTGTCAAATTCATTCCCCCTTTCTCATGTTAGGTCCTCATTATATTTTTATGTCATCTCACGTTTATCCATGCATGCCACCTAGACACCCTTAGACCCTATTAGGTTATTGATAACCGTTTATAGATTCACCTACCGGAAGGGTGGGGGACTCATCCTTTTTTGCTCCACAAACAGGAGTTGGAGCACAACCTTCTATTAGGTTATTGATAAAGAAAACAAAGAAGGTAGAAGATGACAGGGTGATGGGGAGGTGTCTTTACTGGAGTCACATACCTCTCGACATCGTAAAAAAAATCCATTTTGGCAGCCGATGTGTGATGCCATTGCAGTAGTTGGCATGGGGTATAAAAATGCCACCTTCGAGGAGTTGCAGGGTCCAATCCTTCAAGCATAAAATAAGGACATCGGTGTTAAGTTGGAGGAGTTCAGGCAGTCATGGGAGAGCACTGGATGCACAGTCATGTCAGATGGTAAGGGTAGATCCCTTATCAAATTTTTGGTACATTGTCGTAGAGGTACCATGTTTATGAAATCAGTCGATGCATCGGCATATGTAAAAGATGCAACGCTCTTATGTGAGTTGATAGATGGGTTCCTACAAGATATTGGGGTGCACAATGTTGTGCAAGTTATTATGGATAATGCAACTAATTATGTGTCTGCTGACAGGATCCTTATGGAGAGGCACCCCACTTTGTTTTGGACTCCATGCGCTGCTCATTATATTGATTTGATGCTGGAGGATATGGGGAAAATTTCCTTTATCAAGGTGGTGATTGATCAAGCTATAAGAGCATCCCCAAGTTCATTTACAACCATACTTTTGTTCTCAACCTCATGAGGAGGCACACCAAAAACAAGGAGTTGAAGCGTCCCGCAATCACGCAAGGAGTTGAAGCGTCCTGCAATCACGCATTTTGCCACCACCTTCATTACTCTTCAGTCCTTGCTTCAATGTCGGTTTGAGTTGAAGCAAATGTTTGTTTGTGATGAGTGGCATGATTGTGCTTACAGCAGGAGAGAGGATGGGAGAACCATTGCCAAGTTGGTGTACATTGACTCCTTCTGGGAAGGAGTGGAGGAAGTGTGCTTGTTGAGTGAACCTTTGGTAAAGGTTCAGAGACTTGTTGATGGTGATAAGCCCGCAATGGGCTATTTGTATGAGGCCATGGATAGGGCCAAAGAGGCCATCCAGAATTATTATGTGGGAAAGGGTACCCTGGGGCACAATAGGCACATGTTGTTATGGGAGTTGATTAATAGTCGATGGACCGGGATGCTTCATAGACCCATTCATGCAACAACACTCTTCCTCAACCTTGCATTTTCCTACAAATGCAAATTTGATTTTGATGGCAAGGTGTTGGAGGGCTCCTCACTTGTATTCAGAGGATGATAGAGGTGTATCAGGATGGTACTGGTGTATTTAGCTTTGGTGATTCTATTCGTGACATGACCAATTTCATGCCAGGTAAGTTATTAAAGTGTTTAACTTTTATTTGAAAGTTGAAATTTACATTATGATTTATTTATTTCCTATTTCAGTTTTCCAATGCAATGCAATCTAATTTAGTTCTCTTTCTTTCTTATTTGTTGTAGCTACTTGGTGGCGAACCTATGGTGTAAGGACACCAATTTACGGAAATTTGCCATCAAGATTCTTAGCCAAACATGTACCGCTTCAAGATGTGAGCGGAATTGGAGTGTGTTTGAAAAAATACATGCAAAGAGACGCAGAAGGTTAGAATTTCAACAAATCAATTGCATTTAATGTAATTTATGAATCTATCATCCTCACATATTATAATTTATTAATTTTTTGAAATTTGAAGCTCTAGACTCGTAAAAAAAATTATTACCCTCTTACAGGTTGGAGTTCACAGATCTCAATGAATTGGTCTACGTCCATTACAATCTCCGCTTATGGATGAGACAGATAGAGAAAGAACCAGATGTTGATGCCATCGCCTTAGACAATATTGATATATTGTCTAAGTGGAGGGTGGAGATTGAGACTCCCATCATGGAGGAGTCATGTACATGGCTAGAGATAGAGGAAAGGAAGGAGGAGGAGGAGGAGGTCGGAGACACCACAGAGGGTGATGTGCTAGCATCACCACCACCTTCTACACCGATTGATACAGCTAGTCCTCCATCCATCACTTAGCGTCCGATGTTAGATGCAGGGCCATGGCCTTTTGTTGCTGCTACTAGTGCTAGGGGCAGGCCTGACAAACGGCCCATGACCTTTTCCCGTAAAAGGGGAAGAGCGCGTTGATATTAGGTCGATAGATACTAGTTTTCCTGAGATACATTTATATATGTGATGCCATTTTGTATTGGTTATCTACTTTTGAGTCCTTGATTGGATAACTATGGCGTTTCAAGATTTAGTATTGACTTTGATGTATCATTTTATATTTGACATGAGTACATGATGATGATATATATCAGTGCTTTCTCCATATTTATGTTCCAATGTGTTTATTTGATGTTACTGTTGCTTTATATGTTTAAACTTATGAAAAAAATGAATGTATTTTGTATTTTTTAATGTTTGCCGACTTTTGCTGATTTTTCCCGATTTTATCGCCGATGTCGCCGAGAAATTGTTTTTGGGACCTGTTATCACACCATAGTAGCAGGGCTACTATTCTTGTACAGCAGATATCTGCACACTCCAGAGCTTCATTTATTCCAGAGCATGGCTATATATTATGGATCACTCATGATCAGAGCAGTATATTATTCAGATTTGTATATGACCTTGTGTCAAGGCTG
The DNA here is from genome assembly GCA_027924585.1 of Larix kaempferi. Classification (NCBI taxonomy): domain Eukaryota; kingdom Viridiplantae; phylum Streptophyta; class Pinopsida; order Pinales; family Pinaceae; genus Larix; species Larix kaempferi. The sequence continues at coordinate 5,067,669 of BSBM01000770.1, forward strand.
AGCCTTGAGAGTTCAGATTGGATGACTGATGTGACCACTTATCCCATTACAGTTTCAGTTCAGTGCCTAGAGATGTACTTCAGCAGTGTTTCAGATGATGCATGATGATTGCCATTATGATGATGTTGTATGATCTATGGACATGTTCTCACTGACAGTGGATTATTAGCTTGTTGATTTAGTCATGATTATAGCATGTGCTTGGTATATTATTTCTGATGTGGCAAACTATTTAAAATGAACTGTAAACCTTAAAATGGACAATTGCTTGCACTTTTAGGTCATCTAACAAAACTTACTGGTATTTCACCTTACATAGACATGGTCTTTCCCGACACCTGTTGTCTGCTAGTGTAGGCTCCATATCCACTTGTCTCCATCCATACATGACCTTCCTGTTTGACTTTAAACCCTGACTTGTCTTATTTGACTTTCCGATACTGAGGACTTCCCCATTTTTCTACCTCTGTGTTTGGACCGCATCCCTGTTTATTCAGTGTCTCGGCTCTGAGTTGGTGACAGAACTTGCCTTTGGTGAGTTGGATTGTAGGCCTTGGCTCGAACTCCCCCTAGTCACTTGAGATGTTGTTGGCTAAAACTGAAAGCTCATGTTCTACCTGTGGAAACTAAATAGATTCGCCCATGGAAACAAAAAAGGGCAAGAGCAATGAAAAGCTAAAAATACTCCTCGAAGAGTATAAAGAAAGGTCCAAAAAGCAATAGTTTTCAAAAGCTATATCTAAACAATTGCTGACCTTGTGAATATATAAAAAACATGCCCTGGATGCAAGCTACAACTAGTTGTGCTTCTCAGCACATCTGAAATCCGAAGGGTTATGTAGGCCAAAAAGGCCATGGAAATAAACTGAATGATCCTAATGAACTTGGATCAACTTGTTGTAGACATGATGCCTAAGTTGAATAAGCACTCTCTAAACAACTTATCCATTTGTGAGGCACAGCCATCCCCCGTGTTCTTTTGTCCAGCACAGAGTTTGTAGCTTCCCCCTTTTCCCAGTCCAAAGTATTTTTGAGTTGAGTTAGACAAGTCAAACCCTTGGCCCAACCTTGCTCCTAGCCTTCATCCTTCACTAGCAGTTTGACCATGTCCAATGGGTAAGTTTGTCATTTGAAATAGGGTGCAAGTAATTTTATATAATCACGGAATATATTAACTTGATTAATGCCACTGAATGGAATTTATACTTTGAGCTTAGCTATGAAGTGATTAAAGAAGCATTGTCTTAGTCTACTGATGTGATTTATCCTTGATTATATATATTCTTGGGATCCGTGATGATATGGACCATGTATGATGATTATTGGTGATGATTTATGGTCCCACATGTTTGATGATAATATCATATGATGGACATATGATACAGATGATGTTTGATCCAGTTCAGCAGGTTATTATTATTACAGATCAGCAGATTATACATTGTCCATATATGGTGGACCCTACAGCTGGCCCATTAGGGCAACCCAGGGTGTATGAGTACTCATTCCTAGTGGATTTGGGTCTTCTGGATCCATTGAGACACTTATCTTTCAGTTCCGGGCACTTCTGACAGTGATTGATGCAGTTTTACACTTGTTGACCAGATTTGGGGCTGATTTCCCAGCCTGAGCAGCAGGGGCCCCGAGAGGCCAGTTCACCTAGGGCGCTGATGATGGAGGGGGTGGTCCAGCCACTTGTTATTACCATTTATCCCCCCTCCCGGAGAGCCTGGTGGGCTCAGATGGACAGCGCTAGCACCCTAGGAGGCAGTTTTGGCACTTTCACAGTTCCCGAGGCAGTTAAAAAATGGGATAAAGTGGTCACTGAGGAAATCGATTTGGGCAATTGAGGCAAGGTTTTGGCATTTGGTTTTCACAGAGGTCTTCCAGGGTGGCATCACTACCTTCCAGCCAGTTTTCACCATGTGGGTATGCCCGGATTGATCACAGGAGGACATTTACTGCTTGACTGTCATGGATTCTGAGGACAGTTTTGGTCATTATTATTATATTGGACATATTTTATTATTTCATTGTGCCTTGGGGTGAGCTAGCAAGGATTTATACCTCCTAGCCCCACCATGTGCTTATTTTATCATGTCCTAGTCATCATGAGATGGATTATTGTACTTTATACCCCTCTTGTGGGATGACGTCACCCTCTATTGTACCATTTAGTGAGGGCGCTATCATTATATGGGTGATCCATGTGATATATGGTTATGATTTGTTATTAGCCATTGATTATGTTGTGAGATCTTTTAATCTCAACCACTCATTTCAAAAAGTGGTTTTGAGATCTAGGGTTTTGGTCTTTATTATCCTATATAAGGAGGAGACCCCCTCATTGTAAAATTCATCTAGAGATTTTTGACTCTTGGCTCTTGGAATAAAATTTCTATCTTTTGGAGTACATGCTTGGATTGGAGTGGATGTTGGTTGTTTCGATTGTAAATGCTATTGTCCATTGCACTGGAGGATCTATTGTAGCTATCTTGCGTATTTGCCATACTTTATTTGCAGGTTGAGAGGGCGACTTTGACAAGTGCGAATTGGTGGGGAGGCTTGCCCTTCAAGCTTGGAAGAAGTCGTTTTGGGTTTGACAGGGAGTGGTTTTGCCTTTGTGTCAACTATTCCATGTTTTTCTCTCTCTTGCTTGCATCTACCTTCAATTTGTTAAACTAATTGATGCTTTGCTCCTTGGCTTGACAGGTTAGAAGGAATCACATGTGGCTTGGAAAAATCGATTTGGCAAGAGGGCTTCAACAATTCTCCATTTGATCTTTGGCAAAGTAATCCTCGTCTCAACTAGCATTCATCTCTTCATCCAGGTATGTCCCAAGAGGTATGATCTTCTCTTCCTTGAATCTTCCATAATTTCTAGATCACAAAAACCTTAATCAAATTAAAACCCTTGTTTTTGGTATTTCTTAGATCTACTTAGATCTAGCCCTCAATTTGAAAAGATATTGAAAACCCACCTCTATAGCATCCACCCCTAGTTGGATCTATAGTTTGGTGGTGATTGGCTAAGAATTGACCCATTTTCTAAGACAAAAAGCTCTCCTTGACCTAAAGCGCACTTCCTTGAGAGAGGCTTGTTGGGCTAGATCTAGCACATGGGTATGTGAGATCCCGCTTGATTTGACAACTAGACACTTGATAACACATACCCATATCCTTACTTTGGTGAAAACTACCTTGTGGACATCTCTCCATGTTTTGAGGGGTTGAAACCCCCCTTTGACCTTCTTGGCACCTTAAAACCTAGATCTACCAAGATCTACCCATTGGATTCATTTGAAACTTTGAAGGAACATAGATCGGGGTACTAGCACCCCGGATCTACACTTTGGTGGCCATTGGACTTGACATGGTCCACCAAACCCACTTTTTGCCTCTCCTTGAGAAAGTCGCACCCCTTGGGAGTTTTGAGTTGGACCACTTCTAGGAAGTGGGTGTTGGAGATTTTCGTAGATTTGGAATGCCCATGCCTTGAAACCTAGGTCTAGACTATCCTTTTGCCCCGATCTACCTTGGGGATTGCATTCCTTGTTTTAAGGAATTGTGGTCCACTTTTGGTCATCACTTAAAAACCTAGATCTAGTAAGACCTAACCATTGGATCACATCCAAACCACTTGACTTGGCTTCTAGGTGTCCCGATCTACACTTTGACATCCTTCTTGACCCCATTAGCCCATCCAACAAGGCACTAGTCCTTCTCCAAGCAAGGCGCACTTCTTGGGATTAGTGTCAAACCCTAGATCTAACACATGGGTAACCCTAGAACCAACTTTAACTTGTAGATCTAACCTAGATCTAGCCTATAGTACCATCTTCACACTTAGCTTCACCTTGTGGGCCCACTTAAAACCATTTCACACTTCCCAAGGCAATAAGACCCACTTGTGTAAACACATGGTACTATACTTAATAATCATACCCAATCAAGTGGCCTAAACCATACATAGGTTGAAACACTAACTATCCTTGTACCACCTTCAACCATGCCCTAAACATTAGGTCCACTTAGACTTGCATTGGTTTCTGTAACTCATCATTCATTCACCTTTGAAACTTTTGCTCGGGTCCAATCAACTGCGATTGGGGTATAGGGTCTCCCCCTTGGTCTAGTTATACCTTGACCTAAAGCGAAGAGTGCCTCGGTTGACGTGACTCCCACATTGCATTGGGAACCGTGGCATCTCTTAGGTCACCTCTTTAGTTGCCTAACTCCTCTACCGTCCCGGATGGGATACTTTTAGGGGCAACTACAAGTTGTGTGATAACAGGACCCTTGCCGACTTTTTGCCGATGCCGACTTTTTCAACATTGATACTAATACCTCATCAAGGTTATAGATTTACAAGTGGCAAGTTTGCAGGTGAAGATAAATAAGATAAGATAAGATAATTTTATTAATGTCCAATGAATCACCACAAAAGTATGTCAATGGTACTAAAGGATAAATCCAATATGAGTACATTGTGGGAGTGCAAACGCAGCTCCTAGAAAATGCCGAAACTAAGATAAAGAAAGATACGAGCTACAAGTGGTTGTAAATCCTCATAAACATGTATATATCCGTATCAAAGGTGCAAAATTCCAAAATGCCAAAATGCAAAATCCATAGTGAGTTTCTCCAAGATTGGACAACTCAAACAACTCAGGATCCTCAAGATAGTGTCAAGGGAGGAAGATTGTGTGAGAGAGATGAGGATGTGTCCAGTGATGTCAAGATCTCTTGGGTCTGATGGTCAAGGGCGATGTTGAATATTGTAACTTCTAAGAATATTATATTTGTACATTATTTATTCCGGAGATGTTCCATCCCTTCGAGGTGATTCTATTATGTATCCGGAGATGTTTATTCCTCCGAGGAGTTGTGGCAACTAGGGTTATTAGACCCACCATGTGGGGGTCGGCCCAGTTAGTTATAATAGGGTATTTAACCTAATGGTTAAATACGAGCCTACATGTACTTGTGTAAAATATATGTCAAAGTAGTGTATAAATAGAGGAGGTGTGTTCCTCATTTGATACACTCACACACTTGAAAAGAGTAGCACTTGTCTGGGAGATTTGCTAAGGAGGATTAGAAGGAGGGAGCACATCTTGTATTTTGGTTTATCATCTTATTGAGGAAAGCTTTGCTAGGTTTTCTACCCCATGAGGGTTTCCCAGGATAAATCTGTGTCTCTTGTGTTTATGCTATGCTTGTTGTTTCTTCAGTGATCCTGTATATGCTATTATTGTGAAATAGAATGTAATGCTGCTATTTTTTGTCTTAGCATATTGAATTTTAACATGGTATCAGAGCTAAACTGAAGGAAGGCAAGGTATGGCACTTACGACACTTGCTTTACTTACGACAATTTGAAGGTTAGGGTTTTATATAGCAAAAACCAGTCATCGTGGAAATTTCGCTATAACTCCATTTTGGCGAAGGTTCAGGATCTGAAACCTTTACAGGTCGTAGATAACATCTCCAAGTATCTTGTGTCCAAAGGGCACCCTCAGATTCGTTGTACTTTATGAGTTATGATCAGTACAAGTTAGGGTTTCTGCCTCTTCCAGATCTCAGTCAAAATCAGGTGACCTTGGAAAAAAGGTCATAACTTGGGCTAGGAAGCTCCAAATGAAATTTCGTAAAAAGTGACAGGTAGTACACAGACTGTACTATCTTAGGAAACTTTTTCAGAGGCCAAAGGTGAACCAGTGACACGTGGCACGCCGTACAAGTTCGCTCTCCTGTTTTATCCCATAAACAAGTCACGTTGCGACACTTGGCATAACTCTCTCTCAAAGAGTCCAATTGAGGTCAGACCTGTCAAGATGGAAAGATAACAGGGCGAGCTATCTCAGAAAAAGTTTTCAGAGGCCGAAGTTCAAACAGTGACACGTGGCACGCCGTACAAGTTCGCTCTCCTGTTTTATCCCATAAACAGGTCACGTTGCGACACTTGGCATAACTCTCTCTCAGAAAATCCAATTGAGGTCAGACCTGTCAGGATGGAAAGATGACAGGTCAGGCTACTGCAGAAAAATTTTTCAGACCCTGTGGAGCAAAAATTTCAGAGTTATAGCAGAAGCAATCAGGTGCATATTTCTGTCAAAACAGAATTATTTTTAGCACCTTTATTCATGGCTTCCGGAATTTAGGGTTTCGGAGAAAGTTGGAATTTTTGAAGTCTGTAACCACAGCTGGAAGCTCCTCAGAAAAATAAGAGTTTAGAGCCTTGGATCGAACCTTTTGATTGGACAGAAGGGTGGGCTTCATCAAACCCTAGTTCGGGTTCCTGTCCAGAAGATCCAGAAGTTTCGAAGGCAATTTTGAGGGGTCAAATTTTGGAGATTTCAAAATTGAAGAATGCTAGGTTGATCAGCTCAGCAAGACACATTCTTCCATCCATTCAGAAGTATGAAAGTCAAAGATTGAATTTTTAGGGTTTCTCTAGCAAACCCTAATCAAGCTCCAGATCAAGTTTCAGGGGGAGTTGAGGCTAAGGCCTTATATAAGAAGACTACAAAAAGTCTCGACAGGTATGACTTAAGGAGGTTCAGGTATGCCTTGAAATCTGATTCTTGATTAAGTTCATAATGTGTTTGTCTTCATGTTATTTATTACTACAATCTTGATTAATGTTATTGTCTTATCACCCCAGTAACAATATGAATGCATGTGAACGATCGAAGACATTCATTGATTAGGGCTATATGATTGTACTTATGCATTATGGTGTTGTGTGAGGTTGATGTTGTTTGCTAACAAGACACAGGTACATTACAAAAGACAAATCAAGTTCCATGACCATGACAACATGAAGACAAAGACTCACGAGGTATGTATGACTTTGTTATATTATGTTTAACCTACGAGACATGCAGGTTCTAGCTCAGGATCTCTAAATCATTGAAGAGATTGTTTAGGTATGTTGTACATAACTAAGCAGGTATACTAATCCAGGTATGTTTTCCTATGTCATGTTAGAATCTTACCTTGTGTAAGTATACTTGGTATGATTGGTTAGTAATCAAGGGTTTATGCATATTATGTCTCTTATCTTGGTTGATGATTTAACTAACTAGATCAAACAAGAATATGCATGAGTAAAAGAAGACTTCCTTGAAACCTTGAATACTAATGATCATGACTGTACATATTCAAGATTATTTAGAATTAGAATGTTTTGATAATATTGAGAATATACTAATGAATGTATGTTTGTGTATGAGATCATGAGGATGACACTAGTGTACACTTGAGCATGCACAGTGGTACAGAATGAATAGAAGTTCAGAAGACATACAGAAGATCAAGCGGGAGGCAACCACACAAACATAAAAGATAAGTATTTGAGTTGTTATTAGAAATAGTAAATGATATTGCTTGTATGCATATCTGTATTCCTAGAATATATCATGCTGAGTGTAAACATTCATAAAGCATTGAACAGTATACTACTAATATGCATATGATTGGTAAGTTGGACAAACATTCCATTGTTGCTTGTCTAGAATGAAACCTCTTTGTTGACATGCTGAGAGCTGTGCACACTCTCGATAGTATGTTCTGGTAGAGATGGAAGGCATCTAGATATCCACTGTATGCATACAGGATATGGGAAAGTGTTGTGCCAAAGTATTGGTCAAAATAGTTGCATAACTATGTAAATGATATCTGTATGCATAATAGGTTATCATGTCAATATGATTTGATGATTATGAAGTATTACTAATCATGTACTTAATTTTGATTTGTAGGAAAGATCATGATGAATGAACTCTGAACAAGCGATGGATGTTCAACAAAAGATTTACAAATCAAACACACTATAGAAAGCTTGTGGTTAAGAGATTCTCTTAGAAAGAGGAAGAGAATCATGATGAGATGTTTTGCTCCAAGGGACTAGATAAGACCATTCTCTTAATAATGTAATCAGGTTCTGTATGGGTTCCCAGGATCGGTAGTCAATTGATAAGCTTAATGATCATCATGGGTGATGTGGATCTCAACCTTTGCTACAAGGTTGAATATGGGTTCTATACACATATGACATGGATGCAAGAAGGAACTCACCACAGAGTTCGAATGATTTTGAGGCTCATTTTAGTAGACCCATCTGACGAGAGATGGCACAGATAGATATGTAGAAGATCACTCAATGCTGAGTGTGAATAATGGACAACTGACAGCTTCATGACAAAGCTTGGGCTTTACCAGAAGTAGAGCTGTTCCTAACCTTTACCTTAAGGTTGTGGATGATGAACCTATCATACCATTATTGTATGACGATGATCTCTTTCTGACAAGGAATGAGAAACAGGTCATGAAAATGGCTGCAGAAATGAAAATGAAAGATCTCGGATTAATGCACTACTTCTTAGGTCTAGAAGTATGGCAAGATCCAAAAGGAATCTTTTAATTCAAGGTAAGTATGTTGTGAAGTTTCTAAAAAGATTTGATATGTTGGAGTATAAAGCCATGGCCAATCCCATGGACTCCAACTTGAAGTTGTTAGTTAATGGACCTAACCCTATATAGACAAATCATTGGGTCATTGATGTATTTAACAAATACTAGGCCAGATATATGCTTTGCTGCAAATACCCTAAGTCAGTATCTAGTAGAACCTAGAAAGGTTCACTTAATAACTACAAAGCATGTAGTGAGGTACCTAAAAGGTACATTAGATTTTGGTCTATATTATCTTGGAGGTCATGAACTCCATTTACATGGTTACTCAGATTCTGATTGGGCAGGAAGTGCCTCAGACAGAAAGAGTACATCGGGTGGATATTATAGTCTTGAATCTGCCATGATCTCATGGTTCAGCAAGGAACATTCTAGTGTGGCTCTCAGTACTGCTGAAGCAGAATATATATATAGCTGTCTGCTCTGCCAGCTGTGAAGCAATGTGGCTTCAGAAGCTATTATATGGAGTGTTTGACTTAGAAATGAATTCCACTATGATTATGTGTGACATTCAAAACTGCATCAAGATAGAAAATCTTGCATTCCACGATAAGTCAAAAACACATAGAGATCCGATACTTCTATATACGAGATATGGTGCAGAGAGGAGCTATCAAGCTCGAGTATATAAGCACTGAGGATCAGATTGCTAATATCTTGACTAAACCTCTGTCTCGAGTAAAGTTTGAATACTTCCGAGACAAGCTTGGTATAGTCCAGAAGGACCCTCCTCGAAAGGGGGAGTAGCATAGTATCTGATAACAAGTCTGTCTCATCAATGATGAGGTTACCTATTTACTGCACCTAGTTACTTAGAATTATTTAGATTTAGGAATCTTATATTTTTTCTTTTGATGATAGATGTATACATGCTTTTGATGATAGATGTTATGCATGTTTTGATGAGGAGGATACATGTTTTGTTATACATGTTTTGATGATGAGGATACATGTTTTGTTATACATGTTTTGATGATGAGGATACATGATTGACACATGTTTTGATGAAGTTCTTGGTAAACATGTGAGGGGATTGGATCATCCCTGGACTTCAGTCCGAAAGAAGAGCCGTAGACATATGTCTTCGAGAATGAAGTCCTTGGTGGACTTGAGGGGATTGGATCATCCCTGGACTTCAGTCCTAAAGAGAGCCGTAGACGTATGTCTTCGAGAATGAAGTCCTTGGTGGACTTGAGGGGATTGGATCATCCCTGGACTTCAGTCCTAAAGAGAGCCGTAGACGTATGTCTTCGAGAATGAAGTCCTTGGTGGACTTGAGGGGATTGGATCATCCCTGGACTTTAGTCCTAAAGAGAGCCGTAGACGTATGTCTTCGAGAATGAAGTCCTTGGTGGACTTGAGGGGATTGGATCATCCCTGGACTTCAGTCCTAAAGAGAGCCGTAGACGTATGTCTTCGAGAATGAAGTCCTTGGTGGACTTGAGGGGATTGGATCATCCTTGGACTTCAGTCCGAAAGAAGAGCCGTAGACATATGTCTTCGAGAATGAAGTCCTTGGTGGACTTGAGGGGATTGGATCATCCCTGGACTTCAGTCCTAAAGAGAGCCGTAGACGTATGTCTTCGAGAATGAAGTCCTTGGTGGACTTGAGGGGATTGGATCATCCCTGGACTTCAGTCCTAAAGAGAGCCATAGACATGATGTCTCCGAGAACAAAATCCTGAATGAACAGGTAAGGGGATTGGATCGTCCTCGGACTTTGGTCCTGTGAATTGAACCGTAGACATGAGGTCTCTGAGAATTGAATAGGACTGGATCGTCCCTGAGCTTTGGTTCAAAAGGTACATGATAGGACTGGATCGTCCCTGAGCTTCGGTTCAAAAGGTACATGATAGGACTGGATCGTCCCTGAGCTTCGGTTCAAAAGGTACATGATAGGACTGGATCGTCCCTGAGCTTCGGTTCAAAAGGTACATGATAGGACTGGATCGTCCCTGGACCTCGGTTCAAAATGTACATGACAAATCCTAGAATTGTTCTAGGTTACATCCAGCATGAAACAGGGCTGGCTCTGTATATATGATACATCCAGCATGAAACAGGGCTGGCTCTGTAGATGTGATACATCCAGCATGAAACAGGGCTGGCTCTGTAGATGTGATACATCCAGCATGAAACAGGGTTGGCTCTGTAGATGTGATACATCCAGCATGAAACAAGGCTGGCTCTGTAGATGTGACACATCCAATATGAAAAAGGACTGGCTCTGTGGTGGTAAATCCTAGATTTGATTTAGGTCACATCCAGTATGAAAAAGGACTGGCACTGTGGTTGGGATTGGATCGTCCCTAGACATGAGACTTGTCTTAAAGAGATAAGGATTGATCATCCTGGAACTTGATCTGGATTGCATCATCCATGGACCTATGTCCTAAAGAGAGCAGGATTGATCATCCTGTAATATGATTGTGTGATGACGATGCTGCCGATCGTGTGATGACGATGCTGATCGTATGATGACGATGCCGATCGTGTGATGACGATGCTGCCGATCGTGTGATGACGATGCTGATCGTATGATGACGATGCTGATCGTGTGATGACGATGCTGATGATCGTGTGATGATGATGCTGATGATCGTGTGATGACGATGCTGATGATCGTGTGATGACGATGATGATGACGATGCTGATGATCGAGTAATATCAACTCTGATGATGTTGATGTTCCAGTAACTAGTTGAGTTATTGATGATGATGAATTGATGAAAGCTTCCGATGATATATAGATGATGTAGTCAATGACTCCTTGCTCCTGCAGATGTTGTTATAATATCCTTCTCGTTAAGGGGGAGTGTTGAATATTGTATCTTCTAAGAATATTATATTTGTACATTATTTATTCCGGAGATGTTCCATCCCTCCGAGGTGATTCTATTATGTATCCGGAGATGTTTATTCCTCCGAGGAGTTGTGGCAACTAGGGTTATTAGACCCACCATGTGGGGGTCGGCCCAGTCAGTTATAATAGGGTATTTAACCTAATGGTTAAATACGAGCCTACATGTACTTGTGTAAAATATATGTCAAAGTAGTGTATAAATAGAGGAGGTGTGTTCCTCATTTGATACACTCACACACTTGAAAAGAGTAGCACTTGTCTGGGAGATTTGCTAAGGAGGATTAGAAGGAGGGAGCACATCTTGTATTTTGGTTTATCATCTTATTGAGGAAAGCTTTGCTGGGTTTTCTACCCCATGAGGGTTTCCCAGGATAAATCTGTGTCTCTTGTGTTTATGCTATGCTTGTTGTTTCTTCAGTGATCTTGTATATGCTATTATTGTGAAATAGAATGTAATGCTGCTATTTTCTGTCTTAGCATATTGAATTTTAACAGGCGAGGGGGGTGAACAGGGCTCTTGTTCGCTGTCAGGGCTCTCCGGAGCCGTTGGGGTGTCCGTTTGTATGACCTTTGGAGGGATGTAGAAGTGAGGAATACTCCTAGCATCTGAGGCCGAAGGAAAGAAACTTTGCATAGATTGTTGGCTACTCCGCTAGGGCTGTGAGGGGATCTGTCGGGTAGGAGGCACCCTGCTCAGGATCCGTCTAGGTCTGATCCCTTTGACTTTCTGAGAATGAATGGATTGATGTGTGGTTTGGAAACTCTGAGCTGGTCTTGATAAAATCAATTGGTCTCCCAGAGGGGGAGGCTGGGGGGAGACCCAAGGTCTCACCAGTCTACTGTCGGAGGTACTTTGGGACTTTGCCTGCCGTTTATTGCTCCGATTTGACGGATCAACACTAAAATAAGAGGTGATACTCCTGGTTCTCTCAAGGCGGGGCAGTATGTGTAGTATATGTGATCTATGGTTGAATATCTCCTTGATGAAGAGGGCGAGGCATCTTTTGTCCTGACACTGGAAGAAGGTGGAGAGGGATCGCCCTAAGTCCCTATAGAGGCAATGGTATCGTCCTCTGATCTCATAGTATAAAGGGCACCTAAAAATGAGGTGCATCTCTTTCTCTGGCTACTGTAAGTGGCACATCTGGAAGATCCTATTAGATTGTGGTAGATGGTGGTTAGTCTCCACTTGGAGTCAATGAGAACCGACCCGAAGCTATCCCAAGGGGATCCTGAGTGAGTGCATCCAATGCCTGCGCGGTATGGGGTGCTGACGATAATGCCATACTGCAGCTCCAAGATTGCTCAAGGTAGAAGGACATCTTTGGGCCCAAGCTCGTGGGGGGTGAAGTCCAAGTAACCTGAATGTACAATCTGCAGATATCCTCTCCGATGTGTTGGTTCAGAACCTGTCTAGGTGACCAGAGATGGATCAACGCATCTAGGCAGAATCTGAATGGGGGAAGGCACTCTGAGGAGATGGCCACTGTAAGATTCCAACTTAAATCTGATATAAAATTTCCACTTCACTGGTTGTGCAATTCTGACTTCTTTGGTACTGTAAGATTAATAGGAATTATCTACTGTATGTGTCTTTTCCTTTCTATTTCTGTAGCTGCTAGTATAATTTGACTCATACCACTGTAATATCCCAATTGATGGGAATCACCTTTTTGTATGTGCTTCCAGTCTCAGGTTTATGTGGCTGATTGGATTTGAACAGTATTGATCTTGAATATTTGTTTTACCCCAGAAATTGCTTATAAAGTTGAACAATAAGATCTCATACCATCAACATGTATACATTGCCAAACTGATTGCTTTATTGATAGTCATGAAATTGGTTTACAAACAAAGATATGGAAAATGAGTTGTAACTGTAGCAGCTGCCACCTTCCTTTATTGAAATATAAATTGATGAGCAGTCATATAATTAATATAACAGTAAACACAAATAAAGATGGCTGTAACAGCCTTTTTCTCACACCTGGAAATAGTCTTGATGATGATACTCCTTTAGGATGTGCCCAGATTTGCATACGAGGACATTAACTATAAAACGTAAGCTTTAATCAGCTTGGGCAGTGAATAACGGATGGCTGTAGCAGCTTAGATATAAGACCAGATCTGACTGTAGAGGATCACTCCCAGAGGTGATAATATGCAGCTCGTGAAGGAAAGTGATGTCCTCAATTCGTGTGCTGCTCCTACTGTAGTAGTGCGTCCTCATGCAATGGAATAGGGCTGCTAACTGACCACGCTCCTACAGTATTGACATTCAATAATCATAGCTTTTAGAGTTGAGTAAGATGGAAGAGGCATGCATGCCATGCACCAGGTGTCAGGCAGAAAACGTGCTGCTCCTTCATTCAATTCGCCCATGCAAGTTATTATGCCCTCTGCTGCCTTCAAATCTCTTGCAGGTGCTCTGGAAAGGTGAGAGAGATTTCCAGAATCAACAAATAGGATAATATTGGCCCTCTGAAGAGAATGGATGAAACATGCAGACAATATGGCCACTCCCAGCTCTCATACGAATTGCTCTTCTAGTGTACAAATCACCCAAGCAAGGATACGTCCTTCTTAAAAATGGATCGAGACCATCATTCAATAGATCACTGTTAGAATATAACTTGGCTTCCCATCAGAATTGGATGCTAATCATGAACCTGCTATCTTATACCAGTTAGGGCACATAATGCCAAATAAATCCACGCAGCAGAAGGTATAAATCGCTCCCTCAGTAATGGAAGGGTACACCCTTACTCGACAACCTCTGCAAATAATCACATGATCCTTTGAAGGGAGATCGCTGTTCTCAGCTGGATATAAATACGCTCTCTCCCTGTATTCAGACTTCCAAGGGTGTGCCCTCACTGCCCAATCTTCCCAAAATCGAACCACAGCTGTGTTAAATCAACCAGCTCATATGAAACTCGAACCCTGAACTCAATTCTTTGTCAAACTTCAAGCACAGCGATAGATCGGGGTGATCTATCCTCTTGAAGTTGGTTAGGATGTATAGATTTCAACATCGAACCCGACTTGTTGGCTAGGGGGTGTGCCCTAACCCCTATGGCTCTCAGAGCTCTCACAAAAATTCTCAACAATCAATAACAATCATAGATACTGAGTAACTCACTTTATCTTTCTTTTATAGCCTTGACATTGCATGCCGTATACCTGAGTCACTTTTCTCTTCTATTTCTTCGTTGAGTTGCCTGCTTGCATGATTGCATGCATTTCACTTTTGCATGTATGCATGCTTTCATGCATCTTACTTTTGCATGCAGGCTTGCATGCTCTTGAGCTAGGGCTCGCATGCTCTGCATGTCCCTTGTTCCAGTTTACCCAAAACGGAACATTACAGTTAAGAGGTGATACTCCTGGTTCTCTCAAGGAGGGGCAGTATGTGTAGTATATGTGACCTATGGCTGAATATCTCCTTGATGAAGAGGGCGAGGCATCTTTGGTCCTGACACTGGAAGAAGGTGGAGAGGGATCGCCGTAAGTCCCTATAGAGGCAATGGTATCGTCCTCTGATCTCATAGTATAAAGGGCGCCTAAAAATGAGGTGCATCTCTTTCTCCGGCTACTGTAAGTGGCACATTTGGAAGATCCTATTAGATTGTGGTAGATGGTGGTTAGTCTCCACTTGGAGTCAATGAGAACCGACCCGAAGCTGTCCCAAGGGGATCCTGAGTGAGTGCATCCAATGTCGGCGCGGTATGGGGGGCAGACGATAATGCCATACTGCAGCTCAAGAATTGCTCAAGGTAGAAGGACATCTTTGGGCCCAAGCTCGTGGGGGGTGAAGTCCAAGTAACCTGAATGTACAATCTGTAGATATCCTCTCCGATGTGTTGGTTCAGAACCTGTCTAGGTGACCAGAGATGGATCAACGCATCTAGGAAGAATCTGAACGGGGGAAGGCACTCTGAGGAGATGGTCATCGATTGGAGAAGTCGAGATGCCTCTGAAAACCAACCACTTGCACGACCTATGGAGTGATACGGAGCGAGGGCCTCCGAGGAGCAAAGTGCAAGGTAGGGGTACCTCTCTCTCTCTCGGTGGCATATGCTTTGAAAGATTTGACTCTGTGAAGAAAAGAGACCAAGCGGAAGATGACCTCAAGCTGGAAGGGGTGGACATCGAACTCTGCGTGGATAATGGACTGTGGAAAACTGCACTTGGATTGGATGATGTGCCTAAGAAGCAATGTCTGAACTCTCTCCGCCTGGGCCCAGTCTGTGTATCAAGCTCAGTTCCTAGATCTTAGAGGCATAAAGGATCGCGGGTCTAATGATCGCCTCCATGAGATATAGTTTGGAGTCTTGGATGAGATGTCCTAGAATTGGTTCTGGAAGCACTGTCTCTCGATGAGGGCTAGGGAACCGTGTGCTTTGCTGAGTCGAGGCTGGAGGGCCTGTTGCATGCCAAATCGAAGCCCCGTGAATTGTACTCCCAGGTAAATAAAGATGTGGTTATCTCGATCTCTTCCCCCCATAAGTAAAATTGTAAGTTAGTAAGAGGGCCCTTCGATGCATTGAAGACCATAGCCTTGGTTGCAACTCTTCACACACTCATTTTCTGCTGTTTTATAGCCTTAGTTTGCAGGTTTTGAACAGTCCTAAGGCAGCCCAAAAGAGCAACCTTGATCGTCCAAAAACATTGTCACATTTTGCTCATTTTTCGTGGCTTTTCTCTTATATTTTCTCACTGTCTTCCACAAGTTTTGTAAGCTTGACTATTGGCTGTTAATGATTAATGGTAAGCATTTCTAAAGGCTGTTTAAAGATTTGTAATAAGCTCAGAACAATGGTGGTCAAGCGATTAGTCCTTCGTATCCCCCCTGCCCCCTGACTTAATTGTGTAGTGGTTTGTTTTTGTGGTTTGGTTTCTTTTACAATTAGCTTTTGCTTTATAGTTTTATAACATCTGGAACTTATAATTAGTCCATCACAAATGGACGTCACTCAAAGCAACTTAGCTTAAAGGAATCATAACTAAAATTTATCAATCCATCCCCAATTGGACGTCACTTCACTAAATTTGGTTGTGAGTTTCAGTGTGTTATTAATTAATAATTATCAAGTTAATTATCCGGGATTGTAACCAGATCTGAACTCAAGAAAAATAACATAATTTTTTATTTTAAATTTTTTAACACCTCTCCCTTGGTGCCTTGATTTGGCGCTGTACAACCATATGGATTGGTTTGTACTACTTTTCCTTTAAAATTTTCATTTTTTTCTATTTTATTAAGAACCACAGTATGCAAGGTTCTTTTAAAAAAATGCTTTGATAAAAAATCAAATCAATGTCTATATTTGGCGAAACCCTTTTGTCTCCTCAATGTGTTACATTAACGATCCCTCAATCCCTCTTTGTTGGCAACAACGCCTATGTCTTCACACTCTCATAGACTTTGTGGCTCTATTCGAGCTCTGATACCCTATCATGATAACAAAACTCAAAGACATAAAGAAAAGGAAGATAACTCAAGCGGTGTCTTTGTGTTGCATTGCATGAAGGAGAAGTGAAAGGCTTGTTATAAAGGGTTACATGCTAGTTGAGTCTGTTGCCGCCAGATTACACACCGTCTTTGTCGCAACAGAAATCTATGCTGCCGCTTTGTGTGCCCTTGTTGGCAAGTCTCGAGTCAAGTATGTCACTTGGTTCTTGAATTCTCCGTTTAGGCAAAATTCCCAATGAAAGCCAAGGGGGGTAGTCCCTATGGAAAGTTACTAAGGTTGCTAGGGTCTTCCAGTTAAATCATGGGTTGTTTATTAATGTTTTTGGGAGTTTTGTGATTAAAAGGTTCAAGATGTAATTGCAACAAGAGTTTAAAAAAGCTTTCACTAGCATAAGTTCAAATAATCATTGTAATTTATAAAGATGCACGATAACTTGATATTGATAATAAGCAAATGAATAGTGCAAGGACCAGTGCCTTATGGAGTCAAACACAGTGTGAAATTTATAATGTTGGAAAAGTAAATGTTGTGCAATTGTCTCTTGGTTGATTTTAAATTTTTAAGGGTGAATCTTTATTAGGGAAAAATGGGTACTCTGGAGATACTATGAGGTATAGAGAGGAATGTTCGGAAATCTAGAGATTGGTGGCTCCGTACAAGGACATGTTGGCTGCCAAAGCCTTGAGCGCGCGTTCAACACTACACCAAACAAGGATGTAGTCTAACGGTGCCCCAAGGTCAGAGTACAGTGATCCAGCGCCCCCGGGTAGAATTTGCCCACACAAAATCTAGTTTCGAAGTGCCGGATTTTCACTATCTTGTGGGTAGTTAATTTTATTAGGTGACTTGATTAAGTTAAATGTGAGAATTAAAAAGCACTTCCAACTGCTTTTGGTATCCCACAGCTCAGACGAACTGCTGGTGGGTAGAGCATACGTAGTGTAGGCAAATGATTTATTCAAGTTTGAAACAAGTAACCATTGACCCTTCAACAGAGAGCGCTCTTGACTTGCTTTTCAACTAAGTTCAAGAGACTTGTGAAGATGAAATACAAAAACTTAAAATGGAAAAATATGGATGGCCAATCTTATGCGTCACTTTTTTGATCAACCTCCACTAATCAGCAAATGCCTTTGGGTGGAGGTGAGAGCATACTTCGTGGCGACGAAGATGGTTTTATTTCTACTTTACTTTTGTGAAAATGAAATGATTGAAATGCGAAACATAAGTTAAAAGTATACACCCTGCACTAAAATAGTGAGTGTGTGAAAATTTGTGAGTTAGAAAAATTTATCCACGAAAGTGACAAAAACTCAAATTCCCCTAGGGGGATGGGATGTGGGTGCTGGTTACCCCACTGCTCTTGTTTAAATCGTTTACAATTTGTATGCTGAAAATAAAGTGCTTCTTAGTCCATTAAATTTGGATCTAAGAGCTTATAATAGTGTACAAAAGTGTTACAACAAATTGGGTGTCCACCGGTTCGTTTTAAGCCTTATTTGATGGTCTTGGTCACTCAAAAACTTCACTTTTATGTGCAGACCTGCTAATAACCAGCAAGCTAAAAGTGTTAAAAAATGATGGGAAAGACAATGAAAAAATAAAAAAAATTGAAAAATTGTACTTAGAAAATTTTTGCGAAAATTACTGAGTGTAAGCACAATTTCCTAGCTTAGATCTAATGAATGATAAAGCTCTTTTAAAATATCAGATATAACTAATTAGCAATGCATGAAGAATGATAGATCTAAACAATAAGCTTGAAAGAATGGATCTACTTCTTAAGCAAAGCAAAAAGGTGGGAAAAGAGATAGATTTATTTGAAGTTGATGGACAAAACCCTTCAAGCCCAAGCTTGATCCTTGTGAAACCTTGGAAAATCCTTGAAATACAAGATTAGTTTGTGTTGAAGAGGAGAGAAGAGACAAACAAGTTCAAAGCCCTCTTCAAGCTTGTGATCTGCAAAAACCTTAAACAAACCCTTGCATACAAATGAGTAAGATCTAGTGTGCTTGGTAAAGAAAAATTCAAAGAGCCTAAATACAAACTAGTATAGTTGGCTACTTTTAGTCTTTCAAAACCGAAATGCTTATTCTATGAACATTCAAGCTAGATCTACAATCATATATAAACAAAAGAGAACTAGATTAGAGCAATATCACCTCAAATACTTGCATGCATCCAAAAGATGTACACCCATGGACCTCCAAAGCCTTTCACTTGCATTAAAATATTATCACTAGTATAATGAGCAGAGGTTTCTTCCATCCATCCAAAAAATGGAGCAAGAGCCTTGCTTTTATAACACTCCAAGAGGAGGAATTCGAATTGGTTGAGGAGAGGTGAGGTAGGGTTTAAAATGACACATGGTGATCCAAATCCCTTTGATGTAGAGGAGGAGAGGAGTTCCATTAAATGGAGGAGTGGCCACCTAAGGGAGGCGCCCTCTTTCCCAACCTTGGAAGCTTCTCCCTCCACAAAACGTATGCCACATAAGGGTTGACACCTCCCTCATGAGGGAGGGTGCAAGTCTCAAAGGAACCACCTCATATCAATCCAATATTTGATTGATATCTCACATATTTGGTTGGCAATTCTCTTAAATGTCCATGCCATGTCAACCCATCCAACTCACCAGACCACCCACCTTTTAATTAGGAGTTTGGATTTTCTCCAAATCCATTATTCTTGAATTAAATAATTCCTTTTTAATATTTTGGAGAAAGATTTGACTAAGTGAAAAATAATCATTCAATACTTAGGAAAAGTGAGTTTAGGGGTTTTATGGGTGCTCTGGGTTAGAAAACAAGCACCCCCATGTCCAAATTCACCTCCTAACCCATCTTTTATCACTTTTCTCATTTTTTAATTAAATTATTAAAAAATCTCATAAACTGAGAAAAATTAATTTTCTCAGAATGACTCAAAAATCCTAGGGGACCTAGTGCATGTCCATATGACTCAACACTGATGGCTAGCATGTTACAAAAATACATTCCAGTAGGTTTTAATAACCCCTCAAAATTCGTCATCATGGAAACACTCCAGCTTTGGAGGTGTGAGTGAAAAACTCGGGAATTATGCGTCACTGAATAGTAACGCATAATCCCTAAGGAGAAAACACTCTAGACTATTCCCCTGATAACAAACGTTGAGGAAGGCCAAACATTTCATAAAAAACTCATGCTAGACCAACTTATTACAAAATCCCCGCAGGGTCTGGACATGCAAATTATTACAAAGGGCAAAAATTTGCCTGATGAATACTGGACTCTGGCAAGTGAACAATAACATTGTTCAAGTCTTCTGTGGTTCACAAGTTGTCCACCATGGTGCAACTTTAGTGGACAACACAGTCAATCCACTTAATGAATGCAGATAGACTGAGAAACACAATAAAGTGAAATAGAACAAAATATAACCTAAAGTCAACATGACTTTATTAATGCCTATGTCTAATATCTAATTGACCATTATTATAATCTGACATTTAATTTAACACATGGAAGGCTGTGTGAGCCACATGTAGGAACTTAGGCCATGCATACAATTGAGTGCAGAGGAGTGTTATCACACTATCTCTAGCTGCTGATGATGAATGCGCCAACAGGGACGGTAGAGGGTGAACAACTAGGAAGGTGTAACCAGCAATGGCCAAGTCCTCCGTTCAATGAACGAAAGTCACACCGGACAAGGCTATTGTCACTTTAGACGAGGCACGTAGCCAAGTCAGGGGGGAGACCCCGCTCAACCAGTGATGGTTGAGAGACAAAAATACACCCAAATCCCAAAATATAAGGAGATAAAACAAGTATGAGTGTAGATGAGCTCCTAAGTCTAGTTTCAGCGAACCGACAGACACAAATGGTAAAATGAGAGTGATGTAAAAGGTGACCAGCAATCAAACGTGATTAAATAACAAGATTAGATTAGTGATTATAGGGCTGAAATAGTCTAAGGAGATACAGTAAACTGGAAGTGAAATGCTGAAGTAAATTGCCCAAGGAAAGGGGTTAAGCAGTGGATTAATGGACCTAGGACAGAGAATAATCAATGATTAGAAACACTTCCAATCAACGGTGGTTTGATTTCTTTAGATAAAAAGACGTTCTAAAACCAATTCTAAACTACCCAGAACCCAGAAAGTTACCCAACGACGTGATTAGCTAAATGCCCAAGGAGGGCGAAATCAGTGAAAGACCAGTGCCTAGTTCTATGGGTAAATGGAATCAGAAAACGATGAAACTTTGGATATGAGTGTTTAACAATGTTTCATTAGCGCATTTTAAAGGAAAACAAAATTTAACGGTGAAATTTTAATATTTTGATTTTTATGGTTTTTTATGTGAAATTCCTGTTTAACACACACAATGAAATTGAAATCTAAGAGACCAGCAAGAAGAACCTACCTGAGAACGAATGAATGGATGAGATTGCTGAAGACTAGCCCCCAAATTCAGTTGTTGAGCAGCAGCGTGTTCCCTTGATCGTTTTGAGCTGCCAATGACCAAATGCGCCCTAGCCACCTACCACAAACAAGAAGAAGTCAGTGTATGCAGCAAATAGTAAGTAAACCAGCAAGTAAATGACTGAAAGATAAAGGAATTGAAAGGAAAAAAGCAATGACAACTCCCTTTGTTGAGGCTCTGAAGAAAATGAGCAATTGTGGAGTTCCCACTCCAAAAATTGCGCCCTCCTCCAGTTGTGCTCTTCACCTGCAAATCGTTGGCCAAGGAAAGGATGGAAACACTGCAATAACAAGTCAACAAGGCTAAGGAAGACTAGATTTCAGTCAAGCAAAAGGATGGAAACACTGCAATAACAAGTCAACAAGGCTAAGGAAGACTAGATTTTAGTCAAGTAATACACATCCATACATAAACTCTCAAGAACTCGGGTGAAAAATAGCTCTATATCAATCAAAATCAAGTGTACAATGTGCCAAGAGGAAGAGAAATGGGAGAGCTTCTCTCTTAAGTAGAGAATGCCCCCATTCCAACCCTAATTCCCTCCAAAAATGGATGGCTGGGATCAACTCCCCAATAGCCAAATCGAATGGAGGAGAATGCTCCATGAGGGGGTGCGAATTGGCCTCTCTAGCGCACATGTGGAGTGAGGGGCCCCTTGTGGGGCCTATACAACAAATAGAACAAGTGTTAGGGGGTGTCTATATGATGTTTTATCCCCCTAACTCATACATCCAAGGTCCCACACCAATAACATTACAAAACATGAAATTTCACTAAGTGGAAAAACGCCCCCATGGGCCAATTCGCCTCTCATGGTGAGTTGGGCAAGAGAGGGTCCCACAATACAAAATATAATGTCCAAACATTATGAAATTACCTTAGAAGTCATCCTTATATTAGCCAGCCTTTGATTTTTTCCATTTGCCATAGTTGCCTTTGCCATATTTTGATTTTCCATTTAATTAACTGCTGGTTTTTATTGCTGAACGTGTAAATTGGGCTTTTGACCCACTTATAGTGCCCGAATTGTTGAACCGTCTATTGCAATGCGATCGTGGACCCCAAAAATAGTAGACATGGTCACTTGAACGACCACGATCCATCACTTAGGCACTGTTTGCCCAAAATCCATGATTTTTAATTAAAACATGTTAATAATGGCCCATAATAATTAAAAATCTCATCGCTGCCTCAACTTTGTAAAATTCTGATGCTTGGAGGCTCATATGGGACCCCAAGAGATAACAAATGACCAAAATCGAAATCTCGATCGCAATATTTTTTCGGGCCCATTTTTGGCCTAGTCAACCTGGTTTGACCAAGTCAAATCTGGTCAAAATGGTGCTGGCTGAATACTTGTATGCAATATGAAGCGAAAAGGCTTCCTTATACATGTTAGTACATTACTAAACAATACGATGCCAACATGGTGATAAAAAATACATAATATCTCAAAAATACGAGGTCCCAGGTGAGGTGGGCCCACCACATCCAAAAGCCTCAAACTGCTATGCACAACCTATAGATTTGATCACCTAGCTGACTTTGGGTGATGTGGAAAACGAGGTGAAGGGTAAGGGAAGACAAGGACCGAGATAGTGCGACCTTTTGGATGAATCGGGAAAGCAGGGCCCACTGAGATAAGCATATTATGATAGTACACAGGGAAGGGCTGTGTCTCACAAATGGGTATAGTGCAGGGAAACCGCCACTGGTCATCTAACAAATACCTCACAACTCACATCCATGCCTTAAGAAGACTCCGTGAGGATCTTTTCTAGAGCCCCTAAACTAGGTGTCCGGCAAACCGTAACTTGAGACTCTAGGGGGCAATCTTGAGCTTGTCCCTTGCTCCCTCTCACCTCCTTGCCCCGCAGGACTAGGTGAGGAAATAACCACTACAGTGCTGACATGTACGGCTGAGTTGTGTCCATGTGTGTTCAAAAACACATTGCATGAACCTTTACAATGACTTTCACTTACCCTTTTTGGCTTGATTTTACATTTACAATAGCCTTTTGGCTTGCTTTACATTTCTTCATTTCATTTCTTCATTTCTTTTTTTACATCAAGGCCCTTTTGGGCTACATACACATCTCAATAGATATAATCAAGGTGCTCATACTGCAAAGTAATGGGGGTGAGTGTACATGCTTCAATGACCAATGGGGAACACCCGGTGGGGCTACACAATCCTATACTGCATTGCAACATCGGGGGCAACCGACAGGAGCAGATCCCAGGTTTGAGAGTGCATCTCATACACTAAAGAGCCGAGGCACAAAAGACAGGGAATCATGGCATACTCAGAGGTCAGTGGGAGAAGGGGATCCTCAAGGTCACAAATCAAACTCCAAGTCGGGAAAGACCAAAATGAATGAGTCAGATGGGTGGAGAAAGTGAAGGTGGATCCAAAGTCAGCTGCCAAGGGGGACTAAGTGACCAAGTCTATACCAATAGTGGGGATATGATCCAGTGTGCATAGGCAGGAGCCTACTGAAAGGGGTGGACTGACATTTCCAAGGGCCAAACACATCATAATGACAACTAGATCACCACATCAACATAATAATGTAAAGTCCGTGTACTATCATACATAAACAATTCTAATCAACAACATGAGCAATAGAACATCAAATGCTATACCTGCCACACCATATACCTGCTGCTGAAGCTGAATCTGAAACTGGATCTCTACTGAATCCGGGCAATAAGTGGCAAACCATCAATACTCTGTAGTACTCTCGATCAGAATATGGCTAGACAACTGTCTCAATGGGCTGATGCAAAGCTTGGCAAGGAAGGGTGCCCCTGTAGGCAATGATGTATACATGTCTGGACCAATACCAAAACCATCTGTCCCCACTGATATCTCTGCTCGGGGCAATCTGAAATAAAATGTATGCCCCCTCTGAAGGCATCTGATCTTTGATCTGGAGAAAAAAGTGTAGTATGGTCCCTGAGCACACAATCTGCAGCATGGTAGCTCCAGCTAACATGGATGTGATAACAAGGAGTAGATGCTATTGGAAGGGAGTTGGGTTGTACTATAGGAAGAGAGTTAGGTGAGGACTTGAAACATGTTGATCAATTGTTAAGGAAAATGGGTGTTAGAGCAATGTATCGAACATCGACAATTCTTGCACTTGTGTGGTATTATTTGTAGCTTACATGTTATTATTTGTATATGTTACCTATATTTGTATCTATCCCTTCCCCATAACATCTTGTGCTAGCAACCCGTTATTTTTTCCACTCTTCCTTCAATCTTCACATTAGATAGGAGTAGACCACAATGACTCCTTGTTGGATTGCCATAAACATCAAATGGGAGCTCCATTAGGTTACATTCTCCCTTATATTGTAAGAGCCTTTAGATTTTCATATGTGAAATCCTATTGATCTTAAGTTTTTCATTTACAATCTGTCATTCTTCTCCCCTTCATTTGATGTGGCAAGTGTTCCTAAGAACTAATCTTGTATAGTTGGAGATGGTGCCATCGCACCGCTAACAACTACTCAACTCTATCATAGGTTTTTTTCATAGTCTATTTTCATGAAAAGGACTTCTTAACTAGAAGCATTTTCATTCCTTCCCAAATTACTAATAAATTTCCAAAATAATATCTCTCTTATGAACTTAGTTTGTTCGAGCTACACTGTTCTCCTAAACATAGATTTAATAGTTAGAGCTAGGAATTTTGTAAGAACCCAATAAACCACTATCAATAGAGAAAATCTCCATTTATAGATTAATTTAGGATCTCCACTTTTAGGCTTTAGTTCTTTTCAAGACACATATGAACAACACATTCTAGGTGAGGAGAGGTTTGGAGGGTGTAATGTCTCCATTTTTGGGTTCTCTTGCTTTGCAAGTGGACATGACTTTTGGGGTTTGTGTCAGCCTGATCAGAGGGGTAATTTGATGTTACTAGTGAGCTCATAGGACTTAGAGGAGTTATATGATCCCTGACTAGGTCTGTTTATCATTTTTCATCATCAGGATCACTCCTGCGTAGTCAATTTTCGATTCAAATGCATTTCGACCATTATTGTAATTTGGGAGTAATATTGAGCATAATTTAATTAAATTCACTAAGGTTGTTATTTTATCTAAATTATCTAAGGGGGCACCTTAGTGTAATAGCTCGCTGGAACCGGGATGAAAAGCTTTAAATGTTGGGATGATGAAAAGTGACTTCTAGTGCCCGGAGATGCTTTAAAATCAAATAAATCACTTTTTGGAGTAAAAAGGTTTAATAAATTTATAAAGTGATTTTTGGGGAAAAATTGAAGAAAGAATTATAAAGTCACTTTTTAATTAATTATCGAGCGGGAAAGATGAAAAGGGGATAAAGGAGAAATGAGAGGTCATTATCTCATTATTCATGACTTATTTTCAAAAAAGGAATTTGGAGAGCTCTTGTGGCTTTGGCTCTTGGGACGGGAACCCTAAGAGAGATTGGGATCGGTGGTGAAACTAATCCACCCTAGCTGAACGTGAGGGAAAGATCACTCGGATCTTTCATTGTGCTTCATTGTGAAATAAAGAGACCACACTATTCTTGCAGATCCACGAGGGCTGGCAGAGTTTCAATTCATTCCTTGGAGGGCGCACTTGTCTAGGAGGGTGCATTGAGTTTGGGGAGATCACTAAACTTCTAGCCGTCCAGTGTTACTTGGTCTTAATGCTATATACTGCTGCTATGAGGGGCGATTTGGCTTTATGGGTTGAGTTTCATTGAAGAGTGGAGGGCATTGCTTCTTGGGGGAGGTGCTACCCTTTTTATTTACCATATCTTGCTGTTGGGGATGAGTTGGGACGCTGTGCAAACACAGTGCTGCAACTGTCAGAGGGTTGTGATTATCTACAGCGATTTGGGCTGCCATATAGGAGGGAACTTCATTTTCAGGAGGGCTGTCTATACACTTGAGCTATAGGGTGCAGTTAGCTCATCACCCCTTGAGATCGCTGTCATATATTGTTAGTGGAGAGGCTGTTGGGAGTCGGGACGGTTGAGTGCAAAAGTTGAAGTTTTACAACTAGCTTTGGTCATCTTCAGCCATTCATGGCAACAAGGAGAGGGCTGTCTCAGTACAAAAGCTGCAAACACCTTCTGTCATCTACAACACTTAAATATTCAAGAGGGAATTTGGCAGTGATTACCCATAGGTTAGAGAATAATAATAAATCAGATTTCAATCGGTTTGTATTGTCTGAAAATTGACTGCTGTTATAGTTGCTTGATAATATTATTATTTGCATTGAATGTATTCGCTGTTTTTAGGTGTTGAATGCAATTAAATCTCATTTTATGTGCAAAAGTTATTGCCAACTCCTTGTGAAACTATCACAAGGGAGAGATTTGAGACATAACTATCAAATCCAAACAAAAAAATATTAGCCAAGTGAAGTGGGGATACTACAGTGATATCATTGCAACTGTTGCCAAAGTGTTTGACAAAAGTCCCAAACCAAAATACATAAGCAATTAACTCAAAAATCAGTCTAGATCTAGTTGGGGACATTATAGTGGTATCAGAGCCTAAGATCCTGCCATCCTGTTGGTGTTTGAACTTTTGTTGCGGTTTTCAGTTATTGCATGACATATTTTAGTGAGAATCATGGCTTCAGTGAGTGAAAAAAGAATGAGCCAGAAACTTTTCTTTGCAGGGGATAAACTTTGACACTTGCCCCCAACAAAAGATGTTCTTCTCAGCTTGTTGGAGGAATTAGTGAATTGTTTGCATGCAGTGGATCAGTCACCTTCCTAGTTAAATCAATTAGCTATGATTCCAACAGTGACATCATTGGGTGAGCACGAGTTGTTGAGACACAAAGATAAGGAGGTAAGACTTGCTGTTATTGATTGCCTTAGTGAAATTATAAGGATTACAGCACCTGAAGTTCCTTATAATGATGACAAAATGAGAGAGATATTGCAATTGATCATGGACAACTTTTATGGGTTAGGAGAGATCAAAAGTCCTTCTTTCGATAAGAGGATTAAGATTTTAGAGTTGATGGCAATGGTTAGATCATGTGTTATCATGATTGATTATGATTGTGATGATCTTATTCTTCAAATGTTTCATCGTTTCCTAGACTCTATCAATTTTTTTAATGATTACATGAGGATCATTATGGCTTCAATGATTAATGAAACTGATGCTATTTTCCAGCCTATCTTATCTTTGTTATTGGCTGTCCTAAAGCAAAAACAGGCTACTTCTACAGCTGCTTATAACTTGGTATGCAGTGTTGTCAACAATGTGAAGGAATGTTGAAACCCTACTTGTTTAATGAAGTGCAAGGGAAAGAAGAGGAAGTTGATAAGCTTACCAATGAGCTTAAGGTTATCATGGATTCTTTGAAGAGAACTCAAATGGCCCTTGAAGAATCAGAAATTCAGATTGATGAACTTTGTTTGGAGTTGAGCTTGGCACATTCTTCATCATCCACAGTAGAAATTCAGTCATCTATGGTTGCCATAACACATGAGGATGCCATTGGTACTCGTGATTTGAGGGAAGAGTCTCTTATGATGGTCAAGCACGAGGATTACTCAGATTTGCATGGGCATGATGAGAGGTATGACATAGATACTGATTTTAGTTTCCATCATAGCAGCAGTTTATTAAATGAAATCTATGAGAACACCATTGAAAATAATGAAGAAAGTGTGGATCCTATGAGTGTTAATAGCAGTGTAGTGTCTTGGTATGGGCGTGATATATTTCTGGAATCTATAAATAATGATAAACATCTTGAAATGGAAGAAGGTGTGCATGCGATCCATGAAGACACTGTTACCACCTAAAGTTTCACTTTAGTTGGACTTCAATGACCCACCAGTATTGCACAATTACTTGTGCTTTCTCAGAGTTCAGAAGTTCCAAGTTTGGCTTGTTCAGGGCCCCCTTTTTAAATTTTGTAGTGCATGACTATGCCCCACGGGGTTTGTAATAAAGTGTGCTAGCATGGTGGTTTCTAAGTGATTGGGTTCCCTAGGACTTGACAACCAAAGAAGGTATTCCAAGGAGTTTTTTCCCTTGTCGATTATGCTTTGCCTTTAGTCGGGTATAATCGATGAGTTTTTCTCTTGCACCTCCAAAGCTGGAATGCCCAAAGTGGGGGTTAGGCCTTAGGGGATTATTAGAGCCCATTTTGTAACATTTATAAACATGCTAGACGCTAAGTTTTTATTGTTTGGTCATGTACTAGGTCCCCCTGAAGTTTCAGTCAATTCCGAAAAAAATAAAATTTTCGCATTTTTAAGCCATTTTTTAATGGTTTAAATGAAAAACTTCAAGTGGTGATAAAAATGTGATCCGGAGTCGGAATTTGGTGCAGGGATGCTCGTTTTCAAGCTCAGAGCATCCTCTTTACCCTGGTATCCGGTTTTCCTATGTTTCGGGTGATCAAAACATCCCGTGGAGCAATTTTTCCTATCAGAGCTACAGAATGGCACTTTAGATGCTAAAAGTGCAACAAATTGCACCATGGTCAAAATTTAAATATTAAAAAAAAGGAATTTGGCACATGCCAATTTGACATGGCATTGGTCAAATTAGAAGGGCGACTAAGTGAAAGGGATAAAGCATATATTAAAGTTTGGTTTGAAAGTCAAATTGTGAATATTTCAAAGTAGTGCTAGGCATTCTCCTTCACGTGGGGCCAGCCTTCTACACTTGGCCGTGAGCGAATTGGTTGGAGGATAAATTAAGTATGGTGGGCGTTTGAAGTAATATCTCAAAGCTTATGTTATAACTTGGTTTAAAATCAAATTTTGATTTTAAATTATGCACCCTCCATCCTTCACGTGGGCCTTTTCCTCACGTGGGCCGTATGGATCTGTTGGTGAGCGAGTTGTAAATTGAGGAGGCCCACATCATATGACATGGCATATTTTCATTTGGATGAGCGACTATATCATGGTTAAAACTTAAAGTTCAAAGTTGAACGAGTTTCTCATCGCGGCCTCTACCCTCACGTGGGCCAACTCCTTCATCAAACTCGGCTTATGCAGAATTGAAGTGATAAACCATATGGTGGGGGCGGCTACCATGAGGAGGTGGCACAAAACATATGTTTCAGCTGTTAATTATATCAACTAATCCAACCCCACCTTTCATCAAAGCAAGGAAACATCACATGCTTTCTCTTTGCCTCACGCGCGAGCAGCTTTCACAAGTGGGCAGCTTCCATTTCGAAGAGTTTTTGTCCAAGTGTGGTGAATGCATCCATTGGCTATAAGCTTTGCTTGCGCTACAATCTAGGTTGCTTGCTCTACAATCAAGGAGCTTTGTCTCCTTAGGGTTTTGTCACCCAGGCTACTTGCCTTGTGCTATTTATTGAGGAGCTGAGGTCCATTGTAACGATCTGAAGGTGGAAACTCTGCTCTTGTCTATTGTAATATTCTTTTTGGTTATTGAGTAATAAAAGGCTTTGGAGGCTAATCTGGTGTTGTTTGCGGTGTGTATTGTCATGTTCTTTGATCATCGATGAGGTAATCTGTATTGTGGTTTATGCTAGTATATGTTGGGTATTTGCCTTTGTAAGGAAATTACTTTTTCATAAGGATAGTAAGCATTCTTTGTAGAATTCTTATTATTATGAGTGATATCAGAATGCTAGAGGTAATGACATTTCTTGTTTGAGTATGTTATACCTTCTTATTTCTTTCAATTGTTCACACAAATCTATTAATCCCCTTGGCTAGTGTTGACTCCATTTTGTAGGTAATTGAGGTTGAAGGAGCGGATTAGCATGTTAGCTCTTCCTCATACTCAATAGGTCCAAAACAAGGAAGCCAATACTACCGGTGCATCAACAAGCAGACTCCATAGCCCATTTAAACGCTCATCCCCCAAGGGTTCATTTCTCTGATCCAAACTTCTTCAACTATCTTCGGCTACTGTTACTCATTTAGATCATAGTTCTTTCAAAGCATAAATATTTAAATCTGGATCTAATTACACAAGTCTTCCTTTTCAAGCCTATTTTTATCATAAAATCTAAGGTTCTTGTAGGATAGATTTGTTTTGATTGAATAGAATATTTGGCTAATTTAAGAGCTTGCTATTGGCTGCCCCAAAAGAGCGAGCCGAGATCTCAAGAAATGAACTTTCTAGTTCGTGTTCTTGGTTCATTTTTATTTGCTTTTCATTATTAGTTTTCATAGTTTTGTTTTGGGCATATTTTGCAAGTGTGGCCAAATCACTTTTTGAGTGTTTTTGGCCATTACATGACAAAAAGAGCTCGCTGGTTTTTTGGTTCTGCACATCAGAAAATTAATTAAAAATAATTCAAAGACTCAAAATATTGCCCCAAAACAAGTTTTTACATACTAGTTGCATTAGCTTTCAATTTGATAGTTTGTAGCATTGTCAGAACACTCTTAAAGTGTTCTGATTGTCATTTCTAATCAACATTAGCTTGCGGGTCTGTTTTATGTTCTTAGCAGGTTGGAGCTAAAAAACTCACAAGAAAGACATTTGGAAGCTCCCAGAACCACCCTGTGAATCAGCTGTTCAAGCACTATTTTACCTTTGCAAAAAATTGTAAATTGTCTTGTTCCCTAAGCGTAAAGGGCAAGCAGTGTTTCATCTCAACTTTTATTTTGTAATCAAAAGAATAAAAAGAGCAAAGCAGGCAATTCCAGCGCCTGACCCCAATCCCCCCAGGGAGAATTTCGCACTTTTCTTTTTTCGCAACTTTTTCTAATTTTTTGTTTGTTTTAGATTAGTTTCATTTGAGCAATAGTAATTAAACAACTCACTCAAGCACACAACGTCCTCTGAGGAGTCATTTATCATTTTTGTTATATGCTTATGTGTTTTGTTCAATCGTACAACTGTTCTTAAAATCTAATCCTAAAATTAACCCCCCTTGCTCTACCGAGGTACTCCACCATTTGGTGTGAAGAAAAGATATTCTTGGGGTTTAATGTAGATTAATCATCCACTTCATTTTAATAAAACGAACCACACCCCAAGCCCAAAGTATGCTCTTGGCCGCTGCAGCTTAGTCGGAATAGCTAGACCAATCAGAAACGGGTGCAAGGTACTTAGTTTTAATAGGAAAATCCATTAGAACCAAATTCTAAGAACTCAGGAGGTTGCATGGGCGGAAACTACAGAGTCAGCAGGCTGCTATTAAGTAGGTCTATCCTCGCTTGGTTGGACACTTGGTAAAGCTGCTAGAGCACTCAGTTCGGAGGTTAGGTTTCTTTTGGGCCAAACCAAGAATTAACCCACTCCTTAATCCAGTCATTTAATAATCTTAAAATTTACCAACTGAGACATTGCAATACTTTCACCGAGACCACAGAAGCAACCCTCGCAAGCACTCCATTTTTCATCAACACTGGTCTTTAATATTTCTATGTTTAAGTTAATTTTTACCAATGTCATGAATTGGGTTGTATCTTAAAAGCTGTGGGTTTTAATTTCATATTGCAGTGACTTATGGTTTATTGTTAAGTGATTATCACGTAACTCCTAGAATAGACTTTTATCTTTTGTTGTAGATTAAAAGTCTTAGTTTAATTTTCATAGGGACCACCCCCCTTGGCTTCGCTAGGAGTAAGCCTAGACGGAGGAGTCGAGTAATCAGGTGGCAACACTTGACTCTCACTTGCCCCCAAGGACACACCGAGCGGCTTGGAGGTTTCCTGCCGCGTCCCCCCTATGTGTGTATTAGGTGGCAACATTTTGGCGCCATTGCCGGGGATAAACCTTTCTATTTCCGGGTCACGACTTTTTGTTTTCTCCTTTTTGTTTTTGCTTTGTTTGATGAGTGTTTAGAGTAGACCTTTATTCTTTCATCTGGCGACTCCACTAACCTTTTTTCTCTTTATAAAATTTCAAAGTAAAACAAAAAATAATTTTGTGAGAGATTTTTTAATGCATATTATTTTTCTCACATGGCGACTCCATTGAAGGGATAAAACCCTTGTATCACATAGATTTGTTAAGACTGGTTGTGTGTAGATGAGCCCATGCGACACAATAAACTTAAAAGCTCATCATTTTGACAACTCCCCCCTAATTCAGTACAAGTTAGTCTCCATGTTTATTTCATACTGACGCTTTTGACACCGATATGGATGATGAAGAGTCTGGTGCTCAAATTGCTAGTGCATATCCTCCCCTCAATTTTTCATATATCCCAGGTTTTCCTAACTTTCACTATGGTGAGGAGGATATATCAAGTTATTTGCCGATGTTTTATGGAAATGGTGATCCAGTCATCCAACACATCATGTCTTTCCTTAAGGTTTTGGCCGACTTCAATGTTTTGTATGAAGATAATATGATGCAGATGTTTGTGGGTACTCTGGAAGGAGAGGCTTATTATTGGTTTATTGAGGGCCTTCCTAACAAATGTATTACCTCCCTTTCATGCTTCCTTAGAATTTTCTTAAAGCAGTGGCAGTATGATGATGACAATGTGGAAAGATTCCTTGAAAAATCCTTGGCTTACTTCTTACCCGAGATAGAATATCACATGGAAGACCTTGAGCCTCCTTGTGTTGTCATGACAGAGAACATTGAATATGTGGAGGTTCCTATAGCCTCTCTCACTAAAGAAGAGATTATGCAGCTTATTGAAAATCATGGTGCCATTCTCCCTGGAGCACAATTAGACTTTGAGAGAATGATCCATGATGATCCCATTGAAGAGTTTCATGAAGCATCTTTAATTGAGGACATTGTTGAGGACCCTTAGCATTTCACTTTAACATAAAATATGGAAGACTCGGAGTGTTTTCAGGTCCATTTCAATGATGATGATCATATGTATGTTCCAAACTTACCTGAAGAGGAAGCCAATGCAAATATTAACGAAGACATTCATGAGGGATCTTTAATTGAGGAGGTCTTTGAGGAGTTTCCTCACATTGCCATGGTAACAAACATTGAAGATTTGGGATTTCAAGATTACTTTTGATTCCAATGCATTTCGACCATTCCTGTAATTTGTGAGTAATATTGAGCATAATTTAATTAAGTTTACTAAGGTTGTTATTTTATCTAAATTATCTAAGGGGGCACCTTAGTGTAATAGCTCGTTGGAACCGGGATGAAAAGCTTTAAATGTTGGGATGATGAAAAGTGACTTCCAGTGCTCGGAAATGTTTTAAAATCAAATGAATCAGTTTTTGGAGTAAAAAGGTTTAATAAATTAATAAAGTGATTTTGGGGGAAAAATTGAAGAAATAATTATTAAGTCACTTTTTAATTAATTATTGAGCGGGAAAGATGTAGATGGGATAAAAGATAAATAGGAGGTCATTCTCTCATTATTCATTACTTATTTTTGAAAATGGAATTTGGAGAGCTCTTGTTGCTTTGGCTCTTGGGACGGATACTGTTATCACACTATAGTAGCAGGGCTACTATTCTTGCTGAGCAGATATCTACACATTTCAGAGCTTAGCTTTTACAAAGATCAGCTATGATGAGCTTGTATTTCGAGATCACTCATGATCAAAGTAGTGTATTATGTCAGATTTTTTGGTTAGACCTTGTGCCAAGACAGAGCCTTGAGAGTTTAGATTAGATGACCGATGTGACCCTTTATTCCATACAGTTTCAGTTTAGTGCCTAGTGATGATTATTTCAGCAGTGTTTTAGATGGTTTATGATGATTATTCTTATGATGTATGACCTATGGATTTCTGACTATTGACTATGGACTATTATCTTGTTGTTTTGGTCAACTTCATAGCATTAGCTTGGTATATGATTTAGGATATGGCAGTACTATTAAAATCAAAATTGAATATCGTGGTTGATGTTATAACTATTGAATGGATGTATCACTTGCACACCTAGGTTTCTTGACAAAACCCACTGGTTTTATTACCTTCCTATGAACATGGATATGGTCTTCCTAGACATTTTTGTCTGCTAGCTTAGGCACCACTTTCATTTGACTCCATCCATCCATGACCTTCCTATATTGGCTTTTACCTTTGACTTGTCTTTCTTGACTTCTTGATACTGAGGACTTCCCCATTTCTACCTCTGTGTTGGACCGTATCCATGTTTGTTTAGTGTCTCGGCTCTGAGTTGGTGACAGAACTTGCCTTTGGTGAGTTGGATTGTAGGCCTAAATCATTCTGGTCAGTTGTCCCGATGTTTGGCACTGGTCGAAGTCCCCCTAGTCACTTGAGATGTTGTTGGCTAAAACTGAAATCTCATGTACTACTTATTGGAAATCTTTATAAATTTGCCCATGGAAACTGTAAACTCTAGAATGTGTTTCTAAACACACGTGAGTAAAGGGCAAGAGCGATGAACAACTAAAAATACTCCTCGAAGAGTATAAAAAGGTCCAAAAAGCAATGATACTCAAAGTTATATCTATTATTGCTGACCTTATGTATATGTATAAACATGCCCTGGATGCAAGCCGCGACTAGTTGTGCTTCTTAACACATCTGAAATCCGAAGGGTTATGTAGGCCAAAAAGGCCATGGAATGAAATTGAATGATCCTAATGAACTTGGATCAGCTTGATGTAGACATGATGCCGAAATTGAATAAGCACTCTCTAAACAACTTATCCATTTGTGAGGCACGACCCTTCCCCGTGTTATTTGTCCGGAACAGAGTGTAGCTCCCCCTTTCCCCGTCCAAAGTGTCACCTAGTTGAGTTTGATCAAGTCATCCCCCTTGCCCAACCTTGTCTTAGCCTTCACCCTTAGCTAGCAGTTAGACCATGTCCAATGGGTGAGTTTGTCATTAAAGCTTTTTGTGCAAGTGAAGTATAAATAACACTAAATATTTACATGCATTAAACTGCCATGGAATGATGATGTACTTTAAGCTATGCTGTGAATGTGGTTGAAAGAACATGTCTTTAGTCCATTGATATAGTCTTGTCCTTGGCTATTGTTGGGATCCGTGATGATGTGGGCCATATGTACTTATGATGGTCACACATACTATTATTGGTCAATGTTCCCCCAAGGTTCCGAGATGGCGGGACGCGAGTGCGGGGAGATGCACATTCGGGACGTGTGGAGACCACCCCCAAATTTTAGAGAAATTCGGGGGGACGGCGGGATGCGAGAGCTATAAAATTTTTAAAAATATTAAAAATATGCAAAATATAAATCCCAACAATAACAAACCATCCCATGCAAATTAGTGAATTACTAAACACTACATTCATCATTGTGCAATCATGCAATGTAAATGCAAAGTTCAAACAAATTACACGATTCATCATGATTATATTAATATATGAATCTATGATTAACATGAACATCATATTTCATGTTTGTCACTTTTGAGTCTTTGTCATTTGATATTTCAGTTTTGAGTCTCACCGGAGTTTCAGAGTTTCGGGCGGGACACCCACTCGCCTAAGTTTCGGTGTTTCGGGCGGGATGCCCACAAGTCTCGTCGCC
This sequence comes from Larix kaempferi, assembly GCA_027924585.1. Lineage (NCBI taxonomy): Eukaryota > Viridiplantae > Streptophyta > Pinopsida > Pinales > Pinaceae > Larix > Larix kaempferi. Next base: position 5,103,382 of record BSBM01000770.1, read on the forward strand.
CACCGAAACGTTTCGCCCAAAGAGAGACATCCCGAAACGTTTCGCATGTAGTTTCGGAGTCCCCGGGACGCAAGAAACGCCGAAACGCGTCCCCGACCCTTCGAGACGCGTCCCTGTGGAACACTGTTATTGATGATACCATATGATGGACATATGATTCAGATGGTGATTGACACAGTTCAGCAGGTTTTATCATTAGTTCAGATCATCAGATTATGCACTGTCCATATATGGTGGACCCTACAGTTGGTCCATCAGGGAAACCCATGGTGTATGAGTACACATCCTTAGTATTTTTGGGTCTTCTGGATCCAATGAGACACTTATCATTAAGTTCTGGGCACTTCTGACAGTGATAGATGCAGTTTTCCACTTGTTGACCAGATTTGGGGTTGATTTCCCATCTTGTCCAGCAGGGGCCATGAGAGGCCAGTTCACCTAGGGCACTATATGAGGAGGGGGTGGTCTAGCCACTTGATTTTACCATTATACCCCCCTTCTGGAGAGCCTGGAGGGCTCAGTTTGACAGCGCAGGTGCCCTAGGTGGCAGTTTCAGCAGCTTCACAGTTACTGAGGCAGATAAAAAATGGAATAGAAGGGTCACTGAGGAATTTGATTTGGGTAATTGAGGCAAGGTTTTCGCACTTGGTCATCACAGAGGTCTTCCAAGGTGAACCCCCCATCTTCTAGCCAGTTATCATCAGTCAGTGGGGTCCACAATGGCTACATGAGGCCAGTTTCTGCATGTCTCTATCAATTTTGGAGACTATATTTGATCATTTATATTATCTTGGACACATTATTTTATATTATTGTGCCATGGGGATGAGTTAGCAAGGATTGATGCCTCCTAGCCCCACCATGAGCTTGCTTAGTCATGTCCTTGTCATATGAGGTGGGCCCATGTTGTATTTAGCCCCCTCTAGGGATGATGTCACCCTCCTTAGTCCTTTTGAGGGATGACGTCACCCTCTCTTTGAGTGATCCATGTGATGTTATGTTAGGCTCATCTTAGCCATTGATTATATTGTGAGATCTTTTAATCTCAACCACTCATTATGTTGTATTGTAAAGTGGTTTTGTGGTATAGGGTTTTGGTCTTTATTATCCTATATAAGGAGGAGACCCACTATTGTAAAAGCCATCTAGAGATTTTTGGCTCTTGGCCATTGGAATAAAAATACTTTCTTGGGCATCTTGGATCTTGGAGTTGGAATGCTTGTGGTGATTGTAAATGCTTCTTCCTCTGCACTGACAGACATTGGTGGCCATCTTGATTTTATCTTCAACTAACATTGTTTTGTAGGCAAAGAAGATGTTTTGGAGGAGTGCAAATTGGTGGGGAGGCCTACCCTTCAAGCTTCAAGGGGACGTTTTGGTTGACAAGGAGTTGTTTTGTCTTTGTACCAACAATTCATGTTTCTCATATCTTTGCTTGCATCTCTTTCCATTCTTGATTGATTGATTGATCTTTGTGTCCTTGATTGACAGGAATAGGAAAATCGATTTGGTTGAAGGAGGCAAAACGTTGGCAAGAAGGGCTCATCAAGGTTTGGCATTTGATCTTTGTGGGAAGTAATCCTCATCTCAAGCCCCTTCCATCTTCAATTTCCTGGTATGTTCCATGAGGTATGAAATTCTTCTATCCTATCCATCTATTCTCTTAGATCGCAAAATCCTCATTGATTAAAACCCTCATTTTTCACTTTTTCTTAGATCTACTTGGATCTAGCTTGTCTTTGGGAATAATAAAAAGAACCCACCTCTATAACATTCACGGAAATTCGGATCTATAGTTTGGTGGAAATTGGGCTTCATTTGACACATTTTCCAAGGCACTTAGCCTTCCTTGGGTGAGGTCACACTCCTTGGTTGGGTAAGTTTTGCTAGTTCCAAGACAGGGGTAGGTGAGATCCCACTTGATTCATATTCCTCTCACTTGATAACCTACCCCTAGTGCTTCACTTCATTGATTTTCACCTTGTGGGCCCCATTCCTCATTTTGAGGGTTGATCCCTACTTGGGTCAATTTTGTGATGCATTTTCCATCTTAGATCTATGGAGATCTAGCCATTATTGGGGCATGCCTTCCTAAACCCACTTTGATAATTGCCTTAACTACCCCGATCTACATTTTGGCATAATTTGGACTCCATTTACCCCTTCATCTAAAGGCACTAGTCTCCTTGGGTCAAATCGCACTCCTTGGGGATTGTGTCTTTTGCTAGATCCCATATGTGGGTGTGTCTAATCTACCTTGGATCCATAGATCCACATCATTCAACACCCCTTGGTGCCATATCATCCTTAACATGACCTAGTGGGACCCATTTAAACCATTTCCCTATTTTAAGGAAGTGGGCCCCGCTTGTGTATTTCATGGTGCTAGATCTAATTCATTTGAGCTTCAATAAGTGGCCTTAGTCATTCATTGGTTGAAACATTTGTCACATCCTAAGCCTCTTCAACCACATTATCATTCTTGGGTCCACTTAATCCACCTAAACTTGCATTGGTTTCCGTAACTTAACTTACACACTTTCCTAGAAACCTTTGCTTTGGGTCAATCTCCTTTGATTGGATATAGGTTCTCCCCCTTGGTTGTGATTCTTCATAATCTAAAGTGAAGAGTGCCTCAGTTGATGTGACTCCCAGCTTGCATTGGGAACCATGGCATCTCTTGGGTCACCTCTTTAGTTATCTGTCTCCTCTACCATCCCGGATGGGATACCTTTAGGGACAACTACAAGTTGTGTGATAACATTTTTGGCGCCGCTGCTGGGGAGGTAAAGGTTTACCTTAGGTGTCTGCGATTATCCATGCATAACTCATATCTTATCGCATCCAGATTAATCTAAGATGGTTATCATTTCAATCCTTAATTAAACCATATCCATCTATTTGTCACTCACTCTCTCCCTGCATTTTAACGATATACATCTTGGTAGAAGAGTTTTAAAGTCTACCTGGCGACTCCACATAAGCGACTCCACTGGTGATCGATCCTATCATTATCTAGAACCCATGGGGTGCATCATTTTGTATTTAGGTTCTTGATTTTTAAATTTAAAAAAAAAAAATAAATTTTTTTTTTGCCATCCATCGCTGCTTTTGAGCGGTCTAGGACTTTTGGTTGATTAAAAGTTTTTGACTTTTCAAAAATTGTTGGGTATCCTCATCATATTCCTCATCAAGCCCGTGAAAGGTTGCCTAAATTTGATGGAAGTTATGAGATCTCTGCTAAAAGGCACCTTAATCTCTTTAAAGAAGTTATTAAAGAATTATCCATAACCCATGAGGATGTGTGTATGAAGCTATTGGCTTCATCTTTCAAAGAAAGAGCTGAGCTCTGGTTCTTGAATTTGAGGCCCAATAGCATTTCTGGGTATGACATGTTTGAACGAAAATTCTTAGAAGAATGGGGAAGTGAATCTGATGATATATATTTTTCAAATCAAATCCACGATCAAAACCTTCCCCTTTCTGATCCTATTGTTGAATCTGTTAGCAATCAAATATCAAGTGAATTGTCAACATCCGGAGGTGACTCTTCTTGCCCAATCCCTTTTGAGGATAAGTCTTCCACTTTTGAGACAATCGAAAGTCAAAATCACTGTATAAATCATAAGTTTTCAAATTTATTTTTAGGTAGCCCTAGTCCTGATCCTAAGGAAATTTCTAAGGATGAGCTTTTAGTCAGTCAGTCTATTGAAGTTCCTCCCTCAGAGAAATTCATTAGTCATTCCTTTTTTAGTGATCATTATTTTCCTTATCACTTTATTGAAGAAGAAGAAAGTGAGGACATCGATCAAGATCCTTTAGTGATGATTTCACGTGATCATTGTGCAAATAATCAAGATATTATAAATGAAATTGTTAATTTCCCTCCTGATCAATTAAATGAAAATGATCACTTATCCTCTTATGATTTTAACGATGAATTAATAAAAGATCAATCTCAAGATGAGGATGAGTTAATAAATCACACTAGGTGTTCTAATCTTTGTTCCACTTTTTATAATGAATCTTTAAATTTTCCTTTTTTCATCCTTAATCAAGATAACTTAGAGTTAGATAGTTATGGTCAATCTTGTCCTCAGATTATGAATATTAAACTTGATCAAAAGCTTGAAATCATTCCTAGAGTAAAGAGTGTTTTCTTTTGTCAAAATCCAAGGTCAAACTTGTTTATCCATTTGGGAGAATTTTCATATTTGCAATCAACCCTCCCTTCCCAACTCTTGCGATCATCTTTGGGTCGGTGCTTTAGTCAATCTTTTGCCTTGGAAATTTTCAATATGAAGTATAACCATGATTGCATGTTTGGAGAAAAAGCACTTCATTTCCCTTTTCAGTCACTTTGGAACTATAATGCTTGTTGTCAAGTTATCAATCATTCTTGGTGGCTAGAAAAGGTGTTTAAAGCAGTGTTACAAATATCGTGTCGGCTTATATATCACCGAGGGTCCAAAAAGAAATTATCGGATTTATCGGCGAAAGTGTCGACAAACATCGGCAATATATCGGCAGACTTAAAAAAATACAAAAATATTCATTTTTTTTCAATTTTCTAAACATCTAAAGCAACAAGAACATCAAATAAACACATTATCACATGGATATGGAAAGAAAACCGATATATAAGATGCATAAGACATCTAGTGATAGATCACACATAAAAAATGAATCGTGTCCTGGATCCTGAGTCCCCGACTATTGAATCACCAAAAAAATACAATCAATGTATCTTATATACAATGAAATCAAGTAAATAAACAATTGATTCCCTCTATCCCTTTTACAAGCAAAGGTAATTGCTCTAGTAATGGCTTTGCCTCTAGAGCTAGAAGGTCCTAGCGGTCATGGGGGTTGTAGTGGACTCTATGTATATTTTAAATCACTATGTATGTATATGCATATTTTTAATTAATAAATGAGCAAGGACATTTAAAAAAATGAATGTGAAACATAAACCATAAATAATACATGTCGGCGAATCATTATCTATATTGGGATCCTATTCATCAATAACACCCTATGCCTCCCTCCTCTAGGCTCTAGTCCTTGCCTCTACCTTAAATCTCAAAGTTGATCCTCCAAGGACATTAGTCAACAACTCAACACCTTACAATTCTGATGAAACTTCCTAATCCAATCGTTAAAATAAGGTAGAAAAAACTTCCCATGCTTAATAAGTGATTTTGCTTGAGTGAAGAGTAAATTTTTATTAAGGTCGTGACAAAGGAGTTCAACAATCAACACGACCAATATCAAGGTACATTGAAGGGTTTATGTGCTTGATTAAATGCCAATCCCATACCCTCATACATGATAAAATCTAGTGGAAACTTTGTAATCCTAAACTCTTGAAAAACTATTAAGTCTGTTGAATTCTGAATGGGACCTAAAACTTTTGCATATGAAGTCCGATGAGGTTGGAACCACTCTCAAACATCCTAAAACAATTAATGGTAATGTTAAAAAATTAAGTAAAAGGATAGAAAATGAAAGATAAGGAGAATGTCACTTTTACTTTAAGAATTTAATATTACCATTTAATATGACCAATTACTAATGACGAAGGAAACATTTTCTATGGGCACAACAATTTTTTTTTTAAAACACGGCAAATGAGCAAAAAAAAGGCGAAAAATCGCTATATATTCAAAAAAATTGAAAAAAAATCACGATAAAATTGGGAAAAAATCGGCATAAAATCGGGGAAAATATCGGCCAATATATTGTCGATATATCGCCGGAGGGTTAGCATTGCGATATATCATGATGTTGCCGATATATCGACGATGTTTGTAACACTTTAAAGATCAATTTCATCTTTTCTCCATTTTTGAGCATCAAATGGGTTTGATTTTGATCTTTCGTCTTCTGAGCTTTAATTTATCCCCACTTGGTTTTTATTTGATCATCAGTCCCAAGGAGAATCAAATTGAATATGTAAGAGAAGTAAATGAGGAAATTATTTTTTGTGAAAAAGAATTGAGTCGCATGCCTTATATTTTTCCTCCATCAATCTTAAGCAATAACTTGCATGAATTTTATGATCCTATCAATTATTGGATGGAGGATGTTTGCATCAGTCAGTCTTTCCCTTGGCATGATTTCATTTTGCACCATTCGAACCCTTCTTCAATTTTTGAACAAGCCAGGAAGATTGTGTTATCAAATTCTCTAATCTCTAATCCAATCATGACTTGTTTCATTAACAAAAATCAAAGAAGAATCACTAATCTGTTTGATGAATGGTTGCATTGGATTTATGATTTTACCTAACCTTTGTATGACTGTTAGAGTAGGGTAGGTAAGAGTTTCATTGAAGAGTGGATGGCATTGCTTCTTGGGGGAGGTGTCACCCTTTTTATTTATCAAATCTTGCTGTTGGGGACGAGTTGGGACTGCTGTGCAACTACAGTGCCGCAACTGTCAGAGGGTTGTGATTATGTACAGTGATTTGGGTTGCCACATAGGAGGGAACTTCATTTTCAGGAGGGCTGTCTATACACTTCAGCTACAGGTTGTAGTTAGCTCATTACCCCTTGAGATCGCTGCCATATATTGTTGGTGGAGGGGCTGTTGTGACGGTTGAGTGCAAAAGTTGAAGTTTTACAGTTGGCTGTGGTCATCTTCAGCCATTCATGGCAACAAGGAGAGGGCTGTCTCAGTACAAATGGAGCTGCAAACACCTTCTGTCATATATTGTTGGTGGAGGGCTGTCTATACACTTCAGCTACAGGTTGTAGTTAGCTCATTACCCCTTGAGATCGCTGCCATATATTGTTGGTGGAGGGGCTGTTGTGACGGTTGAGTGCAAAAGTTGAAGTTTTACAGTTGGCTGTGGTCATCTTCAGCCATTCATGGCAACAAGGAGAGGGCTGTCTCAGTACAAATGGAGCTGCAAACACCTTCTGTCATATACAGTGTTGCCGTCGGATTACACACCATCTTTGTCGCAGCAGAAATCTATGCTGCCGCTTGGTGTGTCCTTGGTGGCAAGTCTCGAGTCAAGTATGTCACTTGGTTCTTGACTCCTCCATTTAGGAAAAATTCTCAACGAAAGCCAAGGGGGGTAGTCCCTATGGAAAGTTACTAAGGTTGTTAGAGTCTTCCAGTTAAGTGATGGGTTGTTTATTAGTGTTTTTGGGAGTTTTTGATTAAAGGTTCAAGATGTAATTGCCACAAGAGTTTAAGAAAGCTTTCACCAACATAAGTTCAGATAAATCACTGTAAATTATAAAGATGCACAATAACTTGATATTGATAAAAATCAAATGAATAGTGCAAGGACCAGTGCCTTATGGAGTCAAACACAGTGTGAAAAATTGTAATGCTGGAAAAGTAAATGCTGTGCAATTGTCTCTTGGTTGATTTTAAATTATTAAAATGAATCTTGATTAGGGGAAAGAAGGGAAACTCTCGATATACCGTAAAGGGACAGAGAGGAATGTCCGAAAATCTAGAGATTGGTGCTTCTGTACAAGGACATGTTGGACTGTCAATACCCTGAGCGTGTGTTCAACACTACACCAACAAGGATGTATTCTAATGGTGCCCCAAGGTCAGAGTACAACTATCCAACGTCCCCAGGCAGAACTTCTCCACCAAAAACTAGTCTCGAAGTGCCGGATTTTCACTATGTTGTGGGTAGTTAATTTTATTAGGTGACTTGATTAAATTAAATGTGAGAATTAAAAAGTGCTTCCAACTGCTTTGGTATCCCACAGCTCAGATGTACTGCTAGTGGGTAGAGCAGATGCAGTGTAGGAAAATAGTTTATTCCAATTAGAAGCAAGTAACCATCGACCCTCTGACAGAGAGTGCTCTTGACTTTCTTTTTAGCTAAGTTCAAGAGTCTTATGAAATTGAAATGCAAAAAACTTGTAAATGAAAAGATATTAATGGCCAATCTTATGCGTCACTTTCTGATCAACCTTCACTAATCAACAAAATTGCCATTGGGTGAAGGTGAGAGCATACTTCGTGGCGACGAAGACGGTTTTATTTCTACTTTACTTTTGCAAAAAGGAAAATGATTTAAATTGCAAAATTAAATGGAAGATACACCCTGCACTTCAAAAGTGAGTGTGTGAATATGTGAAGTTAGAAAAATTCAATCACACGAAAATTGACAAAATACACAAATCCCCCAAGGGGGATGGGATGTGGGTGCTGGTTACCCCACTGCTCTCGTTTAATGATTTTACAATTTATGCTCAAATAAAACTGCCTCTTAGTCCTTTTAGACTTGGATCTAAGGGCTTACAGTCTGAAATTTAGAAACAATGCTAAAGTGGGTCCCTTGGAAGGTGTTTTTGGCAAGTTTTAGTAAAATTTTGCCAGAGCTTCCTCCTCTTTTTCCTTGGACCTGCTAAAAACCAGCAAGTAAACTACTTAGAATATGATGGCAAATGCAAAAAATAAATAAAAATTTTGAAAAAATTTTACACTTAGAAAAATTTTGAAAAATTTTCTAAGTAGAAAAAATTCCAATTTTATCCTAGATCTAGTGCAAAATGGACTTTTAAAGTACTTAGATCTAACTAACAGTATGCTAAAGTGCTATAGATCTGAAAGATGAGCTAAATATAATAGATCTACACTTTGCAAAACAAAACGAAAAGAGTAAAAGAGAGTTTGAATTTGTTTTGTAGAGAAGAGAATGGATCAATCCAAGCCAAAACTTGCTTGTTGGAGTTGCTACTTTGGCGAATCCTGTAACAAAATGTAAGTAAAATAATGTTGCCCAAAGTGTAGAAGCTACAACCGAGTTCTAATCCTTGGGTTTCTTGTGATCTACAACTTACAAAGAACAAGCTCAACACACAAATTAATAGATCTAGTGTGCTAGAAATCAAAGAAATGAAGAAGAGCCTAAGTATAACCGAATACAGTTGGCTACTTCTCTACCTCTAAAACTCATACACAATTAAACAAATTGACAACTGCAAATGTTTAATCTATATCAATAAGCTAAATTTATCAAAGCATGAAAGCATGAACACAAAATAAGAACAATTTCACCTCAAATGAGCTCAACACATTGCACAATGATGGACCTCCAAAGCCTTTCAACAATATATTTAGTAAACAACAATTACAATTTGGCAGAGGTTCTCTGCATCCACACTACTTGAAAACAATGGAGCATGAACTTGCTTATATAGAAAAAGGAGAGAGGGGGAGGTGCATTTCCCAAGATAGATCCTCTTTGACACTTGGAGAAATGCATTGATACACTTGGAAAAGGCTTGTTGACACATGTGAGGGGTTTGGGGAGGTTAATGACACATTTCTCCAACCATTTGACACTTTTTAACCTCCACTTGATACCTCTCCAACCACAAATTCGAATTTGTGAAGAAGAGAGCCATTTAGGGCATCAAATGACAAGTGTAGGATCCAAATCATGATTGATATGGTGGTTGGAGTGGTATCCAATGGGATGGCTGCCACCTCTTCCCAATCAAATCAATGCTCACAACACTCCAATATTGATTGGGATCTTCTTTAAATGTCTTTGCCAAGTCAACTGGGCCAACTCACTAGACCACCCACCTTTTTTGTAGGAGTTTGGATTTGCTCCAAATCCATTATTTTTGAATTAAAAATTACTTTTTTAATATTTTGGAGAGAAATTTGATTAAGTGAAAAATAATCACTCAATACTTAGGAAAAGTGGCTTTAGGGGTTTTATGGGTTCTTTGAGTTAGAAAACGAGCACCCCCATGTCCAATTTCACCTCCTAACCCATCTTTTATCACTTTTCCCATTTTTTAATTAAATTATTAAAAAATCTCATAAACTGAGAAAAATTAATTTTCTCATAATGACTCAAAAATTCCTAGGACCTAGTGCATGTCCATATGACTCAATACTGATGGCTAGCATGTTACAAAAATACATTCTAGTAGGTTTTAATAACCCCTCAAAATTCACCATCATGGAAACACTCCAACGTTGGAGGTGTGAGTGAAAAACTCAGGAATTATACGTCACTGAATAGTAACGCATAATCCCGAAGGAAAAAACACTCTAGAGTATTCCCCTGATAACAAACGTTAAGGAAGGCCAAACATTTCATAAAAAACTCATGCATAGACCAACTTATTACAATATCCTTGCAGGGTCTGGACATGCAAATATTACAAAGGGCCAAATTTTTTTGGCCTGATGGATCTCAGAACATTGATGAAGAACATTGATCATGTTCACAACTTCAACGGTTCACTCGGAATCCACTAAGTGCAATTTAGTGGATAACATACAGCACTTAAATATTCAAGAGGGAATTTGGCAGTGATTGCCCACAGGTTAGAGAATAATAATAAATCAGATTTCAATCGGTTTGTATTGTCTGAAAATTGACTGCTGTTACAGCTGCCTGAGAATATTATTATTTGCATTGAATGTATTCACTGCTTTTTGGTGTTGAATGCAATTAAATCTCATGTTATGTGCCTTGTGAAACTATCGTGAGGGAGAGATTTGAAACATAACTATCAAAACCAAACAAAAAAATATCAGTCAAGTGAAGTGGGGATACTGCAGTGATATCATTGCAACTGTTGCCAAAGTGTTTGATAAAGTCCCAAACCAAAATACATAAGCAGTTAACTCAAAAATCAGTCCAGATCTAGTTTGGACATTACAGAGGGGACACTGCAAATGCACACCATGATATTGATACCAAGTTTTGTCTTGAAACTATCTCGAGATTCAAAATAGCCTAGTATCATACTTAGATTTGAAGTTAAAGAAATGGTAGTAACTAAAAGAGTATATTTTTGTGACAATAAGCATTGTGTGTTAGACAATTTCTTAGAAGTTCGAAGAAGTATGTTCTTGATACAATGGGCTATTGATTATGTTTAATCATAAATGTAGACTATGGCAAGAAGTCCTACCATAACGTAGTGTGCCTTGAGTATAATTATAAAAATTATGCCATTATGAAATTTACTCTGTTCAATATATTTTTTATACTTGTAAAGAATAAAAGAACAACTTATTCATTTTCCAATTACGTGCATTATTCCCCTATTTTACATTTTTATGCTTTTTAGTGATCCTATATTAACGGATGTTTTGGGATTGTTTGATTTGCAGGTTTCTATTTGTGCAAGATGTAGAGGTGAAGGTAAGGTGATTACTAATCCATGCAATAGATGTGGTGGGGATAGTAGAGTTCGGTCCAAGAAAACTATCAATCTCAACATTCCACCAGGAGTGAGTGGTGGCATTACTTTACAAGTTTCTGGCGAAGGACATTCTGGGCCAAAAGGGTATTACGTTTTACTTTTTTTCTAATAAACCTTTGTGGTTATAGTGTTGTGTCCCTGTTAGGTAGAGCACTAACATTGATGTTCTTTATCTTTGATCCATGTAATCCACATTGAGATTGTGATAGATTTCTTTTTTTAACCAGGCTTTATCTCTACATTCTATACTAGTTTGCTGAATTATATTTATTAGAATATATATATATACATATATTGATTGCCCAACAATTTACCTCAACTGGTTGTTGCAATATTGTTGGGTATTTGGTTAGTTCAGTGCCAACAGGTTCCTGGTTCAAATCCATATGGGTTTGACGCACTAGTCTACATCAGCGGGTTTACTAGGGATGCTGTCCACAAATATGGGGAAACATCCCTTTGGTTTCTTCGTGAGGTTTTCCTTGGAGAATATATATATATATATATATATATATATATATATGTTTCTCACTGTTATAGCTTGAGTTAGCATGTGTAATAAAAAATCCCCAAAGAACAAGGCTAGCCCAATTGCAACCTAGAGGTGTTACCCACTGTTTCCTAAGTAACTGCCTCCCTACAGTTTAGGTTGGGTCTTCTCCAACCAAGGGGAGCTGCCTTAGAACAGGATTGCTAAGGCTTTTGAGAATGAAGTACAAGGTGAAGAACTTGCCTACCAAAACGGGTCTTTTTGTAGTATATGATAAAGGGGTGACAGGAGGACCATGAAGACTAGTGCCAAACCCTAGGGTAAATGGAGTCAAAAGGAATCTAGACCAATAAAGAGGGAAGTTCAAGAAGAGGTGGGGAAATTAGGGCTGTTTTCACAATCCACAAATAAACCCCAATGTGTTGAAGAATGAAAATTGAAAAGTAAAAATCACTAGGAGACCCCATTCGATGCTAACTCAAGATATTGCAACTAGGGTGTGAGTCATGTAATGAAGTATTAAAAAACAACACTCTTAAAGATGACAACCCCATATTTTAATATATTCGTGATCTAAAGGTGTAGAGGATCATAATAAATTAACATATCTTTGCCTCCACAATATTCTGTCACTAAACAGCAAGAAAGATACTTTCAGAAATTGAATTTGATCCCAGATCAGTGTGAACTTGTTAAGCTTTCTGTGAATCTGTGGGCTGCAAGAGTCACTGTGCTAGAATGGGTCGCTCAGACTGCTGTAGGAGATGTTTAAAATCCTCAGGCGATTACCCTAAAAAACCCCACGCAAATCCCATTAGAACATGTATGTTAATATACATATGTTAACAAATAAAGCAAACAGGATAGGTCGGCCCTGGACTTTGCCTGGAAAATGTCATGCCACTCTACAAATTTAAAACAATAACCCATGTCTACCTCCTTTTGACTATCCAGCATTGGTTTTGAGGATAGATCTTCACCGTTTCCATTGATAACAGCATGGTGTGCCCTACAGCCTGAGTTCTTTGCCAAACTAACATCAGAATCCTTTCAAAAGCAGTGTTTTCCCTCAACTGAAACTCATCACTGCTTTTCATAAATTTCTTGTTTAAATATTGCTGAGGCCACAAGATTCATCTAACTGTATGCTGTGACTGAGGATGGTCTTCTGATTTACCGAACAGATATGATGGCTGCCATCTCGAAGTTCACCTAGGAAAGCTGTCCCTAGGGCCTACAGGTGTCCTTTCAGCAGTGTTGTTCACAGCTTGTGACAGGCCTATAACTTGCTATTTTGGAGATGTATGACTGAAGTAAAAAAGTTCCAGCAAAACTACATCTTGTTCTCCTGAAGATCCCTTTGTGCTGTAGAATATCTCCATTTTCTGTGCTAGCAGTTTGGCGTAAAATAAGCTCCCTCAAGATGCAACCCCACTTAAATTGTGATAAACATCACCTGTGGATACCCAGGCATAATGGCGGGTAACACTCCCCATGGAAAAAATTCATAATATTATATTTCTAGCGCAGAAATTGATATTACATTCAACATCCTGCTTGCGTAAAGCACCAGAGGGGTTCATATAACTAATAATCCCTCAATTTCTCCAAAAATATATACCTTTATACCTTCTTTAATAACATTCTCATTTATACATCTCTTACATCTTTAACGAAAAAAACACCTTCAAAACTGGAAAAACCAGTGAGTTATCAACAGTATTCAGTGTCTTCATCACCATGGCCATTTGGGATGGAGTGCTCCTTGTTGCCGCCTGGAAGCACACCTAGGGGGGAACACGGCAGAAATCTTCAAGCCGCTTGGTGTGGCCTTGGGGGCAAGTCAGAGTTAAGAGCTGTCACTCGAAACTTAACTCCTCCGTCTAGGCTTACTCCTAGCGAAACCAAGGGGGGTGGGCCCTGTTGTCCACTGAAGTTGCACCATGGTAGACAACTTGTGAACCACAGAAGACTTGAACAATATCATTGTTCATTTTCCAAAGTTCAGTGTTCGTCAGGCAAAGTTTTTTGCCTTTTTGTAATTTTGCATGTCCAGACCCCTGCGGCGGAATTGTAATAAGTTGGTCTAGCATGAGTACTTTTGTAAAGAGGCTTGGTCTACCTTAGGTTTTCCATCAAGGGGATACTCTAGAGTTTTTTTTTCCTTAGGAATTATGCATTGCGCTCTAGTAGTGTATAATCCCTGAGTTTTTCAGTCATACCTCCAAAGCTGGAGTATTCACCATGGTGGCCGAACCTAGGGAGATTATTAAAGCCTATGTGTATGTGTTTTTTAAACATGCTAGCCATCAATAATGAGTTATATGGACATGCACTAGATCCCCTAGGATTTTTGAGTCATTTTGAGAAAAATATTTTTTCTCATTTTATGAGATTTTTTAATAATTTAATTTAAAAACCCCAAAAGTGATAAAGTGTGGTTAGGAGGTGAAATTTGGCATGGGGGTGCTTGTTTTCTAACCCATAGCACCCATAAACCCCTAAACCCACTTTTCCTAAGTATTGAGTGAATATTATTCACTTAAATCAATATTCTCTCCAAATTAAATAAAAGAGAATTATTTAATTCAAAAAATAATAAATTGGAGCAATCAAACTCCTAAATCAGTGGATTCTTGTTGGGTGAGTTGGCCTAGTTGAGTTGGCACACTCATTTAAGGAAGATACCAATCAGTTTTGGAGTGAGCAAGTAAAGTTTTGACAACACATGAGATGGGCCCTCCTTAGGATTTGTGCCTTCCTTCCCTTGGGCGAATTCTTGAGGTGGCAACATCTCATGCATTGGGAGGAGATCCTAATGTGGAAGGGAGGTGCCTACCTTAGGTGGCAGCCATCCCGTGGATTGGAGATCAATCCAAGACTCCAATCAAGAGATATGAACCAACATGTGGCTCCCCCTCTCATGCCAACTCGCCTTCCTCAACCCTAATTTGAATTCCTCTCCGTGAGGCTATTTAAGCAAGTCTTTGCACTCCATTTTTCATATGGTGAATAGCATAGAACCTCTGCTTTTGATATTTGTAATATTTTCATTTGATTAATATATTGTTGGAGACTTTGGAGGTCATTGGTGGCTCTTGTACTTCATGCATGCAATCTTGATTGAGGTAACTTTGTAATTTTCCAATTTTGTCTTCATATGCTAATAGATTGATCTAGCTTGGCAAAGATCTTGGATCCTAGTAGGGTAAGCATTCAAGGCTTTTGATTTGCTTATGTTTATTGGATGTCTAGAGATTAGGAGCAACAAATAGTATTCGGTTGTACTTTTTCCCTTCTCATTTCTTACCATTTGATTTACTAGTTTTAATCTATTATGGTTGTGAGCTTTGGTTCTCCTTCTTCCATCTATCTTTTCTCAAAATTTACAAGCAAACCTTTTTTCTTTTCATTGTATTGAAGCAAGTGTTTAGATATAAAAGTCAAATTTACAAACTTGTTTTCAAAATGAGATCTAGAAGTACTTAAGTTTTTCACATTTAAAAGAGTTAGATCTAGTTTCCATTTCCATACTTGTTTATGCCAATTTTTTCCATAATTTTTGCAAGTTGGAAATTGTATTTTTTATTGTATATTTGTGCATTCTAATCACTTTTTGCGGCACTTTAGCTCGCTGGAAATTAGCAGGTCTGCGCATAAAAGTGAAAGATTTGAGTGACCAAGGCCACAAGAAATTGCAAAAAACACCCCGGTGGACACCCAACTCAATTTACTTTACCTGTATATCATTGTAAGCCCTTAGATCCAATTAAAATGGACTAAGGAGCACTTCTTCTTTCAGTTTCATTTGTAATTATTAACTGAGAGCAATGGGATACCCAACGCCCACACCCCATCCCCCTTGGGGGGATTCACATTTTTGTAAAATTTTCGTGATTGATTTTTTCTGACCCCACAAAGTTCACACACTCACTTTGATAGTGCAGGGTGTATACTTTGATCTTTTTTTTACAAGTTTTAATTCAAGTTAAATTTTTGCAAGCGTAAAGTAGAGATAACACATACCTTGTTGCCACGAAGTATGCTTTCTCCACCACACAAAGGCTTTGCTGATTAGTGGTGGATGATCAGAAAGTGACACATAGGTGTGTGCCTTTTTCTTGTTTTTCTTTAATCATTTTGCTAAGTTAACTGTTTAATAATACTAATTTCGTCGCCATGAAGTATGCTTTCACCTCCACCTAAAGGCATTGCCGATCAGTGGAGGTTGACCAGAAAGCGACACATAGATTTCGTGAACCATATCTCACAATTTACTTGGTTAAGTTCTCCACCTTTCCACAACTACAATTGTTCAAACCAACTTGAATTTACACTTAACTAATAGTCACCTAATAAAATCAACTACCCTCAACATAAGTGAAAATCCGGCACTTCGACAATTTTTGTGTTGGGAAATTTTGACGAAAGACGTGGGAACCACTGTGAAGAGACCTTAGAGCACTAGTTAGACTACATCCTTGTTGGTGTAGTATTGAACACTGCTCTCGAGACTCCGTTCCAGCTCACATGTCCTTGTACGGAGCCACCGAATCTTGATTTCCGGACATTCCTCCTTGTACCTCACGGTATATCGGGAGTTTCCCCCTTTTTCCCTAAACATGTTTCACATCATAATAATCTAAAATTAACCAAGAGACATTTGCACAACATTTCCCTTTCATTCAACACTATTTATTTACACTGTATTGACTCCATAAGGCACTGGTCCTTTTGCACTTTTATTTGCTTATTATCATCTCAAGTATCGTGCATCTATTTTTACAGTGATCTTTAATTTATTCCAGTGAAAGACTCTTTAAACTTTGTTGCAAACATATCCTGAAACCTTTTAATCATTTCCCAAAAACAACTCCTAAAAACATAAAAACTATTTCATGGAAACTCTAACAACCTTAGAAACATTCCTTAGGGACTACCCCCCTTGGCTTCGTTGGGAGTTTTGCCTAAACGGAGGAGTCAAGATCAAGTGACAACCTTGACTCGAGACTTGCCCCCAAGGGCACACCGAGCAGTAGCATAGATTTTTGTTGCGTTAACCAGGTGTGCTAATCTGGCGGCAATAGGCCCTAATAAAAGAAAATCTAAGGTTTTAATGTACGAAGAGAAAAACACACTTTAAACTAGGAGTTAGAAAGATGATGATAAAAAAGTAAAATACTGAATGAAACATTTGCAATTAATTTGAGCACAATGACACATGAGATTAATGATACATTCACGACATGTTGCAGATTGATTTAAACGATAATATTGTATGAAGACCAGTGCCGAGATTGTGAAAATGATGCTGTTGTATTGTGTCGTGAAGCATTGCAAAGTCTTGTTTTCAGTTTTTTAAATTATTAATGAGTATTAAAGGAGTGGGTTTATTGGGGGTTTGGCCCAAGTAAACTTGACCTCTCGAACTGAGTGCTATAGCAGTTTAACCAAGTGTCCAACGAGGCGAGGCATAACCTGCTTACAGTAGCTTTCTGACTCTATGGTGTCAACCCATGCAACCTCCTGAGTTCTTGAAGTTGAGCTTATTCGTATTTTCCTATTAAACTAGTGCTTACCTTCCTTTTTGGTTGACCAACTGATCAGACTAAGCTACAACGACCAAGAGTATACTCGTATGTCAAGCATTGGTTTATTTTATTAACTGAAAAATGATTTTCTACTTGGTTAAATCTACTTCCAAGAATCTCTTTTCCGGCCAAATTCCAGTACTTGAACAAGCTCTTTTAGTGGCACCGTACTTCGGGAAGGCAAGGACAAAATTACTCAAAACTGGAAATTGCTAAAAAATGAGAAAAGCTAAGTCCTGCGAACTCTTGTGGCCCGCCGTTGAAACAGATCCAACATGTTAAAGTTTAGTCCTATGTTTATTTTATTAGTTGGAAAATTGAAAATAAAATAAAAGTAAATGTTGAGGTCCTGAGTACACTTGTGATTCGCCGTTGAAATGGAACCAACAAGGTTAATTTTAGTTTGTTCGTTTTATTAAAAGCGAAAAATAAAATCTAAACTAAAAAGCAAAACACAAAAAGCGAGGCGACACGGATCCCCCCCTGGGGGATGGGGTGTGGGCGCTGGGTAGCCCACTTGCTCTCTTTAAAATTTCTTTTACAATGCTTTTCAGAAGTACTTATAGTCCCTTGAAGATTTTGGAGTAACAAGTTTACAATAATGAAAAAGAAATGAATAGAAACAAGTATAGGGTTCCCAGAATGATCTAGATGGCTCAAATCATCGAAATTTTGCCAGCATGCCTCTCTTATTTATCACTAAAACCTGCAAACCAGCAAGCAAACATTAGTAACTAATGCCCTAAAACACTTTAAAAGTGTCTTGGGTCTTAAAAAATAAACCCAAATTTTTTATGAAACAAAACTAAGTAAAAGTGCAAAAAATGACTAAGTAGGACAAGCTATGAGGCTTGCCTGCTTAGGATCTTTGCATGCTCAAAAGAGAAGCAAATGTAGAGCTCTAAAACAACCTAATATCACTTTTAAACCAACAAGTATGTGTTGTTGTAATTGTAATCTCGGAAAATATTCATTTGTATTCTATATTTAGATTATTAATTGTATTTTATTTGTACCTTCGACGCAAATGTTTTTCCTCCGTTCGGGGATGCCATTATTATGTTTGGTCATGCAAGGTCATTGGGGTAAAACCTCCATTGTAAGTCAGGGCATTAGATCCCCTAAAGTCAAATGTAAAAGGTATTATTGAGTCTCCCTAGGATAGGTCGGCCCAGTCAAGTTAGTCAAGCCGACCTAATTAGGAAAAATGTCACCCAAACATAAAGTATAAATCGAGAGCTTTGCTCTCTCATTTGGACAACCACTCACTCACTCAAGTTTGCATAAGCAAGAGAGAGAAGACAAGTTCGCTGGAGGGGAAAGAGAGAGAGCTGCAGAAGACTTCTTATTTTTGGGTAACAAATCTATCTTTGAGGAAGTTGCGGGGTTTTCTCCTTTATGGTTTCCTTGAGGAAAGTTATTGTGTCTATTGTATTTTGCTGTGCTTTTCTTTCTTTTAGTTAAAGATCCTAGTTAAATTGAATTAACGTACAAACTCTAACATGGTTTTATAGCTAACCTGAAAATAAGGCATTGTGCAGCAGCGGGAAACTAGGGCTTCCTAGTTCAAGGTCTTCTCTCCACAGATCATCTGAAAAAGAGAGATAGGCTAACTCGCCCTAGGAGGGCGCATCTTTTGGAGGAAGCATAATCGAATTTGGAGAATTTTCATTTTTGACCCAGACACTAGTGGCGGGAGAAAACTAGGGCGTCAAGTTTTTGGGGTTTTCCTCCATCAATTTGGAAAAGGGAGTACATTGGACAGCTAGCCTTGAGGAGGTGCATCTTCCTGACCAATCAGAAGTTCAAAATTCCAACGTTGGAAAATTAGGGTTTCTCTGACAAATCCTAGGCCAACCAGCTCCAGAATTAGGTTGGGAATCTCAAATTGATAAGACCTAAATCTCTGCTATTTCCATTTTAGGTTCTCATTTCAAAATGTCTCACCACACCAAGCTTGAGGATAAGCTTGAGGGAGATGACAACTTCCGAGCATGGAAGCATAGGATTGCTCTTGCCCTTGGACAAAATGATTTGGACAAATATGTTAATGAGGAGGTTCCAGCACCAGAGGGAGATGAAGCAAAGGCTATCCACAAGAAGAACTTGGTCAAGGCCAAGAGAATTATTGCAGGCTCCATTAAAGATCATCTCATCCCCCATGTGTCATCCTTGAAGACACCCAAGGAGATGTTCGATGCTTTGACAGAGTTATTCAAAGGGAAGAACATCAATCAAAAGATGACATTAAGAAACCACCTCAAGAATGTGAAGATTCTAAACTCAGAGACCATGCAATCCTACTTCACAAGGGTCTCAAATCAAGGAACAACTTGAAGCAGTTGAAGACAAGGTAGAAGGAGAGATAGTTATGACCACCTTGAATGGTCTCCCAAGATAAAGGGACTCAACATTCAAGGAATATGTGCCAGAAAGAAGTTGATAACGTTCAACAGGCTATGGGAAGAATGTACATAGGAAGAAGCTCGACTAGTGGCACGAGAAGAGAAGATGGGCGGAAATGATGATAAAGCTCTTACATTTCACACTAGAAGAAATCACAACAAGAGGGAGGACCACCATCACAGAAGACAAAGAAGATCTAGAAGAGATCTATCCAGTATTAGATGTTACACATGTGATGCGAAGGGACACTACTCAAGAAATTGTCCCAGAAACCAAGGATCCTCCAAGAAGACAAACAAGAAGAGACATCATGCTCACACCATTGAAGATGATGAACCAACAAGGAAAAGAACCAAAGAAGAAAGGGATGATTCTTCAAGTGATGAAGAATATGTATTGTAATAAATGAAGGTAACCAGTTACAAGGGTTCATTCAGAAAATTCCACCTCATAAAGTGACTTTCAGTATTACATGAAAGGAGTAGGAGAATGGGGGACATAGCCAATTATTCTTGAGTAGCCAATGTACTGTTGAATATGGTTGTCATTGATGATCAACCATTAATGACAAAGGTCAAGAGGTTGTTGACATGGCAAAAGGACAAGGAAGACAAAGACATGGTACAAGGTAATGACATGGAGACAAGACAAAGAAAGAAGACTAAGCATGACAAGAGCTGAGGACATGACAAGCAAGTGTTGGTAACCAAGCAAGCATGGCAAGAAGCAAGAATGGAAGATGACATAGAGGACATTGAATTGGCAAGCATGAGATCACAACCAAAGAATGATGACATGGGCAAGGACAAACAAGCATGATGCACGATGACAAGGACAAGGACAAGGAAAAGCATAAAGACAAGCAAAGGTTGACTTGGAGCATTTGATGACAAGGCATTTTTGAAGAGCCTTGCAGGCATCTTGGATGGCCCTATTGCGGGCATTGGTTGGAAGGTCTTGTTGGTCCATTGCGGGCATCTCCATGAGGATGTGCGAGCATCTTATTGAAGGCCCGCGGGCATCTTTAAATAACTCATTGCGGGCATTTTCAGAGTGACCATGAAGAGCAGTGCGGGCATATTAAGATAAGTCTGGGCATATTTCTAAGGGTTAGATTTTCATCATTTAATTCAATATGATCTAGGATCTTATCTGAGAGAATAACAAGCACAACAAATCAAGCACAAGAGACAAGAGACACAAAGAGTTTCATCGGGGAAACCATCAAGGAGAAAACCCTGCAACTTCCTCAGAGATAGAATGAGCAAAGAATACAAAACCCCAAAACAAAGAGATGGTCTTCAACAACTTCCTCCTCCTCCACTGTGTGAACTTCTCTCTCTCTCACTAATGCGCAATGAGTGAGTGAGTGAATGTGCAAATAGAGAGGATGCTCCTCTCTATTTATACTTTACCTTCACTTGACTTTTTACCCAACTCGGCCGACTTCTCCTAGGAGAGTCTAATAACCCATTATAACTTGACTCAGGGCCGACCCCTCTAGGGGAGTCTAATAACCCTATCAAATACAATAATGACATTCCCGGTCGGAGGAATAAAACCTCTTCGTCGGAAGTACAATGACATATGAATACAATATAAAATATACAAGTGAATATCATCCGAAGTTACAAATACATTAACACTCCCTCTTAACTAGGAAGGTATTCTCTTGACACAGTTCATCAGCACAAGTCTTTGTCACTGGATCATCGTCACCGCTGCTACTATCTCGATCATTAATCTCCAATCTACTCGTCATAGGAAGTTCTACAGAGCCAACCCTTTTTCATGTTGGATGTAGGCCTAGCCTTCATGTAGGTCTTCATCATCTCTGAGAGCAAGCCATCAAGTAGGTACATCTCAGGACTTATTATATGCCTTTACAAACCTGCAAGATCTCCCAGGACTGATTATATGCCTCTGCAAAACCTAAAGGAGCATCCTAGGACTGATTATATGCCACGGCAAAACCTGCAAGATCTCCCAGGACTGATTATATGCCACTGCAAAACCTGAAGGAGCATCTCAAGACTGATTATATGCCTCTGCAAAACCTGCAAGATCTCCCAGGACTGATTATATGGCACTGCAAAACTTGAAGGAGCATCTTAGGATTGATTATATGCCTCTGCAAAACCTGTGTACCCTACTGTCACCTCATCATCTTCAGATCATCTCATCGTCAACCGAGCACAGCCCAGATGCACATAACACAACACTTACATCCACCGGCATGGGAGGACCAACCTACCACCATCCGGGAAAGGCTCAACAATTACATCAACGACCATGGGAGGACTAACCTACCACCATGTCGGCTAAGTTGCACTGAAACGGATATGGAAACGGATACGGATACGGGGGGGGACACGGATACGGCAAATTTTCAAAAAATATAGATACGATACGGCAGGGAAACGGCGTATATATATATATATATATATATATATATATATATTTAAAATCAGTTTAACTAAAAATAAAAATAAAAATTTAAAATGTTAACATTTATGAAACATATTACATAATCATCATATTAACATATTACATAATTGATAATCATCATCATCAACATAAGTCAAATATACAAATTACAAAACGAATTAAGTGGCAACCTACTATCATATTATGATATCATTGTTCAACTTCAGTGTTCATACTTCATTGTTCAAAAGTTCAAAACATAATTATAAATTACATTTACATATCATCAAAAATGTCCTCGTCCATATGACGAAGATCAACATCAACACTAGCACTTTCACCGCCTCTAGAAGTAGAAGCGGGAGCATTGCTACCATGTCCACTTGATGGTGCCCCCTCATCAAATGGATTCATATGAGCCATGGCACTCAATGTCATATCCAAGTCAGGTAACTCTGGTTCTAGATCCCATAGTTTGGTGGGCCCCGATTTGTACTCATCCTTCTTATGTGACAAAAGGCGAAGGTTGGAATGGACATAAACAAGTTCCTCGGCCTTCTTGGAGCCCAATCTATTTCTCTTCACCGAATGGATGAAGCCATATGTGCTCCAGTTCCTCTCTGCTGATGAGGAACTAGCAACTTGTGACAAGATCTTGATGGCCAATTTTTGGATATTTGGAATTTCCCCACCATGGAAGTTCCACCAATTAATTGGACTTAGTCTAGTCTTGTCCCGCATAGTCTCAATATCTGCATCCAAATTTAAAACTTCAAACCCTTAGAACTTAAGACTTAAAACAAATATGAAATGAATAAGAAACCAATATGAAATAACAATGAAGTTATGAACTTGATTCTTAAGATGATAAAGAATCATTACCTGCACCCAAACCCTCAGATCCCACAAAATGTGAAAACTCTTCACGAATCTGATAGGCAATATCAGGGTCTACAAATAGCTTTCGAAAAGCTTTCTTAAACCCTTGGGAGACTTCTGGATCATTGTTTGGTGGAGTTCTTTGGGGATCACTTAGTAACTCTGCAGAATAATATTTAGGATTCACTGCATAGGCCAAAAGGTGCAATGAAGTGGTCATCTTGTTCCACCTTTTGGTCAATATGTCTTTTATTTCTCTGTAAAAGACTTCATCTGGGTCATGCTCCTTGGCATTGATGATCACTCGTATCTTCTCTATCATGGAGTCAATGCCCTCATACACCTCTCCCAAATTGGGCCTATCTGTGTCAAACATGCGTAGCAAATCCACAATTGGCTTAGTAAATGCCAAGAGATACTCCACCTTATCCCACCATTCATCATCAACAACCAACCTCTTCACTGCTTGTGCTCTTTCAGTTTGGGATTGCCTCCATTGATTCCAAAGATAACTGCATACCATTGATTGCAAGGCTTCTTTCACCTGCATAAGCCTCGTCAACACTATGATGTGAGAGGCAAAACGAGTCTCTGCAACCTGCAAATGAAAAGATTTCAATAAATTAAAATTTAAAAATTAAAATTTAGAGTCCTAAGCTCCTAACATTTATGAAACAAACTTTGCAAGTTTAAACTTTAATCTTTAAATTTTTGGTACCTTGAGAAGCTCCAACTTGGCAAATTCTCTATAAATTCCTTGGGACATGTGGTGGTTAGTGATGAAGGCTTGTATTTCCTTTGCCTCTTCGAAAATAATTCCCATCCATTCAATTTGAGTCCCCATCTTACTCAACATTAGGTTCAATGAATGAACAGCACAAGGGGTCCAAAAGATGTGCTGATATTTGCCTTCAACAATTAGACCCGCTGCTCTGCACACTGTTGCATTGTCCGTTATGACTTGGACAACGTTTTCTGCCCCCACAGATTCAATTGCTTCAATCAAGATGTCAGCAATGAATTGAGCATCTTTTTGTTGCCCCTCACAATCGACTGCCTTCAAAAACATTGCCCCTTTAGGGCTTTGAGCAATCACATTGATCAAAGGCCTATTCCTTTGATCTTTCCATCCATCAGAAATGATGGACACCCCTGATAAGCGCCATGAATTACGAATGGGGTTCAATGAACCCTCCAAACGTAACTTCTCACCTGTCAATAATGTAGTGCGGATCTTCTCATAACCAGGGCCAACATATCCTGTTGGAGCTTTATTAATGTCTCTAACCATTTCTGCCTAGTAAGGAGATCGCACAAGGTTAAAGGAAAGGCCATTTGCATAAATGCACCGGCCTATAGATTCATCTGCTATGCCTCGAGCATCATTATTAAAACCCTTTTCAAGCGGTCCCAAATTAGACCGCTTTGAGTTTGAACTTGAAGGACTACCAAATTCATGAGAGGGAAATGGAGTCCTTGATGAATGTGCCCCCATTCTTGTTGGTTGTTTGAACTGAAAGGCAACATTTGATTCGTTTGCTTTAGCATCTGCCTCATCCTGTTCTTTCTTATACTTTTCTATTTTTTCTTTGCTCAAACCCTTTCCATCTTTTCCATCCGATTTAGGTGGACCGGTGCATACTCGAATTCCAGTGTTCTTTATCCCGAGCAAATGTGCTTTCACCCTGGTGTAGGATGCCTTGAATTCCTTTTGGCATTCACTGCAAATCCATATTAACGACCCCCCTCCTTGGATCTTCCCCACAACAGTCACATATTTCCAAAGAGGAGACTTTGGATCAATTTTCTCTGTAGGGGCAGATTGAATTTCCTGCTCCTCAACATTTATGGATGACGATGCCATGCTGCTATACCCTGTTGGACCAATAAATATACAAAGTGAGCAGACTGATATAAAAAATTAAAAATCACTAAATCAGGGGCAGACTTGAGAATACAAATTGAATTCTGGACCAATTAATATACAAAGTGAGCAGACTGATATAAAAAATTAAAAATCACTAAATCAGGGGCAGACTTGAGATTCTGAGAATACAAATTGAATTTGACAAATTCCCGGCAGACTGATAAAAAATTAAAAAACAGCATGACTCTCCAATCTCCATATCTTACTGTAACAGGATTCCATCATTTCCAGACCTGACATATAACATAATTACATGGTTTCTACCCCAATTAAGAAGATAAAACAACTATCATAAACAACAGTTTTATAGAACAATTTGCAATCTCAGCTGCAGCTCATTCAAGCTATAGTTTTATTATCCAGAATTTACTTCATAACAGATGGGCATGCCTATAGGGTGATCTCAGCATACAAAACATTTCCAGACTCGATCCACATGTAGCTTTTTTTGTCCCTCTAACAACCATGTGCACCCATTTCTGAGCAGGCCTGTGGGTAGATATCAGCAACGATCCACAATCTGGAGACTGTATTTATATGGTTGAGATCAAGTGAATTCACTTGTGGGTAGCTTGGCACGGATCATGGAGTACTCTTTATAGTTTATTGATCTCGTATTAGACAACATATGGGTGTTGTCTATTTTTCTGTTGGATGAGTCTCATGGGGGGCGCTATTTATGATGGTTTAATACTTTAATTGCATATGGATAATGGAGGATGTGGCCCATAATCAGAGTTATCATTTTTCTGACTTTCAGAAAGCCTTGCAAGTCCATTTGCTCAGCATGACAGCAACTATGAACTATGAAGGGATAAACAACACATAACTCATTACATAGGACAGCTGATTCTATAAGTTTATAAGTCATTTTTCACACTTAAGCCTTAAGCCTTAAGGTGTAGAGTCGTAAACTCAAAAATGTAAACTGAAAATTAAAAATACAATCAAAAGTTAATTAAAATTTTAAATACGAAATGTGAAAGAAGTAAGAAGTCTGATACAAATACTAATAGTCTAATAGTAATCAATCAACATATGCCATATGGATAACTATGTGTAACTGTCAATTATATGAATATCACAAAGTGAAAGTTAGATGATATTAAAATTTTAAATATTTCATATTTGTATGTGTGGTGGATGTGAGCCTGAGGAAGATGATGTATACAGTTATAAATTATAATTATAAACTATTAAAATTTGTAAGTTATCAACTTATCTAAATGATAGAACAAATGAAGACTCAACAAATGAAGACTTATTCCCTTATTCAGAGAAAAAATTGTGATTTAACCCCAAGACTCCGCACGGTTTTATTCTGCATGGAATAATAATTTCATTCGCTATCCTCGAGTGAAAGAGTGTTGAACACAATAATAATTCCATTCGCTAACAAGTAACAAAGTGAAAGAGTGTTGAACACAGTTGAAGCACCTCGAGAGGGTATGAGAGTCGAACGCGGACTCGTTGCTGTGGACGGGAAGCTAACTAGTAGCTGCGGACTGATTGCTGCAGACGGGAAGGCAACTCCGGGTCGAACGGAATGGTAGCTGCGGACTGGTAGCTGCAGAATGGACGCGGAGTGCTGCGGACTGGTAGCTGCGGAATGGACGCGGAGTCGCGGACTGCTGCGGACTGACGCAGACTGCTGCGGAGTCGCGGACTGTTGCTGAGTGTAAACACGCGGACTGTTGCTGAGCGTAAACACGGGGCAAACATTTCGCTGATTGTAAAAAGTTAAAACCTAAAACCGCGGGCAAAAATTTAGGGTAAAATCCGTTTCACGATTTTCCGATCCGTTTCACGATTTACGAGATTCGTTTCAGGATTTAGTCGATCCGTTTCTGATTTGAGCGGATCCGTTTCAGAAAACTTGGATCCGTTTCAGAATTTTTGGATCCGTATCAAACACGTTTCAGACCCGTTTCGCATCCGTATCCGTTTCAGAAGCTTGGAACGGCGTTTCAGCAACTCAGGGTTGACGTTTCCGGTAACTTAGCATGTCGGAAAAGCTTCAGCAATTACATCAACGACCATGGGAGGACTAACCTACCACCATGTCGGAAAAGCTCGGCAATTACATCAACGACCATGGGAGGACTAACCTACAACCATGTCGGAAAAGCCCGACAATTACATCAACGACCATGGGAGGATTAACCTACCACCATGTTGGAAAAGCCCATGTGCATCTGCGTCTTCCGGACTCATCAATTACCCTTGGAAGGAACCTCGATCTGAAGTACACCAAGCTTCTCTTTGAAGTATTCAAACTTCACTCTGGCCAGCGGCTTGGTCAATACATCAACTATTTGCTCGTCTGTCGCAACATACTGGAGCTTCACTGCTCCTCTCTGCACCATATCCCTGATATAGTGGTACTTGATCTCAATGTGCTTCGACTTGTCATGGAACACTGGGTTCTCAGACAACTTCACACAACTCTGGTTGTCGCAATATATACAAGTCGCATCCAACTGGAGATCAAACAAATCATACAGTAGCTTCCTTAGCCATACTGCCTCAAAACTAGTTGAACAAGCTGCGACATACTCTGCTTCGGCTGTACTGAGTGCCACGCAGGACTGCTTCCTGCTAAACCAAGAGATCACACCTGATCCCATACTGAAGTAGCACCCCGAAGTGCTCTTCCTATCAATGGCACTGCCTGCCCAATCCGAATCAACATAACCTTCCAGGTTAATCTTCTGATTCGCATCATATTTGAGCCCATAATCCACATTACGCTTCAGGTACCTCAGAATATGCTTTGCAGCAATCAAGTGAACATGTCTTCGATCCGTCAGGAACTGGCTCAATGTGTTCACAACAAAGCAAATATCTGGTCTCGTATTCGTCAGGTACATCAAGGACCCAATCATTTGACAATACATCGTGGCATCAATCGACTCTAATGAAGCATCACTCAATAGCTTCAGGTTCGATGCCATAGGTGTGGCCATGGCCTTGCAGTCCATCATTCCAAACCGCTTCAGGATCTCTACTGTATACTTCCCTTGTCCAAGGAAGATTCCATCCTCACTCTGCCACATCTCCATGCCTAGAAAAATGTGCATCATGCCCAAGTCCTTCATCTTGAACTCGGCAGCAAGCTTCCTCTTCGTGTCAGCGATCAACCCATCCTCACCTGTCACAAACAGGTCATCCACATAAAGTAGAAGTATCACTAGGTTGCCTTCCTCAACCTTGTAGTAAAGGTTGGAATCCGCTTTACTCTTGATAAAGCCCAAACTAGTCTGGAAGCTATGAATCCTACCGTACCATGTCCTGGGTGCCTGTTTCAATCCATACAAGGCTTTCTTCAATTTGTACACATGAGTCTCCCTGTCATGTGTCTCAAAACTGAGTGGCTGCTCTACATACACTTCCTCCTCTACTACACCAGTCAAGAACGCTGTCTTGACATCCATCTGGTGTACCTTCCACTTCATCACTGTAGCTAGAGCAAGTACTGAACTGATGGAAGTGTATCTAGCTACAGGTGCAAATGTCTCCTCATAGTCGATCCCTTCCTTCTGGGAGAAGCCACGTGCCACAAATCTCGCCTTGTGTTTGTTTATGCTGCCATCTGCAGCATGCTTGATCTTGTAGATCCATTTGGAAGTCACAATAGACTTCCCTACTGGTCTTGGGACCACATCCCATACATCATTCTTCATGATCGAATGGTACTCCTCGATCATGGAATCCTTCCATTCTTTCTTCTCAGCTGCTTCCTCATAGTTCGAAGGTTCTTTGTCAATGATGTCACACAACAGGGCTACATGACTGGAGAATGGTTTCAGTCTCTTGCTTTCTCTATGCAATCCTTTTGGAGCACCATATCTCTCTGCATCTTGAATTGCTTCTCGTACCCATGCTGGTTTCCTGTTGTGAGAATTCTTCTCATGTGGTGGATCTACAGGGTCCTGTGGGTCTTCTACCTCCCGTTCTTAATAGTCTTCTGGATTTACTTCATTCATTGTTGTATCTCGATAACTGGGTGCTTCTGGTTCTTCAATGTCTTCAACAAGTATCTTCCTGGATCTGTGATATGCTGAGTCTTCCTCGAATGTTCTTCGAAACAAGTCTCTCTTGTAGGTGATGGTATATGATCTTTCCTACAAGTGAAATTTAATTGCATGATTAGAAACATCTCATAGTTTTTAGAACAAATTCTTACGCATAAAGACATAGGTCATACAGTCATGCAATTTTCTTAGCCAATGCTTCAATACAACATTTATCCATATCCCGTAACTTTCTAGATGCCTTCCATCTCTACCAGAACATTGTTAAGAGTGTGCACTACTCCCAACATGTCAGCAAAGAGGTTTCAATCTAGATAAGTAGCAATGGAGTGTTGTACAATACCATAGGCCACTTACCCATTACTTGCATATTAGTAGTATCTTGTTCATTAATGCAACTTTTCTAATATGCATAATATACATCCTAAATCTAGGAACATAAGTATGTACATGACTGAACAACATCATTTAAGGAATCATATATACAAGAAATGACAATTCAAATACTTATCTTTGTTTGTTTGTTGGGTGGACTCCCTCTCAATCTTTGCTTCCTTGCAAGAACTACTAGAGTCTCTGATAGTGTGCACCTTAACCAATGCTGAAAATGGATGAGAGGTTCTTCTATGGATTATTGATCTTTATTTGTTTTCCGGAGTCCAACTCTGCAGTAGCTTCTTCTACTCCTTTCATGTAATACTGAAAGTGATATCTAGCTTCACCTTATGAGGTGGAACCTTCTAAATAAACCCTTGTAGCTGATTACCTTCATTACAATACATATTCTTCATTAATTGAAGAATCTTCACTGTCTTCTGTAGTTCTCTTCCTTGGAGGTTCATCATCCTCTGTAGTGTGAGCATGATGTCTTTTCTTGTTGTTCTTCTTCTTGTGGGAGCTGCTTTTGTTCCTGGGACAATCTCTGGAATAGTGTCCCTTCTCACCACAAGTATAACATCGAATGTGAGAAAGATCTCTCTTGGATCCTTCAAAGTTCTCCCTCTGATTCTGGTGATGGTGTTTACCCTTCTTGTGATGAGGATGCTCCCTCTTGTTATTGTTTTTCCTGGTGTGTGCTGTGAGAGCCTAGTCTTCATTACCCATCTTTTCTTCTCGAGCTACAATTCGAGCTTCTTCCTGTGAGCATTCCTCCCACAACCTACTGAAAGTGATCTCTTGCACAAATTCCTTGGATAAAGGAATCCCATGACCTAGGAAGACCATTCAAGGTGGTCATCACTATTTCCCCGTTCTCTATATCTTCTCCCACAGCTTCAAGTTGTTCTTTTATCTAAGAAACCCTTGTAAAGTAGGATTGCATGGTTTCTGCATTTTGTATCTTGACATTCTTCAATTGGTTCCTCAATGTCATCTTCCTATTTATATTCCTCCCTTCAAATAAGGTGGTCAAGGCATCAAACATCTCTTTAGGTGTCTTCAGAGATGACACATGTGGTATGAGATGGTCCTTGATAGAATCTGCAATAATCCTCTTGGCCTTGGCCAAGTTCTTCTTATGTAGGGCCATAGTCTCATCTCCCTCTGGAACTGGAACCTCTTCACTTATGTAGGTGTCCAATTCATTCTCTTCTAGGATTAACCCAATCCTATATTTCCATGCTCGGAAGTTATCAGCCCCTTCAAGCTTATCCTCAAGCTTGGTGTGGTGAGACATCTTTAATGAGAAACTCAAATGGAAATAGAAAATCTTTTAGGCCTTACCACTTGATTGCTGAAACTGGATCTGGAGCTGGCTGGCCTAGGGTTTGTCAGTGAAACCCTAATTTTCCAAAGTTGGAATTTGGAACTTCTGGTTGGATAGATAGATGTGCCTTCTCAAGGCAAGTTGTTAGATGTACTCACTTCCCTAAATTTGTGAACATAAACCCAAAATATCTGATGCCCTGGATTTCCTCCGGCAGTAGTGACGGGCCGAAAAATGAAAATTCTTGGAATTGAATTCTGCTTTCACGGGAAGATTCTACTGGATGAGGCGAGTATGCTGGTGCACTTGGATTTTGAAAATTCCAAAAATTGACCCCTCAAAAGTGACCTACGAATTTTAGGTCTGCAGTTATTGCCAATTTCTGGTTTTCTGGTCCAAAAGTCAAACTAGGGTTTGACTTATCCCGGGGTTCTACCCAACTAAAAAGTTCAATCTTGGTCTCTAAATTTCGATTTTGATGAGTAGAACAATCCTGTGCTGAGAGCACTCCAAAATTTCTCTTCTGTCAAAAGCCCTAATTTCCCGCAGCAGTGACAGGCCAAAAAATTAAAATGCTCAGAATTCAATTATGCTTCGATAGAAATATGTGCCTGCCTTAGGTGAGTTAGCCTATCTTCCTTTTGCCGGTGATCTGTGGAGAGAAACCCAAAAATTAAGAAGCCCTAGCTTCCGCAGCTGCACAGTCTCTTCTTCTCAGGTTAGCTCTGATACTATGTTAGATTTTCATCATTTAATTCAATATGATCTAGGATCTTATCTGAGAGAATAACAAGCACAACAACTCAAACACAAGAGACAAGAGACACAAAGAGTTTCATCGGGGAAACCATAAATGAGAAAACCCCACAACTTCCTCAAACATAGAATGAGCAAAGAATACAAAACCCCAAAACAAAGAGATGGTCTTCATCAACTTCCTCCTCCTCCACTTGTGCGAACTTCTCTCTCTCTCACTAATGTGCAATGAGTGAGTGAGTGAATGTGCAAATAGAGAGGATGCTCCCCTCTATTTATACTTCACCTTCACTTGACTTTTTACCCAACTGGGTCGACTTCTCCTAGGAGAGTCTAATAACCCATTATAACTTGACTCAGGGCTGACCCCTCTAGGGGAGTCTAATAACCCTATCAAATACAATAATGACATTCCTGATCTGAGGAATAAAACCTCTCCGTTGTGTTGTCTGCCGAGATGCACACCAACAACATAAATCTTTCGAAAGCTGTTCCCTCATTACAAGTGGGGAAGGTGTGGCCTTGAGGGCAAGCAATGAGCTAGGTACTGTCACTTGAATCCCAGCTCTTCTGTTTAGGCAAACTCCTAACAAAGCCAAGGGGGGTTGTCCCTAACAAAGAATTGTCTAAGGCTCTGTGTTTAAGTGTTTTTTGTGGTGAAATGATGCGGATGGGTGTTGTTTAGGAGTTTTTATGATGATCACAGATTTACAATAATATTAGCAATCCACGTTGCAATTAGAAAACACAAGGCTTGAGATGAACAAAATATATTGATGACTTGGAAATTAAAAGCATCCACAGATAGATAATGATTTAAGCAAATATAAGGGACAAATGGTCCAAATCAAGGTGATACATGTAAGTTTTGAAGACCAGTGCCAAATGGAGTCAATAAGTGCTTGGGGATGCTGGAAAATACAAGTCTCAAAAGTAATATTCGTGAGATCGTTTTGAAATTGTTCTTGGTTTATTTTATTGTAAATTTTAATGATGATCTTGTTTTAGGTGTACTGGAAATCTAACCGGAAGAAGTACTCTAGGTGGCCCTGTTCAAGGACATGTCGGACCGGCCTGGATCACAAGCTAGGTGTTCAGAGAATTTAACCAGCAAGTGTCTCAGGTTAGGCTGCCTGGTGCCCTCACTAGGAGTTCCCTACTTTGAGTACTTATCGAACAACGCCGGTTCGTTGGTTATGGGTGAAAATTTTACTATGGTTTGAATCTTGCAAGATTAGGCAACCAACACCGTTTCTGAGTAATCCAACTTTTTAGGGTTGGTCAAAGCATACATGGCGTGGAGAAATGAGTAATTTCAAATTTTATTATGGGGAATGTTGAGTTGCGAATTTTAGTTAGAGCACACAAAGAACTAAAATGCTCTCCGATAGAGAGTGCTCTTGACTGTCTTATGATCAGTTCAAGAGACTTGTCTAATCTATATGAAATGCAATGCAACAATAAAAATGCTCTCCGACAGAGAGTGCTCTTGACTCGTCTTGCGACAAGTTCAAGAGACTTGTTTACACTATATGAAATGCAAATAAAATAATTAAAATGCAAATAACTGTGAAATAAAACTAAATGACAATTATTGAAAGAGATCTAAACTAAATACTTGAAGCAAATCTAAGCTAAGAAAACAAGGAACACACAAGACACTCTTCCCCAAATGGGGGAAGAAACACAAACTATGGGAGGCTTTATCCCACTTAGCCTTACTTCATTAATCAATTACAACTTTTGAGGATTTTCAACCTTGGAAAAGAGATGAAGAAAGTAGAAGTAACTTTTAAAAGCTCTTAAGAGCTTTACAATAAAAAGGAGAGTGTTTAAGTCATGGTTTTGATGCTTGGTTTCAAATCTCATCTTGGTTTTGCAATCCTCCTTTTCTCAAT
The DNA here is from genome assembly GCA_027924585.1 of Larix kaempferi. Lineage (NCBI taxonomy): Eukaryota > Viridiplantae > Streptophyta > Pinopsida > Pinales > Pinaceae > Larix > Larix kaempferi. The sequence continues at coordinate 5,136,708 of BSBM01000770.1, forward strand.
TTTGATGATCTCTTCTTCTTCTTGTTCTTCAACTCTTCTCTTGAGTTTGCTTTTCTTCGAACCTACAACACCAAAACATTTAACTCATGCACCCATTAATCATTAGTTCAAAATCAAACAAAGTGAAACTACTTTGATCTAGAATTGGAAAAATCAAATATTTTTAAATGCAAGCTTTTTGACTTTTAAAGATGAGATCTACACTTTATCAACTTCAAAAGAAACTAAACTTTTAAGTATGAGATCTAATTATTTCAAAGAAACTAAATGCAAAATCAACTAAGATGTAAATCTTGAACAAGAAGGGAAACAAACAAGGAAAGGAAGAAGAGATAGGGTAAGACGAGAGCAAAGGAGGAGAAGAAAAGAGAGGGACGAATGGTAAGAGGGAAGGGGAAAGTAGGGAAAGAGAAGATCAAGAAAACGAAAGGGTGAAGGAGGTTGGAAAAGAAAGGAAGATGAGAAGAGGAGGAGTAGGAGGATAGAAATCGAAAGGTAGAGAAGAAGAGAAGATAGGAATTAGGACAAGAGGGAGAAGGAAGAACTAGGAGGAAGGGAGATCTAAGGAGAAAGGAGACGAGACTAGGAAAAGGAGGGATCTAAAGGAAGACGAGAGCTAGAAGAGATCTAGGGGAAGAGGGACGAAAGGCTAGGAGGAAAAATAGAAGAACAAGGCTAGGAAGAGAGCAAAAAGAAGGCAAAAATCAAAACAAGCCACAAACAAAGGCAAGCTTGACAAGGCTTCTAGGCTTGGAGAAGAGTAGATCTAGGATTTTCCACAACTTAGAAAAAGAACCAGTAACTAGTAACCGAAAATAGAGTTTTAAAATTGTTGATGGATGAGGCAAGAAGGCCTTGTGTTTCTCGATTCTTTGAAGTAGAAGCCTTCTTTGGGAACCTGCAAGATGAATGTGTTAGTCAAAAAGAGCTCTTGCTTGATGGATGAGAAGAGACAAATCTTTCCTCCACCTGAAAGTGTACCTGAAAACCACAACACTCAAAGGAAAACAATAGATCAAATAATAATGTGCTAGATTGTTAGCCTTCCTCTCAATGATCATATAATTAAAAGCTAAGAGAGTTGAGTTAAGAAAGGGATCACCTCACACAAGATGAAATTGACACACAAAGAACACCAACATGGACCTCCAAAGTCTTCCACTTTATTAAATCTTAAACAAATAATACAAATTTCTCTAGAGTTTCTTTGCACAAATCCGCATGAAGAATGAGGAGGCAAGGCATTCCTTTTATACAAAAATTAATGGCCAAATACCTAAATCGAACTTGGCTTGAGAAGGGAGCCAAATGGCACCAAACACTAATTCGAATCCCAATCTAATCCATGCTTGGAGTGATTTACAATAAGTAACAATGAGTTGGAGTAAATGAGAGTGGGGAGGTGGCCTCCACCTTGGCAAGGCGCCCCCCACTCCTCCCTTGTAAACTACACCACTCCAATTCGCATATGCCATGTGGAAGGCGTGAGCTAGCAAAGGAGAATGTGTGAGCTTCACGAAGGTAAGCTTGGAGCTTGGTGGGGAGACAAACTCGAGTTTGAATGAGTTGTGACATGAGATGTGGCCACGATATGAGGAGAGCGCCCACCTTGGAGTAAATGCTATCTCAACCATCCATTTACCAATCACCACATCATCAAATCGCAAATCTCATGGAGGAGCTTACGTGAAGTTAAGCTCACGCCATCCCTTTAATTCAATTTCCAAATCCAAACCTTAATATAACATGTGCTTTAATACTTTATGTGGGTCGTACGCCTCATGAGACCATGCCCCACCCCTTCCATAGTTAAAAAAATGATTTTTTGACATATTTAAAATTTTGGACTCTAGTGCATATTCACCATTTTTAGCAATTAAGTGCCAAAATGATGCATTATTAGCCAAAAAACCCCCAGAGTTGACGTAATTGCCCTGAATCTGAAGAAAGAGGGTGCCAGGGTAAAGAGGATGCTCCGATCGTCAAAACGAGCCTCCCCATGCCAAATTCCGCCTTCGGATGAGGTTTTTATCACACTCTGAAAAAATTCATTTAAACCATTAAAAAACGGTGTAAATTACGGAAAAAATTATTTTTCTTGGAATCAAACAAAACTCCTAAGGGACCTAGTGCATGTTCATACGTCTCAATTGAGATGACTAACACGTAAAGAATCCTATACACAAGACTCTAATAACCACCTTAGGTTTTGACCACCATGGAAAATACTCCAGCTTTGGAAGTTTGAGTGAAAAACTCAGGGATTATACGCCACTAATGAGTAGCGCATAATTCCTAAGGAAAAAACATTCTAGAGTATCCCCCAAATGGCTAAACCTAAGGATAGCCGAGTCTTTTATAAAAGGACCCCGTTTAGACCAATTTTTTACAAATTCCCCATGGGGGTATGAACATGCAGTTATTACAAATGGGTCAAAATTGCCCTGTAAATGACTTCCGAACTTCCGAACACTGATGATGAACATGAATCATGTTCCATAAACTGGTAGCTCACATGAAATTCAGCTATTGTACAAAATAGCTGGTAACATGTCGGAAGTACAATGACATATGAATACAATATAAAATATACAAGTGAATATAATCCGAAGTTACAAATACATTAACATTAAGCAGCCCTGTAGGCATAATTATAGCCCTTGCGGTCATTTATTGAGGGCTATTGCGGGCATGTTTGAAGTGGCCTGTAGGCATTTTAAAGGCCTCATGCGGGCATTTATTTGTGGACACCTACTGGCATTGCTGAATGGAGCTGCAGGCATCTAGAGAGCACATTGTGGGCAGTTTGGTGGCCCATGCGGGCACTTGGAGAAAAGGTAGTGCATGCATATTTTATTGTTAGTTTTTACTTGAACAACATATAGGATATAAACAATTACTGAAAGATAAACAAGCACAACATAAAACAAAATGAACACAGATATTCTCTCGGGGAAACCACAAAGGGAGAAAACCCCGACAAAGCCTTCCTCAATATAGAAATCACAAAGTACAAAAGTTCCCCAAGACAAATCAGCTACTCCACTTGTGCGTACCTCTCCTCTTCACTAATGCGAACTTGCTTGAGTGAATGAGTGATTAGAAGAGGGAGAGGTGTCTCTTATTTATATTCTTCCGTTGGGGTGACAAATTCCCCAACAGGGCCGACTTCTCTACTTGACTGGTCAATTATATAATATAATAATCTTTTAGGGGCTTTTCTAGGCCGACACATGTCCTAGGGTTTACATTGATTCTTTCAATGACCTTTACATTATTAATTACATGACCATCATCTCCCGGAGGAGGAATACAATAATATAAATAGAATATCTTCCGTAGTTACATTATTTTAACATTTATTACCATTGTGAGCATATCTTAATGGAGCATTGTAGAGATGGCACACACACACACACACACACACACACACACATATATATTGGATGAGGAAAATGTGGAATCAAAATATTATTTGATGATAAAATTAAATTGAAATTGACATGTCGGCGTCAAGAATTTGTGGAAAAGAAATTATATTATTTGTTAAAAACAGAAATAAAGGAAGATGCCGGCCTCCATATTTTGTGAAGAATAAAAAGTATAAATGGAAGACAAAAAATCCTTATTGGGAAGTGCAATTCGTGGAAGAATTCGGAGAGGTAGAGTGAGCTCTGAACTTTTCGGGGGTACAGTGGCAGTAGCAGAAGATCAACAGGGACATCAATGGATTAATTTTTACATCTCTGATTTTCGGGCTCCATTGGGACAACAATAATGATTGATAGAATGGTGACATGATTGATGAAAGTTTGTGGATATGCTGGACAGAATGAGGTGCTGATGGTGGACAGAATTATGATGATTGTATGAACAGAATGAGGACATAATTATGATTGTATGAACAGAATGATGACAGATTGATGCAGTAGCAGCAGCATATGACATGAATAATGATGTGCTGAGTATGATGTGCTTATGGATAGTTTGATTATGTATAAGATTTGCAGATTTAAGATAAGTTTGATATATCAGTTGTAAATTTGTAATTTGGGGTGTTGGTGCATCCCAGTCAGTTGTAGCTGACAAAATCATTTTGGTGGGTGGTGCCACCTTTAGGTTGTAGCCCATACTGGAGATTGAAGTCTCCAATTATAAACAATTTTGCAAAGCTTATATCTTGTCTCTTGTAATGTATTGATGATAATGTGTCTTGCTTAATGAATGACATTGGTGAATATGATATTGAAGTAAATTTGTAAATGATGATCTTGGTTTAGAGTTTAAAAGAAGTTGAAATTGTATTAAGTCCTAGTTCATTGATTCACCCCCCCCTTCTTAGTGAGGCATTGTGTCTAACAATTGGTATCAGAGCAGGCCTTCATCATAAGCCTAACAAGCTTGAAGGGATTTGTGGACACAAGTTGAAGGCAAATCATGAATGCTGATTCGAAAGATGGAGCTCCATTATTTAATGGATCAAATTATGAGTATTGGAGCATCATAATGAGATTTTACTTACAGGCACAAGGATATGGTATCTGGGAATCAATTAAGAACGGTTACACTCCTCCAAAAGGCAGATTGAAGGAAGCAGTAGCCAAGAGGCTACATTGAAGAAATGAAAAGGCACTAAGCTTGATCATAAGTGGCCTATCTCAAATTGAGAAGGAAAGACTGAATGTTGGTGAGTACACTTCAACCAAAGATCGTTGGGTCAAGCTAGAAGAAGAATACCAAAGAAGAAAAGTTCAAGACATAGACGAGGAAACAAATGTCAAGACCTCTGAGGATGAAAAGCAAGAAAAGGAGGCACAAGCTTCGAATGCAAGTGAAGGTAAGAACTCCTCTGTTAGCAATAATTCTTAAATTGATGATGTTGAGGTACTACTTACAGAAAATGAGAAGGAAGACTTATTGAAAGTCAAAGGGGCATTTGCTTGTACCCTATTGGATAGGGATGTCAAATCCAACTCAAGGCTTAGAAAGAAGATTATGGGAGCATTTGAAAAATACCAAAAGGAGACAAAGGCTGTTAGTTTTTCATCATTTAATTCAATATGATCTAGGATCTTAACTGAGAGAACAACATGTACAGCATATCAACATAAGAGACAAGAGACAAGAGACACAAAGCATTTCACTGGGGAAAACCGAGAAGGTGAAAAACCCCGCAACTTCCTTAGAGATAGAATAAGCACCAATACAAAGATCACCAAGATGAAACCCCAAAAGATAGATGTCTTCAGCAGCTACTCCTCCTCCACTTGTGAGCACTCCTCTCTCTCAACTATGCGAGTTGGATGAGTGAGTGAATGAGCAAATAGAGTGGTGCAACCACTCTATTTATACTTTAACTTGACCTGCCTTTTACCCTAACTGGGACGACTCCTTAAGGGAGTCTAATAACCCTTCCACTTAACTCATATTAGGTCGGCCCCTCCAAGGTGGTCTAATAACCCATCAAATATAAGTTATGACACTTACAATATAACTTGCGACACTTGCAAATACAAATGACGACACTTCCGAATGGAGGAATAAGACATCTCCATCGGGGATACAATAAAGTACAAATGTAATACATACAATATACAAGTGAATATCTTCCGAAGTTGCAAATACATCAACACTCCCTCTTAACTAGGAAGGTATTCTCTTGACACAGGTTATCAATACATATAGGCACAAGTCTTCAATACTGGAGCTAGATCATTGTCACTGGATCACTGGAGCATCATCGTCACTGCTGCTGTACTCGTCATCTCAATCACTGGTGCTATCACTCAATTCTTCTCGTCATAGGAAGTTCTACAGAGCCAACCCTTTTTGATGCTGGATGTAGGCCTAGCCTCCATGTAGGTCTTCATCATCTCTGCGAGTGGCTCGTCCAATGGAATCTTCAGGGTTGATGATGTGCATCTTTGCAAAACCTGACAAGAGCATCCCAGGATCCTTTATGTGTCTAGCACGACCGACAAGATCTCCCAGGACTGATTACATGCAAACTCACACAACTCTGGTTATCACAAAAGATACAAGTAGCATCCAACTGGAGATCAAACAAATCAGACAGTAGCTTCCTTAGCCAAACTGCCACACAACTGGCCGAACAAGCCGCGACATACTCTGCTTTGGCTGTACTCAGTGCTACGCAGGATTGCTTCTGGCTAAACCAAGAGATCACACTTGATCCCATACTGAAGCAACACCCCGAAGTGCTCTTCCTATCTGTAGCACTGCCTGCCCAATCTGAATCAACATAACCCTCCAGGTTAACCTTTAGATTCGCATCATAATTGAGCCCATAATCAACCATACCCTTCAGGTACCTCAGAATATGCTTTACAGCAATTAGGTGAACATGTCTAGGATCCGTCAGGAACTGGCTCAATGTGTTCACCGCAAAGCAAATATCTGGTCTCGTGTTCGTCAGGTACATCAAAGACCCAATCATCTGACGATACATCGTGGCATCAACCGACTTTGATGAAGCATCACTCAATAGCTTCAGGTTCGATGCAATAGGTGTGGCCATGGCCTTGCAGTCCATCATCCCGAACCACTTCAGGATCACTATTGCATACTTTCCTTGTCCAAGGAAGATTCCATTTGCACTCTGCCATACTTCCATACCTAGAAAGTAATGCATCATTCCCAAGTCCTTCATCTCAAACTTAGCAGCAAGCTTCCTCTTCGTATCAACAATCAACCCAATCTCACCTGTCACAAACAGGTCATCTACATACAATAAGAGTATCACTGGATTGCCTTCGTCAACCTTGTAGTAAAGGTTGGAATCCGCTTTACTCTTGGTAAAGCCCAAACTAGACAGGAAGCTGTCTATCCTGCCGTACTAAGTCCTGGGTGCTTGTTTCAAACTCGTACAAGGCTTCTTCAATTTGCACACATATGACTCCTTGTCATGTGTCTCAAAACCAAGTGGCTGCTCCACATACACTTCTTTGACTACACCATTCAAGAAAGCTGTCTTGCATCCATTTGGTGTATTTTCCACTTCATCACTGCAGCTAGAGCAAGTACTGTTCTGATGGAAGTGTATCTGGCTACAGGTGCAAAAAGTCTGTTCATAATCTATCCCTTCTTTCTGGGAGAAGCCACGAGCCACAAACCTTGCCTTGTATTTCTCTATGCTACCATTTGCAGCATGCTTGATCTTATAGATCCACTTGGAAGTCACAACAGACTTCCCTTCTGGTCTTGGGACTACATCCCAAACATTATTCTTCATGATCGACTGGTACTCCTCGATCATGGCATCCTTCCATTACTACATCCCCGATCCCGGGAACTTCAGATTCTTCAATATCTTCAATATCTTCAATAGGTAGTTTTATTGAACTTCGTCACTGGAACAAATGTCGTTGTCTTTCTTCTGTAGGTGATTGTACACGATCTTTCCTACAAGTCAAATTCAATTGCATGATTAGAAACATCTCATAGTTTTTAGAACAAAAACCTTACACATAAGGACATATGTCATACAGTCATGCAATTATCTTAGCCAATGCTTCAATACAACATTCATCCATATCCCGTATTCGTACGGTAATTTCTAGATGCCTTCCATCTCTACCAGAACATTGTTAACGGTGTGCACTACTCCCAACATGTCAGCAAAGTGGTTTCAATCTAGATAAGTAGCAATGGAGTGTTGTACAGTACCATAGGCCACTTACCCATTACTATATTAGTAGTATCTTGTTCATTAATGCAACTTTTCTAAAATGCATAATATACATCCTAAATCTAGGAACGTAAGTATGTATATGACTGAACAACATCATTTAAGTAATCATATATACAAGAAATGACAATTCAAATACTTATCTTTGTTTGGTTGTTGGGTGGACTCCCTCTCAATCTTTGCTTCCTTGCAGGAACTACTGCAGTCTCTGATAGTGTGCACCTTAACCAATGCTGAAAATGGATGAGAGTTTCTTCCATAGATTATTTGTTTTTCGGAGTCCAACTCTGCAGTAGCTTCTTCTACTCCTTTCATGTAAAACTTCATTAAAATACATATTCTTCATCACTTGAAGAATCCTCACTGTCTTCCCTGGTTCTCTTCCTTGGAGGTTCATCATCCTCTGCAGTGTGAGCATGATGTCTTCTCTTGTTGTTGTTCTTCTTGTGGGAGTTGCTTTTGTTCCTGGGACAATCTCTGGAATTGTGTCCCTTCTCATCACAAGTATATCATCGAATGTGAGAAAGATCTCTCATGGATCCTCCAAAGTTCTCCCTCCAATTCTGGTGGTGGTATTTACCCTTCTTGTGATGAGGATGCTCCCTCTTGTGGTTATTCTTCCTGGTGTGTGCTATGAGAGCTTGGTCTTCATTATCCATCTTTTTTTCTCGAGCTACAATTCGAGCTTCTTCCTGTGAGCATTCCTCCCACAACCTACTGAATGTGATGAGCTTCTTCCTAGCACAAATTCCTTGAATGAAGGAATCCCATGACCTAGGAAGACCATTCAAGGTGGTCATCACAATTTCACCATTCTCTATATCTTCTCCCACAACTTCAATTTGTTCTTTTATCTGAGAGACCCTTGTAAAGTAGGACTGCATGGTCTTTGCATTTTGTATCTTGACATTCTTCAATTGATTCCTCAAATTCATCTTTCGATTTATGTTCTTTCCTTCAAACAGCTTGGTTAAGGAATCAAACATCTCCTTGGGTGTCTTTAGAGAAGACACGTGGTATGAGATGGTCTTTGATAGAATTTGCAATGATCCTCTTGGCCTTGACCAAGTTCTTCTTATGTAAGGCCTTAGCCTCATCTCCCTCTGGAACTGGAACTTCTTCACTTATGTAGGTGTTCAATTCATTCTCTTCTAGGATTAACCCAATCCTATACACTTTGATTTGCTGAAACTGGACCTGGAGCGGGCTAGGGTTTGACAAAGTAACCCTAATAATCCAAACTTCTGTCTGGACAGGGAGATGCATTTGACTGAGGTGAGCAAGCTGGCGTGCTCAGGTTTTGAAAATTCCAAAAATTGACCCCTCAAAATTGACCTGCGAATTTCGGATCTCTGCAACTTCTGACAAAATTTGGTTTTCTGGTCCAAAACCCGAACTAGGGTTTGATAGATCCCGGGGTTCTACCCAACCAAAAACTTCGATCTTGGTCTCTAAATTTTGATTTTTTCGAGGAGAGCAATCCTATGCTAAGAGCACTCCAAAATTCCACTTCTTTCAAAAGCCCTAATTTCCCGCAGTAGTGACAAGCCAAAAATGAAGGTGCTCAGAATCCAATTCTGTTTTGATAGAAATATATGCCATATTGTTTCTGGTGCATCTCTGAAATTTCGGATCCTCAAGGTCTAAAACTTCGGTCTGTGGTAGACTGACTTATCATCTTTCCAACCCCACAGATCTGAGCTTCAATGGATTCTCCATCAGAGAGATATGCTAAGTGTCGCAACATGACCTGTTTATGGGATGAAACAACATAGTGAACTTGTACGGAGTGCCACGTGTCACTGTTTCAACTTTGGCCTCTGAAAATCGGACCTGTGAAACTACAGTCCGTGCCCTAACTAACACTTTTTCACGGAATTCCATTTGGAGCTTCCTAGCCCGAGATATGACCTTTGTTCCTAGGTCACCTGTTTAGGGATGCATTCTGGAAGAGGCAGAAACCCTAACTTGTACGGATCATATCTCACAAAGTACAATGAATCTGAGGCTGAAAATTTTACACAGGGTACATCTATGTCTGATATTCGACTTGTAAAAATTTCAGATGTTGAACCTTCGCAAAAACGGATTTATAGTGAAAGTGCCACGATGACTAGTTTTTACTATATCAAGCCCTATCTTCCAATTTGTCGCAAGTGCAACAAGTGTTGTAAATGCGATACAATGCCTTCCTTCAGGTTAGCTCTGATCCCATGCTATTTTTTCATCATTTAATTCAATATGATCTAAGATCTTAACTGAGAGAACAACATGTACAGCATATCAAACATAAGAGACAAGAGACAAGAGACACAAAGCATTTCACCGCGGAAAACCAAGAAGGTGAAAAACCCCGCAACTTCCTCAGAGATAGAATAAGCATCAATACAAAGATCACCAAGATGAAACTATAAAAGATAGATGTCTTCAACAGCTACTCCTTCTCCACTTGTGCGCACTCCTATCTCTCAACTATGCGAGTTGGATGAAGGAGTGAATGAGCAAATAGAGTGGTGCAACCACTCTAATTATACTTTAACTTGACCAGCCTTTTACCCTGACTGGGCCGACTCCTTAAGGGAGTCTAATAACCCTTCCACTTAACTCAGACTGGGCCGACCCCTCTAAGGTGGTTTAATAACCCATCAAATATAAGTTACGACACTTACAATATAACTTGCGACACTTGCAAATACAAATGACGACATTTCCGAATGGAGGAATAAGACATCTCCGTCGGGGATACAATAAAGTACAAATGTAATACATACGATATACAAGTGAATATCTTCCGAAGTTACAAATACATCAACAAAGGCCTTGTTCATGAAATTGAATCTCAAGAACAAAGACTTGCAAGATAAGCTGGAAGATCAAAATGATGAAATCAAAGAATTGAAGATTGGATTAGCAAGAGAGCAAGAAGAGATTGGTGTAGATCCTAAAGAACTTGAAGAAACAAGATGGGCTAATTTTGATCTAAAAATCCAGTTGGAGGAAGCTAAAAGAAGAGAAGAAATCATGAAGCGTCAGCTGGAAGAAAGAGAGAAGACAAATTAGAGGCTTGAAATGGCAATTGTTGGTCTTAGAAAGAAAATTGAGAAGTCAAAAGCTCATGTAAAATTCAATGAAAGTTTAGTTATCTTGGATGAAGTTCTAAAGTGTCAAAAGTCTCCATTTGACACATCTGGCCTTGGGTACAAAAAGGTAGAAGACAAATTGGGAGAAGACATGTGGTCCCCCAAGACTCATGAAGTTGGATCCAGCAAAGCTCCCCATGCACCTGCACATGACAACAAAGAATTTGGAAGATAATTTTTTTTTGAAGAAGTTAGCACTGCACCTCAAGGCAAATTCAGAGAAGAGACAACCCCAAGGTGGAACCAAAGTCCCAGGTATGAAAATGGATTTAATGGTTATTGTTTTTCTTGTTCTAACTTTGGTCATAAGGCTATGGATTGTAGAAGAAGTGGTGGAAGTCCCAATCACACCATTAGATGCTGGACTTGTGACCGAATTGGATATGTTGCTGCAAACTGTCACATGTTGAGATGCTTCACCTATGGAGGTGTTGGTCATAAAGCCCAAGTATGTGCAAGTCCAAGAAGAGATCCTATGAGAAGTTTCTCATACCCATCAGCAAGGAAAATCAATGATTCTTGGAAGAAGAATGACACAAACAGTTTTGAAAGACAAAGGAGAAATGATCTTAGCCAAGGATGCACTAAGGTATGGGTGAAAAAGAGCATTCTGCTAGATCTAAATGAAGTGGATGATAAGTGCACAAGTGGAGATGGCTGCCATGTGGCAAGCCATACTTGAGGTCTCTTGAAGACCTTAAGTACACCTTGAGTTCATGGTGTTTTGGAGGATGACGTCAAAGGTAAGTGAAGGCTGCTCCAAACAGGTCCAAGGATTGTGGTTGAAATGTAAATCAAGATTTGCATGTGTAAGGGGGAGATATCAAAAGTCAAGATGTTGAAGTTACCTTCCTTGACAATGATTAAAAAACAGGTTGACATTTTTGTTCTAAGATGACTCGATGGCAAGAAGAAAGAGTGAAAAATATTGATCATGGCATGGTGATCCATATGAAGTGCACAAGGTAAAATACACAAGTCTGGTAAAGCAAAATTAATGATAAGTACAACAGCTGAGGCATTCACAAAAAAGCATCTCGGGTTGCTTCAACAGAAAGTTGCTGACAAAAGAAATTAATGCATAACAGTTGGTAAATAGAAGCAAGGCTAATGCAAGGCAAAGATGAAGTCTGGAAAGTGTGAGGTGTTGTAATTTAGCTCAAGAAAGATGCATGTTAAGAGAGGGAGCAATAGCTCTGAAATGTTTTCATTGATGCTTACCTTTTATGATTTTGACAAAGGAAGTATTTAGAAAACACTTGTTGTTGGTATTGATTGTATGATCTATATTGGGGAAGCATTCAATAGAAGTTAATAGAGGAAGAAGGCTGTACCTAAAAGTCAAATTCATGAAGCCCAACCACAGCCAAAAGATAGGAGCCTGGTCCTTGACAGAATCAAGATGCAAAAAGAGGATATTATGATAGAGATAGTATACAAAAAAGAAGATGGAAGCATTCCTTCTCTGATATCGTGGATGCAACACTAAAGTTTGTGGTTCAGAAAGCCTACAGATACATCAAGCTTCAGAACTAGATTCAGACCTCATAATGATGTACATATACAGTGAAGTGTAGAAGTATCTTGGTATATATACAGTACATATAGAAGTGATGATGCCTTTCCTCAATATACACACATCCAACAAAATTTGATGATAGATTGATGACATACTTGTGTTGATGTTGCTTACTATGATGATGATTTTGGTATCCTGAAGACATGCTTAGTGTGACAGACCTTTTGATAACAACAACTACAAAAGTATAGACAAGAGGGAATGTATATTTATGAGAAATTTGAAATGGCAAGCTCAGACAAATTTTGATGAAGCAGCATAAGCTCAGGTGGGCGATTTGACATGAAGAATCAGCAGCATTTATTTGATGGACAGTATGTGTGAAGATGGCAAGAGATGATCAAACAACAGGCTCAGATCAGAAGTTGACATAGAAGACTCAGCATATAATTTCATGATGTATTTAAAGATACAATTTTTGGGCATTGTGAAGCCTTTAATGGCTAATTGGCCCTTTGTCATTAATGTCAAAGGGGGAGAAAAAGTTTGGTTGGTTGCCATCAATGACAAAGGGGGAGATTGTTGAATATGGTTGTCATTGATGATCAACCATTAATGACAAAGGTTAAGCATGATGACATGACAAAGGTCAAGAGGTTGTTGACATGGCAAAAGGACAAGGAAGACAAAGACATGGTACAAGGCAATGACATCGAGACAAGACAAAGAAATAAGACTAAACATGACAAGAGCTGAGGACATGATAAGCAAGTGTTGGTAACCAAGCAAGCATGGCAAGAAGCAAGAATGGAAGATGCCATAGAGGACATTGAATTGGCAAGCATGAGATCACAACCAAAGAATGATGACATGGACAAGGACAAACAAGCACGATGCATGATGACAAGGACAAGGACAAGGAAAAGCTTAAAGACAAGCAAAGGTTGACTTGGAGCATTTGATGACAAGGCATTTTTGAAGAGCCTTGCGGGCATCTTGGATGGCCTTATTGCGGGCATTGGTAGGAAGGTCTTGTTGGCCCTGTTATCACACCATAGTAGCTGGGCTACTTTTCTTGCTGAGCAGATATCTGCACTTTTCAGAGCTTTTGCTTTTACAGAGATCAACTGTGATGAGCATGTTTATTTGAGATCACTTATGGATCAGAGCAGTATATGCATCAGACATTGATTAGACCTTGTGCCAAGGCTGAGCCTTGAGAGCTTAGATTTGATGACCGATGTGACCCTTTGTTCCATACAGTTTCAGTTCAATGCTTGGAGTTTCGGATGTTCTTAGTGCAGCAGTGTTTTAGTTGTTTATGGATGATTATTATATGATGTGACCTATGGACTTGTGATTATTAACACTGGATTATTATCTTGTTGTTTTAGTCATCTTCATAGCATTGACTTGGTATATGATTCATGATGTGGCAGTACTATTTAAAAATAAAATGAAATATCTTGGATGGTGTTATAAATATAAAATTGGATGTATTACTTGCACACTAAGGTTTTCTGACAATACTCATTGGTTTCATTAACCTCATATGGGCATAGATATGGTCTTTCTTGAAATTTTTGTCTGCTAGCTTAGGCACCACATTCATTTGACTCCATCCATCCATGACCTTCCTGATTTGGCTTTCACCCTTGACTTGCCTTGACCTTTTGATATGTAGGACTTCCCCATTTCTACCTCTGTGTTGGACCACATCCATGTTTGTTTTGTGTCTCGGCTCTGAGTTGGTGATAGAACTTGCCTTTGGTGAGTTGGATCATATGCCTAAATCATTCTGGTAGGTTGTCCCGATGTTTGGCATTGTGCAGAACTCCCTCTAGTCGCTTGAGTTGTTGTTGGCTAAGACTGAAAGCACATGTACCTACTTATATTGGAAATTATTATAAAATCCTATGAACTTAAAATTCTAGAATGTGTTTATGAACACACGTGAATAAAGGCTATAGCAATGAACTGCTAAAATACACATGAAGGGTATTGAAAAGGTCCAAAAAGCAATGGTTAATCAAATGTTATATCTATTATTGTTGACCCTGTAAATGTAAATGTGCCTCAGATGCAAGTTGCGATTAGTTGTGCTTTTTAGCGCATGTGAAATCCTAGAGGGGTCATATAGGCCAAAAAGGCCATGGAAATGAAATGAATGATCCTAATGAACCTGGATCAACTTGATGTAGACATGATGCCTAAGTTGAATAAACACTCTCTGAACAACTTATCCATTTCTGAGACACAACCCTTCCCTTTGTTATTTTGTCCAGCACAGAGTGTAGCTCCCCCTTTCCCCGTCCAAAGTGTCACTTAGTTGAGTTTGGTCAAGTCATCCCCTTTTTGCCTAGCCTTGTCCTTAGCCTTCATACTTAGCTAGCAGTTAGACCATGTCCAATGGGTGAGTCTGTCATTAAAGCTTTTGTGCAAGTAAAATATAAATAACATTGAAATATATATATGTACTAACTGCCATAGAATGATGTTTATACTTTAAGTTAAGCTGTGAGTGTGATTAAGGAACATGTCTTAGTCTATTGTTATAATCTTGTCCTTGGTTATATTTTGACCTAGTCAAACATAGTTTGACCATTGTCATTCTTGGGATCCGTGATGAGATGGACCACTTATGCTTATGGATGATGATTTGTGGTCCCACATACACTTATTGATGGTTCCATGTGTTGGACACATGCTTCAGATGATGATTGATCCAGTTGATCAGTTTTATTATTATTTCCAGATCATCATATTTTACACTTTCCGGGTATGGTGGGCCATGCTGATGGCCACACAAGATATCATGAGGTGTATGAGTACTCATCTCTAGTTGATTTGAGTCTTTTGGATCCATTGAGACACTTATCTTTTAGTTTCGGGCACTTCTAACAATGATAGTCTCAATTATCCACCTGTTGACCAGTTTTGGGCATGTTGATCCAGACTGTCCAACAGAGGCTTGGAGGCCAGTCGTTGCCTAGGGAACTGTGTGGGAAGGGGGTGGTCCAACCACTTGTTTTTACCATTATGCCCCCCTTCCAAACAGCGTGGTGCCCTCAGTTTGACAGCGCAGGCACCCTAGGTGGCAGTTTGGGCAGTTTTAGGGTTTTCAGGAGGATTAAAAAATGGAATAAAAGGGTCACTGAGGAATTTGATTTGGGCAATTGAGGCAAGGTTTTGGCACTTGGTCTTCTTAGAGGTCTTCCGGGGTGAACCCCCCATCTTCCAAATCAGTTGGCATCAGACAGTGGGGTCCACAGTGGCCACAAGAGGCCTTTTACTGCATGTCTCTCTCATTTTTGGAGACAGGATTTTGGCCATTTGTGTTATTTGTACATGTCATAGACCTATTATTTTATATTATTGTGCCATGGGGACGAGCTAGTGAAGGATTGATACCTCCTAGCCCCACCATGTGTGTCTTGAGTCATGTCCATGTCATATTTGGTGGGCCCATGTATCTTTGCCCCCTTTGAGGGATGATGTCACCCTCCTTAGAGACTTTTGAGGGATGACGTTACCCTCCTTTTGAGTGATCCATGTGATATATTGTTAGGCTCATCTTAGCCATTGATTATTATGTTAGATCTTTAGATCTCAACCACTCCTTTCAAAAAGTGGTTTTGTGGTTTAGGGTTTTGGTCTTTATTATCCTATATAAGGAGGAGACCCCCCTATTGTAAAAGCACTTTCGGGCTTTGGAAAACTTGGAATAAAACATAGTCGTTGGAGATCTACTTCTTGGCTTTGATTGGCTTGCTCTTGTACATGGTTATGCATCTCTTCTTTTAGACATCTTTGCTTGTAAGAAGTGAAATCGACTTCTACAAAGGGAGGCTGAATTGCTTTGGAGCTAGAGTGTGTTTTGCTTGATGGGAAGATTGTAGGGGTTGCTCACATCCCGCATGGGCAAGATGTCTTCATCTTGAGGGAGTTTTTCAATTGTGCTTTGTCTATTGATTGCTTCTTTGACATGACATGCTTAGATCTCATTGATTTGTGGATCAAATCTAACATTTTGTAGTTTGATTTACAGGTTTGATGGGACATCTCTCTTCCTAGGGCTTGGACGATTTTGGTTGAAGACACTTGGATCAAGCTTGGAATTGTAACTAAGGGCAAGAATCATCTATATGCAAAGTAGCGGTAAGCTTTTGAGGTAAGATCTACAAGGTACGTATCCATTTCGCTTTTCTCCATCCTTTTGGTCACAAAAGCACTTAAAATCAAAACCCTCATTTTACTCTTTTCTAGATCTACTTGGATCTAGCTTGGCTTTGGGTGTGAAATTAAGAACCCACCTCTATAGCTTCCATGACAATTTAGATCTATAGTTTGGTGGTGATTGGCTTCCATTTGACACACTTCCCAAAGCACCTAGCCCTCCTTGAGGCAATTCACATTCCTTGAGGAGAGCTAGTTTGGCTAGTTCGTTGACGTGGGTAGGTGAGATCCCACTTGATTTGGATAGATCCGTCTTGATAACCTACCCCTAGTGCTTCACCTTGTGGGCCCCATTCTTCATTTTGAGGGATTGAGCCCCACTTGGGTCACTTGGTGATGCATTTTCAATCTCAGATCTATGGAGATCTATCATGCATTTGGACTTGATAACTTAAACCCACCTTGCTTTTCACCTTAACTACCCTGATCTACATTTTGGTGGAATTTGGACTCCTTTTGCCGCCTCATTTTAAGGCACTAGTCTCCCTTAGGTAAATCGCACTCTTTGGGCTAGTGGTCTTTTGCTAGATCCCACATGTGGGTGATGCCCATCTCATCTTGAAAGCATAGATCCATGCATTGCATCCCCCTTGGGACCATTTTCATCCCTAACTTGACCTTGTGGGCCCCATTTGAGCCATTTCCATATTTTAAGGAGTGAGTCCCACTTGTGCAAATCTCATGGTCCTAGATATTTTAGATCTATCTTAACTTCATAAGTGGCCTTAGGCATTCATTGGTTGGAATATTTGTCACCTCTTAAGCCTCTTTCAACCACACTTCAACCCTTGGGTCTACTTAACTTTCATAGATCTAATTCACTCATTGGTTTCCGTAACTCAATTTACACATTTCCCTAGGAACCTTTGGGTTAGCTAGTCTTCATTGATTGGCTAGGGTCTCCCCCTTGATCTCGATTAGTCTTGATCTAAAGTGAAGAGTGCCTCGGTTATCGTGACACAGCTTGCATTGGGAACCGTGGCATCTCTTGGGTCACCTCTTTATTTGTCCATCTCCTCTACCATCTCGGATGTGATACCTTTTGGGACAACTACAAGTTGTGTGATAGCAGGCCCATTGCAGGCATCTCCATGAGGATGTGCGGGCATCTTATTGAAGGCCTGTGGGCATCTTTAAATAGCCCATTGCAGGCATTTTCAGAGTGACCATGAAGAGCAGTGTGGGCATATTAAGGTAAGTCTGCGGGCATATTTTTAAGCAGCCCTGCTGGCATAATTATAGCCCTTGCGGGCATTTATTGATGGCTCTTGCAGGCATATTTGAAGTGGCCTGCGGGCATTTTAAAGGCCTCATGCGGGCATTTATTTGTGGACACCTTCGGGCATTACTGAATAGAGCTGCGGTCATCTAGAGAGCACATTGCAGGCACTTTGGTGGCTCATGCGGGAACTTGGAGAAGGCAGTGCAGGCATATTTTATTACCCTTGTGAGCATATCCTAATGGAGCATTGCAGACATGGCATGAAAGCTTGATGATGAGGCATGAAGACCAAAAATACATATATATATATATATATATATATATATATTGGATGAGGAAAATGTGGAATTAAAATTTTATTTGATGATAAAATTAAATTGAAATTGACATGTCGGCTCAAGAATTTGCGGAGAAGAAATTATATTATTTGTTAAAAGCAAAAATAAAAGGAAGATGTCACCCACCATATTTTGTGAAGATTAAAAAGTATAAATGAAAGACAACAAATCCTTATTTGGAAGTGCAATTCGTGGAAGAATTCGGAGAGGTAGAGTGAGCTATGAACTTTTCGGGGGTATAGTGGCAGCAACAGAAGATCAACAGGGACATCAATGGATTAATTTTTACATCTCTGATTTTCAGGCTCCACTGGGACAGCAGTAATGATTGATAGAATGGTGACATGATTGATGAAAGTTTGTGGATATGTTGGACAAAATGAGGTGTTGATGGTGGACAAAATTATGATGACTGTATGAATAGAATGAGGACATAATTATGATTGTATGAACAAAATGAGGAGAGATTGATGCAGTAGCAGCAGCATATGACATGAATAATGATGTGTTGAGTATGATGTGCTTATGGATAGTTTGATGATGTATAAGATTTGCAGACTTGAGATAAGTTTGATATATCAATTGTAAATTTGTAATTTGGGGTGTTGGTGCATCCCAGTCAGTTGTAGCTGACAAAATCATTTTGGTGGGTGGTGCTACCTTTGGGTTGTAGCCCATACTGGAGATTGAAGTCTCCAATTATAAAAAAGTTTACAAAGCTTTTTTCTTGTCCCTTGTAATGTGTTGATGATAATGTGTCTAGCTTAATGAATGACATTGATGAATATGATATTGAAGTAAATTTGTAAATGATGATCTTGGTTTAGAGTTTGAAAGAAGTTGAAATTGTATTAAGTCCTAGCTCACTGATTCACCCCCCCCTCAGTGAGCCATTGTGTCTAACATGTACATCTTAGAATGCTTTAGGGATTTGACGAGAGCATAAGCCTATTTCTCCATGGAAGTGTATTTTAACTCAGAGTTCTACAAAGCTCTGCTCATAAAATCTATTGGCTGCTCATGACCTTCATTATTCTTTTGGAGTAAGACTCCAACTATTGTATGTTTTGATGCAAATGAGAAAATTTGAAACTCCTTTGAGTAGTTGGGGTTGATTAACACAGGGGATCTGGGAATATTATCTTTGATACATTTAAAGGCCTCATTTCTTTCTTTTGTCCATTGATACTTAGCATCCTTTTTTAATAATTCTTGCAATGGCTTCATTAATTTTGCTAAGTTGGGGATGAACCTCCTGATAAAGTTGATCCGACCATTGATTGACTGGAGAGCTTTGACATTTTGGGGAATGGGCACTTTCTTTATGGCTTCAACTCTTTCAGGGTCTATCTTCACACCATTTTTGGAGATGATGTGTCCTAACAACTTTCCTTCATCAACTCCCCAGACTGATTTGGTTGGATTCAATGATAGGCCTTATTTACGACATCTTTCAAAAAATTGCATTAGGTGATTAACATGGTCGGATCTTTCTTCAGAGAAAACTGCTAAATCATCCTGATAGACTTCAATGATCTTATGAATTATTTCCTTAAAAGCATAATCCATTACCCTCTGAAAAGTAGCTCTCGCATTTAATAAGACAAATGGCATCCTTAGATACTCAAAAGTACCCCAAGGAGTGGTGAAAGTCGTCTTATGTTGATCCTCTTTGTTGATCAATACCTAGTTGTATCCAGAGAAACCGTCCAACATGGACATCATTTGTGAACCTGTTACCCTTTGGACAAGGGTTTCCATATTCGACAAAGGATAATTGTCTTTAAGGCATGTCGTATTGAGGTTTCGAAAGTCAATGCATATTCTAATTGATCCATTATTCTTCCTCACAACCACTAAATTAGAACACCAAGTTGAATGTCTTGTTGGCGCAATTATTCCAGCAGCCAACATCTTTTCTAATTCCTTTTTCACAATTGGTGCTAATTTGGGGTTTATTTGTCTCAATTTTTGCTGGAAAGGTTTTACTTCCTTCATTTCTTGCTTTAGGGGTATGGTGTGCTGAAAAAAATCATCTCGATAAGCTTTTAATTCATCATAAGTAAAAGCAAACACATCCCTATACTCCCTAACAAGATCAATTAAATCCTTCCTTTCCTTTTACGAGGTGCCTTTTCCAATTTTTATAATTTTTGGTTCCTTATCTGTTCAAATGTTTATCTCAACATATTCCCCTGGATTTATTGACTCTTTTTTATTTTTGTGTCTGTCTTGCTTGTCAAACATTTGCTCAAATCCTATGTAGCTGCTAGGAATAGGATTTCTAATGTTATTGTCTTGCTCTGAATATTCTTTGTCTTCCTCTTTAAAACTGATCTTACATTCAGAAAATTCCTCAACATTGTGGATACATCTTAAGATTTGTTTATCATCATTAGACACTTGCCAATGATCTATATTATCAGGAACCAAAGGTTTGAAGTTGATTTCAAGCTTGCCATCACCGTTTATCATTTCATCCGTAGGTTGAAGAGTGGATACTGCTACTGCTAACTTATCGGCCAAGCTATTCTGTTCTCTAGGAATTGCTTCAATGTTCAATGCATCAAACCACTCCATAGTGTCCTAAATAGCATTCCTATATTTCTTTAGTCTCTGACATTTACATGCAAATTTATTCTTTAGTTGTAAAATCACTAAGTCAGAGTCACCCTTGATACTTAACATTTTGATACCCATATCTTTAGTAGCTTCTAAGCCAAGTGAGAGTGCTTCATACTCTGCTACATTGTTGGATGCATCAAACTCTAATCTGAATGCAAAGTTGAAAGTTTGCTTAGATGGGGAAATGATTACTATTCCTGCTACTTTTCCAGACTTACAATATGCTCCATCAAAATATAACTTCCATATTTCATCTAGCTTTTCATCTTTCATTTTTTCCCTTATAGGAGCCATGAAGTTAGATAGAATAGCATAGTTTCCAAGACGATCTGATTTGGGAACAAATTCATTATGTGGATTCTTAGGGTTTTCAACATGGTACTTTCTTTCAATGTCTTTGTGTAGCCTAACCTGAGTGTTCTCTGATGCAGGTACCGTTGCATAAGTCCAATCCATTTGGACATGCCCTCCCAAATTTGCAGCCCACTTTCTCGACAAGAGCATACCCCATGTATCCGTCACATCAATGATTAATACATCCATATCTAAATGGATTCCTGGATACTGTGCTAATCTTAGTTCAAGGTTTGTGATTATTCCTACAACTTTGATTTCTCTTGCATCAATGGCACAAACATTGTGGTATGGCCTTGTGATTTTCAAACCGAACTGATCTATAACCTTCAAGGTGATAATATTGGATGATGCTCCTGAGTTTAATATGCAGTTGTGAAGATAGAAGTTATTTACCAATAATGAAACATAGAAGGGTGGATGATCTTCGCTTCTTGGATCCATACTATTTAAGATGACCATAGCATCCCCAAAATTATTTATCTCTTCCACAATTTTACCCTTAGATTTATTCAGAATCTCATTTTTAGATGGAGCTTTAGTTTTGGGATGAGTATCATAAATCTTATCTTGAGGATTTTCTAAGGCTTTCAGGAACTTATCTTTCTGGTCTGGAATCTTAAGCATATCTGTTACAGGTACATTTACTTTAGCATGTGTTAACCAATCACCCATATCAAAGCTCAATTTATTTACTATGGGAGGATTTGTTACCTTTGGAATGTACTGCTTTGCGTTGGTTGGGGCAGGGTTGTCTCTTCTTTGATAAGTTTCCCCCTTGAACTTGGCATTAAACATGTCTTGGACGTGGTTTGGTGTAGGCTTTTCTCAATAGTTTTGAGTGATGAAATCCTTTTCTTGACTATATGCTACGGCTTGTTTCCAATGTTGATCCGACAAAGGGTAGGTATGACCTATAGTGTTAATGTATTCAGGCCCTCTTGAAGGTGGTTTTTGGCTACTAGTTTCTGGTAAACCATATTCCATGATGTGACAGGCACTATAGCAAGTGGATTCCTCATGGAAATCTTTACAAGGTCTGGAAAAATGAGTTACTTCTTCAACCATGTTGGATGGATCTAACTGGTTGGGTGGCCTCTGCTCATAAGGAGGAGCCTTCTTCTGCCATCTATCTTGGTTTCCTTTGGCGGGAAACCTTTGTAACTGAGAGAGCTGGGAAGCATGTGTCTTTTCCATATTAACAAACCTATATTGCATGGCTATCATTTGAGCAGTGTGGTTTTGCTACTAAGGTTTTTATAGTATCAGTCATCTCTTTCATTGCATCTTTTGATGAATCCTTAGCTTCAGTTTCAATAGCTTTTCCTTTATCCTGATGTTTAAGGACAACGTACATTCCTCTTGTAAAGCTAGGTAAATCAGATTTCCCTGATGATTGCATGTTTTCATCAATTTTAACAGCTAAATCTTGGACAGATTTTAGAGTTTCCATGTTTGTCTCTTAGCATGAATTTCAGTTCACCACTCAAAGCTTCCATATAATAAACAAGGATGGACTTGTCTGGGGGTTTGAAGTCGGCATGAATGTTGGCAACTATAGTTCTGAACTTTTTGTTGAACTCCTCCATGGATTCATTCTCATTTCTTTTAATTGAATGGAGGGCATTTAGCGGATAACGAGGCTTTTTCTTGTCACCAAATCTTTCTAAGAAGCCCTTTTTGAAAGCTTCATATGTTGAATAACTGTTCATATCTAGGTCTGTAAACCAATCATAAGCATCTTCGTCTAAGGATAAGGCAAAAAGCCTCATGTAAACATCTTCCTGCTTTTGAGCGGTTGTTTGTCACCATACTAGGTTTCTTGAAAATCTGGTGATGTGAGTTGTAACAGTAATAACATTATTGCCTTGGAACATTGGCAACTTCTCAATAGCCTTGTCAGGTAAGTCATGTGGATAACCTACTATCTAAGAGAGGTCAAGGGGTTCAAAAAACTCATCCATTGGATCTAAGAAATTATTACTAAGGTTATTGTTTTCAAATAAGTTATGGATGTCTTCAACAGACTCAGCTCCTAAGTTTTCAAGGATCTTCTAAGAAGCAAGTCTGGCCCGTCTCCTTCTGTAAACCCTTTCAGGTTCAGGAATGAAACTGACCAAACCGTTGTTTGTCCTTCTTGTAGAATACCTTGTTGAGTTTAAGTTTAGTGGAGTCGCCAGATGGATTAAGTAAAATTTTATTGATTAGACTAAATGCACCACAATAAGGTAAAAAACGAAAAGGTGTTAATGTCGTACCCAAGAATAAAAAGATTTATCCCCGACAACAACGCCAAAAGATGTTGCTGTCGGAACACGCACCTGAGGGTTATCGCAGCAGAAATCTTCAAGCTGCTTAGGTGCGTTCCTTGGGTGGCAAGTTTCGAGTTGACATACTGTCATTGAACACTCAACTCCCCCGATTAGGCATAACTTCTAACGTGGCCAAGGAGGGTAGTCCCTATGAGTTACGAAGGCTGATTAAGCTTTAGGTTTATGAATGGGTGAGTTGTTTAGGAGTTTGAAAAAACAATTGACTGAAAGCAAAAAATCACTTGCAAGTATAACTTTAGATCAACAACATAAATTAATCATTTAACACATGAGATCTGAATCAAAGATTGAAATATATAAAGTATAGACAAGATCAGTTCCAAAAATGGAGTAAAAAATGCATGTTGTTGTATTGTAAATGTTTTGCGAGTGCTTCTTGGTCAATTTTAAATTATTATGAGATGGTATTTGATTACTGGAAGGGGGAGCTCCAGATATATCGTGAGGTACAAGGAGTAATGTCTGAAAGTTAATTAATGGTGGCTCCTCATGAAGACGCGTGGGCTGGAATGGAGTCTCGAGGGCGGTGTTCAACACTACACCAACAAGGGTGTAGCCTAATTGTGCCTTGAGGTCGCCTCCCAATGGTTCCCGCTTCTCCTGAGAAATTTCCCCACACAATAATCAAGTTCTTATTGCCAGATTTTCACTATGTTCAGGGTAGTTGATTTTATTAGGATGAGTTTTTATTAGATGTGAAGAATTATGGAGTAGTTGCAACTCTTTCTGATTTCCCACAGCCTAGGCAAATGCCCGCAAGGGGAACGAGCATACTTTGAGTTGGAAACTAAATATTTGTTCCATTTTGATTGCAGAAAAATATAAATAACTTAAAGTAAAATGTTATGCAAAGAGTCTCTTTTCTGATCAGAAAGAGACAAAGAGTCTCTTTTCTGATCATCCGATCACGTACTCAGGCAAAGCACTTTATGGGACTACGAGAGCATACTTCGGGAAAACAATGCCAAGTTCGTTACTTTGAGAAAATCAAAGACTGAAAGTAAAATGTTGGACTAATTACTACACCACGAATATCTTTTCCCTTTTGGTACTTCGGTAGAGCGTGGTGGGTTAGTATTGATTTTCTTGGCAAAAATACTTTGAAAAAATAAACTTGCTTGATGTGTAAAGTATGCTGCCTGCAAAAAATAGAAATTAAGTGTTCCTACGTCCTGAGTGAGTTTGACGGCTGATATTTGGATCGAACACTTCAAACGTTAAATTTTAGTATTAGATTGGTTTATTTAAACAGGAAATAAGGTCTGTTAGACAAATTCACACAATAAAAAAAATGCAAATCCCCCTAGGGGGGTTGGGGTGTGGGTACTGGGTAGCAGACTTGCTCTTTTTTTTATTTATGATTTACAATGAATTTTGGAAGTAAGAAATGCTTTGGATCTTTATAGATTTAGATCCGTAAGCTTACAAAATTGTAAGTGTAAGCTGCCCAACAAAACTAGGAAGCTTCCGGGAAGCGTTGGATTGGCCTCAAACTTGAGTTTTTGCCAGTAAAGTCCAAAAACCTGCTAAGAACAAATTTAGGACAGCGAATAAATTAGTGTTAGAAAATGCCCAAAATCACTTTTAAAAGTGATTTGGGCAACTACAAAAATTATGGAAAAAATTTAGGCTAATCTACTTGTAAAAATTGAATGAAAATGACTCAAAAGGACAAGTCCTTCTGAGGATCTTGGCTTACTTTTGAGGGCAGCCAATGAAGCACTTTTTTGTAATTGCCAAATAGACTTTTTAACCCAAAGTAATTAACCTCTACTTTAAGCTTTGAAATTTTCCAATGAAATGACTAACAAAGGGAAAACTACTCAATAATAGATCTAGCTTTGCAAAATATAACTTTTAAAACGATTCTAGATTTAGAAATTCATATCAAATCTACTTATTGTGAAATTCTAAGTCACAATAGATCCAAAGAGCTAAGGATACCTCACAAAGAAAGAATGAGCAGAAAATTAGAATAAGAATGAAAACTGCAGTAAAAAAGAACAAAAGAATAATAATGCAGCAGAACTCAGATAAGAGCAGAATAATGTCACATGTTCCAATAATCACTATAATAAACAATGATGTTACAATGGAGAGAATTCGAATCATGCAGGAGAATTTGAACCTCAATTGGTCTTGTTATCACCTAAACTGTAGTTACCCCTATGGATGGATCCAGTCATGGATGGCAATAGGGAAGGGCAACTTGAAAGGTGCAACCTCGATCACCTCGACCTCCAATATGTATGGTTGTCACGCCAGTCGAGGCAACCTTCGCTTTATGTTATCTAGCCCAGACAACAAAGGGGGAGACCCGATCTACTCCCGATAGGAGAGATCAAAACCAAGACACCAAATCAGGGTATTTCCAAGTGAAGTTAGGTGTATGGTTTATCTTAGACCTAAGGATGAAGTCACAAGCCAAGTGAGGGTTCAACAGATATAGCTTTGGTTCATAGTTGAAGTGAAAGTGACTTGCAATGTTTAAAGTGAGATCTAGGGCTAGTGTACTAGGTCAATGTCAAAAGATCCACTGCCTTGGGAACCGTGTCCAATGCAGGGTAGTTTATGGATTTAATTGGGGCTAACTAGTACAAGTGACAAGTTTGACCATATTTCATGATAGCTTCAAGGGTATAGTTCACCATGCAAAAGTCAAACCACAAGTCAATCCAACATTCTAGGAAAGTTGAGTTAACTTGGAGAGAGGCCAGTGCCTTGGGAATTGGGAAGTGGAGTCAAAGTAGGGCTGACTTGAGGTTTAGGACTCCTAGTACTTGGGACAAGTGGACAATACAGTTCTTGATGGATGAATGTGTCTAGATCTAGGTTTGACCCAAGTGGACCACAATCCCTAAAAACAAGGAATGCAATCCCCAAGGCAAGATTTGACAAAGTGACAGTCTAGACCTAGGTTTTGAATTATTCTGATTCCGGATCTGCAAGAATCTCAAGTACCCAGTTCCTCGAAGTGAGTGAACTCACTTCTCCAAGGTGGTGCGACTTTCCCTAAGGAGGCTTCAATCGGGGTTTAGGTGGGTCAAATCATGTCGGATGGCATCCAAACTTTAGATCCTAGTAGATCGGTCAGGTAGGAGTATGGATCTATAATTTCGTGGCAATCCACCGGTTAGATCTTTGTAGATCTGAGTTTAAGTGTTCCAAATGGTCCAAAATGGGGATAAAATCCCTTAAAATGTGGAATGGGACCCACAAGGTGAATTTCAAGAAAGGGACAACCTGGGTGTATGTTAATTGATGTGTAGATGTCAAATCAAGTGAAATCTCAAACACCCATCAACCAGATCTAGGTCAACTTGCTCAAATGGTGAAGTGCGCCTTCCTTGGGAGAAGCTAAGTTGGCTTGGGAGAAGGGTCAAACGGAAGCCAATCCACACCAAACTATAGATCCGGGATGCCGTGGATGCTATAGAGGTGGGTTTTCAATATCATGCCCAACAACCCACTAGATCTAAGTAGATCTGACAAAATGTAAAAAAGGGGGTTTTGAATTATTTAGGGTTTTAACAATTTATGAATTATGTCAATGGATTGGATAAAGGAAAGAGAAACAAACCTGTGGATCTTACCTGGATAACCTTGTAGATGCCTTGATGATGATGATCTATGCAATCCCGATCAATTTGGAAGCTTTGAGGTAGTCTCTATGCAAATCGATTTAGTCCAAGAAGCCAATGCGCCCTCTCTCCTGCACAACAAACGTCAACAATATCAGATTTGATGCATCAAGAGATAAGACTAATGCCACAAAAGAAGTAACAGAAAGATAGCATAGATCACAATGATACTAATGATAACCCCCTGATACAAGCGAATGCCAAGAAAGTCGATTTGAAGAAGCCTTGCAAAATCGCCCTTGTTGAAGTCGCCCTCCTGTAGACAAACAATGATTTCCAAACAAAAGATAGATCTTACCACAATTTCCAAATGCTAGGTTGCAATAAACTTTCCAATCACCATCTAAGAACACCAGATGCAAAGGAGACCACAAGAATTTCCACAAGAATATTTTTCTATACCAATAATCCAAGAGCCAAAGACCCTTTACAATGAGAGGCTCTCTCCTTTAAATAGGAAGGAGAGGCACCAAAACCCTAACCACTTTTTTGAATGAGTGGCTAAGATTAAGAGATACAAATGTCTAATCAATGGTTGAGATGAGCTCAACAACATAATACATGGATCACATATAAAATATAACATAAGTGGACAAAGTCGCCCTAGGAGAGGGGAATCCCACCAAATCATGATGACAAAATATCATAAGAGGCTCATGGTGGGTCCAAGGGGTAATTTTATCCCTCCTTGGTCAATCCCCATGGCACAATAACCAATACATAATCATGAAAGTACCAAATCGTGCCTCCAAGGTGAAGTCGTGGTCCTCCAAGGTGAAGTCGTGGTCCTCAAAAGACCTCAAAAAATCCACAGAAAGCGCCATAAGTGATGGATGCGGGCCCCGATGAAGCTGAAACTGCAGGAGGAGGTGTGGAAGGTCCCGATCTATCATCAATGATCATCCCATGCCATAACTTTGCCTCAGTAGCCCAAATCGATTTCCTCAATAGCCATTTCTACCAATCCTGAAATGCCTCGGGAAACGTGAAACTGCCCAAACTGCCTCCTGGAGTGATGGCGCTGTCAAGGTGAGGGTGCCAATGTGTCCGGGAGGGGGGTAATATGGTAAAAACAAGTGGCTGGACCACCCCCTCCATCATCAGCGCCCTAGGTCATCCGGATAAAAGTCATCTCTGCTCCGACAGGGCCTCCAATAGACCAAAACTGCACTAGGACAGCCTACTGAGGCTAAATCATCACTGTAAGTGCCCGGAACTGAAAACAAACTGTCCCATTGGACTCAGAAGGTCCAAATCCATCCAAGATGTGTACTCATACACCATATGAATCTCTGCATGATCAAAATAAATATCCAATGTACCGGAACAAGGCCAATAATAATGATCTGTAAATGACCAAACACTGCTGTATCCCAAGAATCATCATCATAACCCTGTAGCTGCTGCATAGAATCATCCTGTATGTGTACATGGACCATATATCATCTATCCATATCATCATAAGGTCCAACATCTCATGTCCCATGGTCCTCCATGGTCAAACTAGGTCTAACCAAGACCAAATATAACTCAGACTATCATCCATAGCTGCTGCAAGGTGTCAAGGTTAATACATGCTTTACAATTTATTCAAATAGCTTCTATAACACAGAGTAATCATGACTGGCGATCTAAATCCAAATATATAGTGTCGTTAGTTATTATTATTACTCAGACTAGACTTTCAGGACCATACTCACTTCATAGTTGTGATCAATTTGCTAGTGAAGGGTGAAGGCTGAAATAAATGGCTAGGCTAAGGGATGACTTGACTAACTTGACTTTGTGACACTTTGGCAAGGGAAAGGGAATACACACTGTAGTATATACTGAATGAGCAATAACACAGGGAATGGCGGTGTCTCACAGATGGATGAGTTGTTTAAAGAGGGCTTATTCACCTTCATAGATGCGCACAATCCATAATACAAGCAAGGCCAGCAATTGTTTAGATATAACATTTAAGTTCCATTGCTTTTTGGGCCTGAGGTTTCCATAGCCTTGATCTATGTGTGTTTACAAACACATTGCATAGATTTACATTTATTTTTAGGCTTTCTGCTGCAGGTGTGTTTTTAAGGCACTTGTTTACCTGAGCACTTCTAGGTGTGTCATGGACAACTTGTTTACCTAGGTATTTATTTTTCCAAAAGATATAACATTTTATTTTTCATGGCCATTTTCATTTGGCATTTCTTTCATACAAGATATAGCATTTGATTTTTCCAGATTTTGTATTGATGGCAGCACTAAAAGTTTCAGGTTTAGCCAACACAACTTTAGTGACTAGGGGGAATTCTCAAGGAACTCCAACTCACCATAGGTAAGTTTTGTCACCAACTCAGAGCCGAGACACAATAAACAGGGAAGCTCATCCAATACAGAGGCTACAGTGGGGAAAGGTCCTCCATGTCACTAGTCAAGTAGCAAATCAGGGTAATAATCTAAAAGGTAGGCCACGGATGGATGAAGACAATGAAATGATGGAGCCAACACTAGCAAGCCATAGTATGGTGTAATGATCACCCCTATTCTCCCTAAGGAGGGTATGTACCAATGAGTATGAATAGTGAACTTCTAAGTCTGAGTAGGGACAATATAATATAAATAATAGGTCAACCAGGTCCATGTATCTATATGATCGCCAGATCATGACACTAAGTGCTAAGATATGCTATAAGAATAAGTATAAAAGCAATCTAACCATAATACCATGATATACCTGCTGAGTCATATACCTGAAAGCTCATCAACCTGTACCATCATCTGTCCTCTGAGACTGCTGCTGTAACTCTGGGCACTACTATCTGCTCTGTACCAATGGCATAATGGCTATATCGGGCATCTCTCTGAGTGTCCTGAAACTCAGTCATGGCATGGGGAATATAACTGCTGTCCACGATCTGATAGTGATCCAATCTAGATGCTCATCTCGGCATCTCAAATGCAAGGGAACTGGCTTAATAGTGTACTGGAATGAGAAAAATAATGTATGGTAGCCCGGCTACTATATATGTGATAACAGGTCTATCATAGGGATTATCACCACTGGAGTGCTCCAGAAGACTCAAAGTCAACTGAATTGAACCTAAACTCAGCTAACTGAAGTCACAATTAGTTAACTGACTAAGGAGGGCGCAATAGTGAGTCTGTCATTTATGCCAGTCAGAAAAGGGCGCATGAGGTCACAATCAATGGCATCCGGAGCTCTAACCCCCACAAGAGTCAGATAAATCAGGTGGACTGTACTGGAACACTCAGTAGGTTTCTATAAAATAGGGAACTGGCTGAAGTGTTCCTAAAATGATGCATGCAGGGTTCAGAAGGTGGTAGATGGATCCTAGATGACATCTGCACACCACTAGGGGGAAAATGACATCATCAACAACTAGGAAAAATAAATAATGCTAGGTAGGACAAGGATGGAGTATTGAAATATCCTAACACCCCCCCTTAATCCATACTTTGCATCTTGGGCCCTGGTTACTAAGACCAAAGGTCACCCATACAATCAAATAAATGAAAAAAATAAAGAACTGTCCATGAACCAAGGAAATGGGGAAAAACCTCCTGGGAAAAATACCCCCCCTCAAAAAAGAATAGCAATAGGGAACTCAAAGAACCTTCATGCTAAGCAGAGAAGGAAAAAAATTTCCTCAGTGAAAGCCTTTGCAAAAATATTGGCTAGCTACTCCTCTGTAGGATAGCAATGCAGGTGCTAGATCTGGATCTGGATCTGGATCTGCTCCTCTGATGTACCTCCCACTGTGTAGAAGTTGTATTTGCCAAAACAAGTCTTTCAGGAACCCTTCTTGCTACTGGAGCGAATGGCTCATTGTGGTCCAAATCATGAACCTTTGAGTTCCTTTTGTCAGACAATCGTGATTTGTACTTGGTTGTAGATCCCCCATGGCAAGTCTCCTTAAGAGATCGTGGATCAAACCCCACCATCATGTAGCACCTCTTTGAGAGAAGTGGATCTGCATGACATAGTGCAAGTTTTGCATGATACGGAGATCTGGTGGTTCTATGGTCAGATGGATCCCCAACTGTGTTCCCAGCAGCTATAAGGACTTTGTGAGCCCATATTGGCCTTGGCCATTGATTAGGAGCATGTGTTGGATCTGGATCTGAATCTGAATCTCCTTGAACTTTATTCTCAACATCAAGATCTTGATCCTCATCTTCATTAGAAAAGTTATCACTCCGATCTTCATCAGATTCCGATAGGGGTAGGTAGAGAGTATGGCAAAAAATGTGAGAATTCATATGCCTTGGAGGCATGGTTTGCAAACCCTTTCGCTATAATCTTCCCAGTAGAGATATCTGCAATCTCAATTGTGTCAGGACCAAAGACCACTTTCTTCGGTGAAACTGTGTGAGTCATCTGATAAACAGACAACAAAGTTGTTGACAAAGAAGGCACAAATAGAGCATTTTTGAACTTACCATGCTCCATATGTACTGTGCCCTTCCCTTCAACAGAGATCTGAGAGTTGCCTCCCATGTGAATAATCAGACCATCTTTGAGATCTAAAGAAGAAAATGATTCTTTGGAGGCAACCATGTGGTTGGAGGCTCCTGAATCTATGAGGAGGGCTTGTGATTTTGAAAATCTGGCCATCAATGCATGGCATCTCTCATGACCATCAGACTCACTTCCAGAATCAGTCTCTCTTGCACCTTTTGGGAGGGCAATGTTGTGTTGTTCAAGAAGCTTGGTCAACTGATCTATCTTCTTCTACATGCAAGATCTCTCTGGGTGGTTTCCTTTCTCTCAATAGGAACACTTGGATTTCTCAAATTCCTTCTGTTTGTCCTTCTTAGAGCTGGAGTCTCCTTCTGATGGACTTGACTTGGCATTCAACTTGGGTTCAGATGGCCTCTTATCCTTGCCCTTGTGCTTCCCCTTCCCATTCACACTTTTTGCCTCTCCAGCCATAAGAGCTTGATCTTTGGAAGCCTGCAAGGCGCCCATCTGTATCAGCTTATCTTTGGATGAGAGATTCAGTGAAAACATCTAAGGAGGGCATCTTCCAACCAGGGATTGACATTCGCCCATAATGAAAGGTAGAGACAAAGATAGAGAACTTAGGACCTAGCTTGCTCAGAATGGATAACACCAGCTGCTCATCCTTCTTCTCAATGCCACATTGCTTGCATTGCATAACCAGAGATCTGAATTTTGAAAAGAACTACTAAATGGTCTCGAAACTACTCGGTTGAAGAGAAATCAACTCATTTTCCAGAATATGGCCTCTTAGCTTATCTTGTTTGCCGAAGAGGGTCTCTAACTTCAACCATAACTCTCTTGGAGTCTTCAATCCTTCGATGTGGAAGAGTAGATCTCTGGAAATATGAATACACATGAAACCAAATGCTTCATCCAATCTATTCAGATACTTGGTTTTCTCCACAGCTGATGTTGGTTCGGGATCCTTCCCCATTGTCACACTGTACAGTGATTTGTTTCGCAATACCATTTGCATATTAGCCCTCCAATCAAGATAATTGAAGGGTGTCAGGATCCTGGGAGAGAGAGGAGAGTTCGATTTGTCCATTACAACTGCTGGAGCGAATACAAGGTGAAACTGTTGCTACTGTAGAAAAACTGCTGCAACTACAGAAAACTGCTACAACTGTAGAAAACTGCTGTAACTATTGCAACTGCAGAAAACTACTGTAACTGCTGCTGCACCCAAAAACTTTGAATAACCTGCAAAAAACTGTTG
Organism: Larix kaempferi; assembly: GCA_027924585.1. NCBI lineage: Eukaryota > Viridiplantae > Streptophyta > Pinopsida > Pinales > Pinaceae > Larix > Larix kaempferi. The sequence goes on from BSBM01000770.1 coordinate 5,169,556, forward strand.
TAACTGTTGCAACTGCAGAAAACTACTGTAACTGCTGCTGCACTCAAAAACTTTGAATAACCTGCAAAAAACTCTCAATAAGGAGGTAGACTACTACTGAGCACTGCTTTAGGACAATAGGCACTTTTATCCGAATCCTTCACACCTGGCTAGACATCATTGGATTTCTCCAATGAATTCAATGCAATGGCACCAAGATTTGCTGTTGAAATCCAAAGGCTTCCAGTGCACTACCGAAAGCAGCTGCTCAACCTATTCGCTCTATGGCTCTGATACCATGTGAAATTCTATGTCACAACAGATCTAAAGAGCTAAGTGTTGAAATATTGTAACTTCGAAGAATATTCTATTGCATTTTATTATTATTTATTCGGAGATGTTTTATTCCTCCGTCGGTATGTTATTATTGTATTTGGTCATCATAGAGTCATGAGGTAAAACCTCCTTTGTAAGTCAGGTCGATAGAACCCTCTAGAAAGTAATATTATATTGTTTTGAGTCTTCCTAGGTAAGTCGGCCTAGTTAAGTTTGTTGGGGCCGACCTAGTTAGTGAAAAAGTCAAGTGGAAGATAAAGTATAAATAGGAGCGCTGTGCTCCTCATTTGGACACACTCACTTGTGCAATTTGCATAGGAGAGAGAGAGAGATATCTGCAAGGAGAAGGAGCACTTGTTTGGGGTTTTGTCTTTGTACTTTTGATCATCTATATTGAAGAAGTTTTGTTGGGTTTTCTTCCCCTAGAGGGTTTCCCAGGATAAATCTGTGTCTATTGTGATTGTGTTTCTTTCAGTGATCTTGTATATGCTATTGTTGTGAAATTGAGTTGAATGCTGATGTTATCTATCTTAGCATATTGAATCTTAGCATGTTATTAGAGCTAGCCTGAATAAGACATCTTTCACAAGGTGAAACTCTCTCTCTTCTCCCTCCGGCAAGAATTTAGGGTTTCTGTCAAAGTTGGAATTTTGGAAATCTGATTGCATAGGGAAGTGTGCCTCTCCAAGAGCGAAATTTTGATACCAAGATCGAAATTTTTGAGTGGGTAAAACTCTCAGAAAGTCAACCCTAGTTTGACTTTGGACCATAAAAACCAGAAAACCAGAAAAAGCCAGAAACTGCAGATCCGAAATTCGCAAGTCAATTTTGAAGGGTGAAAATTTGGAATCTCCAGAAACCAAGTGTACCAGTGAATTTGCCTCAGTCAAGCGCATCTCTTGGTAAGGTCAGTTTTGCATTTTGAGAAATTTCATTTTTTGGTGACCTCCTCGATAAGATGGCCCCAAGCACTAAGCTTGAGGATAAGTTAGAAGGCATAGAGAATTTCCAAGCATGGAAATATAGGATTGGCCTCATTCTTGAAGAGAATGATCTTGCGAAATACATCAAGGAAGAAGTTGTAGAATCTGAAGAGGATGAAGCTAAGGAGAAGCACAAGAAGGCCTTGATTAGGGCAAAGAGGATCATTGTTGATTCTATCAAAGACCACTTGATTCCTCAAGTGTCATCTAAGAAGACCTCAAAGGAAATGTATGATGCCTTAGCCAGAATGTATGAAGGAAGGAACATCAATAGGAAAATGAATTTGAGAGCTCAATTAAAGAGTACCAAGATGTGTCAAGGAGAATCCATCCAAGTCTACTTTACAAGGGTTTCCCAATTCAAGGAACAACTAGAAGCTGTTGGAGAAACCCTTGATGAAGATGAGTTGGTGATGACTGTTCTCAATGGTCTTACTAAACCTTGGGACTCCTTTATCCAGACTATCTGTGCAAGAAAGGAAAGTCTACTATTCGAAGTCTTATGGGAAGAATGTGTCCAGGAGGAAGCTAGAGTAGCAAATCGAGAAGCACTACTTAGGGATGATGATCAAGCTCTAGCTACCCATACAAAGAGAGGAAAGGGAAAACCTTATTTCAAGAAGGAAAATCATAAGGAGTTCCATCCTCCTAAGAAGTTTCAAAAGTATAAGAAGGGCAACTACAAGCGAAGAGACTTCTCTTCTTATCTATGTTTCCGTTGTGATAAGATGGGACATATTGCGAAAGATTGTCTAGAAAGAAAAGACATAAAATAAGATTACAAGAAGAAGAGCAATAAAAGACATCATGCTCATTTTGCCAAAGATGAAGAAGAAGAAGACGAAGAAGAAGAACCTCCCAGGAAGGTTGCAAAAGAAGAATTCGAAGAATATGTCTTGTAAATAGTGGTGCTTCAAAGCACTCTCTCCAATCTTGAAGAAAAGGACTCCCCTCAGAAAGCTTCACTAGGAGAATAGGAGAAGCAACATACAAGATTGGTTCAGAAACTCTGATGATGAAGTAGAGTTCGCTATCAGACACTCCAGTATTCCTTGCAAGAAGACTAGGATCAAAAGAGATCCTACCAAACAAACAAAAATAAGTATTTGAATTGTCATTTTTTGTTTAAATGATAGTATCCAGTTGTATACATATTTATTTAGGATGTGTGTTAGAATGTTTGAAGTGATATGCATGCGATGGGTAAGTAACCTATGGTGTTATACAACACTCCATTGCTACTTATCTAGAGTGAAACCTCTTTGCCAACATATTGGGAGTAGTGCACACTCTTAATGATGTCATGGTAGAGATGGAAGGCATCTAGAAAGTTACCATATGAATGTGGGATATGGATGTTGTAGCATTGGCTAAGATAGTGTGACTTATGTTTTTATGCATATATTTGGAAACTATGAAATGTTTCTAACCATGCTATTGAACTTGACTTGTAGGAAGTATCATACAACGATCACCTACAAATGAAGAATGACGAGACTTGTTCCGTAGAACAAGTGATGATGGTTCAACTATATACAAAACTTATGAAATCAAGTAGAGGAAGTCGACTATGACGAGATAGCCATACTCATGATGTGATCGAAGTATATGAAGAAGATGTACCTCTTAGAGTTGCAGAGGTTGCACCCTCTCACGATGATGAGACTATGGAAGATCATGATATGTTGGAGCCCCAAGAACCTCCATCCATGACTATATTTCTTGCAAGAGAAAACCAGCTTGGGCTCGTGAAATTATTCAAGATGCTGAGAAGTATGGAGCTCCAGAAGGCTCCACAAGAGAAAGCAAGAGACCAAAGCCATTTTCCAGTTATGTGGCTTTGATGTGTGATCTTGTAGATCAAGAACCTACCAGTTATAAAGAAGCTATACAGAAGAAAGAATGGGTAGAAGCAATGACAAAAGAATACCAATCAATAAAGAATGATGTTTGGGATATAGTTCCCAAACCAGAAGGAAAAAGTATGGTATCTTCCAAGTGTATCTACAAGATAAAGCATGCAGCTGATGGAAGTATTGAGAAATACAAGGCAAGGTTTGTGGGTAGAGGATTCTCTCAGAAAGAGGGAATTGATTATGAAGAGACATTTGTGCCAGTACCAAGGTACACTTCCATTAGAACCATCATGGCACTTACATCCATGATGACGTGGAGTTTACATTAGATGGATGTGAAGACAACTTTCCTGAATGGTGTGATTGAGAAAGAAGTGTACATAGAACAACGACAGGGATTTGAAGTTGAAGACAGACAGACTCACGTATGCAAGTTGAAGAAGGCTCTGTATGGATCGAAGCAAGCTCCTAGAGCTTGGTACGAAAGGATAGATAGCCTTTTGACGAGCTTGGGCTTTACCAAAAGTAAAGTTGAACCTAACCTTTACTTTAAGGTTATGGATGATGAACTTGTGATATTATTCCTGTATGTGGATGATTTATTTCTGACAGGAAATGAGAAACATATTGTAGAGTGCAAGAAGAAGCTCGCTGAAGAATTTGAGATGAAAGACCTTGGATTGATGCCATATCTTCTAGGTCTGGAAGTATGACAGAACCCAGAAGGAATCTTTCTCAACTAGGGAAAGTATGTTGTGGAAATCCTAAAAAGATTTGATATGTTGGAATGTAAAGCCATGGCCACACCCATGAATACCAACCCGAAGTTGTTAGCTGATGAATAGTTAGAGTTAGTGGATGTGACTCAGTACAGACAGATTATTGGGTCGTTGATGTATCTGACGAATACTAGGCCAGATATATGCTTTGTTGTGAACACCCTGAGTCAGTATCTAGTTGACCCTAGACGTGTTCACTTGGTAGCTGCAAAGCATGTGATGAGGTACCTGGAAGGTACAATAGACTTTGGTTTATACTATGTTGGACATCATGACTACAGATTGTATGGTTATACAGATGCAGATTGGGCTGGAAGTGTCTTAGACAGGAAGAGCACCTCAGGTGGATGTTATTGTCTGGGATCTGCCATGATCTCATGGTTTAGCAGGAAGCAGTCCAGTGTTGCTCTCAGCACAGTTGAAGCAGATTATATAGCAGCTTGTTCTGCTAGTTGTGAAGCCATATGGCTTCGGAAATTGATGTCAGGTCTATTTGACCTGGAGTTAGATACCACGGTGATTCTATGTGACAACTAGAGTTGTATAAAGATGACGGAGAACCCAGTGTTCCATGACAAGTCAAAGCACATAGAAATCCAGTATTTTTACCTATGGGATATGGTACAGAAGGGAGCTATAAAGCTCCAGTATGTGAGCATTGATGAGCAAGTTGTTGATGTGTTGACTAAGCCTCTGTCTCTAGTGAATTTTGAGTACTTTCGTGACAAGCTTGGTGTGGTTCGAAAGGACCTGTTATCACATATATAGTAGCCGGGCTACCATACATTATTTTTCTAATTCCAGTACAGTATTCAACCAGTTTCCTTGCATTGAGATGCTGAGATGAGCATCTATTATGGATCACTATCAGATTATGGACAACAGTTTTGTTCCCCATGCCATGATTGAGTTTCAGGACACTCAAAGAGATGACCGATGTAGCCATTTAACCATTTTTACAGAGCAGTCAGTAGTGCCCAGAGTTACAGCAGCAGTTTCAGAGGACAGATGTTGGTTCAGATGATGAGCATTCAGGTATATGACTCAACAGGTATATTTTGGTGTTATGGTTATATTGCTTTTATATTCATTCTTATAACATGTCTTAGTATTCAGTGTCATGATTTGGCGATCATATAGATATGTGGACTTGGTTGTACTTATATATATCATTGTCCCTACTCAGACTTAGAAGTTCACTATCCATACTCATTGGTTTTACCCTCCCTAGGGAGAATAGAGGTGATCATTCCCACCATACTTTGGCTTGCTAGTGTTGGTCTCATTATTCATTGTCTTCATCCATCCATTACCTAGCCATGTTTGTTATCTATCTTGACTTACTACTTGACTAGTGGCATGGAGGACCTTTCCCCACTGTAGCCTCTGTATTTGATAAGCTTCCCTGTTTATTGTGTCTCGGCTCTGAGTTGGTGACAAAACTTACCTTTGGTGAGTTGGATTTCCTCATGAAGTCCCCCTAGTCACTAAAGATGTTGTTGGCTAAACCTGAAATAGATAGTACTGCCATGAATGCAAAATTGTGAAAAGAAAATGTTATATCTATTGTGAAAAGCCAAATGAATCTGGCAAAGAAATATCAAATGTTATATCTATTGTGAAATGTAAATGCCTACGTAAACAAGCTGTCTAAAGACACACCTAGAAGTGCTCAGGTAAACAAGTGCGTTAAAAACACACCTGCAGCAAGAAGCCTAATAAAATGTAAATCTATGCAATGTGTTTATAAACACACATAGATCAAAGGCTATGGAAACTAAAGGCCCAAAAAGCAATGGAACTTAAACTTTATATCAAAAAGATTGCTGGCCTCATTTGTATTATGGATTGTGAGCATCTGCCAAGGTGAATAAACACTCTTTGAACAACTTACCCATTTGTGAGACATCGCCATTCCCTGTGTTATTGCTTGTCCACTATATGCTATGGTGTGTATTCCCTTTTCCATATCCAAAGTGTCACAGTGTTAAGTCAGTAAGTCATCCCTTAGCCTAGCCATTTTATTTTTAACCTTCATCCTTCACTAGCAAATTGATTACAACTATGAAGTGAGTATGGTCTTGAAAGTCTAGTCTGAGTTATAAATAATAATTAATGACCTTGTATATTTGGATTTAGATCGCCAGTAATGATTACTTTTTGTTATAATTGCTATTTGAATGGATTGCAAAGCATGTTTTAACCTTTGACACCTTGCAACAGTATGATGACAGTTTGAGTTATATTTTGTCATGTTGACTTGGTCAAACCCAGTTTCACCAAAAGTCAACCACAGGACATGAGGTGGCAGACCTCAGATGATACAGAGATATGTTATATGGTCTGGTACAGGTCACCATGGTGGTTCTATGCAGTGGTTTCAGGCTGATGATGATGATTTGTGCTTTTCAACACTTTTACAGATTATTATTACTTAGTCTGCCGGATATGATGAGTATTTATTTTTGACCATGCCTATATGGTGTATGAGTACACATCTTAGATGGATTTGGACCTTCTGAGTCCAATGGGATAGTCTGTTTTCAGTTCCGGGCAGTTACAGTGATTATTAGCCTCAGTTGGCTATCCTCGGGCAGTTTTGGCCTATCAGAGGCCCTGTCAGAGCAATGATGAGATTTGATGGGTTCACCTAGGGCGCTGTGCATGGAGGGGGTGGTCCAACCACTTGTTATTACCATATTACCCCCCTCCTAGACACATTGGTGAGCTTACCTTGATAGCGCAGGCACTCCAGGAGGCAGTTTGGGCGGTTTCACACTTCCCGAGGCAGTCCAGAAATGGTGAAAATGGCTATAGAGGAATTCGATTTGGGCTACAAAGGAATTCGATTTGGGCTATTAAGGCAAAGTTATGGCATGGGATGACTTGTGATGATGAGTGGGATGTCTTCCACACCTTCTCCAGCAGTTTCAGCTTCCAGTGGGACCCACACCCATCACTTTTGGCATTTTATGATGATTTATGGAGCCTTCCAAGGCTCACGACTTTCCCAGACAGGCACGATTTGGTGCTTAGATGATTATTTTGATGACATTATGCTATGGGGATTGACTAGGGTGTTAGAAATTACCCCTTGGACCCACCATGAGCTATTTCTTATGTTTTATCATTGCCATTTGGTGGGACCCCCCTATTATGGGTGATTTGTCCATTATTATATTGTATTATTGAGTTGATCCATGTATTGTATTGTTGAGCTCATCTCAACCATTGATTAGATCATTTGATCTTTTATTCTTAGCCACTCATTCGAAAAGTGGTTAGGATTATGGCCTCTCTCCATCCTATTTAAAGGAGAGAACTTCTCATTGTAGAGGGGAGTTTTGGCTCTGGATTATTGGAATAGAAAAATACTATTGCATCTATCTGTTGTGTTGTGGTGAATGCTTTTGGAGTTCGCTCGTTTATTCTTCCTTTGCACTGGGTTATTGGAGATATTGTCTTGCTATCTTTTGTACCACGATTTTGTCATCTATAGGTGGAGGTTGAATTGGTTTGAGGAGGACATATTGGTAGGGGAGGACCCTCCCTACTTCTTTCTTGGATTTATTCGTCGGTAACAGGGATTATTACTGTCTTTGACCTTCTACTTCATGTTGCTATTGCATTTCGCTTGTATTTCCTCCATGCTTGATCTTTCTGATTGAATCAACTTCCTTGGTTTGACAGGTAGAGGAGGGTGCACGTGTGGGCTAGGGCATCATCTTTTGGCAAGCAAAATCAACAATCTCTCATTTGATCTCTGCGAGAATGCTCCTCAACATCAAAGGCAACCTCGTCCATCACACAGGTATGATCTCAAGGTAAATTTCTCATTCCATGATCCATCCATTTGTCTAACTCATTAAAACCCTCATAATTGAAAACCCTTATTTTACATTTTTTCAGATCTACTAAGATCTACTTGGCTTTTGGGTAAAACATTTAAAACCCACCTCTATAGCATCCACGACAATTCAGATCTATAGTTTGGTGTGGATTGACCTTCATCCAACCCATTTCCCAAGGCAAATTGGCCTCTCCAAGTGAGGTTGCACTCCTTGGACAGGTGAGTTTGGTATGATCTAGCACCTGGGTAGGTGAGATCCCACTTGATTCTTAATCTCCACTGCTGATAACCTACCCCTAGTGTGTCACTTTAGTGATTTTCACCTTGTGGACCCCATTCCTCATTTTGAGGGTTGAGCCCCACTTGGGTCACTTAGTGATACATCTTAGATCTCAAACCTACTGAGATCTAGCCATTGGATGATCCTAATCTAAAAGACCCACCTAGCTTTACACCTCAACATCCCTGATCTACAGTTTGGTGGACATCCGACTCCATTTGGCCCATTTCCCAAGGCATAGATCTTTCTCCAAGCCCTCACGACTTTCTTGGACTGTTGATTTAGCTTGTAATTTGGTCTTTGTCTTACTGCTTGAACACTTAAACACTGTCATATCCACTCACCAAGCTTATCTTTGGTATTGGTTAGCCCCAATTTGGTCCCTAACTACCCTGCATTGGACACGGTTTGCAAGGCAGTGGATTTTCTCATCTTTGACTAGTACCCTGATCCTGGATCTTGATTCAAACCTCATAAGTCACTCACATAACCATGTTGGACCAAATCTACATTGTTTAAACCTCTTGATCCAACCTATTACTCACATTGTGACTTCATCCATAGATCTAGGGTTTACCATACACCTTATGTACTTCATCTATACTTGATTTGATTTGGTGTCTTGGTCTGATCTCTCCTATCGGGAGTAGATCTGGGTCTCCCCCTTTGTTGTCTTGGGCTGGATGACATAAAGTGAAGATTGCCTCAATTGGCGTGACAACCATCCATTGGGAGTTGAGGCTATCTTGGTTGCACCTCTTTGGTTTCCCATCCCCTCTGCCATCCATCCTGGATCCATCTCTAGGGGCAACTACAAGTTTGGTGAAAACAGGACCTTCCTCGAAAGGGGGAGCAGTGATGATGATGTTGCAGTGGGATTGTATCATCCCTGGACATTAGTCCTAAAGTAATCCGTAAACTCTTGTTTCCGTGATGTGGTTGGGATTGTATCATCCTTGGACATTAGTCCTAAAGTGATTCGCAAACTTTTGTCTCCGTGATGTGGTTGGGATTGTATCATCCTTGGACATTAGTTCTAAAGTGATCCACTGACTTTTGTCTCCGTGATGTGGTTGGGATTGTATCATCCCTGGACATTAGTCCTAAAGTGATACACATACTTTTGTCTCCGTGATGTGGTTGGGATTGTATCATCCCTGGACATTAGTCCTAAAGTGACCCGCAGACTTTTGTCTCCGTGATGTGGTTGGGATTGTATCATCCCTGGACATTAGTCCTAAAGTGATCCGCAGACTTTTGTCTCCGTGATGTGGTTGGGATTGTATCATCCCTGGACATTAGTCCTAAAGTGATCCTCAGACTTTTGTCTCAGTGATGTGGTTAGGATTGCATCATCCTTAGACTTACGTCCTAAAGTGAGAGGGATTGATCATCTCGTAATTGGATCATGTGTGTTGCAGGTTATGTTGTTGCAGATGATGTTGTTGCTGATTGAAAGATCAAGAGTTGTTGCTGATCGTAAGATCAAGTGTTGCTGTAGACGATCGAGCGATTGAGTGCTGCAGAAGATGAAGATCAAAGATGAAGACTCAATGCTGTAGAAGATGATGCTCTAGTACTGAAGATGTTCCGGTAACTGTTCCAGTTATTGTTAAAGAAAACTTCCGATGATTTATAGATGTATCACCTTGATGTTGTTGATGATGCTCTCTCTCCTTGCTCCTATAGTTGATGTTGCTGTTGTCAGTAGAATACCCTTCTCGTTAAGGGGGAGTGTTGAAATATTGTAACTTTGAAGAATATTCTATTGTATTTTATTATTATTTATTCAGAGATGTTTTATTCCTCCGTCGGGATGTTATTATTGTATTTGGTCATCATAGAGTCATGAGGTAAAACCTCCTTTGTAAGTTGGGTCGATAGAACCCTCCAGAAAGTAATATTATATTGTTTTGAGTCTTCCTAGGTAAGTCGGCCCAATTAAGTTTGTTGTGGCCGACCTAGTTAGTGAAAAACTCAAGTGGAAGATAAAGTATAAATAGGAGTGATGTGCTCCTCATTTGGACACACACACTCACTTTTGTAATTCGCATAGGAGAGAGAGAGAGAGAGAGAGAGATCTGCAAGGAGAATGAGCACTTGCTTGAGGTTTTGTCTTTGTACTTTTGATCATCTATATTGAGGAAGTTTTGCTAGGTTTTCTTCCCCTAGAGGGTTTCCTAGGATAAATCTGTGTTTATCTTGTGATTGTGTTTCTTTTAGTGATCCTGTATATGCTATTGTTGTGAAATTGAATTGAATACTAATGTTATCTATCTTAGCATATTGAATCTTAACATAAGGATACCTCACAAAGAAAGAATGAGCAAAAAATTAGAACAAGAGTGAAAACTGCAGTAAAAAAAAGCAGAAGAATAATAATGCAACAGAACTCAGATAGGAGCAGAATAATGTCACATGTTCCAATAATCACTATAATAAACAATGATGTTATAATGGAGAGAATTTGAATCATGCAGGAGAATTCGAACCTTAGTTGGTCTAGCATAGGGATTATCACCACTGGAGTGCTCCGGAAGACTCAAAGTCAATTGAACTGAACCTAAACTCAGCTAACTGAAGTCACAATTAGTTAATTGACTAAGGAGGGCGCAATAGTGAGTCTGTCATGCATGCCAGTCAGAAAAGGGCGCATGAGGCCACAATCAGTGGCATCCGGAGCTCTAACCCCCCATAAGAGTCAGATAACTCAGGTGGACTGCACTGGAACACTCAGTAGGTTCCTATAAAATGGGGAACTGATTGAAGTGTTCCTAAAATGATGCATGTAGGGCTTAGAAGGTGGTAGATGGATCCTGGATGACATCTGCACACCACTAGGGGGAAAATGACATCATCAACAACTAGGAAAAATAAATAATGCTAGGTAGGACAAGGATGGAGTATTGAAATATCCTAACACTTATGATATAGATCTAAACTATAGATTTGAATGCTTGCTAAAAAAAAAAAATGAAAAATGAAGTTCTTTGAAGTTTGAAGGAGGAAGACAGAAGAAGCTTTGCTTGTTGCCGGAAAGATCAACCAAGAGGCTTCTTGGTGGGATGTTGAAGGACTATGTCTAAAAGAATTTGCTTGGAGATGAGAATAAACAAGCTACATCAACTCTTCTTCCAAGCTAAGCTACTTGCAATCTAATCACACACTTGAACACATACCCGTGAGATTCGATAGTATATATAAAAGAGAACAAATGATCATGCATATAAACTTATAAGCATGTAAAATACAGATCTCTAATCACATATATCTAATAAGAAATAGAAAGTAAGCTTACTAACTATCTCTTTTCTATCAACTGATAACGACCCTATCAAGATCGGATTCACAAGATACATACACAAGAAATGTAAAAAATTCACAAGTTACCTCAGTATAACTATGACAATGTTCATCCAACACAATGGCACCACACAATTAGCCTCCAAAGCTTCTCTTTATTGAGCAAAAGAACAATGATAACATTATAATGGGCAGGCCTCTCTCCTTGACTCTAACTAGTCCAAAGGAGGAGAGGATGCTTGCTTTTATAACAAAATGGGAGAAGGTAGGGCGCAATTCTCATGAGGGCGTCAATGTTTGATTAAGAGTGAAGAGGGTGAGTACAAGCATGAATCAAGGGATTAGATTGATCTCTGGATCCCTCATGGATGCGCCCATCCTTATTGGGATTGAATCCCAACCATTTAGCACATGCCAACTCATTTATGCGCCCTCCCATATGGAGAAGTGCACCCCTCATATAGCCATCTTAACTCGCCCTTCAAGGTACGATTAGGATTTGGTTGATGAGGTGGGTGCCACCTCAAAGGGAGGTGCACCCCCTCGCCTTGTTTTCTCCACCCACCAATGCAAATCGCCCAACACACTTTCACGTGAGGATATGAGAGGGATGGTACACTTACTAAAACATAATACAACGCCACCTCATGGTTTGACTTGCCTTTAATTCATAAATCACCTTAAAGAGTCACCCTCCACATGACATGGCATGCCAACTCATTTGGCACAGGACAAATGACTATTTTTTAATATTTTTATTTTTATTTTTTGCCTTGGTACAAATTGTGTTTTTTTAGCATTTATTTGCCAATTTGTCGCATCTTTAAGGAATAATGCTCCCAGAGACGACGTAGTCACCCAGAACCTAGAGAAAGTGGGTCCTAGAGTAAAGAGGATGATCTGAGTGTGAAAACGAGCATCCCCACGCCAAAATCTGCTTCCAGACCACTCTTTTATTGCAATTTGAATTTTTCCATTTAAACCATTGAAAAATAGTCTAGTTTTACGGAAAAAATTATTTTCTTCGGAAATTAAAAAAAACTTATGGAGACCTAGCACATGTCCATACGACTCAATTCTAATATCTGGCATGGTAATATACATTGACACTTGAACTCTAATAACCTCCTAAGACCGAGAAATCATGCCAACCACCCGAACGTTGGAGGTGTGAGTGAAAAACTCGAAAATTATATGTCGTTTATTCAACAACATATAATTGAGAAGGGAAAAACACTCTGGGCTAGTCGGACTGATAACTGTCTTAGGAAAGCTGAGTCCTTTACAAAACTATCATGCTATGTCATTTTTTACAATTTCGCCGCAGGGCATGGACATGTGATTTTATTAAAAAAAAATGGGCCAAGGTGGCCTGCTAGGACTTTTGGTCTTCTGATTATGGACAAGTGGACTTGTTCCATCTTCACAGGCTCACTTGAAATCACCTAAGTGCAACTTAGCTGATAACAATAAGGTGGTTCAAGTTATAATGGATAATGCAACAGTTTGCAAAGCTGTAGGTTTAATTATTGAAAGCAGGTATGAGTACATTTTTTGGACACCTTGCATTGTCCATAATCAAAATCTGATCTTAGAAGAGATCGATAGTAAAGTTCTATGGATAAAGGAACTCATAGATGAAGCAAGGGAAATAACCAAATTCATCACCAACCACCACTAGTCTCAAGCAATATTTTGACAATACTCCAAATTGGAGTTGTTGAAAGTCGTTGAGATAAGATATGCCTCCAATTTCATAATGTTGCACTACCTTGTAGAGGTTAAGTAGCCATTAGTTTCTATGGTGGTGAGCCAACTTTGGGTTGAGTAGAGACAGGAAGATTCAAAGTGGAGAACTATGGTGCATAGATTGTGACTTGATGAGGAGTGGTGGAGCAAGATAGATTTCTTGCTTAAGTTCACAACCTCTGCATTTGAGCTTCTCCGAAATGCCGACACATACCAAGTCCAACCTTTCTTGAGGGAGGTTTATGATGGCATGGATACTGTGGTTGAGAAAACTATGGAAATCATTTCACAGGATTCTCCTTAGCTTTTATTTGTTGATGTTGATTTTGCTGATTTAGTGCAGAAAATTATTGTTGGTAGGTGGAACAATTTCAACACTCAATTGCACAGTTTAAGCACATGCTCTGAACTTGAGATTTTATAATGAAGAGCTCATTGCTCAAAGCAATGGGAAGAGGAAGGCACCACATAAGGATAGAGAGGTGGCCAATGGAGTGAAAAGAGCCCTTATGAGAATGTTTCTAACTCATCTACAGAGGGAGGTGAAGGAAGAATGATTATTTGTTAATTTTGCTGCAGGATTGGATGATTATTCAAACATATAAGCTTTGGAAGAGAGAAGCACCATGAATCTAGTTAGGTGGTGGATTTGTCATGGAGAAAATAGTGTACATTCGCAAACCCTTTCCATTTGTATTCTTCTACAAGTGGCAAGCTCTTCATTGGCAGATAAGAATTGGAGCACCTATGGTTTTATTCCTTTTGTGAAATGCAACAAGTTGGGTTCACAGAAAGCTGAGGGTCTTGTTTATGTGCACTTCAACCTTTGTCTTGCATCTTGTATGGGTCCAGAATATAGCAATGGACCTTCTAAAGAATGGGATGTGGATCCAAAATCCTCTGACCTGGACCTCTCTCTTTCTGCCCTGAATATTGAGGAACCTAGAAATGGAATCGGCTTTCATTCTTCGACTACACATTCCACTGCTAAGTGTGCTTCTTGTTCTATTTTTGAGGAGGATTATGAAGATGAGGTTGATGACTATTAGTCTTTACTCTTGTATTTATTAGCTTGAGCTGATGTTTTATTTCTATGTTCATTGTTCACAGTTTGATACATGTTGATGTAGCATTGTACTTGTAGCCTCATACATAAAGGTTGATATATTATATATATATATATATATATATATATATATTAGCGTCATTTATAAAGATTGTTTCTAGATATTACTACTTGAATTATGTAATCATTTATGAGTAAATTGTGATGTTAAATGTATGATTTATGATTTATTAATTTAAAACACACACACACATATAGAATAACACATTTTCCCGTTTCCAAAATTTTTTGGGGTCACGTCTCCAACGCATCCCCGTTTTGAAAACTCGTCCCCATTTCCCCGTTTCATGCAACTTACTCTGCCAGTATAGCTTGTTTTGAAACAAGCCAGGATGTTGATCCTCAATGTAACTTCAACATTGTCGGACAAACTGACAACCCCCAAAAAATATGCTTGACCATTTGCGGTCACTGACAAGCTGGGTAGAGATCATGTGAGAAGCCAGTCTTAGCCAGCTTGGCCTTGGATGGGATCCCATGATAGATAATCAACCAAGCAAAAACGCGAAGCTTATATGAAAGCCTCACCGACCAAACTCTGTGAAGATGCCAAACCCACCAAATCTCTAGATCTGACAAAGTCGACCTGGTGTTAAGCATAGGGAATAGGGGGTGCCTTTGATGAAGAGCTGAATAGAGATGGTGAGAATCATACTGCATCAGGGGTGCACCAAAACTCCACCCCCATGATAGATAGTCAACCAAGCAAAAACGCGCAGCTTATATGAAAGCCTCACCGACCAAACTCTGTGGAGATGACAAACCCACAAAATATCTATATCTGACAAAGTCCACCTGGCGTTAAGTACAGGGAATAGGGGGTGCCTTTGATGAAGAGCTGAATAGAGATGGTGAGAATCGTACTGCATCAGTGGTCCACCCCCAATCCCTCCAGAAAGTTCCAAGCATCCTGATATTCATTTTAAACAGCTTGGAATTCAGAATAAGAGCAGACAACTCCATGATCGAAGGACAATGAGAAGCTAGCAGCACGAACTTCTGCACGAGCGATCCTATAATTATCTACTGGCTGCGATTAAATTCATTGAAACTTTCTTGGTAGTTGCAAACTTAAAACTAGTATAAAGTCAGTAACACTAATTGCCAGTTTTGATCCACAAATTTTAGCTGCTGACTTTTGACACAACTACAACTTACAATACAGCAGTTGACTATGGTATATGACAGAAACTGTAAACTGTGATCTGCACTAATGGTGCTTAAAGTCAATGTATTCTTAACTAAACCCCTAGCACCTTCTATCAACTGTAGTTATTTTATAAAACATTAGATTTGCATCAACATAATCTTCTATTTGCTTTATGAAGAAACTGATGCACAAAATAGGTTGAATATTTTGTCAGTATCTGTAAAAATAGATTGTTATATCTAAGAGGAAAGTAAGCTTACAAAAAATTATGCTTCACATAGGATTTTAAATATTGTAACTTACATATGAATTTACTTTGGCAGAAGGTCCACGGTAGATAGACTGTAGACTGTAGTACTGTTAAAAATGTTGCAAATAAAAAATTGATAATCGTTGTCTTATTTAAACTTGATTTCAAAGTTTAAATATATGAAAAGCCCATTACTTTGCCCCTTGTTCTTTTAAAAATATATTTTAGTGACTTTAGGTCTCTTACATTTTCATTCTGTGGCAAATATTGATGCTATCACTGTTGTTAGTTATATATATTATTTTTGCTTGTCTTAAGGAAAAATTTTAGGGGCGAAATTTAGCCCATGTGCTAATTTTTTTATCTTTTTTCCAAAAAAGATTCACCAATTTCCATTTTTTTCTAAAGTGATTCACCCAAATACCATGGGGTAAAAACTTTTCACTCTAAAAATCGCCAAAATTGTCAAGAAACTATAAAAAAAACCTTAGAAATTTGAATCTTTTTAGAAAAATATCGCCCAACATTTTATGGTTGGAAATTTATGAATTAGTAAGATTCGCCAAGGTTTCTACACTTATAAAAAAATATGGATCCTGAAAATTTTCGCTGCTTGTCTTTTTCTGTGCTTGTTATCTTGATGTGTGCTTGCCTCCAGGAAATTAGGAAATACCTTAAATACTTGATTTGATCTTACAGTAATGAATGGAAGTAAAAAATCTTTCACTAATTTATCTTATCTTGAGCAGGGGCCCAGCTGGTGATCTGTATGTGTTTCTTGATGTCAAGGAGATGCCTGGAATTGAAAGAGATGGTGTCAACCTCCGCTCTAAAATTACTATCAACTATACTGAAGCAATTCTCGGAACAGTGGTAAAGGTAATCTATCTATAGATACCTGGAAGTAAAATTTACCATCTTTACTACAGTCATATCAATATACTTAGAATGGGGCTGAATCTAGACAAAGTTCAAGAAGCACACAAGAGTGTACAGACTGACTGTTTTGATTATGTAACATCAAAGCAACATTGTTTGAAAGATTCAATATATGGCATAAAACAATTTGAACCATCTAGCTATACTGTGATGCTTGGAGTAAGGTTGAATCTACACAAAAATCAAGTTGTTTACAGGGGATTGTTATCACCCAAATCTGCACCAGCAGACCTGCCTAATAATCATAGCCCACCTAACCTTGTTATCGCTAGATGCCTCTGTGTTTGGACTGGTGCTTTTCCAGTCACAGGGGGGTGTCCCTATGAATTGTATGGTATTATCATACAAATAAATCTCTGCAGATCTCCAAGATGATTAGCACACATAAGACTCCCTCTTGGGCTGTCTGTGAACAGTCAAGAGTGATGGTATACTTCAAATAACAATTTTAAGTGGTCGGGATCAAGTACTAGAGATAGTTGTGATAACATATTAACGAAAATGAGTGGAGTGAGTGTGCACCTTAAGTGAAGAAAATTCAAAGTAAGTACACTATAAACTACTCTAACACTGCAAGCAACTTAATCAATGACAACCAATAGGTTCAAAGAGGTAGAACAAAGCATAATTGTACCTGTTATCACACAACTTGTAGTTGCCCCTAAAAGGTGATCCTATCCAGGATGATAGAGGGGACGGCCAACTAAAAGGGTGAGCCAAGAGGGCCTTGATTCCCAAGATGGATTGGTTCTCATGCCAATCGAGGCACTCTTCGCTTCTTGCTATCCAAGCCCTAAATAGCAAAGGGGGAGACCCTGATCTACTCTCAGAGAGAGAGATCCAACCAATCACTAGATCAAGATATTCAATAAGGGATCTATGGTGAAGGATGATGAACTTTAAATTTAAGGAATAGAGCTATTGTAGAGGCTTATGGAAGATGAGATATGAAAGTTGATTAGTTCAATTACAGTAACTCAAGATTAAAAATGAATCTAGGATGTAGGTGCTAGAGTAAATGATTTAAATCAGCTGCCTTGGGAAATTTGTACTTAGATTATGAAAAATGGTCCCAAGGAGTAGATTTGACAAGTTTAGGGCTTCCTAGCACAACTTGATATAGATCTGACAGTATCACAACACACAAGCTCGGAAAAGAGGGATTAACCACTCAGAAGACCAACAGACCAAGGAGGGCACAAACATGGAGAGATCAGTGCCTAGGGGATCCGGTAAATGGAGTGCATAGAGCTAGACTCCCTTGAGGACCCACTTGGGGCTAGGCCTGTGAGCCGCCTGTTATCACATCCATGTTAGCTGGAGCTACCATGTTGCAGATTGTGTGGTCGAGGACCATACTATACTTTTTTCCAGATCAGAGATTGGATGCCTTCAGAGGAGGCACACAGTTTTGTTCAGATTGCCCCGACCAGATATATCAGTGGGGACAGATGGTTTTATTGTATCGTCCAGACATGTTACTTAGCATTTACCGCAGGATCACCCTTCCTTGCCAGGCTTTGATATGAGGCCATTAAGACAGTTGCCTAATCTTGCTTTGATTGAGACTATCACAGAGTATTGTTGGTTTACTATTTGTGCCTGGATTCAGCAGAGATCCATTTCAGAGACTGGCTCAGCAGCAGGTATTGCATTTGATGTTTATTGCTCATGATTGTTGCTTAGACTTGTTTATACATGATAGTACACTAACTTTGCATATGACAATTGATTTGGTGATCTAGCTATTGTTATGATATATGATTGGGCCCTTGGTGATGTCAGTCCACCCCTTCCTAGTAGGCCCCTGTATATGCACACCGGGTCACACCCCTACTCTTGGTATAGACTTGGTCACTTAGTCCCTCTAGGCAGTTGACTTTGGATCCACCTTCACCTTCTCCATCCATTCAACTCATCCATGATAGCCTTTCCCGACTTGGATTCCGATTTGTGACCTTGAGGATCTCTTTCCCCACTGATCTCTAAGTATGCCATGATTCCCTGTCTATTGTGCCTCGGCTCCTTAGTGTGTGAGATGCACTCTCAAACCTGGGATTTGCTCCTGTCGGTTGCCCTCGATGTTGCAATGCAGTTAGGATTGTGTAGCCTCACCGGGTGTTCCCCATTGGTCATCGAAGCATGTATTGCTCACCCCCATTACTTTGCAGTATGAGCACCATGATTATATCTGTTGAGATATGTATGTAGCCCAAAAGGGCCTTGATGTAAATTGAAGAAATGAAGAAATGTAAAGCAATCCAGAAAGGCTTTTTGTAAATGTAAAATCTAGCCAAAAAAGGGCTAAGTATGAAATTCATTGTAAAATCCATGCAATGTGTTTGTAAACACACATGGACACAGGTCAGCCGTACATGTCAACATTTGTAGTGGTTATTTCCTCACCTAGTCCTGCGGGGCAAGGAGGTGAGAGGGAGCAAGGGACAAGCTCAAGATTGTCCCCTAGAGTCTCAAGTTACGGTTTGCCGGACACCCAGTTTGGCGGCTCTAGAAAAGAACCTCACGGAGTCTTCGAGCATGGATATGAGTTGTGAGATACTTGTTAGATCACCAGTGGCGGTTTCCCTGCACTATACCCATTTGTGAGGCATTGCCCTTCCCCGTGTTTTTGTCATGGTATGCTTATCTCAGTGGACCCCGCTTTCCTGAGTCATCCGAAAGGTCACATGATATTTATCCTTGTCATCCCTCATCCTTCATCGTGTATTCCACATCACCCAAAGTCAGCTAGGTGGTCAAGTCTATAGGTTGTGCATAGCAGTTGAGTCTTTTGGATGTGGTGGGCCCACCTCACCTGGGGCCTTGTATTTTTCCGAGATTTAATGCAATTTTTGATCACCATATTATTGTCATATTGTTTAGTAATGTACTAACTTGTATAAGGAAGCCTTTCACTTCATGATTGCATACAGGTATTCAACTAGCACCATTGTTGACCAGATTTGACTTGGTCAAACTAGGTTGACCAGGCCAAAAATGGGCCTGAAAAAATGTTGCGACTGGAATTTCGATTTTGGTCAATTATTATCTACAGAGGACCCATATGAGCTTACAAGTGACAGAATGCAAAAAGATCGAGGCGTTTGTGAGATTTTTAATTATCATTGGTCATTAATGACCTGTTTTAATTAAAAATCATGGATCTTGGGAAAATTATGCCTAAGTGATGGATCGGGGTCGTTCGAGTGGTCATTCCTACTATTTTTGGGGACCATGATCACATTGCAGCAGGCGGTTTGGAAATCCGGGCACTGTAAGTGGGTCAAAAGCCCAATTTACTCCTTCAACAATATAAACCAGCAATAAAATACATGGAAAATAAAAAAATTGACAAAGGCAACTATAGAAAAGGGCAAAAATTAATGGCTGGCTAATTCAAGGGTGATTTCTAAGGTAATGTTGGTATGTTTGGACTTCATATTTGTGGTTGTGGGCCCCTCCATTGGACTAGCTCTTCATGTGGGACGAATTGCCCATGGGGGGTGTTTTTCTCCACTTGGGAAGTTTGATTTGCTTGTTGTATTGATGTGGGACCATGGTTGTTGATGTTAGGGGGATAAAACACCCTATAGGCACCCCCTAACAGTTATTTCACACGTTGTATGGGCCCTACAAGGGATCCCCTCTCCACTAGTGCGCTATCCTTGGGCAATTCGCACCCCCACTTGGTCTCTCTCTCCACCATTCGATTTGCTTGATGGGGGATTGATCCTAGCCCTCCATTTTGGGGGGAAATAGTTTTGAGAGTGACTTTTCCCTATAAGAGAAGGCACTCACTCCATTGTTGAGCCTCTTGGCATTTTGTAAGCTTGTGACTTGTGAATAGAGAAGCATTTCCTTCGATCTACTTGTGCATATGGTGATTGAGTGTTTAGATGATGACTCTTAGCTTATTGCTGATGCATTGTTGAGTGTTTGTGCACTATTTCCATCCATTTCCTTGGCCAAACGAACTGTAGGTGAACTGGCCACTTGAAGAGGGATGCAGCCATTGAGCTAGCAGCTCCACATTGCTCTTTCTCTTTGGGATTTCAACAAAGAGAAGTAAATTGTCTGTGTTATCTTATTTCCTTTCATCATTTGTCATTTATTTTCTGATTTCTTCTTGCTATTTGCCATAGTTTCTGACTTAGCTCTCTCTCTAGCAGGTACAAGGGCGCACTTGGTCAACTGGCTGCTCCAAACGTGGAGGGAAAATGCCTAGCTGCTCAACATTTGGGCTCATCATCAAGCTGCTCAACATTTGTGCTCATCATCAAGCTCTTCATCTCCATTGTTTCAGGTAGGCAATCTCTGCTTGTTTCTCTAGTTTCCATTTCCATTGTGAATGCTAGGCTGCAAACTACTTAATAAACCCTAAAAAATTAAAATCTTTAAAATCCACCGTTAGAATTTGTTTTTATTGCAAACCCACTAATGAAACACTATTAAAAGCCCAAACCTCAATTTTCATCCTTTTCCGACTCCATCTACCCATAGTTTTAGCACTGGTCTACCTAGCAAAAACGCCCACTTGGGGCGTTTTTCTCTTCTGCTTGCTTGGGTCAGTTAGGGGTTCTGGGTAGTCTTGATTTTGGTCCTAATCATCTTTCTATCAATAGATTTCAAGCTATTCATAGCTAGAAGCACTTTAAAACGAGTATTTGTTGATGCCCTAGATCCGTTTACTTCACTGCTTAACTGTTTTCCTTGGGTAACTACATTTCCCTTCTCCACTTCTAGCTTATTGATTGTTCTTTGCTTATTTCCAGCCACGCGATCGCAAATATGATCCTTCTTTATTCATCTTATTTGATTGCTGGTCACATCTCAATTATTACGCTTATTTCATACCTGTGTCTAGCCTGTGGCTGAGATTAAGCTTAGGACCTATTTACACTCATTTCTTGTCTTTACTTCTTTTTATCTGTTGGATTTGGGTGTGTTTTGTCTTTCGACCATTACTTGGTTGAGCAGGGTCTCCCTCCTGACTTGGCTACGTGCCTTGTCTGAAGCGACAGTAGCCTTGTCCGGTGTGACTTCCGTTCCCTGAACGGAGGACTTGGCTATTGCAAGTTACACCTTCCTAGCTGTTCACCTCTACCATCCCTGTTGGGACACCTGCTACCATCAGCTAGAGATTGTGTGATAACACCGCCGAGATGCACACCTGGGGGAAGCGCAACATAAATCTTTCGAAGCTGCTAGGTGTGTCCTTGGGGGAAAGTCTCGAGTCAAGTCTGTCACTTGATCTTGACTCCTCCGTTTAGGAAAAACTCCCAACAAAGCCAAGCAGGGTAGTCCCTAAGGAATGTTTCTATGGTTGTTAGAGTTTCCGTGAAATGATTAAAGTGTTTATGTTTTTAGGGGTTGTTTTGGGTAATTATTAGAAAGGTTCCAAGATATGTTTGCAACAAGAATTTAAAGATGCTTTCACCAGCATAAATTGAAATACTGCAAAAATGAATCCATGATACTTGAGATGATAATAAGCAAAGAAAAAGTGCAAATGACCAGTGCCTTATGGAGTCGATACAGTATAATAAGTAATGCTGAATGAAAGGGAAATGTTGTGCAAATGTCTCTTGGTTAATTTTATATTATTATGATATGAATCTTGTTTAGGGAAAAAAGGGGGAACTCCCGAAATACCGTGAGGTACAGGGAGGAATGTCCGGAAATGTAGAAATCAGTGGCTCCGTACAAGGACATGTGCGCTGGAACAGCGTTTCGAGAGCGGTGTTCAACACTACACCAACAAGGATGTAGTCTAACTGGTGCTCAGAGGTCTCTTCCCAGTGGTTCCCACGTTCCTAGGCATCATTTCCCCACACGAAATCTAATCGAAGTGTCGGATTTTCACTTATCTTAAAAGGGAGGTTGATTTTATTAATGAGTATTAAGTTAAGTGTGAAAAGTTAAGTAGTGCTTCCAACTGCTTTTGGTATCCCTCAACGCAGACGGACTACTGGTGGGTAGACAATATGCAGTGTAGGCAAATGATTTATTCCAATTGAAGAAAGAGGACCATTGTGCTCTCCGATAGAGAGTGCTCTTGACCTGCTTTTCAGCGAGGTTCAAAAGACTTTGGATTCCTTTTATTAATGAGTTTAAGTTAAGTGTGAAAAGTTAAGTAGTGCTTCCAACTGCTTTTGGTATCCCTCAGCTCAGACGGACTACTGGTGGGTAGAGCATATGCAGTGTAGGCAAATGATTTATTTCAATTGAAGAAAGAGGACCATTGTGCTCTCCTCTAGAGAGTGCTCTTGACCTGCTTTTCAGCGAGGTTCAAGAGACTTTGGATTCCTTTTATTTAACAATTGTATCGTGGAAAGTAAAATGCAAAACTGAAAGATATAACTCACCAAGTTTATGCATCACTTTCTGATCAACCACCACTAATTGGCGATGCCTTTAGGTGGTGGTGAGAGCATACTTCGTGGCGACGAAACTGATTTTATTTCTAAGTTTACTTTTGCAAAAAGATGAAAAAATAAAATAAAAATTACTAAAATGGAAATTAAAGTATACACCCTGCACTTTCAAAGTGACTGTGTGAAGGTTGTGAAGTTAGAAAAATTCAATCTCAAAAATTTGACAAAATGCGAATCCCCCCAGGGAGGATGGGGTGTGGGCCTTGAGTATACCACTGCTCTCATTTAATGGTTACAATTTAAAGCAAAGAAAAGTGTGCTCCTTAGTCCATTTTACTTGGACTTAAGGGCTTACAATGATATACAGATAAAGTACAATGAAATGGGTGTCCACCGGGGTGCTTTTTGCACTTTTTGTGGTCTTGGTCACTCAAATCTTTCATTTTTTTGTGCAGACCTGCTAATTTCCAATGAGCTAAAATGCTGCTAAAATATGATTAGAATGTACAAATATACATAAAAAATTACAATTTCCGACTTGCAAAAATTATGGGAAAATTGACAAACAAGTATGGAAATGGAAACTAGATCTAGCTCTTTTGAGTATGAAAACTTAAGCACTTCTAGATCTGATTTTAAAAACAAGTTTAAAACAAAATTAACTTTCAGATCTGAAACTTGCTTCAATGTAAACAAAAATGAAAAGGGTTGCTTGTAATTTTTAAAGAAGAGAGATGGAAGAAGAAGAACAAATGCTAGTTAGCTTATAAAAGTTGGAGAAGAAGCTTGGTGCCTACAAATGAGATTAGATATGCATTGGGAAAGAGGTGATCCACTACAAAGTTCAAGAGAAGAGCCAAGCCAATATCCACTCTTAAAGCTTATGTACAGAATCTTGTGATATCACCAACACTGTTCATACAAGAAAGAGGTTAAATCTAGTAAATCTAATGCAAAGAAATAAGAAGGGAAAATGTATAACCGAATACTATTTGTTGCTCCTAAATATCTAAACATCAAATGAAAATAAGCAAATCAATCAACAGTGAATGCTTACCCTACTAGGATCCAAGATCCTTTCCAAGCTAGAAAAACCACTTAATATGCAAAGCACAAATTGAAATACACAATTTACCTCAAACACAGGTTGCATGCATGAAGAACAACACCACCAATGACCTCCAAAGTCTTCCAACAATTATTAATCAAAAGATAGTTGACAAATCTCAGAAGCAGAGGTTCAATGCTAATCCACCATGTGCAAATGGGGAGCCATTGCCTTGCTTTTATAACCTCAAGAGAGGAGTAATTGAATTGGTGAGTAGAGGAGAGCATGCGCATGGGTGAGAGAGAGGGAGCCATGTGTTGGAGTGGATCTTTGATTGGTTGGGCTCCAATCTATGGGATGGTTCCACCTTAAGGTAGGTGCCTCCCTTCCTCATTGGGATCTCCTCCTAAGCTCCCATGAAATGCCACCTCAAGGCTTGATGCCCAAGAGAGGGACGTCGCACTTCATAAATGATGGAGAGATTGACGTTGAAGTATGGCGTGAAGGGTGAGGTGGCTGCCACCTGCATCTCCTACTATCGTCTCATTGTATCCATATCATCTCATCATCACATGGAGCACAACCTAGATGCACATCTCATGTCCAACAGACCACCTGTGTCTCCCACCCAGTGGGTACAGCCCAGGAGCACCCTAGGTGCATTATGTCTCTCAATGGTCAGCCTGCGTCTACTAGCATGGGAGCACAGTCAGGAGCACCCCAGGTGCATTACGTCCCAAGGACCACCTACGTCTTCCACCATGCGAGATCCCGCTGAGGCACACACAAAGTGTCTTATGATCGATGGACCTCTCAACGTCTCCAGTATGGGAGGACAAACAGGGGCATCCCTGATGCATTATGTCCCAAGGACCACCTACGCCTACCACCATATGAGAACCAACCCTACATATACCAACATGGGAGAACAGTCAGGAGCATCCCAAATGCATTACGTCCCAAGGACTTATGTCTACCACCATGCGAGGATTGGCTCCAGTGCATCTGTGCCTTCCGGTCTCATCACTCCCTCTTAGGAGGAACCTCGATCTGGATAACACCAAGCTTCTCTTTGAAGTACTCAAATTTCACTTTGGCTAACGGCTTGGTCAACACATCGGCTATTTGCTCGTTTGTCGCCACATACTTGAGCTTCACTGCTCCTCTCTGCACCATATCCCGGATATAGTGGTACTTGATCTCAATGTGCTTCGACTTGTCATGGAACACCACGTTCTCAGACAACTTCACACAACTCTGGTTGTCACAGAAAATAAAAGTCGCCTCTAACTGGAGATCAAACAAATTTGACAGTAGCTTCCTAAGCCATATTGCCTCACAACTAGTCGAACAAGTTGCAACATACTCTGCTTCGGCTGTACTCAATGCCATGCATGACTGCTTCCTGCTAAATTTGGAGATCATACTGGATCCCATACTGAAGCAGCATCCTGAAGTGCTCTTCCTATCTGCAGCACTGCCTTCCCAATCCGAATCAACATAACCCTGCAGGTTAATCTTCTGATTCGCCTCATGCTTGAGCCCATAGTCTAGTATACCCCTTAGGTACTGTTATCACCTAAACTGTAGTTACCCCTATGGATGTATCCAGTCATGGATGGCAATAGGGAAGGGAAACTCAAAAGGTGCAACCACGATCACCTCGACCTCCAATGTATGGTTGTCACGCCAGTCGAGGCAACCTTCACTTTATGTTATCTAGCCCAGACAACAAAGGGGGAGACCCGATCTACTCCCGACAGGAGAGATCAAAACCAAGACACCAAATCAGGGTATTTCTAAGTGAAGTTAGGTGTATGGTTTATCCTAGATCTTATAGGTTGAAGTCACAAGCCAAGTGAGGGGTTCAATAGGTGTAGCTTTGGTTCATGGTTGATGTAAGAGTGACTTATAATGTTTGAAGTGAGATCTAGGGCTAGTGTACTAGTACAATGTCAGAAGACTCACTGCCTTGGGAACCGTGTCCAGTGCAGGGTAGTTTAAGGGTTGTATTGGGGCTAACTAGTACAAATGACAAGCTTGACCATGATACATGGCAGCTTCAATAGGTTTAGTTCACCATGCATAGGTCAAAACACAAGTCAATCCAACAATCTAGGAAAGTTGAATTAACTTGGAAAGAAACCAGTGCCTTGGGAATTGGGAAGTGGAGTCAAAGTAGGGTTGACTTGTGGTTTAGGACTCCTAGTACTTGGGACAGGTGGGCAATAGAGGTCTTGATGGATGAAAGTATCTAGATCTAGGTTTGACCCAAGTGGACCACAATCCCTTAAAACAAGGAATGCAATCCCCAAGGCAAGATTTGACAAAGTGATAGTCTAGACCTAGGTTTTGAATTATTCCGGTTCTAAATCTCCAAAAATCTCAAGTACCCAGTTCCTGGAAGTGAGTCAACTCACTTCTCCAAGGTGGTGCGACTTTGCCCAAGGAAGCCTAAAAGTGGGGTTAGGTGGGTCAAAACAAGTCGGATGGCATCCAAACTTTAGATCCGGGTAGATCGGTCGGGTAGGAGTATGGATCTGTATTTTCGTGGTAATCCAACGGTTAGATCTTAGTAGATCTGAGTTTAAGGGTTCCAAGTGGTCCAAAATGGGATTAAATCCCTTAAAATGTGGAATGGGGCCCACAAGGTGAATTTCAGAAAAGTAACAACCTGGGTGTATGTTATTGGATGTGTAGATGACGAATCAAGTGGAATCTCAAACACCCATCGCCTAGATCTAGGTCAACTTGCTCAACTAGTGAAGTGCGCCTTGCTTGGGAGAAGCTAAGTTGGCATGGGAGAGGGGTCAAACGGAAACCAATCCTCACCAAACTATAGATCCGGGATGCCGTGGATGCTATAGAGGTGGGTTTTCAATATTATGCCCAATAACCCACTAGATCTAAGTAGATCTGAGAAAATGTAAAAAAAGGGGTTTTGATTAATTAGGGTTTTAAGTGTTTTTTGACAATTGGATAGATCATGGAGATAGAACTTACCTTGAGATCATACCTGAGTGATGTGGATGAGATGCCTTGATGTTGAGGAAGATTCCCGCAGAGATCAAATGAGAGATTGTTGATTTGCTTGCCGATTTGATGCCCTAGCCCACAAGTGCGCCTTCCTCTACCTGTCAAACCAAGGAACGAAGATTCAATCAGTAAGATCAAGTATGGAAGAAATACAAGAGAAATGCAAATAGTAACATGAAATAGAAGGTCCTGGGACAGTAATACTCCCTGTTACCAACGAAGAGCTCCAAAGAAGAAGTAGGGAGAGTCTTCCCCTACCAATACCTCCTCCTCCAAGCAAATCGACCTCCACCTATAGATGCAAAAATCGTGGTACAAAGATATGGCAAACAAGATCTTCAATAACTCAGTGCAAAGGAAGAACCAACGAACGAACACAAAAAAACATTCACCACAACACTGGAGATAGATGCAATAATAATTTTCTATTCCAATAATCCAGAGCCAAAAGTCCCTTTACAATGAGAGGCTCTCTCCTTTAAATAGGAAGGAGAGGCACCAAAACCCTAACCACTTTTTGAATGAGTGGCTAAGATTAAAAGATACAAATGTCTAATCAATGGTTGAGATGAGCTCAACAATAAAATACATGGATCACTAATAAAATATAATGTAAGTGGACAAAATCGCCCTACAAGAGGGGAATCCCACCAAATCATGATGACAAAATATCATAAGAGGCTTATGGTAGGTCCAAGGGGTAATTTTATCCCTCCTTGGTCAATCCCCATAGCACAATAACCAAAAAATAATCATGAATGTACCAAATCGTGCCTCCATAGTGAAGTCGTGGTCCTCAAAAGACCTCAAAAAATCCACAGAAAGTGCCATAAGTGATGGATGCGGGCCCCGATGAAGCTGAAACTGCTGGAGAAGGTGTGGAAGGTCCCGATCTATCATCACTGATCATCCCATGCCATAACTTTGCCTCAGTAGCCCAAATCGATTTCCTCAATAGCCATTTCTACCAATCTTGAAATGCCTTGGGAAGCGTGAAACTGCCCCAAACAGCCTCCTGGAGTGCTGGCGCTGTCAAGGTGAGGGCACCAGTGTGTCCGGAAGGGGGGTAATATGGTAAAAACAAGTGGCTGGACCACCCCCTCCATCATCAGCGCCCTAGGTCAACCGGATAAAAATCACATCTGCTCCGACAGGGCCTCCGACAGACCAAAACTGCACTAGGACAGCCTACTGAGGCCAAATCATCACTGTAAGTGCCCGAAACTGAAAACAAACTGTCCCATTGGACTCAGAAGGTCCAAATCCATCCAAGATGTGTACTCATACACCATATGAATCTCTGCATGATCAAAATAAATATCCAATATACCGGATCAAGGCCAATAATAATGCGCTGTACATATACAAACACTGCTGCAACCCCAGAATCATCATCATAACCCTGTAGCTGCTGCATAGAGTCATCATGTATGTATACATAGACCATATATCATCTATCCATATCATCACAAGGTCTAACATCTCATGTCCCATGGTCCTCCATGGTCAAACTAGGTCTAACCAAGACCAACTATAACTCAGACCATCATCCAAGGCTGCTGCAAAGTATCAAGGTTAATACATGCTCTACAACTTATTCAAATAGCAATTATAACACATAATGATCATAATTGGCGATCTACACCCGAATATATAGTGTCGTTAATTATTATTATTATTACTCAGACTAGACTTTCAGGATCATACTCACTTCATAGTTGTGATCAATTTGCTAGTGAAGGGTGAAGGCTTAAATTAATTGGCTAGGCTAAGGGATGACTTAACTGTCTTGACTTTGTGACACTTTGGCAAGGGAAAGGGAATACACCATAGTATATACTGAATGAGCAATAACACAGGGAATGGCGGTGTCTCACAAATGGATGAGTTGTTTAAAGAGGGTCTATTCACCTTCACAGATGCGCACAATCCATAATACAAATAAGGCCAGCAATTGTTTAGATGTAGCTTTTAAGTTCCATTGCTTTTTGGGCCCGAAGTTTCCATAGCCTTGATCTATGTCTGTTTACAAACACATTGCATAGATTTACATTTTTCTTTTAGGCTTTCTGCTGTAGGTGTGTTTTTAAGGCACTTGTTTACCTGAGCACTTCTAGGTGTGTCATGGACAGCTTGTTTACCTAGGTATTTATTTTCCACAAGATATAACATTTCATTTTCATTGCCATGTTCATTTGGCATGCCTCTCATTCATGTGTGTTTAGAAACACATTGCATGAATGGGCTTTTCATACAAGATATAGCATTTCATTTTTCCAGATTTTGTATACATGGCAGCACTAAAAGTTTCAGGTTTAGCCAACACGACTTTAGTGACTAGGGGGAATTCACAAGGAACTCCAACTCACCATAGGTAAGTTTTGTCACCAACTCAGAGCCGAGACACAATAAACAAGGAAGCTCATCCAATACAGAGGCTACAGTGGGGAAAAGTCCTCCATGCCACTAGTCAAGTAGTAAGTCAGGGTGATAATCTAAAAGGTAGGCCATGGATGGATGAAGACAATGAAATGATGGAGCCAACACTAGCAAGCCAAAGTATGGTGTAATGATCACCTCTATTCTCCCTAAGGAGGGTATGTACCAATGAGTATGAATAGTGAACTTCTAAGTCTGAGTAGGGACAATATAATATATATAATAGATCAACCAGGTCCATATATCTATATGATCGCCAGATCATGACACTAAGTGCTAAGACATGCTATGAGAATAAGTATAAAAGCAATCTAACCATAACACTATGATATACCTGCTGAGTCATATACCTGAAAGCTCATCAACCTGTACCATCATCTGTCCTCTGAGACTGCTGCTGTAACTCTGGGCACTACTGTCTGCTCTGTACCAATGGTATAATGGCTACATCGGTCATCTCTCTGAGTGTCCTGAAACTCAGTCATGGCATGGGGAATATAACTGCTGTCCACAATCTGATAGTGATCCAATATAGATGCTCATCTCAACATCTCAAATGCAAGGGAACTGGCTGAATAGTGTACTGGAATGAGAAAAATAATGTATGGTAGCCCGGCTACTATATATGTGATAACAGGTACCTCAATACATGCTTTGCAACAATCAGGTGAACATTTCTAGGATCCGTCAAGAACTAGCTCAGGGTGTTCACAACAAAGCATATGTCCGGTCTCGTGTTCGTCAAATACATCAACGAACCAATCATCTGACGGTACATCGTGGGATCAACTGACTCTGATGAAGCATCGCAGAATAGCTTCAAGTTCGATGCCATTGGTGTGGCCATTGCCTTGCAGTCCATCATTCCGAACCTCTTCAGAATCTCCACTACATACTTTCCTTGTCCAAAGAAGATTCCATCCGCACTCTGCCACACCTCCATGCCTAAGAAATAATGCATCATACCCAGGTCCTTCATCTCGAACTCTGCGGCAAGCCTCCTCTTCACATCTGCCATGAGCTCATCCTCACCTGTCATAAACAAGTCATCTACATATAACAGAAGTATCACTGGACTTCCGCCTTCAACCTTGAAGTAAAGGTTGGAATCTGCTTTACTCTTGGTAAAGCCTAATCTCATCAAGAAACTGTCCATCCTGCTGTACCATGTCCTGGGTGCCTGCTTCAATCCGTACAAGGCTTTCTTCAACTTGCACACATGAGTCTTCCTGTCATGTATCTCAAATCCCAGTGGCTGCTCCACGTACACTTCCTCTTCAACTACACCATTCAAGAATGTTGTCTTGACGTCCATCTGGTGTACCTTCCATTTCATTACTGCAGCCAATGCCAGTATAGATTTGATGGAAGTGTATCTTGCTACGGGTGCAACTGTCTCCTCGTAGTCTATGCCTTCTTTCTGGGAGAAGCCACGTGCCACAAATCTTGCCTTGTGTTTCTCAAGGCTACCATCTGCAGCAAGCTTGATCTTGTAGATCCACTTCGAAGTCACAATAGACTTTCCTTTTGGTCTCAGAACTATCTCCTAGACACCATTCTCCATAATCGACTGGTGAAACTCCTCGATCATGGCATCCTTCCATTCTTTCTTCTATGTTGCTTCCTCATAGTTGGAAGGTTATTTGTCAATGCTGTCACACAGCAGGGACACATAACTGGAGTATGGTCTAAGTCTCTTGTCTTTTCTGTGCATCCCATCTAGAGTGCCATACTTCTCTGCATCTTGTATTGCCTCTCGTACCCATGCTAGTCTTCTCTTGTGGGAGTTCTTCTCAAGTGGTGGATCTACAGGTTCTTGTAGTTCTTCCATGTCGTGGTCTTCATGATCTTCTGGACGCTTCTTCCATTACTGAGTCTTTAATCCTGGGAACTTCAGGTTTTTCATTTTCTTCAATAGGTAGATTTCTTGATTTGGTGTATGCTGAGTCTTCATCGCTTGTTCTTCGAAACAAGTCTCTCTTGTAGGTGACGGTACACGATCTTTCCTACAAGTCAATTTAGTTGTGTGGTTAGAAACATTTCATAATTTTCAAAACAAATTCTTATGCATAAGGACATAGGTCACATAGTTATGCAACCATCTTAGCCAAGGTTTCAACACAACATTCATCCATATCCCGTATTCATACGGTAACTTTCTAGATGCCTTTCATCTCTACCAAAACATTGTTAGAGTGTGCACTACTCCCAACATGTTAGCAAAGAGGTTTCATTCTAGATAAGTAGCAGTGGAATGTTGTACAGTACCATAGGACACTTACCCATTACTTGCAATTAGTAGTATTCTATTCATTAATGCAACTTTTCTAACATGCGTAATACACATCCTAACAATAGGAACATAAGTATGTACAGGACTGAACAATATTATTTAAGTAAATAGATATACAAGAAGTGACAATTCAAATACTTATCTTTGTTTGGTTGTTGGGTGGACTCCCTCTTGATCTTTGCTTCTTTGCAGGAACAACTGGAGTCCCTAACGATGTGTTTTACTTCGTTGTCCATCAATGCTTGTTCAGGTTGTCCCTTCAACTTTTACAAGCCTTCCTCTTGTTACTAGCTATTTTGTACAATAGTTGAACCTCCATTGAGCCACCAGTGTTTGAAAATGATCCATGTTCATTTCTAGAGTATCAGAGGTTCAGTTTTCAGACTTAGCCAATTTTGGCTAGCCATTTTTATTTTTCTGTTGAAATGACCATGCCCCATGGGGTTTTTTGTAATAAGTGTGCTAGTAGGGGTTTGAGTGGCTCGTTCCCCAAGACTTAACTATCAACTGAGGTATTCCAGGAAGTTTTTTCACTTATCAATTATGCTTTGCCTTTAGCCAAGCAATAATTGATGAGTTTTTCTCCCGCTTCCTCCAAAGCTAGAATGCCCGATTTTGAAAGTTTGAGCCTTGGGGGGTTATTAGAGTCCAACAGTTGTATATGAATCTACTAGACACTATGAATCTTTTCTATGGTCATTTCCTAGGTCCTTAGGTGTTTTAATTGAAATTTTTTCAAATGTAATAACTAAGTGGTTTGGGGGCGGATTTAAATGATTGGAGGCTCAATTCCTAAACCAAAAATCCCAGCTCAATTCCTAAACCAAAAATCCCAGTTAAACCCCAAACCCACTTAGCCAAAGTTTCAGGCATTTAGTTGGCCTCATAATTAATATTTTCTCAAAAAATAAAAAAATGAGAAATATTATTTAAAATATTTAGAAATTAATATTTTGGAGATAAGTCAAATCTCTCAAAAAAAGCCCAAATTGAATAAAATAAAATTCTAAAGGACATTGCAGAGATCATTAAGGATGATTGCAATAAACTCCAAGTCAAATCATATCAGTACCAGAGCGCTAGAGATGATCTCTCCTTGGGATTTGCGCCATTCCTCCTATAGCTCACGACTTGGGTGTGTTGGCACTTGTGCATTGGTTGGGTGATATTTGCTATGAGCTAGGGTGGGCACCTTCCCTAGGTGGAGGCCACCTCACCCCCAATCTCACCTTCCAAGCTAGTTAACTCTTCAATCAAGCATATGTGCTCTCTCACTATTGGTTCATGCATTGAACTTGGCTCTCTCTCATGCCAATTCGACTTAGGTCATTGGTACTCTGTTTTTGTATAAGTATGAGGTCTTGCTCCATTGTTTAGTGTGGATATTTTGTGCAAGAAACCTCTGGCAATTTACTGTGTAATATTTTTTCCTTTTGTGCAACATTGAATAAGATTGAGACTTTGGAGGTCCACCTGGTGCATGCATGGTTCATGGTGTCTTGTTGAGGTAATTTTATTCAAGTTTATGCATGCTTATCTATTTGAGTTTGGATCTAGCTTAGAAGGTTTGTTATCAAGCACATTAGGAAAATATTTGTAGGCTTCAAGTTGTTTGTCTATGTTGGGTATTTAAATGATTTTGAAGTAGCTTTAGTTGGACTCAATACATGCTCTTTGGATTTCCTTTTTATACTAACATACTAAGATCCAACTCTCTTGTTTAAGTGTGTGGCTAATAAGTTTCAGGTACATCTTGGAGTAAGGGATGAGCTAGTTTGCATCTCCCCCTTTTTCAAACCTCAAAGGCATCCTCATCCTTGAATGCTCAATGGATTCTACATGATCTCTTCTTCATCCAACGATCTAAAAGTGCTTGGATTTTGCTCATCCCCACCATCAAAGTTAAAATCAAATCTCTCTCGGTTACTACAAAGTGGATCTCGAAATCAAAGGTTCTCATCTTTCTCATTTTCCCTTTTAATAAAAGATTGCAAAGTTCATAAAATTTCTATTTCAAGCTTGCATTTCTTTCATTAAAGTAGATCTAGGCTTTATAGTTTTAGATCTACATTATTCATCTAGATCCATTTTATAAGTATCATCTTTAAGAGATCTAGTTTCATTTTTCCAAGCTTGTAAATCCACTTTTTGCTTTAGTTAGTTTTCAAATTTCTAGATCTATTTGTTCCAAGTCCAATTTTTTCAAGATCTAGTATTTGGTTTGATTTTGTAGATCCATTTTTTCTTAATTTATTTGTTCATTTTCTCATAAAAAAGAGTGCCAAAAACCAATTAGGAAAGTGTCCAAAACCTCTTGATTTTTGCTTAAAATCTCACCTTTTTGAGTTGCATTGGAAAGCGTGCCAATTTTTAGTATTTTAGCTTTACTATTTTCTGTTGAATTTCTTTAATTCATAATTCTGGAAATTAGCTTAATAAACAGTAAACTTTTTCCAAAAAAACTTTCAAATTTTTTTCTTTACTTTTCTTAGTTTTTCTCGATTTGCATGCCCTTTTAAGCTTGCTATTTTTTCACTATTTTTGCTGATTTTCAGATTATGGTAATTAGCCCAAAACAGTACAAAAATTTCAATTTTTTTTCAAAAAGTTTCTAATTTTTTCTCGATTTTCGTGCCATTTGCTGCTTGTTTTTGTTTGCTGTTTTTATCTATTTTTCAGTTCTGGAATTTACCTAAAAATTTCAAAAAAAATCAAAATTTTTTTTTCCTAAAAGTTTTCCAAAAAAATTCTTGACAAACGTGCAAAAATTCAATAAAATAGTGCATTTTTCGAGTTATTTCAGAGTGCTGATTTTTGCTTGAAATCACTGTTTTTGGTCTTTTTCCATCTTTGGCATTCATCATCTCATCATACTTGTCAAATTTCTAGATCATAGAGTCAAGTTTTGGTGTTTACTAACGCTCTAATTAGCCTTTGTCTAGAGCTCCTATCTACAGGTGAACAAGAAGACAAAACCACAAAGAGCCCAAAGGCTAGAAAGCAAAACCATACCTTGACAAGTCAAAAAACCAAAAAGAGATTGTAAACCATAATAAAAGAGCAAGTGGGATTTAAGGCTCCCACACCCCACTTCCCCATTTGTGGATGTTTGTAGTGTCTTGTCTCTTTTCTTGCTTCATTTTTCAAGTAGCTTAGCTTTTCCATTTTGCAAGTAGAACATTACTTGCTAGATTTCCTATTTTGCAAAGTAGAACAATAATTGCTAGATTAGATTTTATTACTTGCATTCTAGAACACTAATTGCTAGATTAGTCTTCTATCATTATTATTTGCATTACTTGTTGTGTATCTTGCTTTTTAGTGTTTGATCATAAAAAGAACACAATGTCTCTTCAACCTGTCATAAGACAAGTCAAGAGCACTCTCTATCGGAGAGCATCGTTGCATCTTGCATTTGCATATTAGATTAGCTAAGACTCTTGAATCTCACCATAAGGTGGATCAAAAGCACTCTCTATCGGAGAGCTTTGTTTTTGTGCTCTAATAAAACATTCACAACTCACCATCTCCCTTAAAATTGGAATTTACTATTTTTCATACCACGTATGCTCTGTCCTTCCCTGAGAGGTTGGGTTACTCAGAAACAATATTGGCTATTTAATTGTTCACATTTTAATCCAATTTTAACCATAATAAATTTTCACCCCATAACCAACGAATCTGGCGTTGATCATCAAAATACTCGAAAGTGGGCAAATTCCAAGTGGGGGCGCTGGGTATTTATACCTCTTTGTCAGTGGTTGGTTAGTTATTGAACGCCTCGCTGGAAACTTGGGTGGTCCAACATGTCCTCGAATGGAGCCACTTAGAGTATTCCCGGACAGATTTCCAGTACCTTGCGCATCGCTTGGAAATTCCCCTCGCCTTTAATAATCAAGATCATTCTAAAATTTACCAAGAACAATGCAAAACAGTTCTTAATCACCTGAACTCTTGTATCAAGCAACCCAAGCACTCAAGACATTTGACTCCATAGGGCACTGGTCCTTGACATCATTTTATTTGCTTATTATCCATCTGAAGCATTTGTCTTATAATTCATATATTATATCGTGAGTGTCTTGTATTTAAATTATCAAGTGTTTGTACATCTCAAATATCTTGTAATTGTTATCTCTGATTATATAAATCCTTGTTATTGTAAATCTGTGATCACACAAAAAATCCTAAAAAACACCCATCCGCATCATATCACCATAAAAACACTTAAAACACAAGAGCCTTAGAAACTCTTTGTAGGGTCTACCCCCCTTGGCTTCATTAGGAGTTTGCCTAAACGGAGGAGTTGGGAATCAGGTGACAGCACCTGGCTCACTGCTTGCCCCCAAGGCCACACCTTTCCCACTTTTAGTGAGGAAACAACTTTCGAAAGATTTCTACTGTTGGTGTGCATCTTGGTGGACAACATTTTTGGCGTCGTTGCCGGGAACAAAACTTTTGTTCTTGGACGACTTTAACTTTGTTTTTTCTTAGTTTTCTACCTTTTCCTTTGCTAGATTTGTAGTTTAATCAACTCTCTGAAATTAGACTTGAATCCATCTGGCCACTCCACTGTCAAATAACTTATCAAGGTATTCAACTAGAAGAAACTCTGAAGGTTTACTTAATTTCATCCCTGAACCTGAAAAGGTTTATAGGAGGAGATTGAATAAGCTAGCTTCTCGTACTATCCTTGAGAATTTAGGATTTGAGCCTATTTTAGACATCCCTAGTCTTTTTGTAGAACCTAATAATTGTTTAAGTGATCCAATGACTGAATTTTACAGTCCCCTTGACCTTACTCAGATAGCAGGTCAATCACATGACATACCAGACAAGGCTATAGACAAGCTACCTACCTTCACTGGCATTGACGCCATTACTGTTGCCTACCACTTGAAAAGCTTGGCAAAGTGTATCAGTGCTTATGTCAGAGACCCTGCTCATAAACATGATGATGTTTATATGAAGCTCCTTGCTCTATCTTTGGATGGAGATGTTGGTGACTAGTTCATTGGTCTTTCTAACAATTCTTTCACAACCTTGGCTGCTTTCAAGACTGCTTTGACCAACAAGTTTGGTGAAAAGAAGGAACCTCGACATCAACTGACTGCATTGACAAATATAAAGAGGAATGAAAATGAGACCATGGATGAGTTTAATAAAAAGTTCATAGAATTATCAAATGCCATCCATGCTGATTATAAACCACCTACTCAATCTATCTTGGTTTATTATATTGAAGCACTTAGTGGGGAGATGCAATATCAACTCAGGGATAAGAAGCCCACTACCCTTCTGATGGCCCAAGAAATGGCTTCCAAGATTGACAGAAACATGCAATCATCAGGTAAATCCAATATTCCTAGCTATTCAAGAGCCTCAACACCTTTGAAGTCAAGTGAACATAAAGAAAACGATCCTTTGTCCTCCATAAAGGATACTTATGAAAAGCAAATGTTGGAAATGAAAGAAAGACTTGAAAAGATGGAACAAATAGAAATGAAACATTTTGCACAAATGAAAGAAATGCAGAACAGGGTCGTGACCATGGAAAGATCACAAACACAACCCATTCAAAGAACATATCCTCAAAAGACAAACTGGCATAAGAAAGGACCCAACCATGAACAAAGGCCTCCCAATCAATTGGAAGCTGCTAACATGGTTGAAGATTATACGCTATTTTGTAGGGCATGTAGAGACTTCCATGAGGAATCCACATGTCATTATGCCTGCTATGTACAAGAGCATGGTTTTCTGAAGGGATGTGGTGGTGAGCCGTCATCAAGCAAGCCTGAATATATCAACACAGTAAGTGACATTCATTCCATTCCTAGGGAAGGTTGGAAACAAGATAGATAGTATAGTCAAGATGTAGATAGGATGACCAGAAACTATGGGGAGAGGCCTTCAAATGAACAAATACAAAACATGCAAAGTTTAAAGGTGTTACTTATCAGAGAAGAGCAAATCCTGGACCTTCTATGCAGTATCCACCAAAGGTAATTACTCCAAATATTCCAAATGAGTCAAGTAATTATAATTTTGATTGGGGTAATTGGTTTAACACTACAAAAGTACCTGTACCTATAAATGAACTGTATAAGATTCTTGGACAGAAAGAGAAGTTGTTAAAAGTCTTAGATCTTCCTACTTCTACAAGTCTCCCTATGCCTCTGAATCCTCCTACCCCTAAAAGGGTCAGTTTTGCTGAAACTATAGAGCAACCTTCCATAAGCAATTACAGTGCCTTAGAAGACCCCCTTGTAATTCTACATATGAAAGACCCAAGAAAAAAAGATCATCCCCCTTTCTATGTATCATTGATGATAGGTGATCTTCCTCTACACAACTGTATGTTAGATTCAGGATCTTCTTCCAACATCATGACCAAAAAAGTTATGGACCAACTCAACCTAAAGACATCAAGACCATATCGAAATGTTTGTGCCATGAACTCTAGGCAGGTTGAAGTTGTGGGAATCATTGAAAATCAGTCAGTGAGGTTAGCTAAGTATTTGGATATTCCTATAAAAATGGACATTCTTGTCATTGATGTACCGGATAAATGGGGAATGCTGCTTTCTAGGAAGTGGGTTGCCACTTTAGGAGGATGGATCCAAATGGATTGGACCTATGCCACTGTGCCAGCATATGAGGACTCATTAGTTAAATTGCATAATGAGAAGGAAAAGAGATACCATGTTGAGAATCCCAAGAAGCCATTTAATCAATATATTCATAATACTGATGAGCTTGGGACTTGTGCAATTTACTCTACTTTTCTAGCACCTATTCAAAAGGGGATAAAATTGAGGAGGATAGACATAGCTTGGAGCATGATGTAAGTGATGATGAATCCATCATGGATGACATAGATATTGACAATGATAAATGGACTTTTATAGAGAACCCTATCTATGCCACATCTAAAGAAGTTAATGATGAGCAAAAATCCTTTGGAATTTTTGT
Organism: Larix kaempferi; assembly: GCA_027924585.1. Lineage (NCBI taxonomy): Eukaryota > Viridiplantae > Streptophyta > Pinopsida > Pinales > Pinaceae > Larix > Larix kaempferi. Next base: position 5,208,301 of record BSBM01000770.1, read on the forward strand.
CGATAATCCCACTTATGAGCATGAGGATACATATAGCCAGGAATATGATAAAGTTTACAGAGACTCCCCCATATTTGATAAAGATGTGGATGATGACTATTGGACATACATTGGAGAACCTATTTTTGATGTATCTAGAGAAGGGAGTGTGGATTTTGAAAATTTTGAGCATTTTGACATGGAGGAAGAGCATGCTATTTTGTCATATGAGCAATTAAAGCCACACATGAGTATCAGCAAAAATGATCTAGAGAAGCAGTACATTGAAGGTCCAGATTGGGTACAGTCAGTTAAGCATATATCTCAGCCATTGGATGTCCCTTGTAAATTAGAGCAGTTCAAGGCTTATACTTTCAATGAAAGTTATTTTCGAAAGAGCCTTTCAGATCAGTATGATGACGTACCGGGACTGCCTTATCATCCTGAGTTTTTTCTCCACCCTATCCTGTTATGGATAGAGGATGCCTGCAGGAGGACCTACTATATTGGGAAGCACTTCAAAGATCTATCACATACTTATGATTTCCCATCTAGCCCTCCCATCCAGAAGATCCAAGTAGGTTTGCACTTTCTGATAAGCATGCCCTTGCTCTGGCTGGTAACCAGAGACAAGGTAAAAAATTAATTTTACATTGATAACATGCTTAGATGGTTACATTGGATTTCGGATTATACTTGACATTTTCTTTTATATTATGCTTAGATTAGGAAGAAATAAAGTCTCAAAATGAGCATTTATTTTCTGCATCTAATTTTTTTTAGAATTTATTCTCAAAATAAAATATAGTTTGTGTTTCATTTGGCATTTTTCAAAACATTTGTGCTACCGAAGGTTTTTTGTCAAGTTGAGATGTTTTTACAGGTTATATAAAAACTAGAGATTCTGGTGTTCTTGTATCCTGTCCTTGCATGAATGCTAGATCAAGCACATGTCTCGTAGTTGGAGCCGAATGTTACCATCTATTTTGTACAATAATTGAACCTCCATTAAGCCGCCAGTGTTTGAACATGATCCATGTTCATTTCTAGAGTATCAGAGGTTCACTTTTCAGACTTAGCCAATTTTGGCTAGCCATTTTTATTTTTCTGTTGAAATGACCATGCCCCATGGAGTTTTTTGTAATAAGTGTGCTAGTAGGGGTTTGAGTGGATCAGTTCCCCAAGACTTAATTATCAACTAAGGTATTCCAGGGAATTTTTTCACTTATCAATTATGCTTTGCCTTTGGCCGAGCAATAATCGATGAGTTTTTCTCCCGCTTCCTCCAAAGCTGGAATGCTCGATTTTGAAAGTTTGAGCCTTGGGGGGTTATTAGAGTCCAACAGTTGTATATGATTCTACTAGACACTATGAGTCTTTTCTATGGTCATTTCCTAGGTCCCTAGGTGTTTTAAAACGTTGTCCGAAATTTTTTTAGTGGATGCGTTGGATACTTTTTTATTTTTATTATTTTATTATTAAATTTTTCAATTATTTTAATTGAAAGATTTCCAAATGTAATAACTAAGTGGTTTGGGGGTGGATTTAAATGATTGGAGGCTCAATTCCTAAACCAAAAATCCCAGTTAAACCCCAAACCCACTTAACCTAAATTTCAGGTTTTATTTGGCCTCATAATTAATATTTTCTCAAAAAATGAGAAATATTAATTTAAATATTCAGAAATTAATATTTTGGAGATAAGTCAAATCTCTCAAAAAAAGGCCAAATTGAATAAAATAAAAGTCTAAATGACATGGCAGAGATCATTAAGGATGATTGCAATCAACTCCAAGTCAAATCAGATCAGTATCGGAGTGTTAGAGATGATCTCTCCTTGGGATTTGCACCATTCCTCCTATAGCTCACGACTTGGGTGCGTTGGCACTTGTGCATTGGTTGGGTGATATTTACTATGAGCTAGGGTGGGCGCCTTCCCTAGGTGGAGGCCACCTCACCCCCAATCTCACCTTCCAAGCTAGTTAACTCATCAATCAAGCATATGTGCTCTCTCACTATTGGTTCATGCATTGAACTTGGCTCTCTCTCATGCCAATTCGACTTAGGTCATTGGTACTCTGTTTTTTTATAAGTATGAGGTCTTGCTCCATTGTTTAGTGTGGATATTTTGTGCAAGAAACCTCTGGCGATTTACTGTGTAATATTTTTGCCTTTTGTGCAACATTGAATAAGATTGAGACTTTGGAGGTCCACCTAGTGCATGCATGGTTCATAGTGTCTTGTTGATGTAATATTATTCAAGTTTATGCATGCTTATCTATTTGAGTTTGGATCTAGCTTAGAAGGTTTGTTATCAAACACATAGGGCAAATATTTGTAGGCTTCAAGTTATTTGTCTATGTTGGGTATTTGAACGATTTTGAAGTAGCATGCTTTAGTTGGACTCAATACATGCTCTTTGGATTTCCTTTTTATACTAACATACTAAGATCCAACTCTCTTGTTTAAGTGTGTGGCTAATAAGTTTCAGGTACATCTTGGAGTAAGGGATGAGCTAGTTTGCATCTTCCCCTTCTTCAAACCTCAAATGCATCCTCATCCTTGAATGCTCAATGGCTTCTACATGATCTCTTCTTCATCCAACGATCTAAAAGTGCTTGGATTTTGCTCATCCCCACCATCAAAGTTAAAATCAAATCTCTCTCGGTTACTACAAAGCGGATCTCGAAATCAAAGGTTCTCATCTTTCTCATTTTCGTTTCTTATAAAGGATTGCAAAGTTCATAAAATCTCTATTTCAATCTTGCATTTCTTTCATTAAAGTAGATCTAGGCTTTATAGTTTTAGATCTACATTATTCATCTAGCTCCATTTTATAAGTATCATCTTTAAGTATCAGCTATAAGTATCATCTTTAAGAGATAATTTTTCCAAGCTTGTAAATCCACTTTTTGCTTTAACTAGTTCTCAAATTTCTAGATCTATTTGTTCCAAGTCCAATTTTTTCAAGATCTAGTATTTGGTTTGATTTTGTAGATTCTTTTTTTCTTAATTTGTTTGTTCATTTTCTCATAAAAAAGAGTGCCAAAAACCAATTAGGAAAGTGTCCAAAACCTCTTGATTTTTGCCTAAAATCTCACCTTTTTGAGTTGCATTGGAAAGCATACCAATTTTTAGTATTTTCAGTGTTACACGGGTATGCGTCCCCAAGGGTAGGAAACATGTTTCCACGCTCCCGCACGTCTTGGAAACTTGGAAACGTCCCCTCCACGTCCCCGTTTGAAGGAAACATGGAAGGGAAACGTTTCCCTCCTAAAAATGGCGTCCACGCCATCCACTATTTTGCTTCTCAGTAGCCTCGATTTCATCTCGTTGTTCAATATGGTGGTATTTCCGAATTTTTTTTATCAGTTGTAGCTTATGTATGGTTGTATTTCATTTTATTTCACTTGATGTATGTTGTAAACTTGTATTAATCTTTAGATTATAAAATTAAAGACTTTAATAACTTATGCTCCAACTTTCAATTTTAATGTATTTTAATATAAATTTTGTAGTATTCCTGGTGGGGTCCCCTATGTTTCAGATCCCGACGTACCCTTTGACGTTTCCTAAAATTTGGGGGGGTACTTCTACATATGTAGTTTCTGCGTTTCCCCGCTCCCTCGTCCCCGCGTTCCAGAAACTTGGGGGAACATTGAGTATTTTGGCTTACTGTTTTTTGTTGAATTTGTTTAATTCATAATTCTGGAAATTAGCTTAAAAAACAGTAAACTTTTCCCCCAAAAAATTTCAAAAGTTTTTTCTTTAATTTTTTCAATATTTTCTGACTTTTTCTCGATTTGCATGCCCTTTTAAGCTTCTTGTTTTTAAATTGTTTTTGCTGATTTTCAAATTTTAGAAATAAGCCCAAAACAGTAAAAAAAAATCAATTTTTTTTTCAAATTTTTCTAACTATTTCTCGATTTTTGTGCCATTTTCTGCCTATCTTTGTTTGCTGTTTTTTGTTTATTTTTATCTATTTTTCAGTTCTGGAATTTACCTAAAAATTTCAAAAAAAATTGAAATTTTTTTTCGTAAAATTTTTCCAAAAAAATTCTCAAAAAACGTGCAAAAATTCAATAAAATAGTGCATTTTCCAAGTTATTTCAGAGTGCTGAATTTTGCTTGAAATTACTGTTTTGGGTCTTTTTCCATCTTTGGCATTCATCATGTCATCATACTTGTCAAATTTCTAGATCATAGAGTCAAGTTTTGGTTTTTACTAATGCTCTAATTAGCCTTTGTCTAGAGCTCCTATCTACAGGTGAACAAGAAGACAAAACCACAAAGAGCCCAAAGGCTAGAAAGCAAAACCATACCTTTGACAAGTCAAAAAACCAAAAAGAGATTGTAAACCATAATAAAAGAGCAAGTGGGATTTAAGGCTCCCACACCGCACTTCTCCATTTGGGGAAGTTTGTAGTGTCTTATCTCTTTTCTTGCTTCATTTTTCAAGTAGCTTAGCTTTTCCATTTTGCAAGTAGAACACTAATTGCTAGATTATATTTTATTACTTACATTCTAGAACACTAATTGCTAGATTAGATTTTATTACTTACATTCTAGAACACTAATTGCTAGATTAGTCTTCTATCATTATTATTTGCATTACTTATTGTGTATCTTGATTTTTATTGTTTGATCATAAAAAGAACACAAAGTCTCTTGAGCCTGTCATGAGACAAGTCAAGAGCACTCTCTATTAGAGAGCATTGTTGCATCTTGCATTTGCATATTAGATTAGCTAAGACTCTTGAATCTCACCATAAGGTGGATCAAGAGCACTCTCTGTCGGAGAGCTTTGTTTTTGTGCTCTAATAAAACATTCACAACTCACCATCTCCCTTAAAATTGAAATTTACTATTTTCCATACCACGTATGCTTTGCCCTTTTCTGAGAGGTTGGGTTACTCAGAAACGGTATTGGCTATTTAATTTTTCACATTTTAATCCAATTTTAACCATAATAAATCTTCACCCCATAACCAACGAATCCGACGTTGATCGTCAAAATACTTGAAAGTGGGCAAATTCCAAGTGGGGGCGCTGGGTAGCTATACCTCGTTTTCAGTGGCTGGTTAGTTATTGAATGCCTCGTTGGAAACTTGGGTGGTCCAACATGTCCTCAAACGGAGCCACTTAGAGTATTCTCGGAGAAATTTCCAGTACCTTGCGTATCGCTTGGAAATTCCCCTCGCCTTTAATAATCAAGATCATTCTAAAATTTACAATAAAATTTACCAAGAACAATTGCAAAATAGTTCTCAATCACCTGAACTCTTTTATCAAGCAACTCAAGCACTCAAGACATTTGACTCCATAAGGCACTAGTCCTTGACATCATTTTATTTGCTTATTATCCATCTGAAGTATTTGTCTTATAATTCATATATTATATCGTGAGTGTCTTGTATTTAAATTATCAAGTGGTTGTACATCTCAAATATCTTGCAATTGTTATCTCTGATTATATAAATCTTTGTTATTGTAAATCTGTGATCACACAAAAACTCCTAAAAAGCACCCATCCGCATCATATCACCATAAAAACACTTAAAACACAAGAGCCTTAGAAACTCTTTGTAGGGTCTACCCCCCTTGGCTTCATTAGGAGTTTGCCTAAACGGAGGAGCTGGGAATCAGGTGACAACACTTGGCTCACTGCTTGCCCCCAAGGCCACACCTTTCCCACTTTTAGTGAGGAAACAACTTTCGAAAGATTTCTGCTGCTGGTGTGCATCTCGGCGGACAACACCTCTTTCTCTCCAATCACTATTGCATCATCTATTGTCTTTCCTTTTGGCCACATTAGGACTTGGCCATCGACAAATGAAACCCTCATTCCCTTAGCATCTAGTGCTGATATGGAGGGAAGGTTCTTCATTAATCTTGGAACATATAGAACATCTTTCATCTTCAAAGATTTGTTGGAGTCTAGCTTGTAGGAAGCTTGTCCACTTCCTTTTATGGGGTATTGGTAATCATCCCCAAGTTTCACCTTATGAGGTGACTCATGCTCAGATAGATTGACGAATGATTCTTTGTATCCCGTCATGTGCTTGGAAGCTCCACTATCTACAAGCCAATCATTGCTCCCATGTGTGACTGTGCCCGTGAGTGCTGAGATCAAGACATATTCTTCATCACTTGAAGAATAATCTCTTTCTTCTTCTCTGGTTCTTTTCCTTGCTGGTTCATCATCTTCAGCGGTGTGAGTAAGATGTCTCTTCTTGTTTGTGTTCTTGGAAGAACCTCTGTTTCTGGACAATCTTTGGAGTAGTGTCCCTTCTCATCACATGTATAACATCTAATATTGGAAAGATCTCTTCTGGGTCTCCTTTGTCTTTTGTAGTTCTCCCTCTTATTTTGATGGTGGTTCTCCCTCTTGTTGTGGTGGTGGTGCTCCCTCTTGTTGCGATTTCTTCTAGCGTGAACTGTGAGAGCTTGATCGTCATTTGCTCCCATCTTCTCTTCTCGAGCCACAAGTCGAGCTTCTTCTTGTGTACATTCTTCCCATATTCTGCTGAAGGTGATCAACTTCTTCCTGGCACATATCCCTTGAATGAATGAGTCCCATGATCTTGGGAGACCATTGAAGGTGGTCATAACGATCTCTCCTTCTTCTACTTTTTCTTCAACTGCTTCAAGTTGCTCCTTGATCCGTGAGACCCTTTTGAAATAGGATTGCATGGTCTCTGAGTTCAGGATCTTTATGTTCTTGAGCTAGTTCCTTAATGTCATCTTCCGATTGATGTTCTTCCCTTCGAATAGCCTTGTCAATGCATCGAACATCTCCTTGGGTGTCTTCAAGGATGACAGAGGTGGGATGAGATGATCTGTAATGGAGTTTGCAATAATTCTCTTGGCCTTAACCAATTTCTTCTTGTGTATGGCCTTAAGCCTTATCTCCCTCTTGTGTTGGAACCTCTTCACTAACATATTTGTCCAAGTCATTTTCTTCAAGGACAAGAGCAATCCTATACTTCCATGCTCGAAAGTTATCAGGACCCTCAAGCTTATCCTCAAGCTTGGTGTGGTGAGACATATTGAATGAGTACCTCAAATGGAAATAGCAAAGATTTAGGTCTTACCAATTTGAGATGCCCAACTTGGTTTTGGAGTTGGTTGGCCTAGGGTTTGTCTCCGAAACTCTAATTTTCCAAAGTTGGAATCTTGAACATCTGATTTGACAGGAAGATGGGCCTCCTCAAAGCGAGTTATCCAATGAACTCCTTTTTCCAAATCTATGGATAGAATCCCAAAATAACTAATGCCCTAGTTTTCTTCCGACAGTAGTGATGGGGCCAAAAATGAAAATTATCGTATTTGTATTTTGCTTCCACAGGAAAATGCGCCCTCCTAGGGTGAGTTGGAATAACCTCCTTTTCAAGCTGATATGTGGAGGAAAGTGCTCAGAACAAGAAGCCCTAGTTTCTTCGGGTCCCAGTGATAGGGTCAAAAATCGAACTTCTCAAAATTGAGTTTTGCTTCCTCCAAAAGATGCGCCCTCCTAGGATGAGTTAGGCTAACCTCCTTTTCTTGATGATCTGTGGAGAGAAGACCTCAAATTAGGAATCCCTAGTTTCCCGCTGCTGCACAATGTCTTCTTTTCAGGTTAGTTCTGAAACCATGTTAATGCAACACTTTAATTCAATATTATATAGGTTCTTTAATTGTAAGAATAATAAGCACAACAAAACACAATAGACACAATAGTTTTCCTCGGGGGAACCATAAAGGAGAAAACCCCGCAACTTCCTCAAAGATAGATTTGTTACTAATACAATATCAAGCCAAAAAATGGAAAACCCAAAATATGTCTTTTGCAGCTTCTCTCTTTTTCCTCCAACGAACTTGTATTCTCTCTCTTGCTATGCGAACTTGTTTGAGTGAGTAGTGTGTCCAAATGAGAGAGCAAGGCTCTCTATTTATACTTTACTTTTGACTTGACCTTTTACTTAACTAGGTCAGCCTCACTAAAATTGATTGGGCCGACTTCTCTAGGGAGACTCAATAAACCCTTTTACATTTGACTCTAGGGGATCTAATGCCTTGACTTACGAAGGAGGTTTTACCTCAATGACTTTGCATGAACAAACATAATAATGACATCCCCGATCGGAGGAAAAACATCTCTGTCGGAGGTACAAATAATAATTACAATATAAGATACAAATAAATATCTTCCGAAGTTACATTTACATCAACAGTACCCAACCTATACCTCTATATCTGTGTGGGGCTTTCTACTAACCCCACCCCTAGGTGTGTTACCAACTATTTTGTACCATAGTTGGACTTCTTGTGAGTCGCCAGTTTCATGAACATGTTCAATGTTCATCATCCGTGTTCAGAAGTTTGTAAGTGATTTTCAGGGCAATTTTTGCCCCTTTTGTAATAAACTGCATGTTCATACCCCCTTGGGGGAATTGTAAAAAGTTGTGTTATCACACAAACTCTAGTTGTTTGGTAGTAGGTGTCCCAACAGGGATGGTAGAGGTGAACAGCTAGGAAGGTGTAACCTGCAATAGCCAGGTCCTCCGTTCAGGGAACGGAAGTCACATCGGACAAGGCACGTAGCCAAGTCAGGGGGGAGACCCCGCTCAACCAGGTAATGGTCGAGAGACAAAATACACCCAAATCCAACAGATAGAAAGAAGTAAAGGCAAAAAATGAGTGCATCTAGGTCCTAAGCTTAATCTCAGCCACGAGCTAGACACAAATATGAATTGAGTGTAAAAATAAAGTGATGTGGCCAGCGATAAAATAAGGTAAGTAGAATGAGATTAGATTAGTGTTTGTGGCTGGAAATAAGCAAGGGACACTTAGTTCAGCTAGAAGTGAAGTAATGAAATGAAGTTACCCCAGGAAAACAGTTAAATAGTGAAATAGTGGATCTAGGGCATCGACAAATACTTGTTTTAGAATGCTTCTAGCAATGAATAGCTTGATATCTAGTGATGAGAAGACAATTAGAACCAAAATCAAGACTACCCAGAACCCCTAACTCGCCCAAGCAGGCAAAAGAGAAAAATGCCCAAGGTGGGTGTTTTTGCTAAGGAGACCAGTGCCTAAACTACGGGTAAATGGAGTTGGAAATGAATGAAACTTAAGGATTAGGCTTTTAATAGTATTTCATTAGTGGGTTTGCAATAAAAACGAATTCTAACGGTGAGAAATCTAGTTATCAATTTTTAGGGTTTTCTTTAATGATTTGTAGCCTAGCATTCACAATGGAAATGGAAACTAGAGAAACAAGCTGAGATTGCCTACCTGAAGCATTGGAGAAGAAGAGTTCGATGATGAGCACAAATTCTGAAGTCCAAGTATCGAGCAGCTGAGCGCTTTCCTTCAACATTTGGAGCAGCCAGTTGACCAAGTGTGCCCCTATACCTGCCAAAGAGAGAGCTAAGTTAGAAACTATGGCAAATAACAAGGATAAATTAGCAAATAAACGACAAATAATGAAAGGAAATAAGATAACAAAGTAAGTTTTACTCCCTTTTGTTGAAATCCCGAAGAGAAAGAGCAACGTGGAGCTGCCAGGCTCAATGGCTGCGTCCCCCTTCAAGTGGTCGATTCACCTGCAGTTTGTCCAAGGAAATGGATGGAAATGGCGCACAAATACTCAACAATGCATCAGTAACAAGCTAAGAGTCATCATCTAAACACTCAATCACCATGTACACAAGAAGATCGAAAGAAATGCTTCTCTATTCACAAGTCACAAGTTTACAAAAATGCCAAGAGACTCTACAATGGAGTGAGCTCATTCTCTTATAGAGATGACTCAAAACCTAGCTTCATTTCCCCCCAAAACCTATGGCTGGGATTGACTTTCCCAATCACCAAATCGACGGTGGAGATGAGGTCATGGAGGGGGTGCGAATTGCCCAATGATAGTGCACAAGTGGAGAGGGGGGTCCCCTTGTGGGGCCCCTACAATACATAAGGTGATTTTTGGGGGGTGTCTATAGGATGTTTTATACCCCAACTCAATACAATGAGGTCCCACATACCATAACACATGAAAAACGAATTTGCCAAGTGAGGAAAAACACCCCCCATGGGAAATTCGACCCACCTAGTGAGTTGGCCCAATGGAGGGACCCACAACCAAAAATACCATGCCAAAACATTACCAATTTACCTTAGGAATTACCCTTCTATTTGCCAACCATTGATTTTCACCCTTTGCTATAGTTGCCTTTGTCAATTTTTGATTTTCCATATATTTTATTGTTGGTTTATACTGCTGAAGATGTAATTTGGGATTTTGACCCATCTAAAGTGCCCGGATTGCCGAACCGTCTGCTGCAATGTGATCGTGGACCCCAAAAATAGTAGGAATGACCACTCGAACGACCCCGATCCATCACTTAGGCATTATTTGCCCAAAATCCATGATTTTTAATTAAAACATGTCATTAATGACCAGTAATAATTAAAAATCTCACAAACACCTCGATCTTTTTGCATTCTGTCACTTGGAAGCTCATATGGGTCCCCTGTAGATAATAATTGACCAAAATCGAAATTCCGGTTGCAACATTTTTTTTCGGGGCCATTTTTGGCCTGGTCAACCTAGTTTGACCAAGTCAAATCTGGTCAACAATGGTGCTAGCTGAATACCTATATGCAATCATGGAGTGAAAGGCTTCTTTATACAAGTTAGTACATTACTAAACAATATGATAATAATATGGTGATAAAAAACTGCATTAAATCTCAGAAAATACAAGGCCCCAGGTGAGGTGGGCCCACCATATCCAAAAAGACTCAACTGCTATGCACAACCTATAGACTTGACCACCTAGCTGACTTTGGGTGATGTGGAATACATGGCGAAGGATAAGGGATGACAAGGATGAGGATCATGTGACCTTTTGGATAACTCGGGGAAAGCGTGGTCCACTGAGATAAGTATACCATGACAAAACACGGGAAAGGGCGGTGCCTCACAAATGGGTATAGTGCAAGGAAACCGCCACTGGTCATTTAACAAGTATCTCACAACTCACATCCGTGCCCGAAGACTCTGTGAGGTTCTTTTCTAGAGCCGCCAAACTAGGTGTCCGACAAACCGTAACTTGAGACTCTAGGGGGCAATCTTGAGCTTGTCCCTTGCTCCCTCTCACCTCCTTGCCCCGCAGGACTAGGTGAGGAAATAATCACTACGAATGCTGACATGTATGGCTGATCTGTGTCCATGTGTGTTTATAAACACATTGCATGGATTTTACAATGAGTTTCATACTTAGCCCTTTTTTGGCTAGATTTACATTTACAAAAAGCCTTTTTGGCTTGCTTTACATTTCTTCATTTCTTCAATTTACATCAAGGCCCTTTTGGGCTACATACATATCTCAATAGATATAATCATGGTGCTCATACTGCAAAGTAATGGGGGTGAGCAATACATGCTTCAATGACCAATGGGGAACACTCGGTGAGGCTACACAATCCTAATTGCATTGCAACATCGGAGGCAACCGACAGGAGCAAATTCCAGGTTTGAGAGTGCATCTTACACACTAAAGAGCCGAGGCACAATAGATAGGGAATCATGGAATACTCAGAGATCAGTGGGGAAAGAGATCCTCCAAGTCACAAATCGGAATCCAAGTCGGGAAAGTACATCATGTATGAGTCGGATGGATGGAGAAGGTGAAGGTGGATCCAAGTCAGCTGCCTAGGGGGACTAAATGACCAAGTCTATACCAAGAGTAGGGGTGTAACCCGGTGTGCATATAACAGGAGCCTACTAGGAAGGGGTGGACTAACATCACCAAGGGCCCAATCACATATCATAAAAATAGCTAGATCACCAAATCAATCATCATATGTAGAGTTAGTGTACTATCATGTATAAGCAAGTCTAAGCAACAATCATGAGCAATATATATCAAATGCAATACCTGCCACACCATATACCTGCTGCTGAGGCTATCTCTGAACTGGATCTCTGTTGAATCCGGGCACAAATAGTAAACCAACAATACTCTGTGATAGTCTCAATCAAAACAAGACTAGGCAACTGTCTCAATGGGCTCATATCAAACCCTGGCATGGAAGGGTGACCCTGTGGTAAATGCTAAGTAGCATGTCTGCACCACTGTACAACCAATTGTCCCCTCTGATACATCCGCTCGGGGCAATTCTAACAAAATTGTGTGCCTCCTCTGAAGGCATCGGATCTCTGATCTAGAAAAAAAAGGTACTGTGCAATCCTCGGCCGTACAGTCTGCAGTATGGTAGCTCCAGCTAACATAAATGTGATAACAAGTTGGTCTAAGCATGGTCCTTTTATAAAAGACTTGGCTTACCTTAGGTTTGGCTATCATGTGGATACTTGTTATCTCACAACTTGTAGTTGTCCTTAAAGGTATCTCGTTCGGGATGGTAGAGGAGATGGACAACTAAAGAGGTGACCTAAGAAGTGCAACGGTTTCCAATGCAAGCTGGGTGTCACGGATAACCGAGGCACACTTCACTTTAGATCATGAAAAATCAATACCAAGGGGGAGACCCTAGCCAAGGCTAGCTAACACAAAGGTTCCTATGGAAATGTGTAAGTTAGGTTACGGAAACCAATGCGTGAGGATTAAGTGGACCAAAGAGTTAAAGATGTGGTTGAAGAGGCTTAAGAAGTGACAAGTGTTTCAACCAATGAATGGCTAAGGCCACTTATGAAGGCCAAATGGATAGATCTAACACCATGAAAATACACAAGTGGCGCCCACTCCTTCAGAAGTGGGAAAATGGTCCAAATGGGGCCCACTTGGTCAAATTAGGGGTGAGATGGCACTAAGTGGATGAGACAAGGTAGATCTATGGATCTAAGGCAAGATATTCAACACCCACATATGGGATCTAGGAAAAGGCCACTAACCTAAGGAGTGTGAATTGCCCAAGGGAGACTAGTGCCTTTAGATGGAGGGGCAAATGGAGTCCAAATTATGCCAAAATGTAGATCGGGGTAGTTAAAGCAATTATCAAGGTGGGTTTAGGATGGCATGCCCAAAGATGACCTAGATCTTCATAGATCTAAGATTCAAATTGCATCACCCATTGACCCAAGTGGGGCACAACCCTTAAAATGAGGAATGGAGCCCACAAGGCAAAAATCAAAGGGGTGAAGCACTAGGGGTAGGTTAACAAGGTGGATCTATGCAAATTAAGTGGGATCTCACCTACCCAACTCTTGGAACTAGCCCCAATAGCTTCCCTCAAGGAATGTGACTTCCCTCAAGGAGGCTAATGTGCCTTGGAAAATGTGTCAAATGGAGGCCAATCCACACCAAACTATAGATCCGAATTGCTGTGGATGCTATAGAGGTGGGTTTTCAATATTTTCCCCAAAGGCAAGCTAGATCCAAGTAGATCTAGAAAAAAGTGAAAAATGAGGGTTTTAATCAATTAGGGTTTTGCGATCTAAGAGAGTAGATGAATAGGATAGCAAAAATTCATACCTCATGGAACATACCTGGAAAATGAAAATGGAAGAGGCTTGAGACGAAGATTACTTCCCACAAAGATCAAATGCCAAACTTGATGAAGCCCTTCTTGCCAACGGTTTGCCTCCTTCAACCAAATCAGCCTCCCTATTCCTGTCAATCAAGGACACAAAGATCAATCAAAAATCAAGAATGGAAGTAGATGCAAACAAAGAGATTAACAACATGAAATTGTTGGTACAAAGAGAAAACAACTCCCTGTCACCCAAAACGTCCTCTTGAAGCTTGAAGGGTAGGCCTCCCCACCAATTCACACTCCTCAAGCATTCCATGTTAGTTGAAGATAAAATCCAAGATGGCCACCAATATTTGTCAGTGCAGAGGAAGAAGCATTTACAATCACCACAAGCATTCCAACTTCAAGATCCAAGATGCCTAAGAAAGTATTTTTATTCCAATGGCCAAGAGCCAAAAATCTCTAGATAGCTTTTACAATAGGGGGGTCTCCTTATATAGGATAATAAAGACCAAAACCCTAAACCACAAAACCACTTTTCAATACAACAAGTGAGTGGTTGAGATCAAAAGATCAAACATAATAATCAATGGCTAAGATGAGCCTACAATATATCACATGGATCACTCAAAGAGAGGGTGATGTCATCCCTCAAAAAGACTAAGGAGGGTGATGTCATCCCTAAGAAGGGGGTTAAAACACATGGGCCCACCTAATAAGACATGGACATGACTCAAGAAGCTCATGGTGGGGCTAGGAGGCATCAATCCTTACTAGCTCATCCCCATGGCACATTAATATAAAATAATTTAATAATGTGACTATGACATGTCCAAATAATACAAATGATCAAATTCTGTCTCCAAAACTAAGAGAGACATGCAGTAAAAAGCCTCTTGTGGCCACTGTGGACCCCACTGACTGATGCTGACTGATCTGGAAGATGGGGGGTTCACCTTGGAAGACCTCTGAGAAGACCAAGTGCCAAACCTTGCGTCAATTGCCCAAATCGAATTCCTCAATGACCCTTTTATTCCATTTTTTATCCCTCCGGAAAACCCTATAACTGCTCAAACTACCACCTGGGGTGCCTGCACTGCCAAACTGAGCCCCCCAGGCTGTCTGAAAGGGGGTATAATGGTAAAAACAAGTGGCTGGACCCCCCCCCCCTTCCCATACAACACCCTAGGTGAAACTGGCCTCCAATGCCTCTGTTGGATAGGATGGGAAAACATGCCCAAAACTGGTCAACAGGTGGATAACTGCATCTATCCCTGACAGAAGTGCCCGAAACTGAAAGATAAGTGTCTTATTGGATCCAGAAGACCCAAATCCACTGGAAATGTGTACTCATACACCATGGGTTGACCCGAGGGGTCAATTGTAGGGTCCACCATACTTGGACAGTGTATAATATGATGATATGGAAATAATAATAAAACCGTTGAACTGCATCAATCATCATCTGAGTCATATGTCCATCATATGGTATCATAAAAAAGAGTATGTGGGACCATCAATCATCATCCATAAGCATGCATGGTCTACATCATCATGGATCCCAAGAATGACCATGGTCAAACTATGTTTGACTAGGTCAAAATATATCCAAGGACAAGATTATATCAATAGACTAAGACATGTTCCTCTAGTCACACTCACAACTTAACTTAAAATACATCATCATTCCATGGCAGTTAATACATATAGATATTTTAATGTTATTTATACTTTACTTGCACAATAGCTCTAATGACAGGCTCACCCATTGGACATGGTCTAATTGCTAACTAAGGGTGAAGGCTAAGACAAGGTTGGGCAAAGGGGATGACTTGACCAAACTCAACCAAGTGACACTTTGGACGGGGAGAGGGGGGGCTACACTATGTGCCGGACAAATAACAAGGGGAGGGGTTGTGCCTCACAAATGGTTGTTTAGAGAGTGTTTATTCAACTTAGGCATCATGTCTACTGTTGTCCGCCGAGATGCACACCAGCAGCAGAAATTTTCTGAAAGATGTCTCCCTCACTGGAAGTGGAGAGAGGTGTGGCCTTGGGGGCAAGCAATGAGCCAGGTACTGTCACCTGAATCCCAGCTCCTCTGTTTAGGCTAACTCCTAACGAAGCCAAGGGGGGTAGTCCCTACAAAGAGTTAACTATGGCTCAATGTGTTTTAAATGATTTTTGGTGTTGTGATGCGGATGGGTGTTGTTTAGGAGTTTTTTGAATAGATCACAAAATACTTTAAATGGAACACAAGATAAAAAGCAATCCTCGTTGCAAAACAAGATTACAAGATAAAAAAAAAAACCACTTGATAAATTAAAGCAAGACAACCATGATAATGTAAATGCTCCAAATAGATAAATAAAAATAATGACAAGGACCAATGCCTTATGGAGTCAAAATAGTCTTAAGTGCCTGGGTTGCTTGATATAAGAGTTCAAAGTGGTAGTGTTTGTGAGATCGTTTTGCAGTTTATCTTGGTAAATTAAAGATTTTATTGGTCTTGATTATTAGGCTAAGAACCAACAAGGTAATCAAAAGTCCGGAAAGGCATACTTTGAGTAGCTATCCACGGTGATCTGACGGACCGTCCAGTTATCAAGGAGTAAGTGTCTAATGCCTTAACTACTCCGAAGTCTGAACAACGGTATGTTTCCGGCTCCACCTCCCAGAATAGCACTTTCAAGTATAAATCGAAGACAACGCCGATTCGTTGGTTGTGGGGACAAAATTTTATTATGTGATAGAAGTTTTATCAAATCTAACACCTTTCTGAGTACTAGCCCAACCTTTTCAGGTTGGCAGAGCATACGGGTGTCAGATAACAACCAAGATAAATTAATTAATGGGGGTGTGAGTTGAAGTTTTTATTATTATTGAAAACACACAGTTCCACCCTCCGATAGAGAGCGCTCTTGACTTAGTCTTAAGACCAAAGTTCAAGAGACTTTAATTACTCTAAATGCCTAATGCAAGGGGAATGCAAGACTATTATGTTCTCCGATAGAGAGTGCTCTTGACTTGTGTTATTTCAAGTTCAAGAGACTTTGTTCATTGTTAAGATAGAAGCAGTTATAAATGGGAACTCATAGAATAGCTCAACAAATGACAAAAATGAAATAAATTGAACAAGTGAAAGAACAACTACTTGCAAAATGAAAGACTAAACAAGATGCATAAAATAAATTAGGCCAAATCTAACAATTAGCTAAGAAACAAATAACGAAGTGGGATCAAACTCTGAACAAGGTCGACCGCTAGAACCGCTAGTCCCGAAAACTTTCCAGCTAGCTGGATGTCCGTAAGGATACTAACGGGGAAAGAGAAGTAACCACAAAACTATGTGGCCCTGCCGATACTATCTCAAGTCAAGACTTGGAAGAGAACTAATCTAAGTACAGAAAGCAGATTTTAATCTAAGAACTGAAAATAAAACTAATCTAAGCATGCATGAACAAACTTCCCCAAATGGGGAAGAAGAAACTAAGTGTGGGAGGCACTATCCCACCTAGCCTTTTTATTACTTGGGTTACAATTGCCTTAGGAAAAATCCTTGAAAGGTTTAAGTGAAAATGAAACTAGCTCTTAAGAGCCATTACAAAGGATAGTGAATGGTATATTCGTGTATTGAATCTTCCTTGTATTTTATTGAAGTTCTTGTTACTTTGGGCTTGGATCCCTTCACTTCAACTTTTTCAAACTCCTTTCACTTTCAAACACCTACAACAAAGATCAAACTCAAGGCACCCTTTAGCATTAATAAAACAAAAATATGAGATTTGCACTAAGCATGAACTATAAAAATGAATGAAAGACGATGCAAATCTAACTTTTAATGAGATCTACAAATGCAAATATTAACAATAACTTGAGTGCAAATCCTACTATGAAGTGCAACTAGCTAACAAAATAAGGAAAACTAGATCTAACAATGCCTAACTATCAACCTTCCAAAGCATAAAACTACTACAAACTAACCAAACCTTAAAGTCTCCATTCGTTTTTGTACTTTTATGTGATTTTAGGGCACCTTTTGAAGGTGGACGAGAGGAAGAAATGAAGGCAAAAACCAAGGGAGATGAAGGACAAGGGAGAAAGTGACGAGAGCTAGGTGGACGAGTGCAAATGGGGAGAAGGAAAGCAAGGGAAAACGAAGAGGACAAGAAGAGGTAGGAGAGGAGAGACGAGAGGATGAAGGGAAGAAAGACGAGATGATGGGGGGAAGAAAGACTAAGAGGAAGACAAGGGGAAGAAGATGGAGAAATGGCAAGGAGAGAAGGAAAAGATGAGAGCAAAGAGAGATGGCAAAAACGAGAGCAAGGATAGATCTAGGGTGAGAGGAAAAAGGCTAGCATATCAAGGTAAAAGAATTCAAGGAGAAAGTGGAAGGTTTGAAGAAGTAAACCCTTAGGATCCAATAACCAAAGTAGAAGTTTGTTGAATGTTTGATGGGAGAAGCAAGATCCTCCTGTTCTTATGCTTATAAAACTCAGAGTTCTTTGGCCATGGGTAGAGTGAAGGAGAACCTGCAAAAATCTTAAACCTTGGAGGATACCTGCAAGTCACATATGCTCAAGCGAAAAGAAAAGATATATAGATGCATGTGCTAGATTGTTAGCCTTCTAGAAATATAAATCAAAGCTTAATATTCCTAAGCATATGAGAAATTACACAATATCACCTCGGAATTGGGATGATGCATGGCCACCAAGAGCCTCCACGAATTGACCTCCAAAGTCACAATTTTATTAAATATGAATCAAGTTACAATTCCTCCATAGTTTCTTTGCTAAACAATCCATCTTGAATGAGGAGCCAAGCACCTCATTATATACAAAATACAAGCTCACTAAGCCCAAATTCGAATTTGGCATAAGGAGAGCCAAAATCTCAATCAAAGGCAACTCGAATTCAATCAAATCATGGCTTGGAGTGACATCCAATAGTCAAGCACTGAGTTGTGGTTGTTGGAAGTATCACTATCCAATGAGCATCCTCCAAATAGATTGACGTGAGCTCCAAGGGTAAATGCGTGAGTTTGAAGGAGGAGACGTGAGCTTCATGAGGGGAAAAACTCGATTTTGTTGGTGAAGGAGCTTGAGTCTTCCCATAATTTGAGGAATGCGCCTCCCTTACAATGAATGCAACCCCACCATACCACTCAACCAATGCCAAGTCATAAAATCGTGAGAGCTTAGCTGTACGGTGCTGATGGCCACGTGAGGGAGTAACAAATTTGAAAATCAAACTTTGTTTTAGTATAGCTTCATTACTCGAATGGTAGTCAAATGGTAGGCCACCACACTAGTTTGGAAACAACCCTCATACTCCATGCCAAAGGATGCCCACGTGAATGTATGCTCACGTCAATCCCCATGCGAAATGATTAATTCATTTTTTCCAAAGTTTGAATTTTATAACATGCCTTATATCTCCTAAGTAGTCGTACACCATATTAAAATCCACTTTAACCTTTAAAAAATCATTTTTTAATGCTTTTGGTCTTATTCGATTTTTGTCACTTAGTGAATTTTATCATTTTTTAGCCAAAATGATGCATTTTTAGCTAAAATTGCTCTTGGGGTGACGTAACTGCCCGGAAACTGAAGAATGAAGGTGTCAAGGTGAAGAGGATGCTATGAGCGTCAAAATGAGCCTCCCCATGCCAAATTCCGCCTCAGGATGAGGTTTTATCACTTTTTGAATTTTTTAATTAAACCATTAAAAAATGGTCTAATTTATGAAAAAATTTATTCCTCTCGGAATCCAACGAAACTCCTAGGGGACCTAGTGCATGTTTATACGACTCGGTCGAGATGGCTAACACGTAAAAAATCCTAGACACAAGACTCTAATAACCACCTTAGGTTTTGACCACCATGGGAAATACACCAGCTTTGGATGTTTGAGTGAAAAACTCAGGGATTATACGCCACTGATGAGTAGCGCATAATTCCTAAGGAAAAAACACTCTAGAGTATCTCCCAAATGGCTAAACCTACGGATAGCCGAGTCTTTTATAAAAGGACCCCGTTTAGACCAACTTTTTACATTTTCCCCATGGGGGTGTGAACATGCAGTTATTACAATAGGGGCAAAACTGCCCTAAAAATGACTTCTGAACTTCTGAACACTGGCGATGAACATGAACCATGTTCAATAAACTGGCGGCTCACGAGAAATTCAGCTATTGTACAAAATAGCTAATAACATCTACATCAAGTTGATCCAAGCTCATTAGGATCATTCATTTCATTTCATGGCATTTTTGGCCTACATAACCCCTCGGATTTCACATGTGCTAAGAAGCACAACTAATCGCAGCTTGCATCCGGGGCATGTTTGTACATATACAAGGTCAACAATAATAGATATAACTTTGAGTAACCATTGCTTTTTGGGACCTTTTCTATACTCTTCGAGGAGTAATTTTAGCAGTTCATCGCTATAGTCTTTATTCACGTGTGTTAAGAAACACATTCTAGAATTTTAAGTTCACAGGCTTTCATAATGCATTTCCAATATAAGTAGTAGTGCCAAACATCGGGACAACCGACCATAATGATTTAGGCCTACAATCCAAATCACCAAAGGCAAGTTCTGTCACCAACTCAGAGCTGAGACACAAAACAAACATGGATGCGGTCCAACGCAGAGGTAGCAATGGAGAAGTCCTCAGTATCAAAAAGTCAAGAAGGCAAATCAAAGGTAAAAGCCAAATTAGGAAGGTCATGGATGGATGGAGTCAAATGAAAGTGGTGCCTAAGCTAGCAAACAAGAATGCCAAGGAAGACCATATCTATGCTCATAGGAGGGTAATGAAACCGATGAGTATTGTCAAAAAACCTAAGTGTGCAAGTAATACATCCATTTCATATTTTATAACATCATCCAGATATTTCATTTTATTTAAATAGTACTGCCACATCATGAATCATATACCAAGTCAATGCTATGAAGATGACTAAAACAACAAGATAATAATCCAAAGTCAATAATCAAAAGTCCACAGGTCATATCACATCATAATAATCATCAATAATCAACTGAAACACTGCTGCAATAACATCACTGGGCACTGAACTGAAACTGTATGGAACAAAGGGTCACATCGGTCATCAAATCTAAGCTCTCAAGGCTTAGCCTTGGCACAAGGTCTAATAAAAGTCTGATACAATATACTGCTCTGATCATGAATGATCTCAAAATATAAGCTCATCATAACTGATCTCTGTAAAAGCAAAGCTCTGAAATGTGCAGATATCTGCTTAGCAAGAATAGTAGCCCAGCTACTATGGTGTGATAGCAATACTCTAGAGTGTTTTTTCCTTAGGAATTATGCGCTACTCTTCAGTGGCGTATAATTCTTGAGTTTTTCACTCGCACCTCCAAAGCTGGAGTATTCTCATGGTGGTGGCAAACTCATGCGCCATTCAACCACGAATCACTCCATCGTTTGTGCCCTCACGCCCTCTCCTTAAAGCTTTCGCCCTCTCCTCTTGTAACTCTATAAAAGAAAGGTTCTTGCCCATCATTCATGGTGGATTGCAAGAAACCTATGCTGAGATTGTAATGCTATTTGCTTATATGTTTTTGGAATAAAAGTGGAAGACTTTGGAGGTCCATGGGTGCAAGTTTCCATATGGTGAATGCATGTTTAAATCGTTGAGGTGATACCCTTCTAATCTATTTCTCTCTTATGCAAGTGTAATATTGTGATCTAGCTTAGAAGACTATAATTCTAGTCCATAGAATAATAATTTGTAGTCTTCAATTTGATTATTTGTGTGAAGTTTTCCAAGATCTTAATGAGCAAACTATATTAAGTTGTACTCATGTTGATTGAATCTTGGTTTATTTAGCACACTAGTTTTTTATCTCACTTGCTTTGAGTTGTTTGTAGATTTGCAGGATCATCAAGCATGAAGACAAGCTTGAGCTCAGTTGCATCTTGTTTGGCTTTATAACAAATTTTGGGATCTAATCTTCTTGTATTTGCAGGATCTCCAACTTCTCCTTCTCTTGCTCCAAAATTGAGTTAAAGGGCTCTTTCTTTCACCCTCTTAAATCAAATTACTAAACCTTTTCTTCCCTCTTGTTGGTTACCAAAAGCGAGTTGCTCTAGCTTCAAGGTTCAATCTTTTATGCATTCGCTCTTCAAGTGCAAGTAGGTTCAAATTTCAAGTTTGTATCATGTAAGGCCTATTCGCTCTTGTTCTTTAAAGTAGTTCAAAGTTTAAAATTTTTCATCTTTTATAGATTTACTTTCTAGCATCTAGATCTGATTTTTAAAGCTTTCATCTTTAGTATCTAGATCTGATTTTTAAAAGCTTTCAGCCTTTATTGATCTAGTTTGTGTTTATTTGTTTATATACTAACAATTATAATTCTTTAACTAAGTCTTTGTTCAAAGCTCTTATCTACAGAAAAGCTAGAAGGCAAAGCAAAAAGCCCAAAGGCTAAAGCAAGCAAGAGGAGCAAAGCAAAGTTCCTAAAGGGCACAAACAAATTCTACTTTCCCCCCTTCTTCATCCCCTTTCTATCATTGTGCCTTCAGAAGGAGAATTAACAACAATCATTTGTACAAATCATAAATAAAGAGCAAGTGGAATTACGGCTCCCACACCCTTCTTCCCCCATTTGGGGGAAGCCTGTATCGCCCTTTGATTGTCATTCATTTGCTTTATATCTGCAAGAGTATAATAGAAGGTTAGATTAGTCTCATTTTTATAAACTGCTAGATTAGTTTCAAGTTTGTAGCTTTACTTTAGTTCATTTCAAGCTTTCATCTAGATTTTATTGCTTTGATATAAACTGCTAAAAAGAACAAAAAGTCTCTTGAATCTCACTGAAAAGTGGATCAAGAGCATGCAAATTTTCTTGAGTTTACTGCTTGCTGGTTTATGTTAACATTTCAGTGGTTTTCACTTCTAGTCGGTTTTGCATAGGCTGAAAGTTACTTATGAAATTTTTTTCAACAATTAAACACGCTATAAAATCATACTAACAGACAGAAAAACAATTTTTAACATGCACACCGTAAAAGATAGAGACTCAAAATTTTTTGGCAACTGTGCCTTGGAAAAACCCCCACGGGGAAAACCAGAGAGAGAGAGAGAGAGAGAGTTTATTATTTCTTCAGTAAATCTCAATACATCAATTTTATAGCAGAAATGTACTTATCTCCACCATGAAATTTCACCCAGAAAATTATCTTGAAATCTGTGCACAAACTGCTGCCTCGATTTCTGTTCCTGAGTGTTGCCTCGAATTCTGTGCCAAACACTATCTTGATTTCTGTGCCTACCCTACCTCGATTTATGTGCTAACTCTTGCCTCGATTTCTGTGCCCACTCTTGCCTCGGTTTCTGTGCCAAAGTACAGTCTCGAAATTTGTGCAAAAACATTCTAGAAATGCATGTAGCAAGTATAGTCCGTACGGACTGAGAAAAAGTGCAAAAGAATTATTCTGGAAAAATGTGCCCAGAAACACTCTAGAAACCCGTGCCCTTTCTTGAGAAATGTGCCCAGCATTAATGCATTGAAAACCATGCCATTCTTGGGATGTGTACCCAGTTGATTGTCTTGGATTTCGTGCCCAGAATCACGTTGCTGTACTTTCCTTGATTACTGTGCCACTCATAAATGCCTCCACGAACAGACTCGAAATATGTGCCCTCTCTCAAGTTGAAAAACAAGTGCCTCAATTCTCGTGCCAATGATCTCCTCTAATGGTTGCCTCGAAGTCCGTGCTCTCCCTCAGCTATGTCTCTTCTCCTCTCTCCAGTCTAATAAAAAAAGTGAAGTGAAATTGTCTCCCTCGTGCTTTTTGATCAAACCCTAGGGTTTCCTAAATCCAATGGATGAGATAGATTTAGATCTACAGTTGAAATTAAATGCTCCATTTATTTCTCATAAATAAATAATTTCACTCACCCACTTAAATTTATCAAAAAGTGACTTTCATTTTATAAAGTCTCATTAAGTGCATTTAATGTGAGGGTCACCCTTTTCCCCCTTTCTAATTGACTTAGGAAAATGTCACTTGGGGAACACTTCCTTAGGTGCAAAAACTAACACTCCCTCTTACCAAGGAAGGTGTTTTGCACCACTCCCAACTTGTCTCTGAAGAAGACAAACTTGCCCCTCCCCAAAGATTTCGTCAGGATATCTGCTATCTGCTCATCAGTGGAAATATACTGCAACTCAACTGCTCCTCTCTAGACGTAGTCTCGGATGAAATGGTACCTGATCTCATGAAATGGTAGCCTGCTCAAAGCACACATGAATTGTTGAATTTGAAGACACCGCTAATGTATCTACGAACTATTGATGCCAAATCAATCAAGATGAGATGAACTTTGGATAAGTTGATCTTGATCACAAAATGTACTCACGAGTCACAAATGACCTGAAACTTAACACTGAATTCACCTATTGCAAATGCATTGTTAACATCTCTAAAGGAATGTAATGCTTGACACTTGTTCTTATGATTGGTATACTTTGCACATTAAATTTGAAAGGAATATTCACTATGTTGCATGGGGACCCTTCCCCCCCAAAATTTCCTACATTTCTTGCGTTCCCGCGTTCTGGGGACTTTGGAACTCCTTGGAAACTTCCCCAATTCATCGAGGACTCCGTTGGGGACTTGGGGACTTTTGAGCCGTACCATAAACGTACCCATCAAAATCGGAAACTTCTTTGGAACGTCCCCAACCAATCAGGGACTCTTGGACGTCCCTTGACCTGCACAATTAAAATAAAAATAAAATTAAAAAACCAAAAAATTAAAATTTTAATTAGAAACCTTACCTAACACCCCCCTAACCTAACCCTCCCCCTATTCATTTAACCCGCAGCCCCCTCCTATTCTCTTTTCTACTCTATCCTACGTTCCTAACCTACACTCTAACTCACTGCACCCGCATAACCCTTTGCTCTACATATCACTCCAACACTCCAACACCTACATAACCCTTTTCTCTATGGTTCTACCCATCACTCCCTGCGTCGCTACTTGCTAAGTCGGCTCTCGTATATAGTCCCACGCGCAACTCCCCTGTTAGCGGCTCCCCTGCCTGTAATCCCACGTGTGCCCCTCTCAGCTTGAAGACCACAGCTCACGGCCCCCTTTTGAGTCTCAGGCTCTCAGCACATGCTCAAAGTTTGATTTTATGGCTCAACATAGGCTCACACTCACAATGAGTTTGCCCCCTCTCAGCCATAACACAATGCACAGCACAGGTATTTCATATTTTATATCTTACATTTTATTTTTCATTTTTTTGGTAAAAATCTCAGCACTTGCTATCATAGTTTTATAAAATTATAATTTAGTATCTACAAATGTCAAATTACAAATATAAATTTATTTGTTATTTAAATTTCAAAATGATTCATCATTCGTGTACACAATGTTGTAAAATTTTAAATTTTTGTTATTGTTTTAACTTTCATGTTTTAAGTTACTGTTTAATAGTTACCTTGGAAGTTAGAACTATTTGAAGTTTTTGGTTTTAGATCTTAGGCATGTATCTCGAGTCTTCACTATTTAGTTTGACAATGGACAATGATGATTGGACAATACTCTATATTTCCTTTTCTAATTTGGATTTCATAATTAGTTCGACTTTTTATTTCAATATTTTTTAATTTTATATATATATATATATATATATATATATATATATATATATAATTGCCGTCCCCAACCTGCTGTCCCCTGAAAAATTGGGGGTGCGCTCTAGCTGTCCCGGAAACTCGTCCCCACGCCCCCACATCCCCCCGTCCCCGAGGCCAGTGCAATATAGAATATTCACCTTACATATGTGAAACAAAGAACTCAGATAGAGGGCATTCTAATCTTTTCTTTAAAGTATTCTGAAAATATGTTGAACTTGAAAGCTTCTGCTAAACATGTACTCTGATTCTAATGGTATGGGAGGTTTGTAA
The DNA here is from genome assembly GCA_027924585.1 of Larix kaempferi. NCBI lineage: Eukaryota > Viridiplantae > Streptophyta > Pinopsida > Pinales > Pinaceae > Larix > Larix kaempferi. The sequence goes on from BSBM01000770.1 coordinate 5,233,720, forward strand.
CATTCTCTTGTTTTAAATTGACATCAACTCCATAAATTTTTGGATAGGGCCTATAATTTTCATTCTGTGTACTGCCTATAATTTTCATTCTGTGTACTGTTGTTTGTAACTTTGTCCTAAAATACACAGTTTATTCTGTTGACTTCTACTACCTATTTTTGGATTACTGCCAGAAAGATATGCTTTTTAATTTTACATGTGCATATCGATGTAATTCTATGTTCCAGTGTTCCTGTGTAATAATCTCTGCATATTGATAATTCCTCCTGGTGAGTGGTACACTCTCTAGTTGTTGACTTATTGTTCTCACTACGATCGTTATCATTTAATCATGGGTTGTCTATTTCTAAGCCAATTGATTGTGCAAAGCTGTCATGATTAGGTGCAGACTGTGGAAGGATTCAAGAATCTTGAAATTCCTGCAGGGACACAACCAGGTGAAGAGTTAGCCATGCGAAACATGGGTGTTCCTAAGCTTAGAAATCCTTCAGCACGTGGTGATCACTTGATCGTAGTGAATGTTTCCATCCCCAAAAATCTCAGGTTGGCTTGTTTGCTTTTGTTTGACATTCTTTCATATGCAAATTTTGTTTACATTTGTATATATTTTTGGCTCCCTTTAACACCTTTATTTGCTTAGCCATGAATTCAATGGTCAGAATGGTTCTACCAGAGTCCAATAAATGGCTATTTGTTAGAGGCAATATTGCTCTAAAGCTATACCAGGCAAGGATGCCCCCTAGATCCTTAATTGTATGTTGTTAGAGCAGAATCACAGATGTGTTAGGCTATCTTCTTGAAGATGGTTGGGTGCGAGCGCAAGTTAAGTCATTCTTCTTTTAGATGGTGATTACTCAATGTTCATTTGTTCATAACACCAATCTTGTCACAAAACTCAGTCAAACAAACCTCTCTTGAAGGAACAATGTGATGTTTGGACATCTTTGTTAAAGCAACGGGGACATCTGAAGAAAGATGAAGGCTCTTATTATTTTGAGGGAGGACTTTCCAGATTGGCTCGTCAAAAAGTAGAAGATTATTGAGCCAAGTTAGATTATAAGATACTTGGGTAATATCCCTTTGTAATTGATGTGTCTTCGAAATATCTATGGGATTGGGTCTTAAACAAGTTTGAAAGCAAGCCTCTAAGATGGTTCTCCCAAGATATTGCTGGCAGGTGGAATCAATATAACAAATAGAACGTTGGCAGTGGGTATGTTTTCTCCTCACCCTTCTCTGACAGGAAGCTGGAAATTATTCTGAGACAATTGTTATGGAGGAAAGAGGGAGGGAAAGAGACCTTCCACTTGTATCAAGGGGCATATGTACTTTGATAATTGATGCTAGATGGGCTTGATGTTATCACTTGAAGATGTCCCTTGGAAAAATTAAATTCCCAAGGGAGGTTGAATGACCACTTGGGAAAAGTAGCACTATCACTAATACTCCTCCTCTCTCTTGGTAAGTAGTGCATGCTAGTTCTAAGGGGGTATCCCAAGTAAACACATAGAACTTGACATTCAGATTTAACTGTGCCAAATCCAATGGGTGATGGAGAAGAGCAAAGAAAAAAAAGTTAGCAAGGCTATCCTAAATCAAATGTTACTAACCTAAAGAACCTTTCAAATGAATCAGAAAGCAAAGAGAGCATTTTGCTTCTCACTCTAAACCAACTTTGTAAGCCAATCAAACTAGCTTTTCATTAATCAGAGACACTGGTGCATGATTCTGATACAAATCAAGACAACTCTGCCCCAGGAAACTTGAGGGGACTTAGAGAATAGTCACTACTCAAGATCTTGTTGACCTAGGATGAAACCCTAGAGTAGCTTTAAGACTTAGCTTGCAAGATAAGAAGAATAAAAGGAGGCTAGAAGAAGAAGGATAGACATTAAGCACTGATGATTTACTCTTCTCCTTGCTTCTTCTTTTATAACTGAGGTTTGACATATTCTTGACATCTTTTCAAAATAAAAACCCGAGTCCAAATATTGCTGCCATAGAAGGGTAGTGGATCAAACCCTATAGGCATGCTTAAATGGGTGGTTTGATCCTCACTCAACTTGAGATAATCATCAAAGAGAAAAAGCACAGAGGGCAGAAGTAGAACTTCTCCAATGACACACAAAAGGCTGCTCAAAATGGCACTCGTGGCTCAACCCTTTTCCAAAATAGAAACACATTCATAAGGGATGGACCTTCTAACCAAGGTGCCCAAGACCAGCCTATATAACCACTCCAAAAGTCAGCAAACAACTCTCCAAATAAAGTGCATAGAATCAGCTTGAGTATAATGACATAGTCCCTGAGTGATGTATTGGAATCCTCTCATAATTGCACATGATAAACATAGGAAGGGAATGTAACTTGAGCCGTTAATAGACCCCTTAAGAAAAGGACCACACAAGTGCCGAAACACAGCCTGTAATGACTAATAAAAGCCATTCTCAGATCCGTTTTTTATAACAGCTTTACAAGGACAGATTTGCAGTCTTATTAGGGATTCCCTCTTGTGCCGAAAGAGAGCTGGGCTGCTGGCCTAAAGTGAGGAGGACTACCACCGAGGTGACAATGGGTGATGTTCAAGTTTCCCTAGGGTTTGTACTTGATGATTGGACTATCTTTTGAAGTGCAGATTTTAGAGGTAACAGGACCACAAGCAAGAATGCTACTTTGTGGACTGTTATAACCTAGTGGTATATCAGAGAATTCCACTGAATCTTAATTGGATTGGAATCTTGCTTTCATAAAGATACTTGCATAAGGATCTTTTCTTTTGTACATGCATTTCTACAGACTACATGTGCAAATCTCAATTCTGTCATAGGATGATGTCTATATGTGTTTCTCAAGTATCACCCTCCATCCATGTTTTTCTTAAAAGTTAATAACTTAATAGCCAATCAAGATCGTGAAAAATGATGTTCATGTATAGACTTATATTGAAGTTGATAATGTGATTCTTGATGTTTCGAACGTAGATGAGCATTGAGATAGAAAGTTGGTGTGCATAGATGATGATAGAGTAACTTTGATGAAAGACATTGGAATCCTGTAAAATAAATTAAATATAGGGATTAGAAAATATGGTCATGAAAGTGATGTTTAAAACTTCAAAACCCACCCCTTTATAATGCAACGAGGCTCTGATATACAGGTACAACAGTGGTGTATTTTCAGTGTCCCTCTGAATGAAACATTGTATGGATCAACATAAGTTAATTTATTTAGCAGGAATAGTTTTAGGCTGGTATTGTCATTATTGTCTATACTAAATTACTAATGTCTACTGCATGCTTTACAGTTGGTCATAATCCATCATCAAGCTTAGGGCTTCACATTATTGTTTGATTATAGGATCAAAGTTTCTATATAAGTCATATGAAAGGTTGAATACTTCATCATCAAATTATCTTCAACATGTTTTTTGAGGTTGACCTGCCTTCAATAGGAAACAATCCTAATGCTTCTCTTTAAAACTGCATAAAAGTAGCAAAGGCTTCTAAAATAGAGTTAGACCACATTTGGATTTGACGGTAAAGTTTTAAACAGAAGATTAATAGAAGAGTTTTAGGATGGCATATTTGTTTGAGATTTGAAGTCCTAGCTTGCTCGAATTTTTTTTGGACATGCAACTTGTTACTCAAGTTTAACTGTAGAAGTCACGTTGAACCTTTTTCATTATGTTTCCATATATCCAAATTTGTTATTTTTTAAACATTTTTCTTGCTTAACTTTTTCCATGCAGTGATTTGGAGCGCAAACTTGTCGAAGAACTTGCACAACTCAATAGCTCTAGCAGATTTTTCTCAAACTTTTCCCATGGTAAGAATTCATATTTAAAAGATCTAAACAAGTTAAAATTCTGACTTTTATTACTACTATAATAGTAATATCTTCAAGTTTCCTTAATGTTTGTGTAGGTGGTGACCAATCAATTAAGGGGGAACAAAAGAATAAACTAAGGACAAATAGTAAAGTTAGTGCACAACAAAATGGTAAAGAGTCATCCTTTTGGGATTCAATCAAGAATATGGCAAGGTATGCTACAAAATGGTTCGACTTGCAAATTATGTTATCAACTAAATTTTTGTCTTATTTCTACTTATTGTCATGGAAAACTTTATGGGCTACTTTTGCCAAATTATTATTTTTGTACTATTTCCTTAATAATTTGTTTATTGGCAATTTGCTTTTAAAAGGTTAGCTAATTTCTTTTAGTAAATATACCTTCTAGGGATTATCTTTTTTATTTAACCTAAGTTACCAAGATACAGATACAGATATGGATTCGGATTCGGATCCGGATCTGGATTTTTTAAAACCCAGGATCCAGATACGGCCAGGAAGTGGCTAGTACAAAAAAATATAAAAACATAAAAAATAGAGTGAAGAATCAAAACTATTCAGGAAACACAAGAGTAGAACTATAAGTCATTGCCAAAAAAGAGAGTTTTCATGCATATTATTGTTAGCCATTCATGTACCATAACCGATAATTTGATAAGTTATAACCATGATTGATATTGATAATTTTAAAAACCATTTCAGCATGAACATGAAGCAGTTCATAACAATGTTTTTGTGAGCCAGAACCACATGTCCCTATCAGCAGGGAATAAAGTGGTTTTCTTGAAGGCTACGGCAAGACTACATAACAGTGCAGGTGAGGTGAGCAACAACATAGCACATAGAGATAGATCACCCCTTGATATGAGACCTTGACCATAAAGATATTTCAAATAAAAATGTTGAAAGCAGACCTTGATATATCAGAGTTCAAGAACAGATCTTGACATAAGGATAGATTAGAGCTTGAGCAGGAATGGGGTTTATGCTTTAAGCCATTTAAGTGTTTAGGGTATTTAAGTTTTTCATTAAAAAACAATTTTTCGGGGGATCAGTGGGTCATGGAAACACTGGAAGTTTTGGGATCCGTTTCCATGAATGATCCTAGGAGGATCCGCGGATCCTACACACTGGAGTGGTGGATCTAGTAGCATAGGCTTAACCCATTTGTCTTCTTAATGTTATTTCATGTTGCTATATTGTACTCAATTTTGTCCACTCTCTCCCACTCTATTTGGGATTTACATTGGTGAGCTAGATTCTTTCTTACAGGAGCACATCCAGGACGGCAACGGGTGCCTTCTCCACTAGATCTTGATTTCTATTCTGCTCTTCACTGACGACGTGGTCCTCTTGGCCTCATCACCGGAAGGCTTGTAGAGACAGTTAGATGCCTTGGCCCTCTTTTGTGATCTTTGTCAGTTGATGATCAACTTAGGTAAAACCAAGGTTACAATCTTCAATGGATCAAAGAGGCTACTCATTGATCTTCATTTCTTCCTCAGAGGGGAAGAGGTCGAGATCACTAGCACCTATGCCTATTTGGGGGTTCAGTTCACAGGTCCTCTTTTCATCCTACAACATGCTCTTCAATCCCGAGTTAATAAAGGATATGGCTCCCTAGCCCTTTTAGAGAGACAGTGTTTCAGACACCATTTTTAGGACTTCTCATCGAATATGTCTCTCATGGATATTCTCATCCGACCCACAATCCTCTATGGGTCTAAGGTGTGGGGGGCATGCCTACTTGACTGTGATTGGGCCTCAGCAGAGAGAGTACAGATCCTCCTTCCTCGTATCAATAGAGATGCAAATAGACAGTTCCTTAGCCCATCATGCTTGCAGAGTTTGGCACTCAACCTTTTCAGCTTAAGGCTATGTATAGTCTTGTCACTCTCTTACACCGCCTTCGGAGCTTTGCAGACACAATGAAGGGGCATGATTGGTACCGATACTTGGCCTATCTCTCTTTAGAGGCCATCGCCTTAGCCAACCCTTCAAGTCATTCTAAATGTTGGTTTGTGAGTGTTGCGGATCTTTTAGCATCTGTTGGTATTGCGATGGACCGATTTCCTCCTTTTGGGTATTCCTTGAATGTGCCTAGATGACTCTTTCCTACTAGACAAGAGATGAACAAAATCACTAGAGATGACATTTATTAACAATATGTGCAAGTCACTTGGATCAACCCTCTAGAGGGGTTATGTCCCAAGATGGCATTCTAGACTACACACTTTTTGGATATGAGGGGCAGTCTCATTGCTCGTCCCCCTTACATATTCCGCCATTGGGTGAATTCTCTTTGTATTCCTTTAGGCCAATTCAAAGTGGGCTCTCACCATCTTCAAGTAGAGACAGATCACCAACTCAAGCAATCATACATGATCTGCCAAGTATGTCACCTTTGAGAGGTTGAGACTGAGGAGTACTTCATCTTTCCATGCCCTATTTACTACAAGATCTGCGGGAGGTTTCATTGTCTTTTCAGGGACTTTCGTCTGACAGAGCTCTAGACTTTGACTAGTCTCTTTAGATACCCTGATCATAGATGTCTAGCTTTATACTTGCAAGAGGCTCTTTGGCTTCGCTCCTTCACCCTTCAACAACATTCTAAGTCAGGACCTGGCTCCATTCAAAGTATCACTTCCTTCTTTTCAATGCTTCCTTCCTCTAGGAGCACTAGGAGATAGACAGATGGTGGCACAGACCTTGATCGCTTAGTCAGGATACAACATGCCACCTCTACCTCTGACCAACACCAGAGACGGCGACAATCTCGACCCCATCGTGGCAGACAGACGTCTTCTTCCAGTTTGCAGCATCAAGCACCCTCCTCTAGGTAGCGGTGCACTACTCGTTGCAATTTCACTTCTAGCTCTTCCTCCAAACAGAGTATTCTTTTGAGCTTCCTTCAATTGGCCTTTAATGGTAGGAGAGATACTCATAGTGCTTCTAGTGTTTCCAATGCTTTCAGTGGCCCAGGACAATTTCACCATCACCATATTTGCATCAGATTTCTTGGATCCACTTTCCTTCCTTGAATTAGTGCTCTTCATACCTCTCCTTGTATATATTTTTCTCCAATAGTGGCTCTCCATTTATAAGACTAGGGTTTGGTTTGAGTTATGCTTTTATCTTTTTATAGGAGCTACTTTTATGCTCCCACTTTGTATTATTATCATGGTACTGCACAGTCCCATTGACCTACTTTTGTGGTCATTTGTTGGACATTAATAAGATTATCTTATCTTATCTACTTTTAGGGGATGCTTTATGCACCCACTTTATGGGTTGTTGCCGCCGATATGCACACCTAGGGGGAAGCGCAACATAAATCTTTCGAAACTGCTCGGTGTGGCCTTAAGGGCAAGCAAAGAGTCAGGTGTTGTTACCTGATCTCGACTCCTCCGTTTAGGAAAACTCCTAACGAAGCTAAGGGGGGTAGACCCTACTAAAAGATGTTAAAATATTAACCAGGAAAATGTTTTGCATGCTAGAGTTTGCATGCATGCATGCAAAAGTGAGTTTTGCATGCACCAGCTTTTAGGTTTTTGGTAAACCTAACCTTCCAGTGAGATGTTATAAGGAGACAGAAGGAGTCTGTCTCATTCATTGAGATGGTTGATTTGAGATAGATCAATAGAGAGGAGGACGACTTTCCTAAGGAAAGGAGGGCGCATTTCCTAAGGAGGGAGAAGCTCGTACCGCATCCGGTTGAGCGATTGAGTGTCTGTAACTTGCAGAGTATCTTCACCTCAGTGATTGAGGAAGATCAGTGACGATCAAAGCTCAGATCTGCTGAGATCTGATTTAGTACGAGTCATTCTTTGTTTGAGGGAGGGCGCACTTGTGCATGCAGAAGAGGACGTTTTCAGCAGCAGGATTCTTCAGTAGCAGAGCAGATCAGAGCAGAGGATAGAGAGAGACAGATCAGGCAGAGGTGCTTGCAGGGATACTCAGATCCAGTTTTCCAGTTAGGGCACATTCTTCTAGTGCATGCATTAACTGGATGTAGGCAAATTCTAGAATTTGCCTGAGTTATTTCCAATGTTGCACGACTCGAACTCGGCAAAGACTCGGCTGGCATATGACTCGTCGACTCGGGAAAGACCCGGGACAGACTCGGCAAATAGAAAAAAAATTAAAATATGGTAAATTTTGGGCACAGAAAAGAGGTTAATGACATTTCCACTCCATATAAGTTATAAAACTACAATCTATGCAATAATTCATAACATTATCTCATAAACTTTGATAATACGGCGTAACAGAATCCATTTTGGATGCAAAAATTTAAATAATGATCATAAAATTTTATTTTTTTGGTTTTTTTATGATAGAATTTTTTTATAAATGAACTTCTAAATGATAATTATAAAGTTTGTTGTTTATACCTTATCTCTTTATAGTTTAGATTAAAAATTCTTTAATAAATAATCTTTAAAATTATAGTAAAATTTAAAAATATTCTCAATTTTTAACCTATTTAAAAAAAATAATAATCATGCTTTTGATAAAAATGTAAAAAAAAAAAAAAGATTTGACTTTATGTTATAGGCTACTTAGATGGATGGATACACCTACCCTCACAATGACATCATGATTTCGGAATGAATGCAAACCACCTTTATATAAACGGGGAAAGGAATAAATGGTGGTTAAATATTGGGTTGAAAACTTGCCATTAGTAGGTTCAAGGAAAAACACACTAAACTCGCGATCAAAACTTGAATCATATCGGCATTATATTTGTAAGAATCCTTATCAGCAATATATTAATAAGATAAATGCTAAATTCATTTTATTTGGAAGATAAATGGGAAATTCGAGTTGAAGTAATGATTTGACAACTTATATTAATAAGAAAAATGCCAAATTCAGATACCTATAGTCCAAGAATTAATTTATATCGCTTGCACCTTCTTCTTTACCATCGGCCTACATGTAGCATTGACGGCTAGCCATACCAGTCCAATAGCTTCTCCCAGCACCAGAAACTCTTACCTGGTATTCCTCAACCACCGCGGTACTGATTCGAAGAAAACCGTGGCCAGTCATCTCTACAATAACCTGAGATTACATGGATTGACTGCATTTTTGGATAAAAATGAATTTCGAGTGGGAGAAAAATTCCCTTCACAAATAAAAGACGCCATAGAAAAATCCTGCTTCAATCAACCGTGTCAATCAAGACCGCGTTCCGTTCCGCGAGGGATATTTTCTGTCCTTCCCCAGTGAGTGTTGAGTTCACCCGAGTTCGAGCCGAGTTCACCCGAGTCCGTACCGAGTAACCCGAGTATGCGACTGTGCCGAGTCTTTGGACGAGTCTTCAACGGTTAATCATTTCAGAGGTTGACTCGCCCAGACTCGCAAGTACTCGCGAGTCTTGGGCGAGTGGTGCTTCACTGGTTATTTATGAGGTAACCCTGTATTGTACTTGTCTCTTTTCTTATATGCTCTAGGTTCGAGAGAGAAGATAGCCCCACAGATTGTTGGTTTTCCCCATTTGGAGTTCCAGGGTATATCAGTTGTTATATGTATGATTGCACGTGTGTTAAAGTGGTAAAGAGATCTAGTTGTTGAGTTTATGTTTGTATGAGTATTTACTTACATCGAGACTCAAACTGCTTGAGATCTCAGGGCAATCCAGAGGGAGTAGTGATCTCTAGATCTAATATTTACATGGTATCAGAGCCCTAGTAAGGGTCAGGGAGAGCTTTCATACTCAGATCTACAACTGCAGCGGCAGATCTACATCATGGGGGAGGAGCAAATTGTTTGCACTTCTTGCTCCGCTATGGATATTGATGAGTATACTACCGACGGGATTGACAGGGAGATGGCTCTGAACTCCTATCAATCATTGACGGCCTCCACTTCGAGTATATGGTACATAGACAGTGGAGCTTCTAGTCATATGACAGGTGTTCATGGATATTTTTCTGACCTAGCAGAGGATGGGATAGACCTTGAGATTGTCCTAGGAGACAACTCTACGGTCAAGGCTATAGGACGAGGAACTGTGTCCTTCCAGAAATACTCTGGAGAATGTTGCCAACTAAGTTGTACTTGGTTGGATTATTAAACGAGCGGGCAGAGTGGAACATGATACATGTTCATTTTTGGTGATTTGATATCCAGCTGGCCTTTTAAAGGCCCCCGTTTTTAAATTTTTCCACATGTCCATGGCCCTACGGGGTTTGTAATAAAAACGTACTAGCATGGTGTTTTGTAAAAGACTTGGTTCCCTAGGACTTTTTGGCTAAGTCAGGTATTCCAAGGAGTTTTTTCACCTATCTATTATGTTTTGCATTAGTGCATAACATAATTAATTGGTTTTTCTCCTGCTCCAAAGCTGGAATGCCTGGGGAGGCTGACGGGCCTTAGTGGGTTGTTAAAGTCTATGAGTCAATGTATATGAACATGCTAGGCGTTGTTTTTGAGTCATATGGACATGTGCTAAGTCCCCCTAGGTTTTTTTTAAATTTCTGGCGAGTTTTATTTTTTCCGTAATTTGGGCCATTTTTTTTATGGTTCAATTAAAAAATTTGTAATTGGCCTTTAAGGGGCATCTAGAGGTATTTTTTGCCTTAGGGGTGCTCGTTTTCTAACTCAGAGCACCCCCTTAACCCCTAAACCCACTTTTCCTAATGTTTGGGTGCTTCAATTTTTTCCTATGGCCAAAAAACCCAAAAAAGTAAAAAAAGTCATGAAAAAATCAAAAAATGGATAAAATGACTTAAAAAATAAAAAAGATTTTTGAGTAATTGAAGGTCAGTTTTGGATCAGCACTCATCTAGGAGTTATTTGGGCTGATTGCAAGGTGTTTGGGCAGCCCCAAATGAGGAGAAAATCATGCCCATATATGAGGGGCACATTCACCATGGAGAGGGGCGCATTTGTTGAGTGGGCAGCCCACGAGTTGGGGAGGGAGCAGCACGTTGTGTGCTGCCATGTTAGCACCATATCAGCTGATTGTTGGCAGCTTGTAAGAGGGGGAGGCAGCCCCTATCTCTCCACGCTTTTAGCTACCTACTCCCCCATTCCTCTCCTTGACATGGGCGCACTCCCCTTAGCCATTCTCTATATATTGAAGTGCTCTCTCCATTGTTCACTAGAGAGTTGGAGTTGGATAGCAAGGAACTTATCATTGTAATACTTTTGGTTTTTCTTGATTAATAAAAGGCTTTGGAGGTCACTTATGGTGTTGGGCTTTGTGAGTGGATGAATGTCTTGTTTCAAATGAGGTAACTTGTATTGATGCATTTTGTTTCTTTAAGATCAAGTATAGCTTAGGAAAAGATCAGTATTGGTTTATGAGGAAAGTTTGAGTAATTTGTTTATTGCTTAGTCTTTCATTTTACGCTTTAGTAGAGATCAGATTTAAATATATCATTTGTTTATGAATATTTTCTTCAAATTTCTACTATGTGTTTTATCTACATTTGATCTTTTTGTTGCAAGTTGTGGTGTTTTTACAGGTTGTCTCAGGCGGATAGGTTGGAGAACTTGTTTGTGTCTTCTATTTATCTAATCTTTTATGCAGATACAGTCCCTCAGTTCACCACCGGAAAGGATCTCCAAAGCTTCGGTCTTATTCAACAAAAAATTGCTCCATCTCTCTCTCCCTTCTATTTCAAAAAAGTTTGCTCTGGTTACTAGTTACATAAGAAAAGTATTTTCTGATTTATATACCATCGTTAACGTTTAAAATAGATCAGGATCTACTTTCAGAAGAATCTAGTCTAGTGGTTTGTTAGAGCTCTTATTTTTGACTGATTAGATCTTTACTTCTTTCAAAACTTGCAAAAAAATCGTTAAATTTTTCAAAGTTTTGTTGAGTAGTGTTAGTTCTGATTTTAAAGTATATCTGGCTGTTAATTAGAGCTTGTATTTTGCAGCTCATAAAGCTTGCAAAGATCCCAAGTAAACAAGCCTCACTGCTTGTCTTACTTGGTTATTTTATTGCATTTTTACTTAGATTTTCACTTAGAGATTTTTTGGGTTTTTTTAGGAGGTGTTCCAAAGACACTCTTAAAGTGTTTTTGGGCATCTTATAATAATAATTGCTTGCTGGTTTGCAGCAAAAGACGAACAGGTAGTAGGAGGTGCTACCGAAATTTCGAGGATCCAGGCAATCCGGAGGACCAAAATTCATATTTTTGTAAAACCGGTTAATTTTCCCTCAAAATTTGTAAGCCGCCAAGTCACTTTAAGTAGACTGGGGCACTTCTCTGATCATTGTAACGATTATTAAATGAGAGCAAGTGGGCTAGCCAGCGCCCACACCCCATCCCCCCAGGGGTGGCCTGTGTCATCTCTTTTCATGGTGTGATTTTTTTAGAGTAGTTTACTTCTTTTATTTTCGGCATTAAATAAAATTAACTAGGGTTTAAAATCAACCTTGTTGGTCCATTCCACTGGCGGGCCACAAGTTCACTCAAAACGTAGTTTTTTCCATTTTTTTACAAACTCAAAACGCCCCCCTTGCTTTCCCGGAGTAGGGTTTTTGTATAAGGGCTTGCCCGAATATGTGCCTGAAAAGAGACTCCTGGGGTTTAAAAAGATAAAATTTTGGTTCATAAAACTTTTCTAAAAAAATACCAAGATCTTCTTCCGTATGCTCTGTTGCCGATTTGCAGCTCAGTCTGATCCAGTTGGTACACATCAGAAAGAGGGAGATGACTAGTAATAGGAACTAACACCACCCCAAATAAAAAACCTTCATGTGAAAATCCGGCACATCACGAATATTTTGCCGTCGTGGGGAAATTTCTCAGAAGGCTTGGGACAAAACTGAGTAGTGACCTCTTGGAAACCGTTAGGCTTGCCCTCGTTGGTATAGCATCTGAACACCTCCTTGAGACTCTGATTCAGCCCAAGCCTGAGAGGGAAGCCACGCTTCAAAATTCCGGACATGTTCCCCCGTACCTTGCGTATATTGGGAACCCACTTGCCATAATAAAAAAATCACCTTCACATTAATTTTAAAATAAACCAAGAACACTCGCACAACATCTACTTTTTCTGCTCATGCATTTGTTTTTGACTCCTTTATAAGGCACTGGTCTTGGTTAATGTTATTTCATATTATTGACAAATGTGCAAATGAATGATGATTATATTGAATGGGAGTAAATGATGAATGATTGTTTTATTTCACAAAAGTATATGTTGTTTTGTCTTGGTTATCAAAAATATTTTCCTAACTCCTAGATTAGATGCCTTAGTTTTCTTTTTATTTTTAGGGTCCACCCCCCTTGGCTTTGCTAGGAAATCCTAGATGGAGGAGTCGAGTCCCAAGTGACAGCACTTGACTCTAACTTGCCCCCAAGGCCACACCAGCAGCTTGAAGACTTCTGCTGCGTTTTCCCCAAGTGTGGAACCAGGCGGCAACTGTGTCCTTCCAGAAATACTCTGGAGAACAGATGAGAGTTCGTGATGTTCTATATGTTCTAGGTCTTAAGAAAAACTTGATCTTCGTTTCTACTATTGAAGATTGAGGACTACGGGTGATGTTCAAAGATGGAAATGTGCTAGTTCATCCCAAGGGATCCAATGTTGCCTCAATTGAGAGGATTGGAGTCTGCAGTGGGAAGCTATATAAACTAAGCTTCCAACTTCATCATGCCCTAAGTCATAGCAGTCGGGATGAGAGATGTGATCCCTGTGAGCTTTGGCACAGGAGGATGGCTCATCTGCACCATCCGGCTCTAAAGATTCTAAGGGAGATTGTGACAGGAGTACCTGAGTTCAGCACTGAGCACACCGATGTGTGTAAGGGGTGTGCTCTCGAAAAGTATGTCAAGATTGCATTTCCCAAGAGCAATACCAAAGCTACAGGAGCTCTTGATTTGATTCATTCTGACCTTTTTGGTCCGATGTCCACCACATGACTGAAAGGATACTAGTAATATGTCTTTCATTGATGACTATTCCAGGAAGACCTGGATCTACTTCTTTAAGAGCAAAGAGTCTAAAGAAGTTTTGCAGAAGTTTCAAGAGTTCAAGGCTCTTGTGGAAAAACAGACAGAAAGGAGATAAAGATCTTCAGATCAGATAATGGGGGAGAGTACACCTCCAATGAGTTCAATAAGTTCTGCACTCAGGAAGGCATCAAGAGGCAATTGACTGTTCCTTATACACCTCAACAGAATGGGGTAGCTGGGAGGAAGAATAGGGCCATTGTTGGAGTTGCGAGATCCATGTTGTATGATCAGGGATTGCCATTTTTCCTTTGGGATGAAGCATGCAACACTGCAGCCTACATTCAGAACAGGAGTCCTCATAAGGCTTTGGGGGACAAGACCCCCGAGGAGGCCTTCTCTGGGAAGAAACCTGAAGTTGGGCACTTCAGGATTTTTGGATGCCTCACCTACTCTCATGTTCCTTCGGAGAAAAGGACAAAGCTGGAACCCACTGTAGAAAGAGGAATTATGGTTGGGTATGATGAGACTTCAAAGGTCTATCACATTTACATCCCTGCTCTCAAAAAGATTGTTGTGAGGCGGGATGTGAAGTTCGAGGAGGATTGGGCCTTTCGAAAGTCATGTGAGTCAGAGAAGGGAAAACAGCAGGTTGCTACATCCCTACATGAAACAGGACAGAGTGCTACTTAGCAGTCAACAGGGTCCCAAGTCTCTGGAGTGACAGATGCACAAGATACAGTTTCCACGGGCACAGGAACAGGAACTGGCACAGGATCTCAGATTGGTGATCAACTCAGATCAGGGTCCCAGATTACAAGTTCTCGAGCTACAGGATCAATGGTTACTGGCACCTCTACTGGAGGTACTCACTCACATACAGGATATTGGGATGAGGATGAGGAGTTCTCCTTACAGGATGTCACTTCAGGAAGGAGGAAGCCCAAGTGGCTTTAGGATACCCTGAAGGACGCTCATGCAGTAGGCACTCCCAAGAAAGATGTGAGAGAAAGAAAGGCTCTACAGAGATTCTGCAGTTACTTAGCTCTAGTAAGCAGTATCAGTGAGTCAGAACCTTCCTCATACAAACAATCAGCAGGGAAGCAGGCCTGGAGAGATGCCATGATGGAAGAGTATGCTTCCATCATGAAGAATGATGTCTGGGAAGTCGTACCTAGACCAGAAAGAAAATCAGTAGTCACCTCCAGATGGCTCTATAAGATAAGTATACAACAGATGGCAGCATTGAGAAATACAAAGCCAGGTTTGTGGCTAGAGGGTTCTCACAGATAGAGGGAGTTGACTATGAGGAAACGTTTTCTACTGTGGCTAGGTATTCTTCTATTGGGACAGTGATTTCGGTTGCAGCAGAAATGGGATGGAAGATTCATCAGATGGATGTCAAGACAGCTTTCCTCAATGGACTCATAGAGGAGGAGGTTTACATTGAGCAGCCTGAGGGCTTCGAGGTACTTGAGAGAGAGTCTCATGTATGCAGATTGAAGAAAGCTCTATATGGCCTAAAACAGGCACCCAAAGCTTTGTATTCTAGGATAGATACCTATTTGCAGCAGCTAGGGTTTCAGAAGAGTGAAGCAGATCCAAATCTCTACTTCATCGTAGTGAAAGGGGATCCACTCATCCTTGTGCTTTATGTAGATGATCTGTTTATTACAGGGGCGGAAAAACTCATCAGTGATTGCAAGACAGACCTTGCATCTGAGTTTGAGAGGAAGGATATAGGACTAATGCAGTACTTCCTAGGGATGGAAGTCTAGCAGGAGGATGGGCATATCTTTCTCAGTCAGGGCAAGTATGCAATAGACATTTTGAAGAGATTTCAGATGCAGGATTGCAAGCCTATGACTACCGCTATGACGACCAACTGGAAGAAGCAAGTGGCTTCTGAGAGGAAGTAGGCCGATTCCATAAAGTATCGACAGCTCATCGGTTCCTTGATGTATTTGGTCAACACCAAATTAGATTTGAGCTTTGCAGTCAACACCTTGAGTCAGTACATGGTAGAACCCATAGATGTGCACTGGGTGGCAGCAAAACATGTTCTGAGATACATCAGTGGAACAACAGAGTATGGACTGAATTATGTGAGGCAGGGAGAATTCCAGCTTGTGGGGTTCATAGATTCAGACTGGGCAGGGAATGCAGGTGGCAGGAAAAGCACCTCCGGGTGTTGCTTCAACTTAGGTTCGGTAGTTGTGTCATGGTTCAGCAGGAAGCAGAAGTCCGTTGCATTGAGCTCTGTCGAGGCAGAATATATGGCGGCTATCTTAGCCAGTTGTGAAGCCATCTGGCTTCGCAAGATGTTGGTAAGTCTATTTGATCAGCAGTTGGAGCCTATGATGATTCACTGTGACAATCAGAGCTACATCAAACTCTCTGAGAATCCAGTGTTTCATGATCGATCCAAACACATTGAAATCAGATATCGCTTCATTAATGATCATGTTCAGAAGGGAGCAGTTGAGCTCCGGTACATTTCCACAGATGAGCAGGTTACAGATATTTTGACAAAGTCCTTGATGAAAAATAAGTTTGAGTACTTCAGGGAGAAGATGGGAGTGGTACAGTATCCTTTCCTGGTTAAGAGGGAGTGTTAAAATATTAACTAGGAAAATGTTTTGCATGTTAGAGTTTGCATGCATGCATGCAAAAGTGAGTTTTGCATGCACCAGCTTTTAGGTTTTTGGTAAACCTAACTTTCCAGTGAGATGTTATAAGGAGACAGAAGGAGTCTGTCTCATTCATTGAGATGATTGATCTGAGATGGATCAATAGAGAGGAGGATGACTTTCCTAAGGGAAGGAGGGTGCATTTCCCAAGGAGGGAGAAGCTCGTACCGCATCAGGTTGAGTGATTGAGTGTCTGTAACTTGCAGAGTATCTTCGCCTTAGTGATTGAGGAAGATCAGTGACGATCAGAGCTTAGATCTGTTGAGATTTGATTTAGTACGAGTCATTCTTTGTTTGAGGGAGGGCGCACATGTGCATGCAAAAGAGGACATTTTCAGTAGCAAAGAAGATCAGAGCAGAGGATAGAGAGAGACAGATCAGGTAGAGGTGCTTGCAAGTATACTCAGATCCAGTTTTCCAGTTAGGGCACATTCTTCCAGTGCATGCATCAGCTGGATGCATGCAAATTCTTGAAATTTCCTGAGCTATTTCTGAGGTAACCATCTATTGTACTTGTCTCTTTTCTTATATGCTCTGGGCTCGAGAGAGAAGATAGCCCCACGGATTGTTGGTTTTCCCCATTTCGGGTTCCAGGGTATATCAGTTGTTATATGTATGATTGCATGTGTGTTAAAGTGGTAAAGAGAACTAGTTGTTGAGTTTATGTTTGTATGAGTATTTACTTACATCGAGACTCAAACTGCTTGAGATCTCAAGGCGATCCAGAGGGAGTAGTCATCTCTGGATCTAATATTTACAAAAGAAAAGGTTTCTAAGGCTTTTAGTTAATGTTTGAGTGGTTGGAATGGATGTTGTTTTTAGGAGTTTTTGAATTGATGCAAATTTAAACCAAGTTGTTCGCCAAATTAATCAAGAGACATCCACAGCATGATATAATAAAACAACAATTTATAAGATAGATAAAAATCAAAGACTTGCAAAATATTGTTGCTAATGAAAGACCAATGCTAATGGAGTCACTGTCTGTTTTAAATTGCTGAGAGGACCTGTTATCACATATATAGTAGCCGGGCTACCATACATTATTTTTCTGATTCCAGTACACTATTCAGCCAGTTCCCTTACATTGAGATGCTGAGATGAGCATCTATCTGGATCACTATCAGATTTGGACAGCAGTTTTATTCGCCATGCCATCACTGAGTCTTAGGACACTCAGAGAAATGACCGATGTAGCCATTATACCATTTGTACAGAGCAGTCAGCAGTGCCCAGAGTTACAGTGGCAGTTTCAGAGGACAAATGATGGTTCAGATGATGAGCATTCAGGTATATGACTCAGTAGGTATATCATAGTGTTGTGGTTATATTGCTTTTATATTTATTCTTATAGCATGTCTTAGCACCTAGTGTCATGATCTGGCGATCATATAGATATGTGGACCTGGTTGATCTTATTATATATTATATTGTCCCTACTCAGACTTAGAAGTTCACTATTCATACTCATTGGTTTTACCCTCCTTAGGGAGAATAAAGGTGATCATTCCACTATACCTTGGCTTGCTAGTGTTGGCTCCATTATTCATTGTCTTCATCCATCCATTGCCTACCTTTTAGTTTATCACCCTGACTTACTACTTTACTAGTGACATGGAGGATCTTTTCCCCACTATATCCTCTGTATTGGATGAGCTTCCCTGTTTATTGTGTCTCGGCTCTGAGTTGGTGACAAAACTTACCTATGGTGAGTTGGAGTTCCTTGTGAATTCCCCCTAGTCACTAAAGTTGTGTTGGCTAAACCTGAAACTTTTAGTGCTGCCATGAATACAAAATCTGGAAAAATGAAATGTTATATCTTGTATGAAAAGCCCGTTCATGCAATGTGTTTCTAAACACACATGAATGAAAGGTATGCCAAATGAAAGTGGCCATGAAAATAAATGTTATATCTTTTTTTAAATAAATACCTAGGTAAGCAAGTTGTCTGTGACACACCTAGAAGTGCTCAGGTAAACAAGTGCCTTAAAACACACCTGCAACAGAAAGCCTCAAATAAATGTAAATCTATGCAATGTGTTTATAAACACACATAGATCAAGGCTATGGAAACTTCAGGCCCAAAAAGCAATGGAACTTAAATGCTATATCAAAACAATTGCTGGCCTCATTTGTATTATGGATTGTGCGCATTTGTTAAAGGTGAATAAACCCTCTTTAAACAACTCATCCATTTGTGAGACACCGCCATTCCCTGTGTTGTTGCTCATTCAGTGTATACTATGGTGTGTATTCCCTTTACATGTTCCAAAGTGTCACAATGTTAAGTCAGTCAAGTCATCCCTTAGCCTAGCCAGTTATTTTAGCCTTCACCCTTCACTAGCAAATTGATCACAGCTATGAAGTGAGTATGGTCCTGAAAGTTTAGTCTGAGTAATAATAATAATTAATGACATTATATATTTGGATCTAGATCGTCAGTAATGATTACTTTGTGTTATAATTGTTATTTGAATAAGTTGTAGAGCATGCATTAACCTTTGACACTTTGCAGCAGCTTCTGATGATGGTCTGAGTTATATTTGGTCATGTTGACTTGGTCAAACATAGTTTGACCAAGGTCAACCATAGGACATGAGATGGTTGGACCTTGTGATGATATGGATAGATGATATATGGTCTATGTACATGCACATGATGATTCTATGCATCAGATACAGGTTTATGATGATGATTCATGGTTTACAACATTATTTGATCATTTACAGATCATTATTATTTCACCTATTCCGGTATATTGGATATATTATATGACCATGCAGAGATTCATATGGTGTATGAGTACACATCTTGGATAGATTTGGACCTTTTGAGTCCAATGAGACAGTCTGTTTTCAGTTTCGGGCACTTACAGTGATGATTGAGCCTCAGTAGGCTAACCCAGTGCAGTTTTGGTCTGTCGGAGACCCTGTCAGAGTAGAGAGGATTTTTATTTGGTTGACCTAGGGCGCTGTGCTTGGAGGGGGTGGTCCAGCCACTTGTTTTTACCATATTACCCCCCTCCCGGACACACTGGTTCCCTCACCTTGACAACGCAGGCACTCCAAGAGGCAGTTTGGGGCAGTTTCACGCTTCCCGAGGCATTTCAGGATTGGTAGAAATGGCTATTGAGGAATTTGATTTGGGCTACTAAGGCAATGTCTTGGCATGGGATGATCAGTGATGATGGGTTGATGTCTTCCACACCTCCTCCAGCAGTTTCAGCTTCATTGGGGCCCGCATCCATCACTTATGGCACTTTCTGATGATTTTTGAGGCCTCTTAAGGCCCACGATTTGTCCATAGAGGCACGATTTGGTATATTGATGACTATTTTATTATTATTGTGCTATGGGGATTGACCAAGGGTGGCTAAAATTACCCCTTGGACCCACCATAAGCTTCTTATTATATTTTGTCATCATGATATAGTGGGATTCCCCTCTCCTAGGGCAATTTTGTCCACTTATGTTATATTTTATTAGTGATCCATGTATTTTATTGTTGAGCTCATCTCAACCATTGATTAGACATTTGTATCTTTTAATCTTAGCCACTCATTCAAAAAGTGGTTAGGATTTTGGTGCCTCTCCTATCTATTTAAAGGAGGGAACCTCTCATTGTAAAGGGGACTTGTGGCTCTGGATTATTGGAATAGAAAATTATTATTGCATCTATCTCCAGTGTTGCGGTGAATGTTTTTGGTGTTCGTTCGTTGGTTCTTCCTTTGCACTGAGTTATTGGAGATCTTGTTTTGCCATATCTTTTGTACCACGTTTTTTTTGCATCTACAGGTGGAGGCCTATTTGCTTTGAGGAGGAAGTATTGGTAGGGGAAGACTCTCACTACTTCTTCTTTGGATCTCTTCGTTGGTAACAGGGAGTATTACTGTCCCAGGACCTTCTATTTCATGTTATCATTGCATTTTACTTGTAATTCCTCCATACTTGACCTCTCTGACTGAAATCGATTTTCCTTGGATTGACAGGTAGAGGAGGGTGCACTTGTGGGCTAGGGCATCAATTTGGCAAGCAAAATCAATAATTTCTCATTTGATCTCTGCGGGAATCTTCCTCAACATCAAGGCATCTCTCTTCATCACTCAGGTATGATCTCAAGGTAATTTCTATCTCCATGATCTATCCACTTGTCTAAAATATTTCAAACCCTAATTAATCAAAACCCCCATTTTTACTTTTTTTTCAAATCTACTGAGATCTAGTGGGTTGTTGGGTATAATATTGAAAACCCACCTCTATAGTATCCAACGCATCCCGGATCTATAGTTTGGTGAGGATTGGCCTTCATTTGACCCCCTTCCAGGCCAACTTAGCCTCTCCAAGTGAGGTCGCACTCCTTGGGGAAGGTGAGTTACCCTAGATCTAGTTGATGGGTAGTTGAGATCCCACTTGATTCATGACCTACACATCCAATAACCTACCCCCAGATTGTCACTTTTCTGATTTCTACCTTGTGGGCCCTATTCCATATTTTAAGGGATTTAATCCCCATTTTGGACCACTTGGTATCTTTAAACTCGGATCTAGTAAGATCTAGCCTTTGGATTGCCGTGAAATTATAGATCCACACTCTCACTTGCCTAAACTACTTGGATCGAAAATTTGGATGCCATTGGACTTGTCTTGATTGATTTATCCCACTTTTTTAGCCTCCTTGGGTAAAGTCACACCACCTTGGAGAAGTGAGTTGGTCCACTTCTAGGACGTGGGTACTTGAGATTTTAGTGGATTTGGAACGGGCATAATTCAAAACCTAGGTCTAGTTGGTCACTTCATCAAATCTTGCCTTGGGGATAACATTCCTTGTTTTAAGGGATTGTGGTCCACTTAGGTCAAACCTTGAATCTCTAGATCTAGACCTATTCATCCATCAAACCTTTAATTTCCCACTTGTCTCATACAATAGGAGTTATCAATCACAAGTTAACTACACTTTGACTCCATTATCCCAATTCCCAAGGCACTGGTCTCTCTCCAAGTCAATTCGACTTTCCTAGATTGTTGGATTAACTTGTGGTTTGACCCTTGTATGGTGAACTAAATCCTTTGATGTCATCATGTATCATGATCAAGCTTGTCACTTGTACTAGTTAGCCCCAATTCAACCCTTAAACTACCCTGCATTGGACACGGTTCCCAAGGCAGTGGATTTTCTCACATTGAACTAGTACATTAATCCTGGATCTCATTTCAAATACTATAAGTCACTTTCACATCAACAATGAACCAAAGCTATACTCATTGAACCCCTCACTTGTCTTGTGACTTCATCCTAAGGTCTAGGATAAACCATACACCTTACTTCACTTAGAATTAACTTGATTTGGTGTCTTGGTTATGATCTCTCCTGTCGGGAGTAGATCGGGTCTCCCCCTTTGTTGTCTGGGCTAGATAACATAAAGCGAAGGTTGCCTCGACTGGCGTGACAACCATCTATTGGAGGTTGAGGTGATCGTGGTTGCACCTTTTGAGTTGCCCTTTCCTATTGCCATCCATTAACGGATACATCCATAGGGGTAACTATAGTTTAGGTGATAACAGGACCATTGTGCCAGTGCTCTTGGTTTATTTTATTATGTATTTTATGGGATGAGTTGATTAATTGTGGGATGAGGGGATTCCCGATATACCTTGCGGTACAGGGAATATGTCCGGAATTGTGATCTAAGTGGCTTTGTACAAGGACATGTGGGCTGGAATGGAGTCTCGAGAGTGGTGTTCAACACTACACTAACAAGGGTGTAGCTTAACTGTGCTCTGAGGTCGCCTCCCAGTTGTTCTTGCTTCCTTAGTCAAAATTTCCCCGCTTTTGATCACTAACAAGGCAACGCCGGATTTTCGTTGGTTAAAAAGGGACTTGATTTTATTAGAATGAGTGGATTAATTAAATGTGAAAAAATTATGAAGTGCAAACAACCGTTTTTGATATCCCAAAGCTCAGACTAGCCTGCGATGGGTAGAGCATACACGGTGTTTGCAAAATGTTAATTCCAATTGTTAAACTCTCCAATAGAGAGTACTCTTGATCCGCAAATGCGAGAATCAAAAGATTTAAAAAAAAGGGGAAAAATCTCCGACAGAGAGCACTCTTGATCCGCTTAAAGCGAGATTCAAGAGATTTTGAGAGTAGTAAAAACTCTCCGATAGAGAGTACTCTTGATCCGCTAAAAGCGAGATTCAAGAGATTTTAAGCAAAAAGAAAAGACTTTGACAGAGAGCACTCTTGATCCGCAAATGGCGAGATTCAAGAGATTTTGATGGAATTTAATAGCTTATCAAAAGCAAAAAGAATGTAAAGATAAAACTTGAAATTAATTAAGCATGTGAAAAGGAAAATCCTTTTGTAAACTTTGAACTTTTTGCAATTTCGAAAAGGGAAACTTTTTTCAATTTCGAAAAGGGAAACTTTTTTGAATAACTTCAATTTTTCTACGAAAGGAAAGAATTTCAAGCATTTTAAACAAAAGCAAACTATTCGGAAAAGACTAACTTAATGCAAAAGAAAAACTTCTAAGTTACTTTTATGATTACTTTTGCAAAATGGAAACTAATCTATGATCTATCATGTTACTGATCTAACTATGCAAAAAATCGATAAGCAAGTAAGGGACAGATACAGGCTTCCCCTAGATGGGGGAAGAGGGGTGTGGGAGCCGTAATCCCACTTGCTTTTTATTAATAATTATTACAAACTTATTAATAACTCTCTGATAGAGAGCGCTCATGATCTGCAAAAATTGTGAGATTCAAGAGACTTTGAGCTTTGAAACAAGCCGAGGGAGAGAAAGGGGTTGAAGAAAATGGATTTTTTTATGAGTTCGTGCTCCAAAAAAGCTTCTTTTCCTTGCTTTCCTATAAAATAAACCTGAAAAAACAGCAAACAAAAGCTTGTTAAAGTGTTAGTATTGTTAGTCCAAAAGACATGAAAAATTACAAGACAATATTTGCAAATGATAGGAAAATTTAGTACTTCAAATATTGACGATTTACAACTAGATCTAAGCTTGAAATAAGTCTTTGAAATACTTTTTAGATCTATAAATTTCGCATGACAAATCAGATTCAAATAATGCAATGTAGATCTAACTTTGTTAAGCAAAATAGAGTAAGAACAAGGTAAAAAGAGATAGAGAGTTTTGAATTTCAAGGATGGAGAAGAAATGGCTCACTGATCTTGGATCTTCTTGAAAGAGCCTTGGATTTCACTTGGTAATTGAGAGAAAGACTTGTATTTGGCTCCAAGAAAAGGAGATGCAACTTAGCTTAACCTTTTACTTGGGAAGGTGATCTGCAAACAAATCCTATCACACTTGCAACATAGATATTAGATCTAGTACTTTTTACTAATTGAAATAAAAAAAACATGAAATATAACTGAATATGACAATGCTATTCAAATATATAGAAGTAAAGAAGTAAGCAGATACTTGAGACTACAAATATCTACTCTTATGTGCTTCAAAGAGCCCTCTAAAGCATAGACTAATTATATTATTTAGATCAACAAAGCATGAACAAATTTAAATTATATCACCTCATATACCAAGTACATGCATCAATGGATCACACCTCATGAGCCTCCAAAGCCTTCAACTTTTATTCAGATGGTTGCACAAAGGCAACAAGCATTACAATACAAATCTCACAGAGGTTCCTTGCATCCATCCTTTACATGGAGCAAGTGCCTTGCTTAAATAATAAAATCCAGAGGAGAGGGGCGCATGAGTTAGGGGGGCGCATCCCTTGATGTGAGGAGAGAAAAGGGCTTTGAACAATATGTTAACTAGCACTTTGGTTGGTGTGATATGAGGTGGAAGCCACCTCACAAGAGGGGTGCCCCTCTTCACATTGGAACCATCACCCATTCCTTTGTGAGCTTCATGCATGGAAAGTCGCCCACGTGAGGAAGGAAAGGTGCACCCTTTAATATGATATCACTCATTACTTTAATACTTTGACTTATGACATGTGCATTTATCCATTTTAATGAGTCGCCTTTCATTTGAGACTAATTAGCCACCTTTTCCCATACTTTTCAAACATATTTTTGGATTTTGTAACTTTGTCATTTTGTGCAATTTGTAGCACATTTAGCATTTAAATGTCGTTTTGTCGCATCTTTAAGAAAAAATGCCACAAATGTCAATTTAATCACTTGAAACCTAGGAAAAGTGGGTCCTAGGTTAAAGAGGACGCTCGGAGCATGAAAACGAGCATCCCCACGCCAAATTCCGCCTCCAGACCATTCTTTTATTACACTTTGAATTTTTCCAATTAAACCATTAAAAAATGGTCTAATTTTATGGAAAAAATTATTTTTATTGGAATTGACTCAAACTCCTAGGGGACCTAGTGCATGTCCATACGAATTATTATTGATGGCTAGCATGTAAAAATACATAGACACTTAGGCTTGAATAACCTCCCTAGGTTCAACCACCATGGTAAATACTCCAACTTTGGAGGTGTGAGTGAAAAACTCAGGAATTATATGCCACTGAAGCACAATGCATAATTCCCAAGGAAAAAACACTCTAGAGTATCCCCTTGATAGCTAAACCTAAGGTAGGCCAAGCCTATTACAAAAAGACCATGCTTAAACCAACTTATTACAATTCCCCATGGGGGTATGGACATACAATTTATTACAAAGAGGGCGAAATTGGCCCTGCAAAAGACTTTTGAACTTTTGAACACTGGTAATGAGCACTGAACACGTTCATAACACTGGCGGCTCCCAAGAAGTCCAACTATGGTACAAAATAGTTGGTAACATGGGTTATAGATGCCTTTTATCCTTTCTAGTCCCTTTGACCTATTTTGCATGGTTGACTTGGTGGGTTTGACCTAGACTCCTACGTCCAACTTGTCTTGATGGCCTCCTTGAGTTGTTACAAAGTACCAGCGAGTGAAACTCACCATCAATGGGTTTTACTCACCAAGGTGTGTTTGACTCGCCAAGGTTCATTTGACCAGCAAGTACCTGCAGTTGAAACTTAGACCTAGTGAGTACTCATGGGCCATTGATAGGTCAATGGGTTTGACTCATTGACTCGCCAACCAATTTGACCAAACATTCTATAAATGCCCAAAAATGAGCCCTTTTCACTCATTTTCGATGCAAATTTTTAAATCAAAATTTGTATATTTTTATGTTTTGTACCAGTTAAATTTTTCTCGAGCTGATTTAAACTCTTGATTCTTTTGCCATGCCATGCTTTTTGCCAAGATGAGTTTGATAGCTATGCTATCTTTTTTCTTTTGTGGACATTAATATAAATTTCATTTCCTTGAGAAATTTCAATGTTCTAAATACTCACACAAGAAATACCTAATATGCTAGGCAAATTTTCTAAGATGTAACATCTTATATGTCATCACCATTCATATAAGACTTCCCTATGTCAAAAATGCAATTGTTAAGGTTGATGTGTATATTTTAATGCATAAAAGACTTTTACAAGTTGATATGGAGTTGAAATTGGTAACCAAAGTGTAGCATGTAAATACCCAAACTCATTTGTTGTTTCTAGAACTACCATCTTCTTCAAGAGACATCTTCTTAAAGCACTGGTTGGGCATCAACATTTATTTCTCTTCATGTTTTTTCCTAAACTATGCAGGGATTTGTTGAACATTAAGTTGATTTTCATTCTTATTCCTTAGCTTTATATGGCATTTCATCATACAAATGTCTTTCTTACCTTCAAACTTCATGAATTATGGATACTCCATTTTCTCCAAATTCAGTGAACTTCATTATAGATTTACTTCTTGATCCTAGAACCCTTGTCAAATCATCAGATCAATTCTATCAAAAGGAATAAGGGTGACCTGGTTCATGGATGCATATTGTATGGTGAATATTTGGATGGAACTTGTTATCACCTAAACTGTAGTTACCCCTATGGATGGATCCAGTCATGGATGGCAATAGGGAAGGGCAACTCAAAAGGTGCAACCACGATCACCTCGACCTCCAATATATATGGTTGTCACGCCAGTCGAGGCAACCTTCGCTTTATGTTATCTAGCCCAGACAACAAAGGGGGAGACCCGATCTACTCCCGACAGGAGAGATCAAAACCAAGACACCAAATCAGGGTATTTCCAAGTGAAGTTAGGTGTATGGTTTATCCTAGACCTAAAGATGAAGTCACAAGCCAAGTGGGGGGTTCAATAGGTGTAGCTTTGGTTCATGGTTGATGTGAGAGTGACTTATAATGTTTGAAGTGAGATCTAGGTTGAGTGTACTAGGTCAATGTCAAAAGATCCACTGCCTTGGGAATCGTGTCCAATGCAGGATAGTTAAGGTTTGTATTGGGGCTAACTAGTACATGAGACAAGCTTGACCATGGTTCATGATGTCTTCAAAGGTATAGTTTACCATGCATAGGTCAAACCACAAGTCAATCCAACCATCTAGGAAAGTTGAATTACCTTGTAGAGAAACCAGTGCCTTGGGAATTGGGAAGTGGAGTCAAAGTAGGGTTGACTTATGGTTTAGGACTCCTACAGCATGAGATAAGTGGGCAATATAGGTCTTGATGGTTGAATATGTCTAGATCTAGGTTTGACCCAAGTGGACCAAAATCCCTTAAAACAAGGAATGCTGTCCCCAAGGCAAAATTTGACAAAGTGATAGTCTAGACCTAGGTTTTGAATTATTCCGGTTTCAGATCTGCAATAATCTCAAGCACCCAGTTCCTAGAAGTGAGTGAACTCACTTCTCCAAGGTGGTGCGACTTTACCCAAGGAGGCTTCAATTGGGGTTTAGGTGGGTCAAATCATATCGGATGGCATCCAAACTTTAGATCCTAGTAGATCGGTCAGGTAGGAGTATGGATCTATAATTTCGTGGAAATCCACCGGTTAGATCTTTGTAGATCTGAGTTTAAGTGTTCCAAGTGGTCCAAAATGGGGATTAAATCCCTTAAAATGTGGAATGGGGCCCACAAGGTCAATTTCAGAAAGGTGACAACCTGGGTGTATGTTATTTGATGTGTAGATGTCAAATCAAGTGGAATCTCAAACACCCACCACCTAGATCTAGGTCAACTTGCCCAACTAGAGAAGTGCGCCTTGCTTGGGAGAGGCTAAGTTGGCCTGGGAAGGGGATCAAATGGAGGCCAATCCTCACCAAACTATAGATCCGGGATGCCTTGGATGCTATAGAGGTGGGTTTTCAGTATTATGCCCAACAACCCACTAGATCTAAGTAGATTTGAGAAAATATAAAAATGAGGGTTTTAAGATATTTAGGGTTTTAACAATTTATGAGTTATGTCAATGGATTGGATAGAGGAAAGAGAAACAAACCTGTGGATCTTACCTAGGTAACCTTGTAGATGCCTTGATGATGATGATCTATGCAAACCCGATCAATTTAAGAAGCTTTGAGGTAGTTTCTATGCAAGTCGATTTGGTCCAAGAAGCCAATGCGCCCTCTCTCCTGCACAACAAACGTCAACAATATCAGATTTGATGCATCAAGAGATAAGACTAATGCCACAAAAGAAGTAACAGAAAGATAGCATAGATCACAATGATACTAATGATAACCCCCTGATACAAGCGAATGCCAAGAAAGTCGATTTGAAGAAGCCTTGCAAAATCGCCCTTGTTGAAGTCGCCCTCCTGTAAACAAACAATGGTTTCCAAAAAAAGATAGATCTTGCCACAATTTCCAAATGCTAGGTTGCAATAGACTTTCCAATCACCATCTAAGAACACCAGATGCAAAGGAGACCACAAGAATTTCCACAAGAATATTTTTCTATACCAATAATCCAAGAGCCAAAGACCCTTTACAATGAGAGGCTCTCTCCTTTAAATAGGAAGGAGAGGCACCAAAACCCTAACCACTTTTTGAATGAGTGGCTAAGATTAAAAGATACAAATGTCTAATCAATGGTTGAGATGAGCTCAACAACATAATACATGGATCACACATAAAATATAACATAAGTGGACAAAATCGCCCTAGAAGAGGGGAATCCCACCAAATCATGATGATGAAATATCATAAGAGGCTTATGGTGGGTCCAAGGGGTAATTTTATCCCTCCTTGGTCAATCCCCATAGCACAATAACCAATAAATAATCATGAATGTACCAAATTGTGCCTCCATAGTGAAGTCGTGGTCCTCCAAAGACCTCAAAAATCCACAGAAAGTGCCATAAATGATGGATGCGGGCCCCGATGAAGCTGAAACTGCTGGAGGAGGTGTGGAAGGTCCCGATCTATCATCACTGATCATCCCATGCCATAACTTTGCCTCAGTAGCCCAAATCGATTTCCTCAATAGCCATTTCTACCAATCCTGAAATGCCTCGGGAAGCGTGAAACTGCCCCAAACAGCCTCCTGGAGTGCTGGCGCTGTCAAGGTGAGGGCACCAATGTGTCCGGAAGGGGGGTAATATGGTAAAAACAAGTGGCTGGACCACCCCCTCCATCATCAGCGCCCTGGGTCAACCGGATAAAAGTCATCTCTGCTCTGACAGGGCCTCCAACAGACCAAAACTGCACTGGGATAGCCTACTGAGGCTCAATCATCACTGTAAGTACCCGGAACTGAAAACAAACTGTCCCCTTGGACTCAGAAGGTCCAAATCTATCCAAGATGTGTACTCATACACCATATGAGTCTCTGCATGACCAAAATAAATATCCAATATACCAGAACAAGGCCAATAATAATGCTCTGTAAATGATCAAACACTGCTGTATCCCAAGAATCATCATCATAACCCTGTAGCTGCTGCATAGAATCATCCTGTATGTGTACATAGACCATATATCATCTATCCATATCATCATAAGGTCTATCATCTCATGTCCCATGGTCCTCCATGGTCAAACTAGGTCCAACCAAGACCAAATATAACTCAGTCCATCATCCAAGGCTGCTGTAAAGTGTCAAGGTTAATACATGCTCTACAACTTATTCAAATAACAATTATAACACATAATGATCATAACTGGAGATCTACATCCGAATATATATCGTCGTTAATTATTATTATTACTCAGATTAGACTTTCAGGATCATACTCACTTCATAGTTGTGATCAATTTGCTAGTGAAGGGTGAAGGCTAAATTAACTGGCTAGGCTAAGGGATGACTTGACTGACTTGACTTTGTGACACTTTGGCAAGGGAAAGGGAATACACCATAGTATATACTGAATGAGCAATAACACAGGGAATGGCGGTGTCTCACAAATGGATGAGTTGTTTAAAGAGGGTTTATTCACCTTCACAGATGCGCACAATCCATAATACAAATAAGGCCAGCAATTGTTTAGATATAGCATTTAAGTTCCATTGCTTTTTGGGCCTGAGGTTTCCATAGCCTTGATCTATGTGTGTTTACAAACACATTGCATAGATTTACATTTTTTCTTTAGGCTTTCTGCTGCAGGTGTGTTTTTAAGGCACTTGTTTACCTGAGCACTTCTAGGTGTGTCATGGACAGCTTGTTTACCTAGGTATTTATTTTTCCAAAAGATATAACATTTTATTTTCATGGCCATTTTCATTTGGCATGCCTTTCATTCATGTGTGTTTAAAAACACATTGCATGAATGGGCTTTTCATACAAGATATAACATTTCATTTTTTCCAGATTTTGTATTCATGGCAGCACCAAAAGTTTCAGGTTTAGCCAACACAACTTTAGTGACTAGGGGGAATTCCAAGGAACTCCAACTCACCATAGGTAAGTTTTGTCACCAACTCAGAGCCGAGACACAATAAACGAGGAAGCTCATCCAATACAGAGGCTACAGTGGGGAAAGGTCCTCCATGCCACTAGTCAAGTAGTAAGTCAGGGTGATAATCTAAAAGGTAGGCCACGGATGGATGAAGACAATGAAATGATGGAGCCAACACTAGCAAGCCAGAGTATGGTGTAATGATCACCTCTATTCTCCCTAAGGAGGGTATGTACCAATGAGTATGAATAGCGAACTTCTAAGTCTGAGTAGGGACAGTATAATATATATAATAGGTCAACCAGGTCCACATATCTATATGATCGCCAGATCATGACACTAAGTGCTAAGACATGCTATAAGAATAAGTATAAAAGCAATCTAACCATAACACCATGATATGCCTGCTGAGTCATATACCTGAAAGCTCATAAACCTGTACCATCATCTGTCCTCTGAGACTGCTGTTGTAACTCTGGGCACTACTGTCTGCTCTGTACCAATGATATAATGGCTACATCGGTCATCTCTCTGAGTGTCCTGAAACTCAGTCATGGCATGGGGAATACAACTGCTGTCCATAATCTGATAGTGATCCAATGTAGATGCTCATCTCGGCATTTCAAATGTAAGGGAACTGGCTGAATAGTGTACTGGAATGAGAAAAATAATGTATGGTAGCCCGGCTACTATATATGTGATAACATCTGGCTCCGGCTGGGACAAGTGCTCTGCTGAAATGAGCGCTTGAGAACCTCAGAATCTCTGGTCCTCGAACTCTGCTACTCGAATCCACGATCCAGCACTCTACCATTTTATTTCCAGCTTTATTCTTGCAACCTATTTTCTGCATTCACAAACATCTAAAGAAAATACCTCATGCCGCATGTGTGGGAAAAATATAAAATCAACTGAAATAAAATCTACTCTATGTCAGAAATATAAATGCATGAAATATATAAATGCAGAAAGTAAATGAAACTACTAACATAATTTGCAAAATTTGAAATTTATTGTGCAGGAAAAGAAAAGTGACAGGTACTCATTTAAACTAGGAGCTTACAAAGGAGCTTAGAGATAAACAAGGTGCCAGACTCAATGGCTGAAAAGACTAACTACTGCCCAAGTAGGCTTATTCAGTTCCTACCTACTCTAATCTAACCAGTCATCACAAATGTTAGGTAAAATCATAAATCCAGTGCAACCATTCATCAAATAGGTTAATGATTCTTATTTGATTTTTGATAATAGAACAACTCAAGATTGGGCTAAAGATCAACAAATTTAAGGGCGTCGTCTTCTTGATTTGTTCATAAATTGAAGAATGGTTTGAATGATGCAATATGAAATTATGCCAAGGAGAAGACTGACTAATGCAAACATCCTCCATCAAAGAACTGATAGGATCATAAAATTTATGCAAGTTAAACTCAGAGATGGATAGAGGAAGGACATAAGACATGTGATTCGATTCATTTTCACACAAATTAACTTTTTCATTTACTTCTCTCACATACTCAATTTGATTCTCCTTGGGACTGATGATCAAAAAGAAACCAAGGGGGGATAACTTAAAGTTTAGAAGATGAAAAGTCAAAATCAAACCCACTTGATGCTTAAAAATGGAGAAAAGATGGAATTGATCTTTAAACACCTTCTCTAGCCACCAAGAATGATAGATATCTTGACAACAAGCATTATGGTTCCAAAGTGACTGAAAAGGGAAATGAAGTGTTTTTTCTCCAAACATGTAATCATGCTTATACTTCCTATTAAAAATTTCCAAGGGAAAAGATTGACTAGAGCACCAACCCAAAGATGATTGAAAGAGTTGGGAAAAGAGGGTGGATTGCAAATATGAAAATTCTCCCAAATAGATAGACAAGTTTGACCTTGGATTTTGATAATAGAAAACATTCTTTATTCTAGGAATAATTTTAAGCTTTTGATCAAATTTAATATTTACAACCTGAGGACAGGATTGACCATAACTATCTAACTCTAAGTTATCTTGATTAAAGATGTAAAAAGGAAAATTTAAAGATTCATTGTAAGAAGTGGAACAAAGATTAGAACACATAGTGTGATTTATTAATTCTTCCTCATCTTGATATTGATCTTTTATTAATTCATCATTAAAGTTATAAGAGGATAAGTGATCATTTTCATTTAATTGATCAGGGGTGAAATTAATAATTTCATTTAAAATATCCTGATTATTTGCACAATGATCACCTGAAATCACTACTAAAGGATCTTGATCTATGTCCCTACTTTCTTCTTCTTCAATAAGCTGATAAGGAATTGAATGATCAATAAAACTAGGATGATTGATGAGTTCTTCCGAAGGAGAAACTTCAATAGAGTTGTTGACTAAAGGCTCATCCTCAGAAATTCCCTCAGGATCAGGACTAGGGCTACCTAAAAAGCAATTTGAAAACTTATGGTTTGTACAATGATTAAAGATTTGACTTTCGATTGACTCGAAAGTAGAAGACTTATCATCAGAAGAAATTGGGCAGGAAAGGTCATCTCCGGATGTTGACAAATCACTTGATATTTGATTGTTAAATGATTTCACAATAGGATCGGAAAGGGGAAGGTTTTGATCTTGGATTTGATTTGAAAGATACATATCATCGAATTCACTTCCCCATTCTTCTAAGAATTTATTTTCAAACATGTCATAACCAGAAATGCTATTGGGTTTCAAATTCGAAAGCCAGAGTCCAGCTCTTTCTTTGAAAGATGAAGCCAATAGTCTCATACACACATCCTCATGGGTTATGGATAACTCTTTAATAATTTCCCTAAAAAGTTCAAGGTGTCTTTTAGCAGAGATTTCATAACTTCCATCGAAAATAGGCAACCTTGCACATGCTTGATGAGGAATATGATGAGGATACCCAACAATTTTATGAAAAGTCAAAAACTTTTAAACGACCGAAAGTTCTAGGTCGCTCAGAAGCAGCCATGGATAATAATTTTTTATTTTAATTTTTTGAATTTTTTATATTTTTTGTTTTTTAATATTTTAATATTTATTTTTAAAATCAAGAGCCTGAAAACAAAATAATGCACCCCATGGGTTCTAGGTAATGATAAGCTCTGTCTTAATTCTAGTGTTGTAGGGATGTAAATGAGCTCGCTCCTCAGCGGAGTCACGATTGGGAGTCGCCAGGTAGATTTAAACTCTTCTACCAAGATATGTGTCGTTGTATATGCAGGAGAGAGTGAATAATGACTACTAGTTCGTCCAAGGTAAGCCCTATGCCTTTCAATACCAAAATGTTAGGCAAAGAGAATGGGAGGGCTTTAAGAAAAGTATGTCGAACCAGGGTAAGCTATTGCCTCCCCGGCAACGGCGCCAAAATGTTATCACCTAAACTGTAGTTACCCCTATGGATGGATCCAGTCATGGATGGCAATAGGGAAGGGCAACTCAAAAGGTGCAACCACGATCACCTCGACCTTCAATATATATGGTTGTCACGCCAGTCGAGGCAACCTTCGCTTTATGTTATCTAGCCCAGACAACAAAGGGGGAGACCCGATCTACTCCCGACAGGAGAGATCAAAACCAAGACACCAAATCAGGGTATTTCCAAGTGAAGTTAGGTGTATGGTTTATCCTAGACCTAAAGATGAAGTCACAAGCCAAGTAGGGGGTTCAATAGGTGTAGCTTTGGTTCATGGTTGATGTGAGAGTGACTTATAATGTTTGAAGTGAGATCTAGGTTGAGTGTACTAGGTCAATGTCAAAAGATCCACTGCCTTGGGAATCGTGTCCAATGCAGGATAGTTAAGGTTTGTATTGGGGCTAACTAGTACATGAGACAAGCTTGACCATGGTTCATGATGTCTTCAAAGGTATAGTTTACCATGCATAGGTCAAACCACAAGTCAATCCAACAATCTAGGAAAGTTGAATTACCTTGTAGAGAAACCAGTGCCTTGGGAATTGGGAAGTGGAGTCAAAGTAGGGTTGACTTATGGTTTAGGACTCCTACAGCATGAGATAAGTGGGCAATATAGGTCTTGATGGTTGAATATGTCTAGATCTAGGTTTGACCCAAGTGGACCAAAATCCCTTAAAACAAGGAATGCTGTCCCCAAGGCAAAATTTGACAAAGTGATAGTCTAGACCTAGGTTTTGAATTATTCCGATTTCAGATCTGCAATAATCTCAAGCACCCAGTTCCTAGAAGTGAGTGAACTCACTTCTCCAAGGTGGTGCGACTTTACCCAAGGAGGCTTCAATTGGGGTTTAGGTGGGTCAAATCATATCGGATGGCATCCAAACTTTAGATCCTAGTAGATCGGTCAGGTAGGAGTATGGATCTATAATTTCGTGGCAATCCACCGGTTAGATCTTTGTAGATCTGAGTTTAAGTGTTCCAAGTGGTCCAAAATGGGGATTAAATCCCTTAAAATGTGGAATGGGGCCCACAAGGTCAATTTCAGAAAGGTGACAACCTGGGTGTATGTTATTTGATGTGTAGATGTCAAATCAAGTGGAATCTCAAACACCCACCACCTAGATCTAGGTCAACTTGCCCAACTAGAGAAGTGCGCCTTGCTTGGGAGAGGCTAAGTTGGCCTGGGAAGGGGATCAAATGGAGGCCAATCCTCACCAAACTATAGATCCGGGATTCCTTGGATGTTATAGAGGTGGGTTTTCAGTATTATGCCCAACAACCCACTAGATCTAAGTAGATCTGAGAAAATATAAAAATGAGGGTTTTAAGATATTTAGGGTTTTAACAATTTATGAGTTATGTCAATGGATTGGATAGAGGAAAGAGAAACAAACCTGTGGATCTTACCTGGGTAACCTTGTAGATGCCTTGATGATGATGATCTATGCAAACCCGATCAATTTGAGAAGCTTTGAGGTAGTTTCTATGCAAGTCGATTTGGTCCAAGAAGCCAATGCGCCCTCTCTCCTGCACAACAAACGTCAACAATATCAGATTTGATGCATCAAGAGATAAGACTAATGCCACAAAAGAAGTAACAGAAAGATAGCATAGATCACAATGATACTAATGATAACCCCCTGATACAAGCGAATGCCAAGAAAGTCGATTTGAAGAAGCCTTGCAAAATCGCCCTTGTTGAAGTCGCCCTCCTGTAAACAAACAATGGTTTCCAAAAAAAGATAGATCTTGCCACAATTTCCAAATGCTAGGTTGCAATAGACTTTCCAATCACCATCTAAGAACACCAGATGCAAAGGAGACCACAAGAATTTCCACAAGAATATTTTTCTATACCAATAATCCAAGAGCCAAAGACCCTTTACAATGAGAGGCTCTCTCCTTTAAATAGGAAGGAGAGGCACCAAAACCCTAACCACTTTTTGAATGAGTGGCTAAGATTAAAAGATACAAATGTCTAATCAATGGTTGAGATGAGCTCAACAACATAATACATGGATCACACATAAAATATAACATAAGTGGACAAAATCGCCCTAGAAGAGGGGAATCCCACCAAATCATGATGATGAAATATCATAAGAGGCTTATGGTGGGTCCAAGGGGTAATTTTATCCCTCCTTGGTCAATCCCCATAGCACAATAACCAATAAATAATCATGAATGTACCAAATCGTGCCTCCATAGTGAAGTCGTGGTCCTCCAAAGACCTCAAAAATCCACAGAAAGTGCCATAAATGATGGATGCGGGCCCCGATGAAGCTGAAACTGCTGGAGGAGGTGTGGAAGGTCCCGATCTATCATCACTGATCATCCCATGCCATAACTTTGCCTCAGTAGCCCAAATCGATTTCCTCAATAGCCATTTCTACCAATCCTGAAATGCCTCGGGAAGCGTGAAACTGCCCCAAACAGCCTCCTGGAGTGCTGGCGCTGTCAAGGTGAGGGCACCAATGTGTCCGGAAGGGGGGTAATATGGTAAAAACAAGTGGCTGGACCACCCCCTCCATCATCAGCGCCCTAGGTCAACCGGATAAAAGTCATCTCTGCTCCGACAGGGCCTCCAACAGACCAAAACTGCACTGGGATAGCCTA
Source organism: Larix kaempferi (assembly GCA_027924585.1). Classification (NCBI taxonomy): domain Eukaryota; kingdom Viridiplantae; phylum Streptophyta; class Pinopsida; order Pinales; family Pinaceae; genus Larix; species Larix kaempferi. The sequence continues at coordinate 5,269,956 of BSBM01000770.1, forward strand.
CTGAGGCTCAATCATCACTGTAAGTACCCGGAACTGAAAACAAACTGTCCCGTTGGACTCAAAAGGTCCAAATCTATCCAAGATGTGTACTCATACACCATATGAGTCTCTGCATGACCAAAATAAATATCCAATATACCAGAACAAGGCCAATAATAATGCTCTGTAAATGATCAAACACTGCTGTATCCCAAGAATCATCATCATAACCCTGTAGCTGCTGCATAGAATCATCCTGTATGTGTACATAGACCATATATCATCTATCCATATCATCATAAGGTCTATCATCTCATGTCCCATGGTCCTCCATGGTCAAACTAGGTCCAACCAAGACCAAATATAACTCAGTCCATCATCCAAGGCTGCTGTAAAGTGTCAAGGTTAATACATGCTCTACAACTTATTCAAATAACAATTATAACACATAATGATCATAACTGGCGATCTATATCCGAATATATATCGTCGTTAATTATTATTATTACTCAGATTAGACTTTCAGGATCATACTCACTTCATAGTTGTGATCAATTTGCTAGTGAAGGGTGAAGGCTAAATTAACTGGCTAGGCTAAGGGATGACTTGACTGACTTGACTTTGTGACACTTTGGCAAGGGAAAGGGAATACACCATAGTATATACTGAATGAGCAATAACACAGGGAATGGCGGTGTCTCACAAATGGATGAGTTGTTTAAAGAGGGTTTATTCACCTTCACAGATGCGCACAATCCATAATACAAATAAGGCCAGCAATTGTTTAGATATAGCATTTAAGTTCCATTGCTTTTTGGGCCTGAGGTTTCCATAGCCTTGATCTATGTGTGTTTACAAACACATTGCATAGATTTACATTTTTTCTTTAGGCTTTCTGCTGCAGGTGTGTTTTTAAGGCACTTGTTTACCTGAGCACTTCTAGGTGTGTCATGGACAGCTTGTTTACCTAGGTATTTATTTTTCCAAAAGATATAACATTTTATTTTCATGGCCATTTTCATTTGGCATGCCTTTCATTCATGTGTGTTTAAAAACACATTGCATGAATGGGCTTTTCATACAAGATATAACATTTCATTTTTTCCAGATTTTGTATTCATGGCAGCACCAAAAGTTTCAGGTTTAGCCAACACAACTTTAGTGACTAGGGGGAATTCCAAGGAACTCCAACTCACCATAGGTAAGTTTTGTCACCAACTCAGAGCCGAGACACAATAAACGAGGAAGCTCATCCAATACAGAGGCTACAGTGGGGAAAGGTCCTCCATGCCACTAGTCAAGTAGTAAGTCAGGGTGATAATCTAAAAGGTAGGCCACGGATGGATGAAGACAATGAAATGATGGAGCCAACACTAGCAAGCCAGAGTATGGTGTAATGATCACCTCTATTCTCCCTAAGGAGGGTATGTACCAATGAGTATGAATAGCGAACTTCTAAGTCTGAGTAGGGACAGTATAATATATATAATAGGTCAACCAGGTCCACATATCTATATGATCGCCAAATCATGACACTAAGTGCTAAGACATGCTATAAGAATAAGTATAAAAGCAATCTAACCATAACACCATGATATGCCTGCTGAGTCATATACCTGAAAGCTCATAAACCTGTACCATCATCTGTCCTTTGAGACTGCTGCTGTAACTCTGGGCACTACTGTCTGCTCTGTACCAATGATATAATGGCTACATCGGTCATCTCTCTGAGTGTCCTGAAACTCAGTCATGGCATGGGGAATACAACTGCTGTCCATAATCTGATAGTGATCCAATGTAGATGCTCATCTCGGCATCTCAAATGTAAGGGAACTGGCTGAATAGTGTACTGGAATGAGAAAAATAATGTATGGTAGCCCGGCTACTATATATGTGATAACAGAACTTTAATCTTTAGAAGCCACCTTGTTGACACAAGTCTTTGGCTGTTGTCAATGCACCCTATAAAAAGTGGAGTGCAAAAATTAAATCCTAGTATGAGGAGCAAGATAAAAGAAAATGGAAATTGAAACACAATATTGGATAGTGTCATGAAGTTGAAGTTATTCAAGTTCCCCAACTCTTCACCTTCTTTTACTAGTCAAACATTTAATCATTTCATCACCTTGTTCTCCTACATAGTCTTTGCATTAATTAAATGCCTTTTCTAGCTCAAAAGCACTGGGGAAATAATGATGACGAAAGGGTCTTAGAACCATACATAAGCCATGCTAAAGTTCGCTACACCCTTTCTTTATCTTAGAGATAAATACATTAACAATTGCCTTCTCCTTCACTAGTGTCTTAGTGCAGCTTCTTACAACAACTTTACCTATACATAAAATTAGCAAAAGGCACAGATGTGTTCACTGTTCTAAAGACAAGCAACTTGCATTCTTCAACCTCTAGTGCATTATCGAAGTATCTAATATAATCTTTGGGTAGCTCCCCAATATCTTTTACTCCTGTCATGGCATTGTCTTATTGGTAGTTAATGTCAATGCTCCTACAATCAATCTTCTTGGCTTTTAGCTTAGGTTGACTTGGTGGGGTTGCTATAAATTTCTATTGCCACAAGATCATAGTATATAGGTACTTATGCCACCTTTCTACGTTGTTGAGCCATTCTTGAAGTCAAGGTTCTAGAGCTGATGCTTGATTGGTGATTTCTTTCATTTCAAACATAACTTTGTAGAAGTCCACATGTATGAAAGAGAGTTGCTTTTGAAGTTCTAAAGCATACTCAATGAAATCAGTGGTATCATATTGAGTTGCTTTGTAACATTCAACATTTTTCAACTGAGCAATTTCTTCTTTTTTCACTTGGATCTCTCTTTCCATTTGTAGGAGATGAACTTCATTTGCTTGTGTGGCTGCTACAATCGAGGTGGTGGACGTCACAGGGTCCATATTTCCTATATCAGTCATTGTGGTGTTAGTGGTCTCAATTATAACTTGACTAGTGCTAGTCTTTCTCTTCTTATGTGAAGCTTGACCACCTACTTCTTTTTATCAAAGAGGAATATCTCTAAACAAGCTACTTCATCATTACCTTAAGAATGATGTATCCCTTCAAGATAGTATTGAAAGTAGGGATTATCTTGATTGAGGGTGAAGAATCCTTTTATTGCTTCTGACTTCATGGCACACTTGTTTCAATAGTTTCCTTGGTTCTTATTGATCATTGGTCTCTGAAGTGGTTTTTCTACAACATCCCACTATTTCTATCCTAACTAAAAAAGGTTAATTATTGTGTCTTCGTGATGATTTAACTCATCTTGGTCTTGGACACAGTGTTGAAATTTTGTGCAATCAGGGAATTAACGCAAAACTGAAATTTTACCTTCTTCCTAAAAGGTTTATTGGATCTTAGCCCTAGAATTTTCAGCCTTACAACTGTTGTAAATTAAAGAATGAAACATCAGCAGAAAGATCACAATAATTCATTTCAAACAACCCCACACACCAGGGCAATTCGAGGAGAAAAGATATTAACCAATGAGATAAGTTTCAGCCCCTATACGGCAACTTATCAGCCAATAACAATATCTGAAAATGTACCTTTACAGCGGTAATTGCTGCAGTATAACAACAGTAAACTCATCCCATTATATTCTTTAATAGAGATGTTAATATACTTGATGATTTGACCCTTGTGTCAAATTAGTATGACATAAGAAACTATAAATATCAATGCATAAAGAACATATATAGCTGAAATTCAAATCTGGAAATTGCACAAGATATGGACCCGCTGAAAACTTATATATAAGCATAAGATGAAAAACAAGTATATACCATAGGTTTCTCTCAAGGCTAGTACAAAAAATCCAACTATCCAAAAATCCTTAGCTAGGGTAAATCATCAAACTCTAGCTCAACCAAGAAGATAAAAGTGCATTAATCTCTCCAACACAACCTCCAAGGCAAGACACACTCTTCTTTTCCTCTTCACCAATCCACCCAAGGGTTTATCACCAAACCCAAATCTTCTTGCCTTCTTAGGGTAGAAACCCTAACCCTAGGAATCTCCAAGAAACCCTAGCGCTCGAAGACAAGAGAGACCAAGTACATAAGCATATCCAAGAGAGAGAAGTGTGATCATCACCAATGTCTTCTTGTCAAGAGAAAACCCTAGAATCTTACAAGTATCAAGCTCAAACAAAGATGTCTCCTCTAGAGTTCATATCTCCTCCTAGGGTTCATGAGGAAACCCTAGCGACTTCCTCCAAGAAGCTAAGTACAAATGGTGATATGAATGGAAAGATTCTCTCCTTCCTCTATTTATATGAGGTAAGGGAGGCCAACAATACTATGTGGGCACAAGCCCATACAAGTAACCTACATGAGCCCTTGTAGGCCAACACTAGTGAAACATCCACTTTAAGGTACATGTGTCTCCAAGGTGATGTTGTGCACAATAACAGCTCCAAAGTGATGTAGCTACATAAGGCACGTCCACACCATTTCATGGATTCCATCAATCCTCCTCCACAAAGTACTCCATTGGGTCAACTACCCCTTGCAAGAACATTGTTGAAGCCCTAGGTGTCCCCGAGCCATCTCTATTATGACCCAAGGGGGTGGCATATATGGGGTCATATTATACATTTAACCCCATATATGCCCCTCCTTGGGTCATATCGATCTTCAATCCTCCAAATAGGAATCAAAGTTGCTACATGCTATCTAGGGCTTGAAGCCCTCCTCTATGATGCAAAATGCTCCTCATCCCAAGTGGAGCGATCGCCAAACAACTGGTTCCTCCATGTGGCCATCATGAAGGGCATCCACCAATCAAGCAAGAGAACTCATTGCCTAAGGGAAGGACATCAAGCCAACACCCATTAGAGAAATTTTGAGGTCAAAAAAGGGCCTCAAAACAAAGAAAATGTACTATAAAATACAACCAATCACATTCTAGTAGATGACATCATCCCCCTTGGTGAGGTGGCATTGCATGAGTTAAGAATGTTTATTTGTCAAATTTTCTATGGTGGATGAAAACACATAGTTAACCAAGGTAGTGGTGTAAGTACTTTTAAGTTATAAAGTAAAGTACTCATAATAATAGTCTTTTCATAAAATAATATTATTGTCATTTTCAAGTAAAGTACTCATAATGAATGTCTTTTCACACTTTCACATAAAATAATATTATTGTCATTTTCAAGTGAAGTACTCTTAATTCATAAACAAAGTCTTTTCACATTTTTTTATAAAATAATATATTATCATTTTTATGTTTTTAATTTTAAATTATATATTCACTCCATTTTATTTAATAACATAATGTCAAACTAATAAAGAATAATAATAGATTTAATAAATAATAATAATAATAATGCAATGTGGATTATAATAATATTATTGACATTTTACATGTAAATAAATTCTCAATTAAATTACATTATTAAATTCATGAGAAAAAGTACTAAATATAAAAAGTCAACATAAAATTAAAAAAAAACTCTTAAAAATGTTTTTTATTATTTAATTTCATTTGCAAGTTCAAGACAAATAAATGTTAAAGGACAATACATTTTTGGGAATTTACAATGAATCTTAGTCACATCAATGTAGTCTTATTTTATTAATTTTATTTCTAGTGAATTTTGAAAAGTAACTCAACCATGGTTATTTATATTGTGCATAGAAAATAGTGTGGGAGGTGACTTGTCATATATACCTACCCCATAAAACCCCCAATTCATAATATTTTAATATATCTCATATTTTTGTAGTACATCTCTTAGGAGGCCCTTTTTTGACCTCAAAATCTCTCTAATGATTCTAAGGTCAAGCATCCATTGAGAAAGCAATCTCAATTGTGCATATCCATTGTGAACCATCTCTCATGTTGCAATTCATCTCAAACCATCTAGGGGCTGATCATACATCATGTACTCTAAATCTCATGAAGCACCCCAAAACATGGTGTAAACACTTTTGGAGTAACCCAAAAATCTAAAGCCCGAGTGTCTTCATCCTTTTTTAATGGCATGCTTGCTTCAATCAAGTTATATGTGGAAGCTTTAGTCTTATTGGTATGTGTTATCACACAACTTGTAGTTGCCCCTAAAGGTATCCCATCCGGGACGGTAGAGGAGTTAGGCAACTAAAGAGGTGACCCAAGAGATGCCACGGTTCCCAATGTAATGTGGGAGTCACGTCAACCGAGGCACTCTTCGCTTTAGGTCAAGGTATAACTAGACCAAGGGGGAGACCCTATACCCCAATCACAGTTGATTGGACCCAAGCAAAGGTTTTAAAGGGTGAATGAGTGATAAGTTACGGAAACCAATGCAAGTCTAAATGGACCTAATGTTTAGGGCATGGTTGAAGGTGGTATCAAAGATAGTTAGTGTTTCAACCTATATATGGTTTAGGCCACTTGATGGGGTATGATTATTAAGTATAGTACCATGTGTTTACACAAGTGGGTCTTATTGCCTTGGGAAGTGTGAAATGGTTTTAGATGGGCCCACAAGGTGAAGCTAAGTGTGAAGATGGTACTATAGGCTAGATCTAGGTTGGATCTACAAGTTAGAGTTGGTTCTAGGGTTACCCATGTGTTAGATCTAGGGTTTGACACTAATCCCAAGAAGTGCGCCTTGCTTGGAGAAGGACTAGTGCCTTGTTGGATGGGCTAATGGAGTCAAGAAGGATGTCAAAGTGTAGATCGGGACACCTAGAAGCCAAGTCAAGTGGTTTGGATGAGATCCAATGGTTGGATCTTGCTAGATCTAGGTTTTTAGGTGATAACCAAAAGTGGACCACAATTCCTTAAAACAAGGAATGCAATCCCCAAGGTGGATCGGGACAAAAGAATAGTCTAGACCTAGGTTTCAAGGCATGGGCATTCCAAATCCACCAAAATATCCAACACCCACTTCCTAGAAGTGGTCCAACTCAAAACTCCCAAGGGGTGCGACTTTCTCAAGGAGAGGCAAAAGAGGGGTTTGGTGGACCAAACCAAGTCCAATGGCCACCAAAAAGTAGATCCGGGATGCTAGTACCCCGATCTATGCATGTTCAAAGTTTCAAGTGAATCGAATGGGTAGATCTTAGTAGATCTAAGTTTTAAGTTACCAATGAGGTCAAAAAGGGGGTCTCAACCCCTCAAAACATGGAGAGATGTCCACAAGGTAGTTTTCACCAAAGTAAGGATATGGGTATGTGTAATTAAGTGTCTAGTTGTCAAATCAAGCGGGATCTCACATACCCATGTACTAGACCTAGCCCAACAAGCCTCCCTCAAGGAAGTGCGCTTTAGGTCAAGGAGAGCTTTTTGTCTTAGAAAATGGGTCAATTCTTAGCCAATCACCACCAAACTATAGATCCAACTAGGGGTGGATGCTATAGAGGTGGGTTTTCAATATCTTTTCAAAATGAGGGCTAGATCTAAGTAGATCTAAGAAATACAAAAATTGGGGTTTTGATTTAATTAGGGTTTTATGACCAATGGAGATAGAATGGATGAAAGAGGCACATACCTTGTAGATCTTACCTCAATTTGCTTATGGCCACCTTGCAAGTTGATAGCATTCTCCTATGTTTATATTCAAGAGTGAGATCCAAGTGCTCCAACCAAATCTCCCTTCTCCAAGATAGCCAAATCGTCCTCCTCCTACAAGACAAGATCAAAGAAACAAGTCAAGCAAGATGATTATGAAAATGGTAGAAAGATGTAATAGAAAGCATCAACTATGTCACAAAGATACAATAATGATACTCCCTGTCACAAGATCAACCCAAGAGAGAATATGTGGATCCCTCCAACAATAACCCTCCAAAAGTCGCCCTCCTCTCTCCAATTCGACTTTCCTGTCAAAAGGTTAGCAAAAACACATAGATCCACAATGATACATAGAAGAGATACTTTATATTCAATATGCAAGAGAATCCACAAGCCAAGAGAGATGTGCTCCACAAAAAATCTTCTATTCCAATATTCCAGAGCTCCAAAGGTGAGCTTTACAATGGGGGGTCTCCTCCTTATATAGGATAATAAAGACCAAAACCCTATACCACTCTACAATACTACATCAAATGAGTGGTTGAGATTATAAGATCTCATCATACAATCAATGGCTAGGATGAATCCATAACATAATATCACATGGATCACTCAACATAACAATAGCGCCCTCACTAAATGGTACAATGAGGGTGACGTCATCCCATAAGAGGGGTATAAAGTACAATAATCCACCTCATGATGACTAGGACAAGATAAAATAAGCACATGGTGGGGCTAGGAGGTATAAATCCTTGCTAGCTCACCCCAAGGCACAATAAAATAATAAAATATGCCCAATATAATGATAATGACCAAAACTGTCCTCAGAATCCATGACAGTCAAGCAGTAAATGTCCTCCTGTGATCAATCTGGAGATACCCACATGGTGAAAACTGACTGGAAGATAGTGAGATCACCCTGGAAGACCTCTGTGAAAACCAAATGCCAAAACCTTGCCTCAATTGCCCAAATCGATTTCCTCAGTGACCACTTTATCCCATTTTTTAACTGCCTCGGGAACTGTGAAAGTGCCAAAACTGCCTCCTAGGGTGCTAGCGCTGTCAAACTGAGCCCACCAGGCTCTCCGGGAGGGGGGATAAATGGTAAAAACAAGTGGCTGGACCACCCCCTCCATCATCAGCGCCCTAGGTGAACCGGCCTCTCGGGGCCCCTGCTGCTCAGGCTGGGAAATCAGCCCCAAATCTGGTCAACAAGTGTAAAACTGCATCAATCACTGTCAGAAGTGCCCGGATCTGAAAGATAAGTGTCTCAATGGATCCAGAAGACCCAAATCCACTAGGAATGAGTACTCATACACCCTGGGTTGCCCTAATGGGCCAGCTGTAGGGTCCACCATATATGGACAATGTATAATCTGCTGATCTGTAATGATAATAACCTGCTGAACTGGATCAAACATCATCTGTATCATATGTCCATCATATAATATCATCATCAAACATGTGGGACCATAAATCATCATCAATAATCATCCATACATGGTCCACATCATCACGGATCCCAAGAATATATATAATCAAGGATAAATCACATCAGTAGACTAAGACAATGCTTTTTTAATCATTTCATAGCTAAGCTCAAAGTACAAATTCCATTCAGTGGCATTAATTATATTAACATATTCCGTGGTTATAATAAATCACTTGCACCATAGTTCAAATGACAAACTCACCCATTGGACATGGTCAAACTGCTAGTGAAGGATGAAGGCTAGGCAGCAAGGTTGGGCCAAGGGTGTGACTTGTCTAACTCAACTCAAAAATACTTTGGACTGGGAGAGGGGGAAGCTACAAACTCTGTGTTGGACAAAAGAACACGGGGAATGGCTGTGCCTCACAGATGGATAAGTTGTTTAGAGAGTGCTTATTCAACTTAGGCATCATGTCTACATCAAGTTGATCCAAGTTCATTAGGATCATTCAATTTATTTCCATGGCCTTTTTGGCCTACATAACCCTTCGGATTTCAGATGTGCTGAGAAGCACAACTAGTTGCAGCTTGCATCCAGGGCATGTTTTTCATATTTTCACAAGGTCAGCAATTGTTTAGATATAGCTTTTAAGAACTATTGCTTTTTGGACCTTTCTTTATACTCTTCGAGGAGTATTTTTTAGCTTTTCATTGCTCTTGCCCTCTTTTTGTTTCCATGGGCGAATTTATTTAATTTCCACAGGTAGAACATGAGCTTTCAGTTTTAGCCAACAACATCTCAAGTGACTAGGGGGAGTTCGAACCAAGGCCTACAATCCAACTCACCAAAGGCAAGTTCTGTCACCAACTCAGAGCCGAGACACTGAATAAACAGGGATGCGGTCCAAACACAGAGGTAGAAAAATGGGGAAGTCCTCAGCATCAGAAAATCAAATAAGACAAGTCAGGGTTTAAAGTCAAACAGGAAGGTCATGTATGGATGGAGACAAGTGGATATGGAGCCTACACTAGCAGACAAAAGGTGTCGGGAAAGACCATGTCTATGTAAGGTGAAATACCAGTAAGTTTTGTTAGATGACCTAAGAGTGCAAGCAATTGTCCATTTTAAGGTTTACAGTTCATTTTAAATATTTTGCCACATCAGGAATAATATACCAAGCACATGCTATAATCATGATTAAATCAACAAGCTAATAATCCACAGTCAGTGAGAACAATATCCATAGATCATACAACATCATCATAATAGCAATCATCATGCATCATCTGAAACACTGCTGAAGTAAATCTCTAGGCACTGAACTGAAACTGTAATGGGAAAAGTGGTCACATCAGTCATCAAATCTGAACTCTCAAGGCTCAGCCTTGACACAAGGTCATACAATCTGAATAATGTACTGCTCTGATCATGAGTGATCCAATATATGTAGCCATGCTCTGGAATAAATGAAGCTCTGGAATGTGCAAATATCTGCTGTACAAGAATAGTACCCCTGCTACTATGGTGTGATAACATCTGGCTCCAGCTGGGACAAGTGCTCTAAGGGAGAGAGCGCTTGAGAACCTCAGAATCTCTGGTCTCGAACTGCTCTGCATCAATCTTCAATCCAGCACTGCACCATCCTTGCTTTCAGCTTTTATCTTGCACCTGTTCCTGCTCTCATAAAAACTAGAATACCATCATGGAGCATGTATGGGATAAAAATAAAACAAAACTGAAAACTAATCTAAAGCATAAACTGAAAAATGCGTCAAAAAATATAAATTTAAACTAACATGGCATATATTATTATCACTTATTTACTGTGCAGGAGGACAAGAGTATTTCTTTAATCAGGCAATCTCAACTTGCACAGGCAGCCAACAACATAAATGCTAACTATAATTTCTTAAATGTATGCAGGAAGAGCAACAAGCTGAGGAAGGAGCAAGGCTCAACTCAAGCAGAAAAAAAGAAAACGGGACAATACTCGGCACACAGAAAGAAAAATCACACAAATCCTACTGCTCAAGTGAGCTTATTCAGAGCCTACCTAATCTAAACATGCAAGGCAAGGTAAGGAAGGTCAGGGATAATAATCCCTTAGCTCCCTTTGATTGATAGGGAGTAAGATGCGTTGACCAGTCCCAGTGGTGAGAAAACACATCTCATCAATGCAGCGCTCAACAGTAAGTGGTCCAACCCAAAAGTCACCTGATCCCTTGGATCGTATATAAAATAAATCATTAGGTACTACAACCCTATCACCAATTTTGAAATTTTGGTGATTTCCAGACTGAGGGATGACTTCAATAACACGTTCAGAAAAAGGTTGGATATCAGAGGTGCATTGAGGTTGAGGTGTAACTATACTTGAATTCCTATTAGGAGGTATTTCATCACATCTGGGAGGTCCACCGTTCAAGGGTACAACCATGCTACCAATCAAGATTTCTCCTATAGTCAAAAGGTCAGTATCAACATCCTCATTCACTTCAGCTTGGGTTATGGGTGGAGGGCTTTGATTTTCATTACTTCTGCTACTGCCTTCTCCTGATGGGATAGGAATGGTCATGTTCTCTAAAAGTTCCAGATGGTCAGCAGGAATGGGCATATGACTGTGAACTGTGCTAGGTGTACTTTGACTACTTACATCCGAAAATGCTGGTGTAGAGTCAACATCCTCATCACTACTAGGTAACTCTTTAGGCAAAAGGAAGCTAGGGTAAGAATGAAGCAAAGGTGGGTCAGTGGGTTCTCCTTGAAAAATGGCTAGATTATTCAAAGAAAACTCTTCCTCAGGGGCATCATGGATCAAGGCATGTTCTTGCCAACTCATGGAGTTGTCATTCACCTGCCTTAAAACCCCATCCTCTAAGGACAAATGGGACAAGTGATCAGGCACATCAGAGAAGTGATAATCAACTAGTTCTTCATCATTCCCCTCATGTGAGGGAAGGTGTGTTCCTTCATTATTATTTGTCCAAGGAGTGATGTGAGGTAAGCCTTGTCTTCCTCTTTCTGTGTTAAGGTCTACTAGGAAAAGCCACTCATGTACTGTTCTAGGTATATACTCACCCCTTCTAATTTGGTCAAAGTTATCCTCCGAAGTGTTTAGCTGAGTAGGATGTGTAGGTTGGTCAATGTTTGGTTCTACACTATTGGCTTGGTTCGAGATCCTAAGGTTTTCTGCCACTTGAATGGACCTGGGGTCAACTTCAATAATTATTTCTTCTTCCATGCTAGGATCATCATCATGACCACCCATGACCATAAAGATACCCTCAGGTAATAACTCACCCTCACCAAAAGTGTTTCTCACACCATCCTCATAATTCTCAAGATGTCCATCATAAAATGGCTCCCGATACACTCTAACCAAAGAGCCATCAGAGTTGGGGATGGTAGCATAAGACAAGTCCATCTGAAGATGTCCCCCTAACCCAGCGGACCACTTCCTACAAAGGAGCATGCCATATGCAGGAGGGAGATCTATGACAACTATATCCATCAGCATAGATATATCGGGGCATGAAAACAGGTCATCTCTCAGGTTTTTGATCAAGCCAAAGACTTTAACTGGTTTAGAGTCAATCCCACAAACGTTCCCATAAGGTCTAGTTATCTTTAGTCCCATAGCTTCCATGACTTGTAAAGGCATCACATTCATAGAGGCACCAGAATCCAACATACAGTTATGAAGAAGGAGATCACCTATGCGTAGTGTAAGGTAAAATGGTTGATGACCCCCATTCTTTCTCTCATATAAGGCAGTTTGGATGTTAATGGGAGGATCATTCTCTTCATCAACCATATCACAAGATGCTGGGTTTTGAGAAGATGAATCCTCACCACCAGTCGTGGCTATCTCAGGGATACTCTCGAAAAATTCTACCACCTGCTCCTTCATTGAAGGAATTTTCATTAACTCAGTGAGTGGAATGTTATGCATAACTTTGTCTAACTCTCTTTCGATGTTGATATCGAAGTCATACTCAGGCAAAGGGATTGGCTCACTCACTGGATTAGGCAACTCTTTGTTTTTCTTTTCACTAAAAGGGATAGGCTTTGGGCCATCTTTTCTTCGTTGATAAGTTTTAAAAGGAGCTTGGTCATTGATAACTTGTTCAGTAGCATAGATGGGACCACTAGGGTTGTTTTCTTCTATGGTGTTTTCTTCATGATCAATCAGGATTCTTCCAAAGTCTTTGTCAAACTTTAAGTCATCAACCCAGTTAATGTTCTTTGGAGAGTCCGGAGTATCATCACCATGGGCGGTATACTCAGGATCTTCCAACTTTTGTTCTTCAGACCAGTTTATGATAGGAGGTTCTTGATTCATAGGGTTTCTTCTATCTCCTTCATTAGGTTTCTTTTGTTGATTCCAATAAGGTTTAGGACCATAGGGCTGCCTATATCTATCCCCTTCTCTGTTCTTGGCTAGGTCCCTAGTTAGGAGGGTTAAGTTTTTCATCATTTCATGCATACTCTCCATCATTTCACTGGGCTCTTTGCTAGGTTCCTTATTCTTCTTAAACTTAGGCTCAGATCTAGAGGAAGAAGGCCCACTAATTAGGTCAAAGAAGTTTTGTTTTCCCATGGAGGCAGCATTTGCCTCAGCTTTCTTGGCATTGTCTTGGGCTTCCTTCAAATTATTAGGGTCTTTGTCCTTTAAGTGGTAACCCAGGTAACCTTCATAAGCATTAAGGTAATGGATCAAGATGGCTTGGTCGAGGGGCCTTATGTTACTTGGGATGTTGGCTACAGTCCTATCGAAGTGTTGGTTAAACTCATGGACAGACTCATTTTCTTTCTTTTTGATGTCAAAAAGTTGGTGTAAAAGGAAACGCCCATCTAACTTGACTGACCACTCTTGCTTGAGTTTATCGGTGAATACATCATATCCATTGATTGATGATGGAGGCAAACGGTCAAACCATTTGCGAGCATCACCCTCCAAGGATGCAAAGAGACCCCTAATAAACACATCCTCTTCCTCAGCCCCATATGCTTCCATATGAGCCCAAACATTGTCTATGTGGTCTTCAATAGAGGTGGCACAGTTGCCATTGAATTTTGGGATCTTTTCAAAGTACTTGTCTGGCATACTATGGGGAGCACCCAAGATCTGAGAGAAGTCTAAGGGAGAAGCTCTAGCTTTATGACCAAAAGCCCGAGCAACAGGAGGGTTGTTTTGGTTGTTTACACCAGAGTTTGATTGACCTTGTCCAGCCATTGGATTGACTGGGTTTGAACTGGAGTTATGATTAGGTGATAGAGGAGGAACCGGATTAAACAAAGGGGATCCTAAGGTACGGTTTGGAGAACCTGAGTTAACAAGTTTCCACAAAAAGTTAGTTGACTGGGTTCTAGGATCTCTTTTGTGATATGTAAGTGGGGTTCCTTCCAATTGATTTGGATTTGATTTACTTCTTGTGTTGTAAGGATGACTATGAGCTCGCTCCTCAGCGGAGTCACGGTTAGGAGTCGCCAGGTAGATTTTTAAGCTCTACTACCAAGAGGTGTGTCGTTTAAGGTGCAGAAAGGTAGTGAGACACAAAGATGTGTTGAACCAAGGTAGGCCCCTACCTCCCCGGCAGCGGCGCCAAAAATGTTATCACACAACTTGTAGTTGCCCCTAAAGGTATCCCATCCGGGACGGTAGAGGAGTTAGGCAACTAAAGAGGTGACCCAAGAGATGCCACGGTTCCCAATGTAATGTGGGAGTCACGTCAACCGAGGCACTCTTCGCTTTAGGTCAAGGTATAACTAGACCAAGGGGGAGACCCTATACCCCAATCACAGTTGATTGGACCCAAGCAAAGGTTTTAAAGGGTGAATGAGTGATAAGTTACGGAAACCAATGCAAGTCTAAATGGACCTAATGTTTAGGGCATGGTTGAAGGTGGTATCAAAGATAGTTAGTGTTTCAACCTATATATGGTTTAGGCCACTTGATGGGGTATGATTATTAAGTATAGTACCATGTGTTTACACAAGTGGGTCTTATTGCCTTGGGAAGTGTGAAATGGTTTTAGATGGGCCCACAAGGTGAAGCTAAGTGTGAAGATGGTACTATAGGCTAGATCTAGGTTGGATCTACAAGTTAGAGTTGGTTCTAGGGTTACCCATGTGTTAGATCTAGGGTTTGACACTAATCCCAAGAAGTGCGCCTTGCTTGGAGAAGGACTAGTGCCTTGTTGGATGGGCTAATGGAGTCAAGAAGGATGTCAAAGTGTAGATCGGGACACCTAGAAGCCAAGTCAAGTGGTTTGGATGAGATCCAATGGTTGGATCTTGCTAGATCTAGGTTTTTAGGTGATAACCAAAAGTGGACCACAATTCCTTAAAACAAGGAATGCAATCCCCAAGGTGGATCGGGACAAAAGAATAGTCTAGACCTAGGTTTCAAGGCATGGGCATTCCAAATCCACCAAAATATCCAACACCCACTTCCTAGAAGTGGTCCAACTCAAAACTCCCAAGGGGTGCGACTTTCTCAAGGAGAGGCAAAAGAGGGGTTTGGTGGACCAAACCAAGTCCAATGGCCACCAAAAAGTAGATCCGGGATGCTAGTACCCCGATCTATGCATGTTCAAAGTTTCAAGTGAATCGAATGGGTAGATCTTAGTAGATCTAAGTTTTAAGTTACCAATGAGGTCAAAAAGGGGGTCTCAACCCCTCAAAACATGGAGAGATGTCCACAAGGTAGTTTTCACCAAAGTAAGGATATGGGTATGTGTAATTAAGTGTCTAGTTGTCAAATCAAGCGGGATCTCACATACCCATGTACTAGACCTAGCCCAACAAGCCTCCCTCAAGGAAGTGCGCTTTAGGTCAAGGAGAGCTTTTTGTCTTAGAAAATGGGTCAATTCTTAGCCAATCACCACCAAACTATAGATCCAACTAGGGGTGGATGCTATAGAGGTGGGTTTTCAATATCTTTTCAAAATGAGGGCTAGATCTAAGTAGATCTAAGAAATACAAAAATTGGGGTTTTGATTTAATTAGGGTTTTATGACCAATGGAGATAGAATGGATGAAAGAGGCACATACCTTGTAGATCTTACCTCAATTTGCTTATGGCCACCTTGCAAGTTGATAGCATTCTCCTATGTTTATATTCAAGAGTGAGATCCAAGTGCTCCAACCAAATCTCCCTTCTCCAAGATAGCCAAATCGTCCTCCTCCTACAAGACAAGATCAAAGAAACAAGTCAAGCAAGATGATTATGAAAATGGTAGAAAGATGTAATAGAAAGCATCAACTATGTCACAAAGATACAATAATGATACTCCCTGTCACAAGATCAACCCAAGAGAGAATATGTAGATCCCTCCAACAATAACCCTCCAAAAGTCGCCCTCCTCTCTCCAATTCGACTTTCCTGTCAAAAGGTTAGCAAAAACACATAGATCCACAATGATACATAGAAGAGATACTTTATATTCAATATGCAAGAGAATCCACAAGCCAAGAGAGATGTGCTCCACAAAAAATCTTCTATTCCAATATTCCAGAGCTCCAAAGGTGAGCTTTACAATGGGGGGTCTCCTCCTTATATAGGATAATAAAGACCAAAACCCTATACCACTCTACAATACTACATCAAATGAGTGGTTGAGATTATAAGATCTCATCATACAATCAATGGCTAGGATGAATCCATAACATAATATCACATGGATCACTCAACATAACAATAGCGCCCTCACTAAATGGTACAATGAGGGTGACGTCATCCCATAAGAGGGGTATAAAGTACAATAATCCACCTCATGATGACTAGGACAAGATAAAATAAGCACATGGTGGGGCTAGGAGGTATAAATCCTTGCTAGCTCACCCCAAGGCACAATAAAATAATAAAATATGCCCAATATAATGATAATGACCAAAACTGTCCTCAGAATCCATGACAGTCAAGCAGTAAATGTCCTCCTGTGATCAATCTGGAGATACCCACATGGTGAAAACTGACTGGAAGATAGTGAGATCACCCTGGAAGACCTCTGTGAAAACCAAATGCCAAAACCTTGCCTCAATTGCCCAAATCGATTTCCTCAGTGACCACTTTATCCCATTTTTTAACTGCCTCGGGAACTGTGAAAGTGCCAAAACTGCCTCCTAGGGTGCTAGCGCTGTCAAACTGAGCCCACCAGGCTCTCCGGGAGGGGGGATAAATGGTAAAAACAAGTGGCTGGACCACCCCCTCCATCATCAGCGCCCTAGGTGAACCGGCCTCTCGGGGCCCCTGCTGCTCAGGCTGGGAAATCAGCCCCAAATCTGGTCAACAAGTGTAAAACTGCATCAATCACTGTCAGAAGTGCCCGGATCTGAAAGATAAGTGTCTCAATGGATCCAGAAGACCCAAATCCACTAGGAATGAGTACTCATACACCCTGGGTTGCCCTAATGGGCCAGCTGTAGGGTCCACCATATATGGACAATGTATAATCTGCTGATCTGTAATGATAATAACCTGCTGAACTGGATCAAACATCATCTGTATCATATGTCCATCATATAATATCATCATCAAACATGTGGGACCATAAATCATCATCAATAATCATCCATACATGGTCCACATCATCACGGATCCCAAGAATATATATAATCAAGGATAAATCACATCAGTAGACTAAGACAATGCTTTTTTAATCATTTCATAGCTAAGCTCAAAGTACAAATTCCATTCAGTGGCATTAATTATATTAACATATTCCGTGGTTATAATAAATCACTTGCACCATAGTTCAAATGACAAACTCACCCATTGGACATGGTCAAACTGCTAGTGAAGGATGAAGGCTAGGCAGCAAGGTTGGGCCAAGGGTGTGACTTGTCTAACTCAACTCAAAAATACTTTGGACTGGGAGAGGGGGAAGCTACAAACTCTGTGTTGGACAAAAGAACACGGGGAATGGCTGTGCCTCACAGATGGATAAGTTGTTTAGAGAGTGCTTATTCAACTTAGGCATCATGTCTACATCAAGTTGATCCAAGTTCATTAGGATCATTCAATTTATTTCCATGGCCTTTTTGGCCTACATAACCCTTCGGATTTCAGATGTGCTGAGAAGCACAACTAGTTGCAGCTTGCATCCAGGGCATGTTTTTCATATTTTCACAAGGTCAGCAATTGTTTAGATATAGCTTTTAAGAACTATTGCTTTTTGGACCTTTCTTTATACTCTTCGAGGAGTATTTTTTAGCTTTTCATTGCTCTTGCCCTCTTTTTGTTTCCATGGGCGAATTTATTTAATTTCCACAGGTAGAACATGAGCTTTCAGTTTTAGCCAACAACATCTCAAGTGACTAGGGGGAGTTCGAACCAAGGCCTACAATCCAACTCACCAAAGGCAAGTTCTGTCACCAACTCAGAGCCGAGACACTGAATAAACAGGGATGCGGTCCAAACACAGAGGTAGAAAAATGGGGAAGTCCTCAGCATCAGAAAATCAAATAAGACAAGTCAGGGTTTAAAGTCAAACAGGAAGGTCATGTATGGATGGAGACAAGTGGATATGGAGCCTACACTAGCAGACAAAAGGTGTCGGGAAAGACCATGTCTATGTAAGGTGAAATACCAGTAAGTTTTGTTAGATGACCTAAGAGTGCAAGCAATTGTCCATTTTAAGGTTTACAGTTCATTTTAAATATTTTGCCACATCAGGAATAATATACCAAGCACATGCTATAATCATGATTAAATCAACAAGCTAATAATCCACAGTCAGTGAGAACAATATCCATAGATCATACAACATCATCATAATAGCAATCATCATGCATCATCTGAAACACTGCTGAAGTAAATCTCTAGGCACTGAACTGAAACTGTAATGGGAAAAGTGGTCACATCAGTCATCAAATCTGAACTCTCAAGGCTCAGCCTTGACACAAGGTCATACAATCTGAATAATGTACTGCTCTGATCATGAGTGATCCAATATATGTAGCCATGCTCTGGAATAAATGAAGCTCTGGAATGTGCAAATATCTGCTGTACAAGAATAGTACCCCTGCTACTATGGTGTGATAACAGTATGCATAGCATTCATTGGAGCAGTGTTTGAAGTTCTTTCTCTACTTTCTTAACTTCATGTCCTTCTTAACTCATTGTCCTAATGATGAATCCTACTCTGGATTTGAAACATTGACGGAAAAATGGCCACTGTGGATATTCCCGAAGAAGTCTCTGTAATTAATAACTGCAGAAATTTTGGAACAGAAATTCATATCCTTCTTGCGTTTTAGAGCTTGTTCATAGCTTAGGACTCTCCTTTTATATTCCTTTGTAGGGTATTCTTCATAATATTAAGGCCATCCTATAGTAGTTGTAGATCAATGATTCTCATATACTTGGAGTGGACCATGCATCTTGAAGTGCTCCTCTCTAAGCCTATATATGTGTATCTCTTCTTCTTCCACACATGCCAACACAGCATTAGACAAGCCATATACTCCTATGGAGATGGGGTACACTGGGCAACCCTTCGTTGTTTTTGGGCTAATTCTTCATTATACTGGAATTAGATCGTTTGATACACAATCCCCTTGACACTAGAATGTTTGGAACATGATTACGCAGAGTGTGAGAAGCTTTGGTAGTGCCATATATCCTAATGTAATTGTATCCTTATCCATATACCCATCTCCTATCGTCTCTAGGATTTTTAGAGCCTCTTTTAAGAATCAAGGATATTCTTTACCAAAGAACAATTCATACAAATGAGCAAAGAATTTGCCACATCCTCATATGATAAAGGGCATATTTACTTCTCTCATGTTATATATTCTTGCTCTTTCAGATCATTTGACCACCATCTATCAGGAGTTTTTTCCCTTTGGCCCCAGATGTTAGGAGAGAGAGCATCCAGGGATATTAATCACCCCCCAGGTGAGACATACCCCTTAGAAGTCGGATGGTTCTTGGCCTTCAATCCTACGCAGCTCTTGCATGTATCTACATCATTGCCTTGTTTCACTGTGTTATCACTTGTAATCATCTGGTTCCAAGGTAACTAGCAACAGTACACTTGCACCCCCTACTATTTCCCTGCACTTCGGGTTATTGCATGCAAGAAACAATTAGTAACCCTCAAATTAAACCTACAGGTTGCTGCAATAAACAATTCTATGTGCAGAATTGAAAAAATAGCAACTAATAAACAATTTAAGGATTGAAAAAATGCATAAATAGCAATGCAATGTTTGTCTATGATTGAAAGGATAAGATCTAGTGTAATTATGCTTTGAAGAATGTGCAAATAAATCAACAAAACAGATTTTTCAGTCAGCTGTAAACTCTGTTTAGAGGCTGAAATTATCATGGAAACCAATGCAGAAAACTAATATGAAGATAGTACATAGGCTATCTACTTCCTATTGAGTCTATTAGTTAATCAATCTTTCTTGAGTTCTCCACTAAGTATGGTCGTGGCAATGACCTATGTTTTCAAGTTCCGAAGGACTCCAGATATTGATAGCAATGCTGCTGGGAGCCCTTTTAGAGAGTGTATCCTATAGTTTGCCTATGGGCACATTATACCGCAATTAGAAATCTTTGAGCCTTGTAGCTTTTGACAAGGCTTATGTATTTGTTGTATCTATCGTATGCCCTGCTAGGGGTTTTTAGAATCATATGGTCTTCTCACTTAATGACCCAAATTAGTAAGTAGTGAGTTAATATTTTGTTGTCAAGGGCTTCAGAGACTATTTATTGAGTACTTGCCTTGGGCTTTCGTATTACAGCATTTTTTAAACATGTTTGGGGGTTAAGGCAAGTGATTGAGGTTATGCTTGTTCTTGTCACCCACTTTTTATTGTTAAATAGCTGTGAATGTTTTGGTTACCTGATTAATAGGTAGCTATTTGCAAATAGAAGATAAAAAACTATAGGTGTTGGCGTGGTTCAAAAAGGTTTTGAAATTTGCTGTCATCTTGTGAAACTCAACGCTTCGGTTGGGTCCCCAATGATGCATCCTTATACAATAAACATTCAATGATTCTAAAGATTTCTGTTTTAAAGATTTTTAGTGCTGATATTGAACTCTTTGGTTATATAACAAAATCTTTTTTTAAATCATTGTGAATGTAGCAAATCAACAGATTTTCCTTTCTAGTTCCATAAATTAAGCATATCTACCAATAACGACAAGGAAAGTATGCATTTGATGACTGTGAATGAGGTCCAGAAGTTAAAGAGTTTCACAATCACAAAGTTATTACCAGGAGACCGTACTACAGAATATTTACACAAAATTATGAATGACATTAAGACTTTAAGTCCAATACTAATATGTTCTCAATATTTGTGTTGATAATGTTTCTATGTCATTTGTTGTAATCTTTTCTAGCGGTCTCTGCAAGTATACTAAACTCCTAGAATTGAACAAAGAGGACTAGTCCAGAAAATATAAGTTTATTACATGTAATTTTATATTATTGTTCGTTGGTTTCTACGTGTCAAGATATAGGCTGTTGTGATGCTCATTTCACCTATTTATTTTGCGAGTAAATTGGCAGGTGGAAAAGATCCAGAAACAAATTTGGTTCCATGAGTTTACAAGCAACGGTTTTGGAGTATCCATTTGTTGCGAGTCCCAACTCAACTCTCACTTATCATTTTTCTTCTCCTCCAATGGCATTGTTGGTACTATTTATTTGTATTGTATTTTTGTCTAGAGATATTCAGAAAAGATCCAAACGTTGGAAATCTTCATGTACATTTGATAATCCTGAAAGGAATGCATCGACTTGAAATATGGAATCTGCATTCATATTGTAGCTTTTATGCATCTTGAGATTAAAATAACTGCAATCCCAAATGAATAATATAATATCATACAAGAGATTTTATAGAGGAATGATATCCTTTCAAGCTAAGAATCTTTTTTCTTTGGTTTTTATGTTTGTGGGCACCTGCCTTCGTAGTTGGAGGATGTGAATTGAGATGCATAAACATAGTGGACGCAGCTTCATTTAACTTTTTAGAATAAACATGTATTAACGAGTTAGGTTAGGTTATGACTTGGATTACAGAATATGGCAGTTGTGTTTATTATCCAAGTGCAGCCATACTTTCCTTGGCTTGTAATTCCCAAGCCATGAGGCAATATGTACCGATTTTTCAAGAGATGCGCCTTGAAGTTATCTGGCCAGGGTACATGGAAGTCATTTCTTTGATTTATTATTTCTTGCTCTACCAATATTTATTTCCAGATGTCTTGTAGATGAGACATTCAAGTTCATTGAATGGTGTCATGAGATCTATAGTTTCAAACTCGTGAATAGTTATTTGTTGTTTTGTTTTAATAATGTAATTTGATTTCAGGGAAATGTGGACATTTTTCGTTAAAATCTACTTGCACTGAGAGGAATATTAATTAATGTTGCAGTGAACCTGGTTGGAATTTATTTTAATTCATTAGTTTTCGCCATAATGACTAGTTATCCCAACCATGTGCAGTAGGTTGCTTGGAAGCTAATATATTGTTATCTTTTTAACTTCAGGGTTAACACAGGGTTAACAATAAGGAGTTTGCACTATTAAAAATTGTCACTCTTGGTCAAATGATTACTCGGCAAATTAAAGCATGGCATGCTTATAATTTCTCAAAAATATAAGAGCTAATAAATATGAAATGAGCATAAGTAAATATGTGAATTCGGTCACCTATGATTGACGCATGAGTAGAGTTACATACTTGCAATGGGTGTGAAACTATTGTAGACAATAGAAAAATGAAGTGACAACTTGAAAGTAGAGTTGCACACTTGCAATGCGTGTCGAATTATTGTAGATAGTAGAATAATGAAGTTACTCATTTAGTTTGCTGTCAAATTATTGTAGATAGTAGAAAAATGAAGTTATTCATTTAGTTTGGTAGGTGTAAAGAGCCTGAAGTTGGCTTGTTGTATATGATAGAAAAATGTAGATAACATCAAAGCCACCACTCATTTTGTCAGGTGTAAGGAATCTTAAGTTGGCTAACAAAGATGCATCTACTTTTGTGTTGACCACTACATTTTCTTTGGTGGTCAATATAGGAAATATGTTTAAGAATTACTTTGACATGAAGATATAGTTGTGAATAGCCTTAAATAAAAGGAAATTTAACTAATTCAATTTAATATAATATTAATGTTTATGAGTAATTGAATGTGATTAATGAGAATAGGAAAGAATGCAAAAAAGAAGATAAGGAAGCATCTAAAAATGACTTCAAAACAAGGGAAGTAGGTGTATCAAGAATTTGCTTGATAAAGCATTGGATAAAGTTGAAAGGATATACAAAGATACATGATGTACAAAATGAGAAAGGGAGAGCTTAAAGTGACTCCAAAATAAGGGAAGTAAGCACATCAAGGCTTTTGCTTAAGAAATCTATAGGAGAAGATGAGAGAAGAGATACAAAGATATAGTGTTGAACTTGCCCATGAGTAAGGATGGGAAGAGTAATCTCTGTTAATAGTTGAGGTCAAGAAAAAGTGCGTGATACATTCTGGTGAACTTGTTAATTGAGCAAAATTTGAGCTATGGATTGCATAAGAGAGCGAACATTGAGTGCTACTCTAAAAGCCTATATGATCCATGTGTTTCTTCCCTTCCACACCAATGACAAGGTATAAAGATAAGAGGTCCCAAATGGAGTTGTATCTAGAGTTTTGTAGCAATGTCCTCTAGAATTAAGTTCTCAAATGAAAATGACAATAACATTTGGTCTCCTTGTTACATGCTTAGATATATGTGGATCTTGGGGTATGTAATAATCAATGTCCATCCTTCATGAAAACAAAACCTGAATTGCCTAAAGATGAAAGTGGACATATGAAAAAATTGGCTTTTATAATACCTTAGTGTCATGATAAAACCATTCTTGGTTTGTGGGGATAACACTACAAGATTTTGGAAAAGATACCAGCCAAGTTGCTGCCAAAACAATTCATGTTCAAAATTTCAGTTTTTTGTTTCTTTGCATTTTCCCTATTTGAGTGGGAATATGGGTGGTAGTGGTACTTAGGGTTGTAAAGTCACACTTTTTATTTACAACTAGGAAAACATCCTAGGAGACCATCCACATTTGCAATAGTGAAAAGTCGAAGATCCTCCATCAAGTCCATTTAAGTGTAAAAGGTTGAATGTGAGAAATGTTTATTATTACAAATAATGGAACATCTTTTAAACCATATATATATATATATATATATATATATATATATATTAATTGGACTAGCCCGGTGGGCTAGCTCAAGTGGTTGAGTGTTGTAAGTTGTGAGCAAAAGGTCTCATTGTCAAATCCCTCGGTGGCTATACATTGCTATATAAGAGCCTCACTTGATGTCCCCACCGGGTTAGACCCCGTAATCAAGGCCGATGGTTTACCTTGGGTACCATCCTCAAAATGAGGGGAAGTACTCAAGGGTTTCCCCATGACATGTTCTAATGAAATATATATATATATATATATTGGTTTTAATGTCAAATACAGAGGTTGAATTGGTCTTAACTAATGTGGTGAGAGAGTTCCATAAAAATAATTTGGCAAAAAAATAAATAAGAGATGGCGGGTGATCATCTCCCATAAATTTGCAATTGAATATAAATATTTTGCAATAAGCACAATTTGAGTTTATTCTTTCTTAATTAATCGCATTTAACTAATTAATTACTCTAAAGCTTATGGTGATTTAAAAAAAGTCTTTATAATTCAAAAAAATAGTATCAAATTGCAAAAACTTACTAAAACAAAAAATGACATGGATATTATTTTGATAACATACTTGCTTATAATCTAGTGTAAGAATTTGTGATATAATATCATATCATGGCAAATTCATGATATAAACGATTATCAATTTTTTTAAAGGTCCAACAATGTACAAGTTAAGTATAACTCTAGTATTTTTATCTTCAATGGAATAATGTGCAAAATTTTGTGGGATATTTGCTCGTTAAAAATGTGTTTCTATGGCTTCTTGAATCATTCAGTCCTAGTTAATAAACATCAATATTGATTATGGTACAAAAGAAGAAAAAAATATAATGAATTGTTGTATGTGTCCAAATTAAGTGAAAGATGAATATTTTACAATATGATCTTAAAAAGCATGCATTGAGGTCCTTAATGGGTAGTGTTGGAGCCTCTGGTGGATTGGAAAATGGACTCAATCATTTCTCTAGTGGTCCAACAACAACAACATCAACTTCAATCTATTGTTTTGTGTTTAGCGTCTAGTTGTGAATCATTTCTTGATTTTGCTCTAAAAGAAAAAAAATGTTTACGGACATTGATCGAAATCAATTGCTTGGAAGTGCAAATGAATACATGCATACAATTAGCTTTTGAGCATAATTTTTTAGGAAAATGGGCATTGTATAAGAGCAGATGGTCATTGCAAATGAACAACCATGTTTGATGTAAGAGTTAACAAATAAAAAGACGGAGCCTTTATTAAACTTTGAAAATGATAAAGGTATGCATGCTACAATACCTATTATAACCAAATGGGGGTATATATGAGGTTAAATGTGTTAAACTTCATACATTCATAGCATAATAATTCAAATGCATAAACAAGATCACTAGAAGAAAAACAAAGCACAAAACAATAATACAGAGTTTATCCTGGGAAACCCAATTGGGAAAAAAACCCAGCAACCTTCGTATAGAGATGATAATCTCGAGATCAGAGTACAATCATAAAAGACAAAAGATGGAAAATGTCTTCCAAAAGTAGAAACCCCAAAACAGTCTTCTTCTCCACAGATGCGAACTTCTCTCTCTCCCAAGTGATGCGAACTTGAGTGGATGAGTGAGTGTGATAATGAGGTGACATAACTTCTTATTTATACAAGTGTAAAACTAACTTTTACCCTAGGTGAATCGACTTCTCTATTTGACTGGGCCGACTTCACTTGGGGGGCAAATAATAATTTAATTTTAATCTTTTACTTTGTTTCTTTTCTCCCCAGGGTTTACATTGATTCTTTCAAGGGTTTACATGGTCATTTACATCAAGTTCATCTCCCTTAGAAGGTACAATCAAATACAATAGAAACACAATAAATAATATCTTCTGAAGTTGCACAAAGTCCAACAAGTGAAAGCTAACACATGTTAGCTTTCTTTCTAGCACAAGAGCAAAGATATTTCCAGCAACAACATATCATGGCGAATGAAAGCTAATGCATGTTAGCTTTCCTACCGGTACAACCACACCACCATGGAATACATTACACCATGAAAGTAATCTAACACACGTTATATTTCTTACAACAACATTGCACAAAATCCAACACTCCCTCTCAACGAGGAAGGTATTCTTCGGTATTCATCAGCATTATGATCATCTGGGTTTCATCTTGTACATCTATATTGTCTCCATCATCTCTATACATATTGAAGGTTGTCAGCACAGTCTTAGTCCTTCAAGAAGTGTCTTCATGCATCATCTACACCAGCCCTTCGGTGTGTCCAGGAGAATCACTCAATCCTGGATATCTGATATATTAGTTGTACCATCTCTGCTATACCATTTGCTACATGTCTGTCTCATCTATAGATGGGTTTTCTCCTATACCTGGCTGAGATCCCAGATGAGCAAATGTGAACGACCATCTACTACCTGTTCATCTCATTTGTCGATCTAGATGAGATCCCGAACGAGTAAAGGTATCAGTGCAATCACACGACAAACTGCTGACTTTCCTACTCATCTGCTGATGGTATTTCTCCCATACCTGGCTGAGTAACTGGACTGCAGAGGCACCTGTGTGAACTTGACCAACTGTTGAATGTCCTACTCATATGCCTATAAGATTTCTCCCATATCTGGTTGAGTAACTGGACTGTAGGAGGTACCTGGGTGAACCCGACCAACTGCTGACTGTTTGACTCATTTGCCTATGGGATTTCTCCCATATCTGGTTGAGTATTGGACTGTAGAGGCACCTGGGCAGAGCAGGGAAATGATCTCAATGTCATTTTTCCCTCTAAAGGAGGGACACGTTCTCTTCGACTCCAAGTCTTTCGCGAAAGTATTCGATCTTCACCCTAGGAAGGACCTTGGTGAGAATATCTGTAGTCTGGTCGTCTATCGGCATGTACTGTAACTCGACCGCACCTTTCTACACCATATCACGATTGAAGTGATATCGAATCTCGATATGCTTCGACCTCTCTTGAAATACAAGATTCAATGACATCTGCACACAGCTCTGGCTATCACAGCGAATCATGGTCGGCTCTGGAATCTGGCTGAACAATCCTGCCAGAATTTTACGAAGCCAAACTACTTCTTGAGCTGCTGTACTAGCATCCATGTACTCGGCCTCTGCAGTACTGAGTGCTACCGAGTTATGCTTCCTGCTACACCAGGAAATAACTGCAGAACCCAAACTGAAGCAACATCCAGAATTACTCTTCCGATCTGCAACACATCCGACCCAATCTGAGTCTGTAAACCGCTACAATATCATATCACAATCTGAAGCATACTTCAATCCATATCCCATAGTGCCACGTAAGTATCTAAGCACATGTTTTGCAGCAATCCGGTGAATTTTCCTTGGTTCGCACATGAACTGAATGAGGGAATTCACAGCAAAACATATATCTAGTCTGGTGTTGGTTAGATACATCAATGACCCAATCAATTGGTGATACATGGTGGGATCAATCAAATCATAATATGAAGTAGAATCTCTCAACTTCTTCCAATTTGCATCAATTGGAGTAGCCATGGACTTGCAGTCCAACATTCTGAATCTCTTCAATATATCAATGGTGTATTTTCATTGTCCTAGGAAAATCTCTTTCTGGCTTTGTCATACTTCTAATCCCAAGAAGTAGTGCATCAATCCAAGGTCTTTCATTTCAAACTCAGCGGATAGATTCTTCTTACACCATACAATAAGTTTCTTATTTTTTGTGAGAAACAAGTCATCAACATATAATACCAAAATCAGTGGCTCGTCATCTACAACCTTGTAATAAAGGTTGGGGTCTGCATCACTCTTGGTAAATCCCAAGCTCACCAGGAGCCTGTCTATCCGTCCATACCAAGCACAGGGTGCTTGCTTGAGTCCATACAGTGCATTTTTCAATCTGCATACATGAGACTCCTTTCCTTGGACAATAAACCCATCCGGATGTTCGATGTAAACTTCTTCCTCAATAACACCATTGAGAAAGGTTGTCTTCACATCCATCTGATGCAAATTCCATCCCATAGCTGATGAAATAGCAATAATGGATCTGATGGAAGTATATCGGGCCACAGGAAGAAATGTCTCATCATAATCGACTCCCTCTTTTTGAGAGAATCCTATGGCTACAAATCTGTCCTTGTATTTCTCAACACTGCCATCTGCTCCATGCTTGATCTTGTATAGCCATTTAGAAGTCACTACTGACTTCTCCTCAGGTCTTGGCACAACTTGCCACACATCATTGATCATTCTTCATGATGGATAGATATTCTTCCATCATGGCATCCTTCCAAACTTGATGTTTGGATGCTTCTTCGTAAGTGGTGGGTTTTGAATCAATAATGTTGCTCATCAGTGCCACATAACTAGACAACCTCTGAGGTCTTTTACTTTCTCTGGAAGCGCCATGTGGAGCTTCATGCCCCTCTGCATCCTGCATTGTTTGTTGTGCCCATCTAGGTATTTTCCGACCTGCAACATCTATGGGTATATCAACTGGATCTATGGGATCGATAGGTTCATCCTTTTCTGCTAGCTCCCTCTGAACTGGAGGGGGAGATGATCTCATCTCCTTTAGTTCTAGCATTTCTTCATCATTGATCTCCATATCTGATCCTCTGCCTTTCCTGACGGACATCTCTTCTTCAAAGGTCACATCCCTACTGACTTCAATCTATTTGGATCCTGGGATGTAGATTCTGTAAGCCTTTGAAGACTCATTGTATCCCACAAAGGTTCCCTTCTTGCCTGAAGGTTCTAACTTGGGCACATGTATATAGACTGGACAGCCAACTATCTAAAGGTGGCCAAGTTCTGGTTTTACTTATGTGAAAGCTTCCTCTGAGGTCATCCTTCTAGGCTAAGAGTCATATTCCAGGAAGCTTCTTGCTGAACATCAACGGGATTCATATGTCCATCGGAGCAAGTCTTCTCTTGTAGGCCAAATCACATGGTCTTTTCCCTACAAGTCAAATCCCGACTGATGATCAGTGACATTGCATAATCAATTGTAATGGCAATAGTTTACAAAGGCATCTTAGCTAATACTTTAACACAACAATTTTAAATATGTCTTTTAAATACATCTGGGAACTATCTAGATGTCTACTATCTCCACTAGAACATGTCGTCAAGAGTGTGCACTACTCTAAGCATGCAGGAAGGAGATATCATCTAGACTAGCTCCATTATTTGTTAATGAAATGTTGTGTAGCTCATATGCATAATAAATACAACAAGGTAAACTATATCAACTGCTCAATGCACTTCCAAATGGATTTGCATATAATGAAGATAAATAAGACAAAACAGATCTATGTAAGCAAGAAAGACAAATACTTATTTCTTATTGTTTTTGTGTGTGGGCTCCCACTGCCTTCTTGTGAGAACCAAGAGAGATTTTTGTTCTTGCAATCTAGATCTTCATATCTTCTAGAAGAGGAACTTTGAACGATCATCATTCCTTGACTTCTTGTGAGTATCTTCTTCAACATCAGCAGTGGATGCTTCATGCTTCCTTTTACTTGAACTTTGACAGCTACTGGCGTAGTGTCCATATTTTCTGCACCTATAGCATTGAACTTGAGATATGTCCTTCCTATCCTTTTGATTTGGTCGAGGACTTGATCTCCTATATTGGTGCTTGTGTATATGGAACTTTCTTCCTTTTCCCTTACCTTTCTTGGCATGGGATACAAATGCTTGATTCTCCTCGGGTTGAGTACCATGGAGTCTTTGTTGTGTTGCAATCCTTGTCTCCTCCTGAGTGCAATCTGCCCATAGCTTATCAAACTTGGGTAGTTTAGATCTACCAATTATGCTTTGAATAAAGGACTCCCAGGATGGTGGAAGACCATTCAGAGTGGTGATAACAAGCTCCTTATCATCAATGGAATCTCCATTGGTGCTAAGCTTGTCCCTGAGTTCTGTGATCCTCTTAAAATATGAGGGAATGGATTCTGACTTGGCTATCTTCATATTTGAGAGTTGGTTCCTCAATGTGATGGAGACATTGATGCTAGTGTGTTCAAACAGCTTCGTAATGGTCTTGAACATTTTCCTAACATTCTTCTTTCCTAATATTTGTGGAACCAAGTGGTCTCTTACTGAATCCACAAGAATCCTTCTTGCTTTAGCATCATTCTTCCTCCATCAGGATTTATCCTCTTCGGCTTCTGGTTCAGGGACCTTCTCATTTACATATTGTAAGAGGTCATTTTCTTCTAGGATTAGAAGAACCCTAGACTTCCAAGCGATAAAATTAGAAGCTCCTTCCAGACGATCTTCAACCTTCATACCAATCATCTTGTCTTCAGATCTTGTTTAGAAACCCTAGCAGGAGCTAGGTCAAAAAATGAAAGTTTGAATTTTGAAAAACTGATTCCACAGGTAGATGCGCCTTGGCAAGGCGAGTTGAAAGATGGTAGGGATGATCCAAATCTGTGAAGAAAAATGGGTCAAAATTGAAACCCTAATTTCTGTTGCAGCTGTAGAGGTAGGTCAAAAACTGAAAATTCTCGGAATTGAATTCCGTCTTCACCAAAATATGTGCCTTCCCAAAAATGAAATTCCCAAGGCTCTTTTTCTCCAAAATGTTGGGTGAAGACTTCAAAAGATGAAACCCTAGTTCCGGCAATGGCTTCTTCTAGAATTGCTCTAATACCATATTAAATTTCATACATTCATAGAATAATAATTCAAATGCATAAACAAGATCACTAGAAGAAAGACAAAGCACAAAACTATAACACATAGTTTATCCTGGGAAACCCAATTGGGAGAAAACCCAGCAACCTTTGTATAGAGATGATAATCTCGAGATCATAGTACAATCATAAAAGAGAAAAGATGGAAAATGTCTTCCAAAAGTAGAAACCCCAAAATAGTCTTCTTCTCCACAGATGCAAACTTCTCTCTCTCCCAAGTGATGCGAACTTGAGTGGATGAGTGAGTGTGATAATGAGGTGACATAACTTCTTATTTATACAAGTGTAAAACTGACTTTTACCCTAGGTGAGCCGACTTCTCTATTTGATTGGGTCGACTTCACTTGGGGGGGAAATAATAATTTAATTTTAATCTTTTACTTTGCTTCTTTTCTCCCCAAGGTTTGCATTGATTCTTTCAAGGGTTTACATGGTCATTTACATCAAGTTCATCTCCCTTAGAAGATACAATCAAATACAATAGAAATACAATAAATAATATCTTATGAAGTTGCACAAAGTCCAACAAGTGAAAGCTAACACGTGTTAGCTTTCTTTCTAGCACAAGCACGGAGATATTTCCGGCAACAACATATCATGGCGAATGAAAGCTAACGCATGTTAGCTTTCCTAGTGGTACAACCACACCACCATGGAATGCATTGCACCATGAAGGTAATCTAACGCGTGTTAGATTTCTTACAACAACTTTGCACAAAATCCAACAAAATGTATATGATATTACCCCAATGAAGTAAATGTATAGGTAATAGTGGTTGGCTTAATGAAGAGTCAACATGTGCAATGAGAAAATAAATAAATATAGAGATCATGTAAGCATTGGTGGAGGGAACATGTAAATTGAATTTATGAATGTCTTGGGGTATTTAGATGAGGTTCTCTCGTTCTTTCAGGAGTTGTATAACTCATATCTCTTATTTATGTTGGATTTGTACTCCACACTTAATTTGTTGTACATGGTGTGTACTCTATTATATTATTCTATCTTAAGGGTTTAATTCATAATATTTTGTATCAAAGCATATGGTCTTTGGCTTGACTCCTTCAAAATGAGTCATTTGACCATTTTCACTATACCTATTTTTTGGGGAAGCTTCAGACAACAAATTTTTTAGGGCACTAAGGATACATATCGAAGTACTTGTGGTGAAAAAAATAGATTTTGGTTCACTATAATTTAGAGAAAACATTTTGTGTAATTTAGGATCTAGGATTAGTCCCAAAACTAGTCTCAAATAGGTGTTCTGAGTAAAACTATCATATCTAAAACCTTGAATATCTTAATTGAATGTCACTAGTTTCATTGGATAGTAGATGAACCACATTATTGCGGGTAAAATATCTAAAATTTTGGATTGGCAATAATCCGTACAAGTTCACTTTCCTAAAAGGGCTAAAATCAACAAGTTTTGGGAAAGTTACCATAATTTTCTTTGAGTTTATCAAAATTTGGTCAAACTTGTAGCATTATAGAGAAGGCATAACAGCATACTACATGAAGAATTATCAAGCTCATAGGGGTCGAAATTTCAGAGTTATTGGAAGGTTGATTAGCAAGGCGGTGTCCAAATTAGGGTTTTAAAAGGTATGTTATCTTGAAATTATTATAAATTTTGATTGAAAGATTTGATTCAAATGTTGCTGGAAAGAGAAACACAAAATAATGTGTTGGAAAAATAATATTAGCCATTTTGAATAATTATTGATAATATATTGAGGTTGGTAGTTGAGGGTTTTGGTGATACTTTAATTAAACATCAATAGAAAAACCTATATTTAGAGGAGAGGAAGATGGAATTGATCACAAGGAATGGTTGATTGTTAAGGAAAATGATGAAAAACGTTTTTTAGTAGGCCTTTATTTGGAGGGTGAAGCTAGTAAGTGATGGAGAATTCATGATATTGATACTCAAGAATATGCCATATCGGAAGTATTTGAAGAACTCTTCTAAAAAAATGATCAAGAATTCAAAATTGGAAGAGATGAATTGAAAGAAACAAGAGAAACTCAAAAAGAAAGGTGAGGAGTTGTCCAATATCTAAATCCTTAATGAAGCACTAATCAAGGAGGTTTATAATTTGAAGCAAGAAAATAACAACAAAGGTAAGGGGGGAAATGACGAGTCAATGGAAGAATTGAAAAAGAAAGATGAAGAAATAAGTAAATTATGAAACCATAATAAACATTACTGGATGAGGTCAAGAGAGTGAGAAGTAAGAAACACGGTCAAAATCAAGAAACAAGAATGTTGGATGAGGAGACCACTAAAAGACTTGAAGAAGAAATTTGTAAGAAGGTTGAATTTTTTTAATTGTGGATGAGGTAAAATTACAAATGGAATCTAGAATTGAAGGACATAATAATTTGATGATAGACATCACCTTGCAGTTTCAAAAAGAGAAGGAAGCCAAGATTCAAGGTCACCAAAAAATACTTGAAGAAGTTGAGCACCATCTTGAAAATATGAAAGTCAAATATGAGGGAGTTATAGCAAAAGTAGGTAGTATTGAAGATCGAGCACAAAGAGTAGAGGATGCCGTTGTCTCAAAAAGAAGATTGATGGTATGGGTGTGTAGAATGAAGGGAAACCATCAAATGTGAAACCATATCGACATCCTCTTACCAAAAAAAGATTCCAAGAAAGAGAAGAAGATCTACATGGACACTACCAAGGAAGAAGATGGAATAATCAACAAAATTTATGGAGCAATGCATTACGAAACCATTATTTGATAGTGTATTATCAAAGACCAAAAATTACAACAAACTTGAGAAGTCACAATAACAATGCATGGATTCAAAATTATACATCCACCAACTATCAAAGATTAAAATTGAAAAGAAACAAATATGGTTGATGGATCATTATCAATGGAAACAAGAGAATATGAATATAAGGAAATATTATTAATTGGTTTCATCACATGTAAATCTCTTAACTGCAAAGCTTTGAGGACAAAACTTTTTGAGGGAGGGTAATATGATAATACCAAAGGGAGGAATGTATGCGGTTAAATGCATATATAATGAAGTAAGTATCCATATGTAATAGTGGGTGGCATAATGAAAGTCTCACATGTGCAATGAGTGAAAAGGTATATATAAAGATCATGCAGTCATTGTTGAGAACATGTGGATTGAATGTATGAATGTCTTGGTGTATTTAGAGAAGGTTCTCTTATTCTTTAAAGAGTTATTGCATACCTCATATCTCTTGCTTATATTGGAATTGCGCTCCACATATGCATTTTTTGTACATAGATTGTACATTATTATATTGTGTTACTTAAGCATTTGGTTCATAACAATGTTTCACTGACAAATTCAAGAAACTCCCACGTATTGCATAATAATGAAAGAAAAATGGGCAAAGTAGAACACATTCATCACTTACAAAGTATATCATTTGATTAGCCATAATTATTCATAAAAACATGGAAAACCATGATGAGAGAACTCAAGTTTTCAAATTATATCTATATTTAATCTATAAGTGACTTCAATTAAATATTAATATATAAAGCACATGTGAATTGACTAGTGCTATAATTTCATCCTGAAATGGAGTGAACCAAATCAATTAACTAAGGCTCAAATTAAATTAATGCTTAAACTTAATTCCAAGATCATTTATTACATTACTCTTAAAGCCCAAACAAATTATTACAATATAATAACATCATCAACATGAACCCATTTTAACAAATTGATACCCTAGTTAAATAAATAAATAAAAATTGGACTTTTATTATAGATATTGATTAACGAATCTAAATTGATTTATCAATGCTCTTGATTAAGTAATAAAACATATTATATACTAACTCTATTGTGATTGAAATATTCATGAAAATAATTAAAATATAAACTTTACGTAGGATTATTCATTGAACTTCAATGGCGATTCAAGGAACATTAAGATGGGTTTTAGATGGCAAGCCTCTTTTGCAAATACTCTTTATCCTATATCATCCACATTTTATTTCCCTTATTAATTTGTTTTCCTTAGTTTGCTTCTTTGTTTCTTTTAGGCTCTTTATCAACCTCAATATCCTTTAACATCTCAATTTAAGGTTTTTGGTTAGCCACATGTTTTGCAATTTCACATTCCAAGTAGAACTTAATAACTTTAGATAATTGATTGATTAGTTAGTTTACATGCCCTGGAGTATTACACATAATAGTGATGCTTCTTTATATAAATATTACAATTTCTAATTCCAAGTAGACCGTAAAGATTGAAGCCAATATATTGATTCATTATCTAACATGATCATTGGTTATTTAAGATAGTGGCAATGCTTCTTTGACTTAGTAGTGATGAAGACACATGAATCTAAGTTTTCATAGTTTTCATAAATACAAATGATCATTATACTTCTAACATAGTACCCTATGGAGAATAACAAAAAAATGGTGAGTTTTGATATATATTCACTAAAAGGAATAATGGCCTTATAATATCTTAATATATACTCTCTATAATGAGTTTAAGAAAAAACAAAAACCATTGACCAAATATTCATGCCTCGAATATTAATATCAATATGTAAACACTCTCATGGATTCATTGAAATACCAAGCCTAGAAATTAAAAATGACACGATAAGATTATTACTAGCTAACCACTCAAAATTACATGTTATGTGACCTCCATTTGTGCTATATAAATCGTACACCAAGACCATATATAATAAACACATGTTCATGTTATATGAGTTCATTTGTTGCTCCCAAATATATACTCATGAAGTATATGATATCTACTATATATATACAAAAGGAAGATTGATAAAAAAAAAAATAGTTTATTTTATTTTACCCTTACAACATTGGCATTTCAAGCTTTCACCACCAATACTCCATCCACATTTAAAATTACTATTCAATGCACACAATTACTTCATGTCCATACCAATACGATGTCCAATGTTGATAATGAATTACATTTACTTCATATTCATACCAATGTAAGATTTAATGCAAATGTGAATGTGCAAAATTATGTGTGAGTGTTAAAACAAGATAATAAGACCACAAAGGATAAAGGTAAGTGCAAAGGAAAGACAATAGAAGTATCTATGAGAGCTTTCTTTAAACTGTAGCTTGTATTTTTAAGAAGTGTTATAAAATATTAACATATTATTTAATTGCATGTGCATGAAGATAATTAAGTGACTTCAAATGAATATTTAGTAATATTAAGAGTGAATGTACAAGTGACAAAGGATCAACACATAATCTGTAAAGGTTACCATCTAGCACATCTCTAGTCAAATTCATTGGACTAGTTAGACTACAATCATTAATAGTGCATTATTGTCCTTTACGTGTAACTACTCACTAATGATCTACCAAGCAAGAAACTAAAATAATATTTTTCTTCAACCTAGGAACAAATAGAACATCATTTAACTCAAGAACATAACATGATGGAAACTAAAGGAGATGGAGTCCATTCCTCTCATAGGATAAATAACATCATCATTCAATTCCACACTCAAACTTCCCTCTTTCTCTTGAAACTTGTTGTATAGTGTCTTGTCATAAGTCATATGTCTTGATGCTTCACTATCTACATACCATCCAACACTTGACATACTATTAGAATATAAAAAAAAGACCATGGAAAAGGTGCTCTCAAGATAATATTAATCCCCGTACACAACCATTATAGCATTTGCAACAACCTATTTGGCCTTCCCCTTCATCTTCTTCGCACATTGACTAGCATAATATCCCTTCTAGTGACACCTAAAGCACTTCACATTACTAAAGTATGTGTTCTCTTTACTTGAATATTCCTTCTTACCTTTCTTGTTCCCTTTCTTTCTTCCCTTCTTCAACCTCTCAATGAGGACTAGTTCTACATCCTTTTTCTACACTAAACATGTCTCCAATCTAATCTCTCCTTGCACAAGGTTATGCCAAAGCTTAAAAAAAATTGGTAGGTTCTCACGAGTACAAACACCTTGGACAAAAGGAATCCAAGATAGAGTAAGACCAATGAAAGCAATGGAAACCAACACTTGATCCTCCACATTCATCTTTATGAAAACGAGTTGATCCTTTTCCTTTGTGACCTTGGTAAGGTAGCTCACCACTGTGTTTGTCTTACTAGTGCAAACTTCAAAAAGCTTGTTCCTTAAGAGAATTTGCCAAGAAACACAAGTACTTTGAAATAAACCAACCAAAGTATCAAACATATCCTTACCAATCACCTTCTTTGCAATGTGAGGAATAAAATGATCCTTCACCAAGTCGAGAATTATTCGCTTTGTCTTGGCCTCCTTGTATGGGTTCCTAGCTTTGTTTGATCAATAGGGGAAACTATCACTTTCTTAACATGCTCCCAACTCTTAGCTTCCTCCATAAGCATATGTATATTGAGCTCCCAATGTCTGAAATCAGAAGAACCATCCATCCTATCACACTCTCTAAGATCAAGAGTCATCACTCTACAAATTTTAAGCACGCCTTAAGGAAAGATTCAACAACAAATGAGTTGAAAACCCTTTCAAGGGATTAAGCAATTTTCCTAAGTGACTTGGGGTTTTTCAACTAACCAACATCAACAAGGTTATGTATCACTTCCAGGTACAATGTTGTTGAAATACCAACTCTCTCTTCACCAAAAAAGTGACTTTAGTCAAATAGCTCTAATACCATGTCGAAATTTGTATTTATTAGTGCAAATTCAGAAATTTGTCCTCATACATGAGGCTTCCTGAATCTAGTCCCTATGAAATTCAACCTTAGGCCTAATCTAGAATATTAATTTATAGCAGAAAAAAAATATAGAATATTTCATCTCACTTCAACCCAACACACTAGATAGTCCAAAAGAAAAGGCACCAAACATATGCCAACAAGTTCAAGCTCTTAGGGCACACTTCTCAAAGCATAAATAAAATATGAAATCAATTTAATTCTTATATATTTACATCAATATATTCTCTTTATTATCTTCAAGATATTTGTTAAGTCGCCCATGGGGGAAAGCTCAAGCGGTTAAGTTGAAATTGGTTGTAAATGGCAGGTCACATGTTCGATTCCCCCCAACTTGCATGTGTGCCATGGCTCGGGCCCTGTGGTTGCACCTAGGGGTATAGTGGTAGCGAGATTGGATCCCTAGACCCTGTGTCATGCGATTACTATCCCAATATCCATTGTCGATTCCCCTAGTACAAAAAAAAGATATTTGTTAAGTCACTTAATAGTTTCAACTCTTAATTATGTCAAATTAATTAGTGTTGGAAATTACCAAATAAAAAAGACAATGCAATCTGAAAATTAAATCTATAATTTACACAATTTGGATATCTAAAAATTCATATGTTTGTGTGTGTGTGCGCGCGTGTACTCATAACTTATCACAAGTTTGCATAATTCTTCAAGATTTCCAAAACCCTAGATATGAAAAATCAAGAACCAAAGATCTCCAAGAAGC
This sequence comes from Larix kaempferi, assembly GCA_027924585.1. Lineage (NCBI taxonomy): Eukaryota > Viridiplantae > Streptophyta > Pinopsida > Pinales > Pinaceae > Larix > Larix kaempferi. Next base: position 5,308,289 of record BSBM01000770.1, read on the forward strand.
AATTCCTCCTTGGGTTCAGCAATTGTCTCCCACAAGTGTTCTAGACATATTTTTGTCTCCTCCTCGTTCAAGATCCTCTAGGGTTTATCACAAACCTTAACCTTCTTTGTCTCCTTAGGGTGAAACCCTAACCCTAGAACAACCTTGAGCTTCTCTATTAGGGTCCTACCCTAACCCAGTACTTTATCAATGTACAAGGTCACAAGGCCCATTAGATAGTTAGTGGGTAGTGAATTAATGTAAAAGGGCCCTATTTATTGAATAAAGGCCCCTACGCGGTTGACCCTCATTAATAGCGAGACATCAAGTAGTTAGGGGTTTAGCTATTGAAGCACTATATATAGAGTAGTAATCTATGTAATGTTTGGTCAAGAATTGACATTGTATCTGGATCTTTGCTCTTGGAGGTTGTCCACTTGAAGAGGCAAGTCGACATAGAAATATATTGTATCTATTCTCTCTTTTGGTTTCCTATATTTTCTCTAAATTTGTTGGGTTTTAAGTATATTACAAGTGGTATCGGAGCTCTTTCTTGGGACAAAAGAGAAGAATTTTTAAAACTAGGGTTTGGCTCTTTAAAACGGGTCATCTTGGAATTCTCTCCAAATTCTTTTCCTGTGAAGATTCAAGATCTAAAATTTTCAGGGTATGGAAAATACATACATAAGTAACTTGTCAAAATTTTATCTTTTGGATCACTATAATTTTGGGTCTATCACTATAAGTTTGGGTCTATCACTAATCTAGAAGGTTTGGCTCCTTCAAATGAGTCATCTTGGCATTTTCGCTCCAAATATTCTTTTAGAAAAGTTTCAAGGTCTAAAATTCTTAGGTTATAGAGAGGATGCAAAAAATTAATATGTGTCAAAATTTCAGTTTCTGGGTTTCTACGATTTCTAAGATACACTCTGTGTAAGTTAGGCATTTTGAATGGCCCAAAAACTAGCCTTAAACAAGTTTTCTAGGTAAAACTGTTATATAAAAAGTTTTAAAAATCCAAATTGAGTGCCACCTATTCTATTGGAAAGAAGACAAACCAAAGCATTTATGGTAAAAAAATCATATTTAGAATTGAAAAATTGGATGTGTGGCAGGTCATACAGGTTCTCCCTTTTGAGAAGGCCAAAATCAACAAGTTTTTGGAAAATTACCCTAATTTTTTCTTGGCACATCATAATTTAGTAAACCATATGGCACTACATAGTAGACATATTATGATACTACAAAGCCAAATTTTTGACTCATAGGTGTAGAAATTTCAGAGTTACAAAAACTTCAAGGTGAGCTTGCAGGACCATCTCTAAATCAAGATTTTACAAAGAGTTGTGCTTATTTCAAAATTTTGGCCACAAACCCTACCTTGAAAAGTAAGTTACTTCCCATTGATTGTAGAGATCATTTTGAAGTTAGCGAGCTCAAATTCTATTTTTTTTAATAGATGTGTTCTGACATATTTAAACAACACAGAGATCCATCATTCAAGGAGTAAACATGTGGTTGGGGAAGCATGCAGACAAAAAATACAAGGGTACTTAAAGCACATTGTTCTACACCCTTGTGACCTCTATTGGTACCCCTTCGAGTAGTATCATATAATACAACACTTGTATACATAATTTCACTTCCATGTACCCTTGGATATATCAAAAGTCCCCTAGGTATACTTGGAACCAACTTTAGATCAAATTGATTGGTCGTCTTGTTGCTATACTACACTAAGAAAAACACCCAGGGAGATCACTCTCTATTACTTGGGTAGTCAAGTAGTATGGCTAACGCTATGGTTGATCCTCCTTATTTAGGGCCCAAATATATTGGGACAAGTATTATTGTTGGACTTTGCACATATATTACAGATATATAGCACCTAACACTCCCTTGTCCTTAAGACTTGACAGATCCCACCCATGGTGGAACCCTATAAACCGCCTCACACCAGCACCCCAAAAAATATCTCCACCCATTATACTACCGACATGTTGGAAAAAATGGAAGCTCAATACATAGGTATTAATGGCTAGATTTAACACCTTCAACTAACCATCAATAGTTGGGATTGGATCTCGGATAAGAAGTTGGAGACAAAAATAGACTACTTGGAGAATATATTGGATGAGAAGTTGATACATTTGATAGTTACTAGAATACATGCAGAAACAACATGGGAATGCACAACATAATGAGCCACACGAAACAAAAAATTCTCACTTGGGACTATCTAGCCGCCAACAACCCCCTTCGAGTCCTCGTAGTGATAAATCGCCATCCATGGATACTAACACCTATAATTGTTTTCCTAAAGTAGACTTGAAAACGTTTGATGGTTCTAACCCATTAGGATGGGCCACTCAAATGGAACATTAATTTTACCTTCATGGTATTAATTATGACATGATAAAACTCAAGGTATGGGTATTGTATTTGGATCCATAATAATGGAAATTGTGGGAGTAGCACAAAAAAGATTATGGGAATTACGTTGATTACAGTCTAGTTGTTAAAATCACTCCATGAGGATTACAAGTGAGATCCTCACTATTTGGTGTGGTTGTAGACTTTATCTCAACCTTTGATCAATTATCCATAGGTATAATGAAATTAACAGGTTCTTTCTATAAATAATATTCATTAGTGTCCTCAATGAGGTAATTAAAGCACAAGTCCGAATGAAACATCCTGCTAACTGGTTGGAGGCACCCTAAAGGGATCTCGAAGTAGAAACAATGATCAATGCACAAACCAACAAACCCTCTTTCATTCCCCACACCTTCCCTACACAGTTCAATTCCTCAAGAACAATTCCTCGCCCTCCCTTGAAAGTACAAAGGTTGTCCCTGATAGAAATGGTAGACTGATAAATATGGGACTCTCTTATAATTGTGATGAAAAGTATGCCACGGGTCATAAATGTAAAGAAAAAAAGTTATTTCAAATTAATGTGACAACTCCTACCCATTCTGAAGACATCATTATGGAAGATACCTCTATGTTTGAAGCTACTGACAAAACTCCTCCCATGCAATAAGAGGTGGAACTTGAATTCCTGCATCAACAAGAACCACTCATCTCTCTTCATGCTTTATCCAGTATTTGAGCCCCAAAAATCTAAAAAATTCTAGGCCCATATCAAGCACCACAAAGTGGTAGTCTTGGTTGATAGTGGTAGCACCCACAACTTAATTCATCGATGAGTGGCTGAAGAACTCCACTGTTATGTCCACTTGCTGCCCAACTTTCAAATTATGATAGCTAATGGTGAGATGATGAAATGGGGAGATCGTTGTGAAAATGAGAGACTCCAATTGGGTGACTATCTCAAAACTCATATGTTGGCCATAGATATGGGTGGTTGTCATATAGTTTTAGGGGAAGAATGGCTATGCACATTGGATCTAGTTACCATGGAATTCAAGGATTTATACTTAATTTTTACTCACGACTCCCATACTCACACCCCCAAAGGGATTCAGGAAGGATCCCTTGAAATCATAAGATCTCATCAGATGGAAGAAATATTAAATAAATTCCACTATGGATTTATAGCTCACTTCCATGGCATCCATACTATGGATAAACCTGCACCAAAAATCCATCTTGACATGCAAAAGGTTTTGGACAATCATCCATGGGTATTTGAGGAAAAAAAGGGTTCACCTCCATCCAAAGGAGAGCATGAGTAGTATACCACCAAATGTACAACCATATAGGAAGTAGACCACCAAATGTACGATCATATAGGCAGTAGACCATGTTCCCTTGATTTTGAGTAGTAGACCACCAAATGTACGACCATATTGGCACCCATTTGCACAAAATAATGAAATTGAAAAGACCATTTAGGAGATCTTAGAGGCAGGAGCCATTCATCCAAGCACTAGCCCATATTCATCCCTAGTGATCATGGTTTTAAAGAAAGAAGCCACGTTGCTCATGTGTCATGATTTTTGTGCCCTCAACAAGTTGACCATAAAAGACAAAATTTCCATACAAGCCATTGATGATCTTTTGGATGAGCTCCATCGTGCCAATTTTTTCACCAAACTCAACCTTCGTTCAAGATACCAAATTAGGATGAAAGAGGTCGATATTCCAAAGATTGCTTTCCATACATATGGAGGCTATTATGAGTTTTTGGTAATGCCCTTTGGACTTTGTAATGCCCCCTCTACATTTCAGAGCCTCATGAATAAAATTTTGAGGCCATATATTTGTGATTTTGTGCTAGTTTTTTTTTTTATGAAATCTCACTAGTACATTCGAGCGGATTTCTCCACGAAATATTTCCACGTTTTGAACATTCGTGGATTAATACAATGGAATTTAAGATGTCTTTTCATTTTTTTTATCATGGCGGAAAAATCGTGGCAATATCGATGTTTTTTAATTTTCAACGAACTTTTGTCTCTATATCGACGAAATATGGCTATCTTTGCAAACGCGCCAAACCACACGTGCCAGCTTCCAACGACTCTTGGATTTTTATGGGTCAACTCATGAATTTTCTTCGATACAAGTTACTGTTTCGTATGGTGTGGGTAAGACAATTACTTGTCACTACAAGGATTTGTCACTATGAATGAAAATGCAAGGAAGATTGCTCAGTTTAGAGCGGCATAGAGGCGAGGGGAGATGGGAAATGTTATTTCCCTTGCTATGATTGCAGGGGCTTGCAAAGAAGAAGAATTTTAATAACAACCGCTGAAATACATTGTAGGGAGAAGGGGCATGCCGAAGGGGGTTATGAATATCGTCCCTTGGTAATAGGTTATTCAATTTTTAATGTATTCTCTGTAATAGTCATCATGTCATGAATTTTAGTAAAATGTCTTATCGTTTTATTATATGTTCTATACACACTAATTTTACTACGTTGTTTGTAAATATATAGACAATGCCCCCAAAATGTCGCCCTGCCGAGAGTTATTTGCCAAGTACTAGCAGAAATACTCATTTACAGGGTGACGAACATCTAGATCAGAATATTGAAGTTGATCAAGTTCTTAATGATGATATGGATGGAGATAACGTTAGTGATACAAATCAGGAAGATGAGATACATAGATTGATCCAAGACACATTTGCTCCAATGGATGAGGACGTGATGAGGACAACCAGGATGATAGTCATGATGTTGATCCTCTACTCGAGAAGTCATGTCAACCTATTTATGAAGGCTCAAACACAAATCTTCTATCTGCTATATTGTTGTTAGTGAACTTGAAGGTTTTGAAAGGTTTATCAAACCCCTGTCTCGCACAGATACTAAGGTATGTAATTTGTTAATTATTTATGTCTGCATGTTCACATGTACATAAAGGGTTGAATTTTTTCCTATATTGTTATTGTTATCTAATTTGTAAAGTATGGATGCGATATTGATGATTAATATTGTTTACATTGACTTATTCTTTTGAATTTTGTAGATTGTTAGGTGAATTTCTATTACCAACGTCAAATATTTTACCACGCACATATCAAGAGATATATGTGATTATGAAAGAATTTGGAATGGAGTATCAAGCTATTGATGCATGTCCTAATGATCATATCATATACTATGGATAATATGCATTAGAAAATGAATGCCCACAATGTCAAACAAGTATGTATCAAACTGATAAAGTGACAAAAAAGGTGTTTCACAAAGTTCTTCATTATATTTCGATAATTCCACGTTTACAGCGGTTGTTCAGGTGTCAAAGTATAGCACAGTTTATGGATTTCCATGCAAAGAAAAAAAGTCGAGACGATGTTCTTTGAATGCCTACAGATGGTTCTGCATTAAGGTACATCGAATAAAAGTGGCCAAGTTTCAAAGAAGAACCTCGTAATGTTAAACTTTCGTTGGCAGCTGATGGTTTCAATCCATTTGGGGAGCTTCGTTCTACCTACTCAGTGTGGCCCGTTTTTGTTATAAACAATAACCTTCCTCCTTGGATGTCAATCAAGAGAGAGCACACAATGTTGGCAATGATTGTTCCAGGTATTTAATTAATTTGTATTTTTTTACTTGAAAGTATGATCACCAAATATTTCATTTCTTTGTTTCATGCATGATAATTATGTCTTTTATATATAACAACATATATCTAAATATAATTAATAATGTATGTTGGACCAATTAGGTAAGTACCACGTTAAAGATATGAACATATATATTGAACCTCTTATCAATGAGTTGTTGAAGTTATGGGTTGGCATCACTATGTATGACATCTCTAGACCAATAGGGTAAAAACGATTTCAATTCCATGGAATAATTGCATGGACAATTCCTGACGCTCTCGGGTTAACACATTTTTGTGGTATATTGTTACTTTCTTTTGTTCTTTAATATTATATATATATATATATATATATATATTGAAAATATCATGCATTATTTTAAATGGTAATTCTAATTCGCTACACTAATTCATATATCTTGTAGGTCTTCAAACAAAGGGTAAATTTGCATGTCCATTTTGTGGTCCCAGGATAAAATCTCGTCGTTCAAGGAGTTTAGTAAAGGAAGCGTTTGATGAGTATAGGCACTTTCTGCCTAAGAACCATAGTTATCGAACTACAGACAAAGCAAAATTCAATGGTAAAGAAGAGGATGGAAAAAAACCACGAAGAATGACACCTCACCTATGGAAGTTGGAATATAATAGAAATCGTCAAGGTATGCCAAATCATTTATGTATTGTTGGAATATTGGTCAATACTTAGCCAAATTTTTGAATATGCAAAACAATATTTTTCCTACTTTGGCAGATTGATTTCTTGCACATGTGACCATCATAACGAAAACTGAAAGCATGGGTGGATAACCACTTCAACAAGGAACAGATCTATGTCACCCTATGAATTTTATTAGCACAAGTACATCTCCTTGTGGTTATTTCCAAATGGCCTTTTAATATTTCTAATTCAACACTTAGACCAAAATTGTCAAACCCTAGGGTAACATGAGATTTTTATTTTCACCAATTTTGAAGTGTGAGACACCCAATGGATAGAGTCCAACAAGGTGAATTCATCTAAACTAATTTCACCTCTTGAAGCCTCTTTCTCTCTCCTCAGCAGGCATGTTACTGGAGTAGTGCAAATCAAGCTGGGAGGCACTTTTGGCAGATTGATATCTTCCTCCTCAGAGACTCTTTGGACAATTTGAGACCATAGTTGGATGCACCAAACAACATTCTAGAGATCCATACTCTCAAAATATTTTAATACATCAACCACAAGAGATGGAGGTCATTTTATTGAGGTCACTTAGGAAGTTTTAGTGATTTTACACTTAAGACAATTTTTGCACTTTCCTAGACTTGGTCCAATCTGCCTGAGTACCTGTTTTGGAAGATCCATAACTTCTTCTTCAGACACTTCCAAGTCAATATGAGAACATGGTCAGGTAGAGAAAACAACAACCTACAAGATGACCATATGGTGTGGGCATTTTCTTCAACCCACAAACTATGGCGGGCATTTCCCTGAGGCCACTTAGGCAGTTTTGCTACTTTGGTGTAAAAGCAACCTGAAACCTTGTTTTGGCAGGTTGTTATATTTGTCATCAAACACCTTCTGTGAAAACTAAGTCCATGGTTGGATAGCCTCTTTGACAAGCTAGAGCATGATAGTTCCAGATAATTTTTATCATTCTCCCATGAGGTATGGCGGGCATTTTCCCAAGGCCACCTGGACCAGTTTTCCAACACTTGGCCATTTCCAAGAATTTCTCCAAGGTTTATCCTGAAACCCTATTTTGGAAAACTTATAAATGTATCCTCAGAAATGATTAAGGAAAACTGATACCATGGCTAGATAGCCACTTTAACAAGCTATAGCCTGATATGCTAGTCCGGGCATTTTATTCAAACCATGAATTATGGAGGGCATTCTCTTAGAGTAGTTTTAACTACTTTTTCATACTTAGTCAATAATTTTCCAAAGTTTCACAAACTTGCCATATTTTTCCAGAATGATGTCATATTACAACACTGACTTCTGGATAGCACCAGAACACCATCATGTGTCTTTCCAGCCTCATCATACATGCCACATCATCATACTTTCCATGTCATTACGTCCTTTGCCATTCCTTTGTCTTTCACTGAGTTTACCCTGCCATCATGTCTTTGGTTATCCTTTTGTCATTAACTGAACTCCTTTGACATCAATGACAATCACATTCAAAATGTATCATATATTATATAAATCTTTGTTTTTTTTAGTGAATCATGTTCAACGCGGTATGTACCTATATTTATTAATTAGTGTTAATTTGATTTTGTTGATGTTTCATGAATGTTGTTAAGGCATGAATGGGCTTCCAAGAGGAATGAAAATTTACTCAATGCAATTCAGTAGGTTTCCATACTACGAGCACCTACAAATAGTTCATTTGTTTGATACAATGCATATTGGGAAGAACATAATAGAATTGTTATGGCGAATATTAGATGGAAGGACTGACAAAGAAAGAATTGGAAAGATTTGTAGTGACATCCAAGAAGCTAATCACGCATTGCAAAGTGTGATCATTAATTCTAATGGGGATGGCCATCAACAGAATATTAGTCTTCCTTGGTGCTTGACAGAGCAACAGAGCAATATTGTAAAAGAGGTCATCAGAAAAATCAGGTTTTCGACAGGGTTTTCGTCTAACATAAAGAATATCTTAACAAAAAAAAGGTGATTTTGGCGGGGTTAAAACACATGACTAGCATACATTCATTAAGGTAATTATGAGTTTATAATATATTTCCTTATCGGTATGCACTATTTTATTAATTTTATTCTCTTATTTGGAAATAATTAATAATTATGTGTTTTTTGATACAGTATGTTCTACCTTTATCTCTCCCAAGCGACTTTTCCAACAACATAAAACAAATTATTTATGTTCTTGGAAAATACATGAGGTAAGTAATGTTTTATATGGAAAATGTGCTTGGTCTGTGATTTGTAGCGGAACTTATTGACATATTATGTTTTTCCCGCAAATTTTATATATGGCTTGATATTATTTTATTGCATCATTTGTAGGTGGATTTCATCAAAAGAAATCCATAAAGAAGATATAAGGTATTGGAAGAGAAAAATTCTCCAACTAATGTGTGAAATGCAACAGTATCTACCTCCAACATTTTTCAATGCACAAGAACACTACCTCATACAGCAAGTTGAGGAGATTGAATTATGTGGACCAGTACACACAAGGTCGATGTGGATGGTGGAGAGGAAGTTGAAGTCATTGAAGGATTTTATTAGACAAAGAGCACGTCCTGAGGGTTCTATGGTTGAGAGATATAAGGTATATCAATGCATGGTGTATATTAGTGAATATCTACCTAAATTAGGAGAAAATATGAATGCACCTCACATTTGGCATCTCGACTCCATCAACAAATTTCAAGGGGAGGTCCTATTGGGGAAAGGTACAATGAGGACCATGAAAGGTAATTATTAGATGTTGTGGAATTAATATATTACACATGTATTTTTCCAATTTTATTTTATCATACTGATTTTTTATTTTTTTTATTAATCTTGCATATTCAACTATATTAAACTATGCCTATAATGATATCTAATTAATGATATTGAATTGTTATTTTTTCATATAGTTGCCTGAGTGTGGGATGCTTTACATTTATACATTGCAAACAATCTTGATTGGATGGAGCATTTGATAGAATATTGTGAAGAATACTTTGGTAGGTTATCATGGGAAGGGGTCAGTAGGATGATTAAAACAGCTCATCGTCATCGACATCAATTTCCTGATCTTACGTCGCAAAGGGAAGTTGATTTAGCCTATTGTTTAAAAGATAAAAAGGCAAGTAAATTGTTTACCCACATTTTTCTAGTTACTTCCCATTTTTTCAATGTATTTGGTTTGTTTAAGTTTTCAAATATATTTTCTAAGTCCTATATGACGTTTATTAATTCACAATGTATTTTTTACTTGTTTTCAATGTTGCAGTTGAAACATCACAAGGCTATGTGGTGTAATGGTCGTAAATTTCGTATCAAAATGTTGGATAATAAGATGAAAACCTCGGATTGTGGTATAACTGCAGTTTTTAAGGTCACCAATGTTTCCTCTAGAAGTGACAGACATCCAGAAGAAACTGAGAATAGGTACTATGGTCATTTGGAGGACATAATTGAGTGTGATTTTAATTCCTTTAAAATATTTTTGTTTGAAGTGAAGTGGTACAGGCTACAGATGCATGAACGTGATCCTGAAAGAACTGTTATTGAGCATGCTATTGGATTTACCATGGTTAATACAAGGGCATTTGAACCGGGTACAGAGCCTTATGTTCTTCCAAGTCAATGTGAGCAAGTCTTTTACTCAGAGATACCAGGTAAAGCAGGTTGGTCATACGTTGTTAGATACGATCCAAGAGGAATACCAGTAAAGTATAATCATGTAGATGATGAAGATAATCATGAAGAATAAGATGATGATGATGATTCAGATCAGGAATAGGTGGCTACAGTCAATGTGTTAGATGAAGAAGTTGAAGAGGTTGATCATCCAAATGTAGCAGATGATGATCTCATTGACGAAGTCAATGACTATATTAGCGAAGATGGCGTTGATGACGATGTTGATGTGAATGAGCCTTTCATCAATATCTATTTTGAACCAGATGCTGATACAGATGTTGAGTTGGATGAAGAAGGAGATGAATGATATTTAATTGTTGAAAAGTAGAGGCACATGGTTATATCTTTTATATCATGATGATCTTTATATGTTTTTATTTTGTATAATAGAGTATGTTGCATGTTCTTTAATATTTAAAATTGGGTATGGGGAAATTGAGAGTGATGTGGGGGGGGGCATAATTAGAGCTTCCACCTTCACGTGGTTTCCCCTGTTTAGTAGAGAATGAACTATTCTCGAAACCAAGAGAAGCTCAAAATTGGGGTGTATACCATATATAGTTGAAATTTGACATGGTTTCGAATGACATGTTGGAATATTGGTCAATACTGAGAAGGGGGGTGAATCAGTATTGTCATCTTTTTAACAATTTAAACCACTTTTTGATATTAATTAAAACATGGAATCAACAAGATAAATTTGATCTCATCAGGCTCATATAAGTCTTGCGGGCATGTGATTCTACGGGCATGATCTGCAGGAATCTCCAAGTGCCTGTGGGAATATCTTTAAGCCCCGCGGGCATAATCCCTTGTGGGAATAATCCCTTACTTTGTGGGAATACACCTCTTCCTATGGGCATAGGTCTTCAATCCCTTCCTTGCGGGCATAGAAGCCCTCCATTGCTTCCTTGCGGGCATAAGTGTTCAAGCCCTTCCTTGCGGGCATGAGCTTTAGCCCTTGCAGGAATATGCTTCTTCCTGCGTACATTCTTAATCCTCTACGGGCATTTCTAATCCCCTGTGGGATTTATTCTTAGCCCCTGCAGGCATCCTTAAGCCTTTGCGGTCATTTCTTCAGCCCCTGCGGGTATAATTAAGCCCCTGTGAGCATTTCCTTAGCCCCTATGGGCATAATAAATCTCTTGGGAGCTTTTTATTCCTTAATCCCCTTGTGGGCATTCCATAAGCCCTTACGGATTTTTACAAGCCCTTGTGGGCATTTTACAATCCCTTGCGGGAATATCATAAGGTGTTATTAAACCTTATTTTGGTAGGCCAAAATATTGCACATGAGAGCACCAAATAGGAATCTGACTCCATGGTTGGATAGCTAGTTCATCAAGGAATAATACCATGCTAATTGATGAATTTTATTAGCAAAAAGACACCTCCTTGTAGGCATTTCCAAATGCCTTACCAACCTACATTTGAACAAGAAAACAACCTTTTTTCTCATTTTGGTAGGCTTCTATTTCGCACGTGTGAACTCTAGAGAAGAATCTAAACCCATGACTAGATGACCAGTTCATCAAAGGACAAGACCATGCCAACTGATGAATTTTCTCAACACAAGGACACTTCCTTGCGGGCATTTCCAAATGGCCCCTTAGCCTTGTGAATTCAACACTTAGCCAAATTTTTGAATATGAAAAACAATATTTTTCCTACTTTGGTAGATTGGTTTCTTGCACATGTGACCATCATAAGGAAAGCTGAAAGCATGTGTGGTTAACCACTTCAACAAGGAACAGATCTATGTCAAATTCTATTAGCACAAGGACACCTCCTTGCGGGCATTTCCAAATGGCCTTTTAAACTGTTAATTCATCACTTAGACAAAAATTGTCAAACCCTAGGGTAACATGAGATTTTTATTTTCACCAATTTTGAAGTGTGAGATACCCAATGGATAGAGGCCAACAAGGTGACTTCATCTAAACCAAATTCACTTCTTGAAGCCTCTTTCTCTCTCCTCGGCGGGCATGTTACTGGAGTAGTGCAAATCAAGCTGGGAGGCACTTTTGGTAGATTGATATATTCCTCCTTAGAGACTCTTTGGACACTTTGAGACCATGGTTGGATGCACCAAACAACATTCTAGAGATCCATACTCTCAAAATATTTTAATACATCAAACACAATAAATGGAGAGCATTTTACTGAGGTCACTTAGGAAGTTTTAGTGATTTTACACTTAGACAATTTTTGCACTTTCCTAGACTTGGTCCAATTTGCCTGAGTGCCTATTTTGGAAGATCCATAACTTCTTCTTCAGACACTTCCAAGTCAATATGAGAAAATGTTCAGGTAGAAAAAACAACCTACAAGATGACCATATGGTGCGGGCATTTTCTTCAACCCACAAACTATGCCGAGCATTTCCCTGAGGCCGCTTAGGCAGTTTTGCTACTCTGGTGTAAAAGCAACCTGAAACCCTGTTTTGGCAGGTTGTTATATTTGTCATCAAACACCTTCTATGAAAACTAAGTCCATGGTTGGATAGCCTCTTCGAAAATCTAGAGCATGATAGTTCCAGATAATTTTTATCATTCTCCCATGAGGTACAGCGGGCATTTTCCCAAGGCCACATGGACTAGTTTTCCAACACTTCGGCATTTCCAACAATTTCTCCAAGGTTTATCCTGAAACCCTATTTTGGAAGACTTATAACTTTATCCTCAGAAATGATTAAGGAAAACTAAGACCATGGATAGATAGCCACTTCAACAAGCTATAGCCTAGTATGCTGGTGCGGGCTTTTTTCTCAAACCATGAATTATGGCGGGCATTCTCTTAGAGTAGTTTTAACTACTTTTTCCATACTTAGTCAATTTCCAAAGTTTCACAAACTTGCCATACTTTTCCAGAATGATGTCATATTGTAACACTAACTTCATGATATCACCAGAACACCATCATGTGTCTTTCCAAGTTCATCACACATGCCATGTCATCACTTCCTTCAACGCCTCTCTTTGTTGACAACGCTTCTGCAATTCAGTTGGCCAAGAATCCCAAATTCCATGATCGAACCAAACACATCAACACTAAATATCACTTGATTCGACATCATGTTGAGGCCAACAACATTCATCTGACACATTGTTCTACTTCATATCAAATTGCAAATATATTTACTAAAGCACTGGGTCATGAAAAATTTGAAAAATTCAGAATGCAGCTTGGCATGTCAGATGTCCCTTTAGTTTAAGGGGGTAATGTTGACTAATCTTTCAGGGTTAGTTATATCATTTATAGTTAGTTAACAATTTTATTTAGTTAATAAGTTACAGAGACATAACTATCTCTTCTTGGTTCTATATGTATATAAATACTTCCGATGTTTATCAATAAAATGTATTACATTGTAGAGTTTTATTTCTCACAACGTGTTTCAGTTGAATACCTTTGAGCTAAAGAAAAAGATGGAAAAGATGTCAATGAAAGTTGTATTGGACTGGAAAAAAGAAAGAAAAGATGTCAATGAAAGTTGTACTGGACTAGAAAAATGAAAGAAGAAAAAAAGAATTGTTCATTAGAGTGAGACTCCACTCAATCATTGTACCTTCACTTTACATTTCTCCATTTCAAAAAATATTTATGATTTAAAATGTTTTAGGCTTTCAAATACTAAAATCATATGCCAAATTTTGAATTTAAAATATTGTAAAAAAAAATTAGGAAAATAATGGAATGGATAACATTGAAAGTAAATGCTCACAAAAACATAGATTGCAATGCAACGATTGGAAAAATAAATATAAGCTACTCCTAAAGAAAAAATAATGAGCCAAAGAAAAAAGATGAAATGGATGTCAATGATATGAACTAAAGAAAGAAATAAGAAACCAAAAGAACTTTTCACTGGAGTGAGATACCACTCAATCATTGTGTCACGTCCCCTCCCATTCTACCAGCTAGATGGAGAGGATCATGAGGTTAAACTGGGCATCCAGCCCCATACATTATACAGAAACATTCAAAGTTAATTGAAAAATATACATATGAAAGTGCATAACAGACGTGATGTTGAACTGGGCGTCTAGCCCCATGAAACTTGTAACCATAAGCATTCACAGAATATAACAGAGACGTATGGAAATGTATGATTTTAAGAAAATCACAGCGGAAGTAAATTCATTTAACCCATCTACATACATTCATAATATTCATCAAATGGTAACTGCAATTTAACACAAGAGGATACTTATCTTATACGAAAGTAGTCCCACGCAACTGGCTATGCAACTGCAACGTTCCACCCAACCGTAGGCCAGGGTGCTCCTCAATCTCTCAGCACCACTGCCACCCCCGAGCTGGGCATGATCTCTACAAGGAACCAGGGAACAACAGACTCACACATAGCCAAGCATACACTAAGATGAGCCAAGCCAATCTACAATTGGGTTTATCAGGCTGCTAGGACATGGAAGGGAAGAATTGATAAGCTAGTGAGCTCCAGCATAGAGCCAGGGATAACCTTGCAAGATCTATCTATCTTGGCACCCACAATGCCTACACACCCAGCACAAGGAAGTATTCTTTTCACTGCTATACAGTCCCTCAAGCCATACCTTCCCTATCTAGTGCTCTCAGGGCATGCATAGAAGAGTAACCAAATCCCTCTTGATCTTCTTGAGAGGTTGTCTCCCCCACTAGGTTTATCAAGCCACTTCTGTCCACTACCACTCCAAAACTTCAATTCACAGGTTCAAACCAAAAACGAGGATGCACACAACAGCAGAACATAATTATGGGGCAAGATAAAACATTTTTACAGTGAGATGCATGAGATGGGGTTTCAGCTCACTCAGAAAAACGTAGGAACCCACAAAACGAAATGGGAAGTTGGGGAATAACCCAGGGAATCCAATCCATTTTTAGAAAAGCGTCCTTGGACATTCGGGGGCAAAAACGACCTCCATACAGTCCCCAAAACGTGGCCCTTCTCTCCCAGGCTACTGCATATGCAAAAACGAACTCCCAGGCATGGAGAAATGCAGGATTTGGATGAAAAACGTGTAGGGAAAGACCCAACTAGCTCCAACTGCGTGAATGAGAGAAGACTCCCTGTTCAGAATGGCTTTGGGCACCATTTCATGGGTGTTTCCTTGCCCAACAAGCAAAAATACGAATTTCCAGGTTGATGGCTTGCCCATGCACGAAATTGGCTGCCATACTTCTTCATTTCCAAGGCAATAACTGCCCCAACCAATCTTTGGAAGAATTAAACGATTGGGTGCATGAGACAAAATGGGTAGTTGGTGGTTTATGGGTTTCCCCATTGACACATGGATTAATACCATTGGCTCAAGGGTTTAAATAATTTCCCTCCCTATTCCTTGTAGAATCATGCCCCATCTCTTTGTTGCATTGCATAGCTAGTTGTGGGTATTTTTCATTAAAATTCATATTTACATGATGCTTCATTTACATTGTGCCCATCTAGCACAAGAGTCATAAGCATCTAGTTTAATTGCCGATACATAAACGCTAAATTAATGGTGGGGCCTTGGCCTGGAGCTCCTCACCATGATTAAATATCAGTATTTACATCATTTACAAAGGGGGTCAAAATGGGTACGTGACACATTGTACCTCCACTTTTATGTTCTTCATTGAAAAATAATAATATTTCTCATTAAATTGTTTTGGACTTTCAAATATTACAATCATATGTTATGTTTGCAGTCTTAAATTTTGAGTTTAAAATATTGTAAAAATAACAAAAATGAAAAAATAAAGATTTGAATGTATATTTTTTTTTCATAACTAAAAAACAGGATGAGGATGAGGATGAGGATGATGACGAAAATGATGATGATGATGAGGAGGAGGAGGAGGAGGAGGAGGACG
This sequence comes from Larix kaempferi, assembly GCA_027924585.1. NCBI lineage: Eukaryota > Viridiplantae > Streptophyta > Pinopsida > Pinales > Pinaceae > Larix > Larix kaempferi. The sequence goes on from BSBM01000770.1 coordinate 5,324,531, forward strand.
ATCATGATCATGATCATGAATATGTTGATGATGATGAGGACGATGATGATGATGATAATGATGATGATGATGATGAAGATGATGATGATGGTGGTGGTGGTGATGAAGATGATGATCATGATGAAGATGATGATGATGACGATGATGAAGATGTTGATTAGGAAGAGGGACGATGATGATGATGATGGTGGTGGTGGTGGTGGTGGTGATGACGACAACAACGATGATGAGGATGAGGATGAGGATGAGGACGATGATGATGAGGATGAGGATGATGATGATGATGATGATGATGACTAGGATGAGGATGATGGTGACGAAAATGATGATGAGGATGAAGATGATGATGATGAGGATGAGGATGAGGATGACGAGGATGACGAGGATGATGATGATGATGGTGGTGGTGGTGATGAATATGATGATGATGGCGATGATGAAGATGATGATGATGATGATGATGAAGATGTTGATTAGGAAGAGGGAGACGACGACGACGACGACGACGATGATGATGATGATGATGATGATGATGATCAATGATGGTGGTGGTGATGACGACGACAACGATGATGATGAGGATGAGGATGAGGACGATTATTATGAGGATGATGATGATGATGAGGATGAGGATGATGATAATGATGATGATGAAGATGGTGATCAGGATTATCATGATGATGATTAGGATGATGATGATGATGATGATGCTGATGATGATGATGTTGATGAAGATGATGATGATGATGAAGATGTGATGACAAGATCTTTACCTTGGTCTTCACTAAAGTCTTCTGAGCTTGGAAAACATTATAATAGAATGGTTATGAGTGATTATTCATTCCTATAAAGAATGCACTTTATAGAACTACCAAACTGCTCAGTTAGGATCTTCCTCTTTTAAGACACCAAACTGGGTCCATAGGTCTTGATTCTTCATGTGCACAAATCTAAGAACAGGAGGCTTCACAGGGCCCAAAAAGTTGTATTTTTTTTTTACTACTTCCTCATATCATATTGAATTGTCAGATTAGTCCTTGGAATGGGTGTTAGGAGAAATCCTTAATTTTTCACTCAACTGGTTGCTCCCCCTATCACGTAGACATCTTCATTTACTGAGCTCCCCCTAAAATTGTGATGATGAAGATGATGATGATGATGATGATGATGACGAATATGATGATGATGATAATGATGATGATAATGAAAATGATGATGATGATGATCATGATAATGGAGATGATGATGAATTGGATGATGATGAAGATGAAGATGTCGATGATGATGATGACGAATATGACGATGATGATCAAGATGATGATGATGATAACAAAGATGTTGATGATGAAGATGATGATTATGATGATGATGATAAGGAAGATGATGGTGATGAAGAAGATCATGATGACGATGATGATGACGAAGATGATGATGATTATGAAGATGATGATGATAATGATGATGATGACGACGAAGATGATAGTGATGACGACGACAAGGATGATGATGATGATCATCGTCGTTGTTGTCATCATCACCATCATCTTCCTGGTCTTCATCATCATCATCATCATCATCGTCGTCGTCATCATCATCGTCATCATCATCATATTCATCCTTGAAGGGGCTTATGTATAGGATCTCATTATAAGCAATGCAACCAATACAAATTATCACAAAATCCTAGTTAAATTAAATTAAAAACATAGAGTTGTTTAACTAAAATTAAATTAAAATGCAACAAAATATAAAATATGCAAATAAAAAAACAAAAAAACATAGAAGGAAAAGACTCCCGCGCACTAGCTCATTAGCAGCATCCAGAGCAAAACAACAAAGAACAAGTTCAGTCTCGTGCACTAGTTCATTGGCAGCATCCAGAGCACTGGTAATTTGATGAGCAGAGTAGTGGTAAATCGAGGAGTAGGGGATACCAGTCCAAAGGATATTGGTGTTCCCAAGGGAGTAAATCCAGTGGCAATCCAAAGAATAACAAAGGGCCCAATGAATTCGATAATCCCATTAACCCTAGTAGCGTAGGAATTTGGAAAAAATCCCATGGTTTTGACTGTTTCCACACTAAATACAGACGTTTCAGTGTTTACTTCATTTTTCTGAGGGTTTAGATGAAATATAGGCTATATTTGAGGGGCAAAATGACCCATGACGGGCATTTTTCCCGTCAAATGCCAGCCCTGAACCCATCCATCGCTCGTTTGATAGAGAACGGGCCTGAACCCTACCATCACAACCAAACAAATTCAGGATTTTCGTGTTGCAGAAAACTGTAGCAATGGTAAGAAAATGGTCTTGGGTAGTGTAAGAAAATTCAGGGTTGTGATAAGACGATTCAGGATCCAACATCACCCTATCCCCGTCCATGTGCAAAACTACTCAAAACTACCTAAAATTGGTCTAATTTGGTGGCATTTCACCATGTTATCCTATTTTTAAAAAATCAGGCATGGAGGGAGGGAAAAATTCACCAATTTTTGTGGGTTTGCTTGCATGGAGAGAGGGGAAATGATGTCTAGAATCCTCCCCCTCCACCAAGGTTGATTCTTATCATTTAAACCCTCTCCCCATAGCTAAAATCACTAACAAAATGTTCCAAATTTGTCCAAATCCTTTACAATTTTAAACATGTATGGTAGGGAGTGGGAGTCATACCCAATGCTATTCCACCTCATTTCATGCTTGAAATTAAAAGTGTGTTTTTGCAAAATTGACCAAATCTAGCCCAATTTTGGACAATTTTGTGCATGGCCCCACTTTCTCTCCATGTATGAAATTGCATGAAATTTGGAAAAAATGGGCAAAAGATGGCCAAATGTGGTGTAAGTTAAAGCGTTCGAAGCTATTCTAAGGTGCCATATTATAGGGTTTTCTAACTGTTTAACATTGTATACAAAGAAAGAATATTGACTCCCCAACCAATCAACCAATATGTTATTGGAAGACACCACTTTCATGTGGTTGTCTCCGTTGGTATAAGGGTGCAAACACGAAAATGGGTAATACATTTGCTTGTTGACGATTAAATTTGTAAAAAATTTTGTTCATTCAAATTCAAGCAATCAAAGCTCATATCTACATTGAGAATTTCACTTTGAAGCAAAAAGAAGTTTTGTAGAGAATTATGTTACTCCATACTCATTTTTCTTTTATGGACATGAGTTATAAATTTCATGTGTATTAACTGCATGCACCTAAAATTTTTGGCAAGGATAATGAGTGAGTAATACACATGGTCACCTAGTTTTTAGATATAATTATTTATTAAGGGAAAACTATGTGTTAGCTTTTGGGATTACTCCAAAAGTGTTCTCACCTCTATAGACGAGCAATAGGTCTCCTAGCCCCTTGTGATGCTTCATGGTCATATCAATGTCTCGGTTTGGGTGGATGCTTGGCCTTGGTTAGTGTGTTGACATGGTACCCTTAGGAGATTGTTACCTAATCGACATGTTGATAAACTCATTGGGTGCACACAATGGGGGAGTTGATTGCTTGATCAAGGTAGGTACTTACCTAGGAGGAGGAGCATTGGGAACTTAACCCTTAGAGCTTGGGACCTACACACCTTGCAGGTTGGACATTTGATTTGATGATGGTTGGGTTGTGGAGGATACTTCATGGAGGTTGGCGATGGAACCAAGGACCTATGTTGATGAGGATATTTGGACCTTTGTGACCACATTGTCATACAATAGAGTACCATTGCGCACATGTAGCACATAGTAAGAGAAAGAGTACATTGCATGAGGAAACTTGCATATCAAACCACTTTGGAAGAGGGAGTGTTAGACTAATGTCGTCGACTTTTGGTGGGAAATCCATGAATGAATAAATATGACCACCGCCTGTTCCAAATTGAATCCCCAACATGATCTATATGAGGGGGAAACCCATACCTTTTTGCATACATTAACTAGTCAAGTGACCCAAGAAAAACACTTCTATATCCGTGTTGTGAACAAATTCCAAATCAAATCAAATCGTGTCTTATACTTAAAAATAATTCAAATATAAATAACTCTCAAAGAAATTACACCTTTGAGAGAAAAATAGCTTTTGATAAATTTTTTGGGAAGAAATAACTTTTGATATTAAAACATTACAAGTAAATATATTTGCATGCTAAATTATATCTGCATGGTAACTTATATTCTTGTTTTATCGAGTGTAGGTACCACCAAATAGGTATCTGTTAGATCTATCTTCCTTGAGTGGTGATGAAGATATACTCGAAGAGGTTGAAAGTGAGACGTGTTGTACTAGATCTACCGGTTCTATATCAACTAGATCTGAAAAGGTAAGGAAAATATTTTGTAGACGCATGCAATATTTTATTGCCAACGGAGGGTCATGTAATTATGATGCTGAGAGCATATGTGACATTGAGTTTCCCTTGAGGTATATACATCTAGTGCAACGATGGGTACCTAATAAGCTACCTCAAGTGGACACAGATTTCTTCATCAATGGGAGGATGTATCGCATTGCTCCTTCATCCTTACATGGATTGGGGCTATTTTCCATGGATGGCATAAAGGTCAGCTATGGCACTGTAACTGTATTGATGGAGTATGTCAGACCATTATACATATACAATAATTGGAGTTGCCGCAAATTATATACAACCAGCAGAAAACAGTAAAAACAAAGGGGTGACTATGTATATTGGTGGGAGACCAAAAGCGTCTGGAAACATTGCTGGCTTTATAAATAGTACACAACCAGTGACAGCAACTAAACTGAATTGCGAATTTGAGGGACGCGAAGAACATCGTATATTCATTATAGGAAATTTGAGGTCTAAAATGGGCCTCCTAAGGAAAATAATAAAATAATAGTTGAAATAATGAAATAATAGTCAAAATAATAAAATAATATTTATTAATTTTGGAGGAAGAAAGAAAAAAACTAGTTTTTTGTTCGTATTTTTAACATATATCCCTGTGTTTTTATTCAAGTTTTGAGCAGGAGCACTCATTGGATGCAGAATTAAATTCCGCATCCAACAAGTACCCACACTGCATACTTTTGACGCACCTCGCTACCCCAAAAACAAAAAATACCTGAAAAATGTCATCATCACATTTTTAGGTATTTCTTGTTTTTGGGGAAGCAGGGTCTGTCAAAAGTATGTAGTGTGGGTACTCGTTGGATGCGGAATTTAATTCTGCATCCAACGAGTGCTCCTGCTCGAAATTTGAGTAAAAACACAGGGAGATATGTTAAAAATACGAATAAAAAAATAATTTTTTTTATGACAAATATCTCAATTTAACCATTATGGTTGACTCATTTTAATGAAATTCTATTGGTTATTGAATTCCAACTCATCAAGAAATTATTGTTGGCTCGTTTTTTTATATGATGGCTCGTTTTCTTATAAGGCCCATTTTAGACCACAAATTTCCTCTAATGTGTATGTGCAACAAAAACAATACTTCCAAGTGAAGAGTTGTTGATCGATTACAACTTAAATCAAATAGATGTGGCTTCCACGGTCCAGGGTAACCGTGGAAGGTCACACACTATGCCTCATCAGATAAATGCTAAATATAGTAACTAAACATGACTACAATAACTGAATGTTTCAATTTTTTCTGTTAACATTTGATTTCCACTGTTGACATTCGCTTTTTTCGTGCTTATTATGAATATTTCCATGTGATAACATGATTATTACACTGTTATGCTTATCTCATTTTTGTTTATGTTACAATTATTGACTCAAATTTTATTGATTGATTTATTTTGTCAGGGTGGCAGCAGTGGAAAGCCACATGCTGCTTCCACGGTCCAGGGTGACCGTGGAAGGTCACAGTCTGTGCCTCGTCGGGTAAATGTTAAATATAATAAATAAATATGACTACAATAACAAAATGTTTCGATTTTTTTTGTTAACATTCGATTTTCACTATTACCATTCACTTTTTCCATGCTTATTGTGAATATTTCCATATGATAACATGCTTATTACATTGTGGCAGGGGTCTTCTCATTGCCATGGAGCAGAACATGCATCTTCTCCTTTGGAGGTAAAATTAAATATTATTGCAATATCTCATTTTTGTTTATGTTACAATTATTGACTCAACTAAATATAGTAACTAAATATGACTACAATAACTATAAACTCCAACCCCAGAAGATTTCCATGTGACAACATGCTTATTACACTGTGGCAGGGGTCTGCCCATGATCGTCATGCAACAGAACGCGTGTCCTCTACTTCCGAGGTAAAAATAAATATTATTCCAATATCTCTTTTTTTATTATGTTACAATTATTTTCATAACGTTTATTTATTGATTTATTGTGTCAAGGTGGCGCCAGTGGAAAGGCACCTGTTGCTTTCATGGTCCAGGGTGACCATGGAAGGTCACACTCTGTGCCCCGTCAGGTAAGTGTTAAATATAATAACTAAATGTTTTGATTTTTTCTATTAACATTCGATTTCCACTGTCAACATTCGCTTTTTTCGTGCTTATTATGAATATTTCCATGTGATAACATGCTTATTACATTGTTATGCTTATCTCATTTGTGTTTATGTTACAAATTATAATTATTGAATCAACTTTTATTGATTGATTTATTGTGTTAGGGTGGCGGCAATGGAAATCCACATGCTGCTTCCACAGTCCAAGGTGACTATGGAAGGTCACAAGCTATGCCTCGTCAGGTAAATGTTAAATATAGTAAATAAATATGACTACAATAACTAAATATTTTGATTTTTTCTATTAACATTCGATTTTCACTGTTACCATTCGCTTTTTTCATGCTTATTGTGAATATTTCCATATGATAACATGCTTATTACACTGTGGCAGGGGTCTGTTGATCGCCATGGAGCAGAACATGTATCTTCTCCTTCAGAGGTAAAAGTAAATATTATTGCAATATCTCATTTTTGTTTATGTTACAATTATTGAATCAACTAAATATAGTAACTAAATATGACTACAATAACTAGAAACTCCAACCCCAGAATATTTCCATGTGACAACATGCTTATTACATTGTGGAAGGGGTCTGCCCATGTTTGTCATGGAACAAAACGCATGTCCTCTACTTCTGAGGTAAAAATAAATATTATGCAATATCTCATTTTTTATTATGTTACAATTATTTTCATAATGTTTATTTATTGATTTATTGTGTCAGGGTAGCGCCAGTGGAAAGGCACTTGCTGCTTCCATGGTCCAGGGTGACCGTGGAAGGTCACACTCTATGCCCCGTCTGGTAAGTGTTAAATAGAGTAACTAAATGTTTCGATTTTTTCTGTTAACATTTGATTTCCACTATTGACATTCACATTTTTCTGTGCTTATGATGAATTATTGATTGATTTATCGTTTCAGGGTGAGGACCGTGGAAAGGCACCTGCTGCTTCCACGGTTCAGGGTGACCATGGAGAGTCACCCACTCGAAGTAGATCAGTATGGGTTGACCGTGGGAAGTCACCAGCCATAACACCGCATCAGGTAAGTGTTAGTGCTTAATAGTAACTGAATTTCATTACAATAACAACATTTGAATGATGTTAAAATTATTTTGCTTAATTTTATTGTTTGATGATTTTAGTCCAGTGCACTCGATCTGGTAGATGAGGCACTTGAGGAAGAGATTTACTATTCCACAGACCCAATGAAAACTGTAAAGAATTCCCTGAAAAAGGAAAACATAGAAATGCTTGCCTTGGCTCGCATAAGGCCCATGACACAGGAGAACAGGGAAAGGATTGAAGAGTTGCAAGATCAAATACAATCTTATGGGGTAAGTGCCATCTTCACATATTTTTTTAAGCTATGACATGATTTCATATCTGACATTATGTTTTCTATTTTTCCAAGTGATCTGATAAAGTAGAGTTTCTCGTTTGTAGTAGTTTTTAAAACCCATGACTAGAGAACCTGCCGAGACAGGTATAGGTAGCAGTGATGCTCCAATGTGGCAAAAACGTCAGCAAAGCAATGTACCAATGAGGCTTTTTGACACTCCTGTGGTTGGCCTCGAATCCATTGATGAGGGAACTGATTTTGATTGGCATGACATGCTGGAGCATGATGAGACGGAGCCTAGGACTCCACATGAATCTGGAGATGAACGTACTGTAGATGACCAGGAAACTTTTCCTGGAGCAGCACGAGTTAAAAGCACCGGATCACTAGATCTCACCTTTCTGGTGGATGATGCTTGTGTTCCGATCAAGATTCAAAAGATTGCAGGTATTTATTAATTAGTTTATTCATTTTAATCATGAAATTGAAATGGACATACGTTGAAATTATTATAAATTAATGGATTACATGTTTTTGTAGGAAACAATGTTTTCTACAGGAATTTGAATGACAAAGAATTGGAGCTGTTTGGCCCCACCATTCGCACACGGTGGAATATCCAAGATAGCGAAAAGAGAGATGAATTGATAGACCACATGGTAAACTTGTTCGGTAATACATTCAACAAGAAAGTAGTTGCAAAGTTAGTCTGCGAGAATTTAAAATATACCAGGGCCCGATATAGGGATAAATTGCAACTTGACCTCAAGCATGAGCTCCCTCCCATGGTTCCGGAGAAAGAGTGGAAGGCACTCGTAGAGGATGCATAGGAGAACTTGATAAAAAGACAAGGAAAAAAACCACAGCCTAGTAAAGCAAAATAAGCTGAATTATTTTTTTCTTTTTTGTTTTGAGTAAGAATTCTAATATCTAACATTTTTCAAATTTTTCATATATAGGCTACCTGACACCTCCAAAGCAACGAAGGCTAGAATGGAAAATCACGGGCAGCATAGACTGGGCCAGGGTGGCTATAGAAAACTAAGAGCCCGAATCGTAAGAATTAAATGATTAACTGTGGGGAATATTTATTTAACAGTAGAGAACAAATATTTGTTTTTTATACTGGAAATTTTAAATGTGTTATGCATTGCAGGGAAATATGTTCCAAGCTGCTGCCACCGAGGAAGACCTAAAGCTTGGTTTCAAGTATGGTTTTCAAAGTGTGATTGAATATCAGAAAAGCTTGGGGCAGACTCCAATCTCCCCAATGACGCAAATGCAGGTAAATAAAATGAATAAGGCTATCATTGCAGTATACTATTAAAGTCTATTTAGTTTTGATTATATCACCCATAACTAAATATTTAAGTTTGTTTTTAAGCAACAAAGCAACCGCAGCAGTGAATCTAGTGGTACTCAACATGTACAAGTTGATGTTGGGATGTGCATGTCCCATGATAGTGGGGAGCAGAGCAGCCATTCTGGTATGTATGCTTTGGAAATAGAAATATCTACTCTGATTATAGATATATATTTTCTAACGTATACTTATAAATTTTCTTCTTTCAATGGAAGACCATGTAGCTCAGGAGGGTGAACTGCAAGAGGAACCAAGTAAACAAACAATTAACACACCAGTTGTCATAGCTACACAGACAGGTAAAGAGCAATATTGTAATGTTAATCAAAATAATGAAATATTTATTTCAACATATCGATATGCTCATTTTCGTTGTTGTAGTTCACACCCCTTCAAAACGGCCTCCACGCCCTACTCAACAACGTACAAGAAGTATGATACATGAGGGCATGGAAACACAGACAATAGTAGGAGATGGCATAGTAAATATTGCGCCAAATGATGATTGTGATACCCTACTCGTCAGTTATTACAATGAAAAAAAACAAAAATTAACGAAAAAGTAGATGTATAAATTCATGACTTGTATTTTGGTGTATATCGATGTTGTTAGTCTGAAACATTGTTTATATGAATTACCTAATTATGCTTCAATGTTTATATGTTTTGATGACTAGCCTAGTTATGCATCAATGTTTATATGTTTTCTATGTAAACAAAATCATTTATTGGGTATGGGGAATTGAGAGCGATGTGAGGGGGGGGGGGCATATGAGCTTCCACCTTCACGTGGTTGGCCCCATTTAGTAGAGAATAATAAACTATTCTTGAAACATAGAGGAGCTCAATAAGGTATAAATAGTCTTTTATTCGTATGTATTAAAGATTGTTGTAAATTTTTAAATGCATGTCTATTTCTTAAAATATTGTTAATAAATTTAACATTTCACGGTTCATTGATTTCTACGGGACTTTGTATTAAAATTTAAATGCCTGTTTATTTGCTTATATATTATTTACTCATATAAAAATTCCATCTTTGATGATTTAAGCGGGTCTTGGTGATGGAAATGCATATCGTGGACAACTCTTATCAAGTTGTATGGGCGAATGGATATGGCGAAAGGACAATGATAAGGTAAGGGTTTTGACGAGTTTTTTAAAGTGGGTTTTGACATGGTTTTTTCCTTATGCTTTCTTCAAGTTCTCCAGTTACTTTAGTGTTTAGAAGATTCGTCTTGAAATGCATCAAATATGCCATTATTTTATGTTTGGGGATCATCATCAGCATTTTGAATTTTGGTTTCTATTTTTTAATTGATGCTTACTATTGAATGATAATAGTAATCCATTGTGTTGAAATACCACTCTTAGGTCACGACCATAGTCATCACACACTAAGAAAAAAGTCTTAGTGAACTCTGACATAATGAAAATAGGCATATTATACAAAAGTGAATGAGATCCCCACTCAAAAATTATACATATAAGCCTAAAGAAGATCAAATGAAGAATTATGTCCACTCATGGAATTTTGTTACAATGCTTCAAAACCTGCGTAAGTGGGATCAATAAGAAGTCAACAATCATATCCACCTAACAAATTCTTGGAAGTTGTTTCAAACTCAACAATTTGGCCCCACGAACTTGTTCAAATAGGACACATGAAACACTTGGATACTCTTGGAATGATTTGGAATATCCATTCAATAAGAAACTTGTCCAATGCATTAGCTTACAGGGTTTTGGCACTAGCTTCTGGGAGCCCATGTTTTTGAGAGAGGTCTTCATATAGGATTGTAGAGAAAAGAACCTATGAACCCCTTCTTCAAACGAATTCCAAGCACTCAAGAATGTATTATATGCCACCACATTTTATTGCAACTATTGTTTCTTCATTTTTTCAAAATAGAGGAAGGCCATTTCAGATTTATATTCTTAATGCATGTCTTGATAAAAAATGTGTATGTGCTACCATTAGGCTTAGTACTGGATTCGCACATCTTTTTGAAACTTTGCAAATACACTTGTACATAACCCACATTTACATATGCATTAGAGAGGATGGACCTACTAATACGAGTTGGCTATATGCCATGCATTTCTATTTCTTCCATAAAAAATCTTGCATGGCAAGGAGCAAAATTGCATTCTCTCATGATAATGTTGTAAGTGACAAGTTTATGTTTGAATTGAGACATCTTGGATGGCTAGGTATGAATGACAATAAATTGAGACATTAACATATATTATGCTTGGATTTCTACTATTTGATTTTGTCACATCCAAAGAGGTCTCCGTTTCAATTTCAGATATACATTATGTAATCCTAATTTCCGAGCTTTCCTCATAGAGATATTTTTCTTTTGAAGTGTTAAAGGAACAAAAATACTGACCATAATGAAAAAACTCAACAAAACCTTGGAGAACAGTATTTCGATCTTGCTTAGAAGCACCTAGCTAGTCCCTTTTATTTTCCATTTAAAAAAAAATAAAGTTATGCATGTCAACACTTGAGTTAACACAACATTTGGATTATGAGGGCACTTCCAACTCCAAACCCTTAGCTACAATATATAATGTTTTTGAAAAGCATTTCTCTGTTGACTTTACTATTAGATCAATCAAAGGAGATATAGTAGATCAATCTATTTTTTCATTCTCTTCTTTTGCACTTGAAAATTCTAAAAACCATGATAAACTCACCATTAATTTCATTTAATCATATTTGTTCTCAGAAAAGATGATAAGCTCTTGTCCAATGCCGAAATTCACTAATATAATGTCACCTAGCTTGGACATTTAGGTTATACTCATAAGACATCAGTTTCGACACACAATCTGCAATTTGGAATGGGTCTCTCAACTAGAAAACTATTTCCCATGGTTGCAAGTTCACAAGTGTCAATATGAGATACCACACACACTGCTTTTCATCAATGCTTGAAGGATTGTTGTTATCACTTTCCAGACCCTCCTCACAAATTTTGGCATCTTCTGAAGGTCAATATCAGACTTATTCTTTGCAGCAGTCATTGGGCTTTTCCATGCTTATTTTATCCTTAACTGAATCAAAGGAGGCCAATTTGAATGAAATATTGACAATTTGTTCATGGGGTGTTCTCTTATCTGCAATATTTATTGAATGGTCCATAGACAATTGTTTGGGATAAGATCTACCTAGTGAAAATTAGGGTTGTCAAGATAATCTAATGAATTCATTACCAAATCAAGAGGATAAAGTTACAACAGAAAATAGACCTTCTTAGTTTTATGGATGCTAGTATATTACACAAACAGACATACTATTGATTCCATTCAGGAAAAAAAAAAAGTGGTTAGAGAAAAAAATGGCAAAATAGGACCAACATTAGGTTAGAAAATAAGTCCAATATGCTCCATGAGGGTTTCCTCATGAAACCTAGTGCATTACAAAGAGAGCACTCCAAATAAGACATACAAATGAATGTGTGATGTGGCGTGTTGCTTGGGAAGACCCTCTCCTTTATCTATTTATATGAGTGGTGTCATCCCCCCATCTACATAGGGTAAGCACTAAGGTTTTTAGAGATCAACCTGAGGATTTTGAGCTGATATGGGACTATTCTATAGATTTATTAGTGATCTATGACATATTTCATACCGTAAAGAGCTATTCTGAGTAGTCTCATGGGCATAAACAACCCTAGAATAAAGTCTGTAATATTTTTGAAGGAAGTCTAAGTATCAAAAAATGAAATATGGGCAGTTTTGAAGTGACTTTGGGCATGGACAGTGGCAACAAGCAGCATCTTTCACAAATATGGGCACATAAACAGTGATGAAGAGGGTTTTTTGTCAGGTCTGGGAACAACTAGGTATTTTCCAAACATTTCTCAACCCCAAATTAGCCTTGAAATGGAATTCTTGAACGCCACAAACCATCAAGTAGCAACCTTTTCTCAATTTCGGGTGCATAAGAAGCAATTATGGCTTGAACTTGACAGCTGAAAATGGCAATTTTTCCCTATAAGACAATAGTCCTATGATTATGGGCATAGTAACAACCCTAATCCATGAAATTCATGCATCATTTTTCAGGTTATGAGCATAAATAACCTTCAAACATCAAACTTCTTTGGATGTAGAAAATGTTCATGGTTTTTAATTTTAATTTTTTTAAACTTCCAGGTATCGTCGATATATAGACGAAATTGCGTCGAAGGTATAGAAAAACTATGGAAAGGCAACTTCCTTCTTTTGGTCTGTTCAACGATTATTCGTCGATAGTTGCGTCGGAACATCGCCGCAGGTATAGCAAAACTGTCACAACCTCTACCTGTTTGTTAGTCTGTTCGACGAACAACCATTGATAGAGAGACGGTTTTTCGTGGAAGCAAATTTATGTGAAACACTTTTTCAACATTTTTGTGTCGTTATAGGGACGCATTTTTGTCTATAGATGTAGAAAATGTTCACGGTTTTTAATTTCTTTTTTTAAACTTCCAGGTATCGTCGATATATAGATGAAATTTCGTCGAAAGGTATAGCAAAACCGTGGAAAGGAACTTGCCTTCTTTTGGCCTATTCGACGATCGTTCGTCGATAATTGCGTTGGAACATCGTCGAAGGTATAGAAAAAATGTTGCAGCCTCTACCTTTTTTTCGTCTGTTCGACGAATAATCGTCGATATATCGATGGTTTTCCGTGGAAGCAAATTTCTGTGAAACGCTTTTTCGACATATTTTCGTCGTTATAGGGACGCATTTTCGTCGATAGAGATACGGTTTGTAGAAAATGAATAAAAAAATCATTTTCAAGGCCACCTTATAGAAGACACGTGGCGACCAGTTTTCGTCTCTATTGCGACGACTTTCCAAGTTTGTCGTTATATCCACAAAACAATTTCCATGCAAAACTGCGCCCATGATCGTCGCAATCAAGAGAACAAAATGTGGTAATATCAACGCAAAACCGTGGCAAATTTCCTCAAATGTGCTAGTGTATTGATTTACAGTAAAACTTGGGATGTCCATGTACGACATGTTGATAAATCCTTGTGAATCCTTCGATACCATCAGTTGTTCATTAAATACTTTAAATGTGATTTAGGGGTCTCAGAAGTAGAATACTTAGGTCACATAGTTGGACAAGATGGGGTGAGAATGGAACCAAAGAAGATTGTGGCAACAAAAGAATGGAATTTTCCTGAAAGATTGAAGAGCTTACGTGCATTTGTAGGCCAAATGGGCTACTACATGAAGTTTGTGAATCACTGTGGTAAAATTGCAACCACGTTGACAACCCTAATAAGAAAAAATTCCTTTGAATGGAACGAAATGGAAGAACAAACATTCTAATATTTAAAGCAGCCCATGTGCACCACCCCAATCTTAGTTGTGCCTGATTTTATTAAGACTTTTGTATTGGAATGTGATGCTTCTAGAAAAGGTTTGGGTTTAGTTAGTGCAAGATAAAAGACCCTTATCATTCACCAATAAGAAGTTGTGTGGCAGGAATTTGGGCAAGTCTACGTATGAGAAATAAGTGATGGCCAGCCTACGTGCAGTTGACACATGATGGCCATATTTATAGAGAGGTGCTTCTAGCTCGAGATCAATCACCAAAACCTAAAGTATTTTTTGAAACAAAGGTTTTCATACCCAAAGAAACATAAATGGGTCACTAAGATGCTTGGATATTATTACAAGATCATCTACAAAAATGGAAAAGACAATGTTGTGGCAGATGCATTGTCAAGGAAACATGAGGAAGAGGTATCCCTCTTCTCCTTATCCTCTTTGGTACCTAAATGGTTAGAGGAAGCATGGAAAGAATGGATAAGTAATGTTTCTACCTATCAGCTCCTTAAGCAACTCCAAGAGGATCCCAACCCTCCCTAGGGTTACACTTGGTAGTAAGATACATTGAGATTTAAAGGTTTCCTTTTTTTGGTACCTAACTCTGCTTTTAAAACTAATGATATTAACAGAGTTACATTCATCACCCCTCGCAGGTCACTTGGGATTTTATAAAACTTATACATGCGTTATTCTTCTGGAAAAGCATGAAAAAGGATATCCTTACTTTTGTAGTGAATTTGACACTTACCAAAGGAACAAGGGTGAGATGGTGAAGACTCCTAGAGCACTGCAACCATGCCAATACCAGCCACTATTTGGAATGGCATTTGCATGGATTGTATTTTTGGTCTTCCAAAAGCAGGTAACAAATCAGTCATCATGGTGGTAATTAATCGAATTCCAAATATGCTCATTATCATGCATTCCAGCACCCATTGACCCCGAAAATGTTTGCCTAAATTTTTCTAGACCAAAGTTTCAAACTCCATGGCATGCCTCCATTGTATCAGATTGTGATGTAATATCCCCAATACAATTATAGGCCAAATTGTGTGTTTTTTTAACAAACAGATTGCAAACAATATGCATTCATTCTAATGAAGACATTCCATCAAATACTTTGCAAGCATACAAGAAATGGAGAGACAACATGAGCATTTTTATTATTATAAATGAACTAGGATTACAAGCTCTAATGGCTGTTATGGTAGCTAAAAACACACAATAATCCATCAAACACCGGGAATATGCCACGACTCTTCTATTATTAATTGGTCACTCTCCCAAAATGATGCCAAACCAAAAGATGAATCCCAAGTAAATATATTGGATGGATCCTCCTCCATGTCTAGGTAGGGTGGATACCTCACCACCGAAACTAAACATGTATGGAAGGATTTGTCCAAACCCTAATAAAAACTCTAGAAAAACCCCTAGATGGTCATAAAAATCAATATTAATAAACATGCCCCTAATGGATGAGTTCATCCTCTTTTATCTTATTTTTGAGTCCCATACCATGGGAAATACCATGGGTCATCCAATACCACCCAACCACTTTTGTAAGCAAAACACATTTTCTAGTATAAGTGGCATCATAAGTGGCATCAATATGACTCCGTGACTCTACTAACTATAGCATATGGGATTCAAATAAGCTAATTAGTCATCCTCTCCTCCTGATAAATGGAAGGGGACATCACAATCCTCCCTTTCCAAAGATTGATTGTCCTCAAGCAATGCCACCACAACCTATCGCCCCTTCGAGTGAACTAGACTAGGACTTAAAATGATACCAGGAGCCCAAACCACCCGGAGAGGGGTGAAGTATCCTCATCTTTGTCCATGGTCTCGCAAGACACAAGAATCCTCCTAGATACTACCAATAAGTAAACCACCATGATGTTGTAGCAACTCAATCAACTCCTCGGGAAACTACTTTACTAGGAACTCGACCTTGTGAGAGAAAATACTAGCTCTTGCATCTATATCAGTTGCAGCATTGTCCAATACCGCAATCCCAGGGTCCCAAGCCAACCTCAAAAGTATTCCACCATGTTGATGCCGCACCACTCTAATCATGACTATCTGACTGTCATGCCTTGTCGGCATCCTCCTCACTTGGAACTCCAAGATGAAATACATGTAGGGACTAATCCTACCACCTTGGATGATGGTCTACATAGGCACCCAGGTGAGGTCACATCCCGCAAAGCGACTGTCACACTCAATCTCAAAGATAGGAAGGGAAAATTTGTCCTTCCATATAGAAGATCTATCACCCGAAAAATATAATGGACCAATCATCGTCACGACTATGTCGATCATCTCTCCGGTCTAGAACAAGATATTGCTTTGATGAATGCCTAGATACCACCACCAAGTAGGAAATCCATCAAAACCAAATCCCACTGACTACTTCTATGCCATGCTGATAATCATTAGATTCCCAATAAGCCAAATCTTGGATATGCAATCCCTAGGTAGAACCCAAGTAGCAAGAATAGATTATGCGCCTACTAATCCGATCATCTCCCTCCCAACTACATCTAGACATTTGTTAATCCAAATACTATCAATGTGATCAAGTTCCCCATGGTGTCTTAACACCTCCCAAGTGAATAACCTGGCCATCAACAGTGCCTCATACTCACACAAATACCGAGAGTAACCCACCAAATGTGAATCCCACGTAGCTCGCATGCTCCTCTTCCTCAGTGAGGACTCAGTATCTACACATGGGAAATCTCTATAGGAGATGATGTCATCCCTGAATCCTATGAACCAATCTAATCTCTCTTGTGCACTCTACGCACCAATCCCATGGTTCCAATGAAAGATCTTTTTCGTGGACATAAGGTGACTAGTCTCATCCAACCGACTTAGGTGGACTTCCCAAGTCTTGATGTATAACAACAATAGATAACTTTGCCACTGCACATGCGACTGAAAACTAGCTAGTGCTTTGGTCAACCCCAAGGGAATGAACCAGATCCCATAATGAAGTATGGAAGTAGTCCTGCAAGCATCCTGCTCCCTAGACTTCATCTGATGATATCCCTGATAGAGCATCGAGGGGTCTACTGCTCTCTGAAGTCCACCCATCCATTCATCGATCCTGAGTGAACTAAACTCAAGGTTATGCTCAAGATCTGTGTCAAGAGGTCTCCCCAGAGGAAACACTCCACAATTCCATTGGACATCATCATGTGTCACTCTGTAACTTTGGATACTACTGCACACTATGATATCCTCTTGTTCCCTCCTATATCTTGTATGTACTATTGTATCCATCACCCTCTTGGTGTCACCTGAACATGTATCCTATAGTATGCCTAAGTCTCCATGTTTATAGAGGGCCTCCATGCGCCTGTTCGACACAATCCTGGGAATGCCTGTCACCATGCCTCTCAGAACAACCCGATGTCCCCCTTTGTCCAGGAACTCCATCCTCATGATCTTAGAGTTTATGTTAAAGTCTCCGAGCGAATACAACCATTGGATTCCTAATACCATGTTGGTATCTTCCAACTCTACCATGTAGAAGTCATTGTTCAACGTGTAGTTTCCAATCATTATGCCCAGTCCCCTAACCCTCTGAGTACAAGTCATGTTGTACCCGTCTTCTACTACTACATCAAACCCATCAAATTCCTCCGTGGGAATGTGTCTCCTAGAGACAAGCGTTGCATCTATGAAGTTGTGGGTGGACCCACCATTAATCAACATTGTAACTCTTTTCCCCTGCAAAGTGCCCCTAATCTTGAAAGTATAATATTGGGGAACTCTTGAAAGTGTGTTTATCGGACAATCTACCAAGAGCGAACTCAAGGCGTGATCTCCCTAGCTTAATGCAAGACTAGAACAAATGAGATAGAATATAAGATAACTTTCCTAGATCTAATTAGAGATCGAGTGACTAGATGCCTTACCTTTCAGATCGCGGACCCTTTCTCCTTGATGTTGTGTTCCAAGCTTGATGGTCTTCAGATCTCAGTTGCAAAACTAGTCAAGACATACAGAATAACACAAGTAGTAAAATGCATCTACACAATAACAGATCTAAGTAAGTAGTTAAGCAGGAAAACTACACAAACATCATCAATGCAACAACATTTGGTGGAAAGCATTTATATTACTGTATAAAAAGGGAAAGGACATAGAAGGAAGTGATTACAACCAAGGCTTAACGTAGCAATCCTTCTCCAACAAGCCAATGCCGAAGCCTCCAAAGGAAGTATGGACCTCCCAAGAGATGAGTAGAGAGCATCTAAGCTAATTTCACCAACATGTAGGTACTATAGACTTCCTCCCTTTGGAATGGGAATGATCTTCACTTATAAAGGACTAAGAGGATATGATAGGTTGAGATATGGTAGGAGAGAGTTAGGGGATCCTCCAAAAAGGCTAGGGAACCGAATGCCAGCTCCCCTATAGGCTAGGTATAGGGATCCACATCACTCAGCTTTGAGAATGGGCTCAAAGATGCTCTTTAATCCAATTAACTAACATCGTCGCAGGCTTCATTAGGACAACCTGCGACATCGCAGGTTGCACAAGGGTGAACTGCGATAACCTATAAAAATGGGTCAGTTAATCCCTCTAGTCATGGGAAACTTCAGGGATGTTTACACTGGGTCTCATGGTAGTAATATTTAGGTGTAATAGAATGCCCCCCAAAGCATGAAGTTGTTGAAACTGGACAGGTGAAATGATTTGACAAAAGGAATGGCAATGGACTTGTCGAACAAAGGATGTTGTTGCAGTACAACTAACTCTGAGTACACAATCTCATATAACTCACAACATGGCTGCTGACCAATACAATGCAGATCCATGGTAGTAATGACCGACTGAACACAATCATGGCTACTTGACACAAGCGTAGATCCATGATGAGATGATAACACAGCCATGACCAATACAAAAGTGGATCCATGTAACATGACTCAAAACAATCTCCATCGCAACCTGGGTAAAACATGACACCCCAGGGTCTTCAAGCCGAACCCACAATGATACGAATCTATCCATGTGATTACAAATGCCTTGACGTCGAACATGGTAGAAACCACTTGATTACCGGTTATTGATGTATACTGTTAACAAGTTCGATGGAAATCACCATTAATGTCAATGATCCCCAAGGTATCACAGTACATATCGTCAAGCGCTAATGAATGAGTTGAAGTCGAACGCTTAACGAAATATTTCAATCAAGAGTCAATGATGTAAAATCATGTCGAAAGCGAGGTAACCTACCATTGAGGCATGCAGGCCCAAGGTACTTGGTTGATTTCTAGATTCAATCCTCGGATGATGAGTTGAATTTGACAAGGATAAATCTGTTGAAGGAGGGCCATGATGAATCCCCCATCATCGACACGAAACTCGATAATAGATGTTTTGAACAGATCGGATGATACAGTAACATGCAAGACTGACTCAGAGGAGACCAACATGATGGAAGGTGTACTGACTGCATATAATGAGTGGTGAAAGTATTCTTGAACATGGGCATGGCATGACTTGGCAGTATTGACATGACGAGAATGACGCCAATTCCTAATGCAACTGATGATGGAAGTATTCTTTGGATGACCCAAAGGAGTAACAAGACTCAGGAAGTAGGAAAAACTCAAGGACAAACGGATGACCCAAGTATGGTATGCAAATGCAAATGAGTGCCATGTTCAAGAACGACTAGGTACTACCACAGGTAAAAAGTGTAACATAAAATCTTTCCTTTTTCCCCATCATGACTGATGAGTGCCTCATGTGTTTTCTACAAGCTTGATGAGGGTAACCAGATGCTTGGTATATCTCATCTCATAGATGATTCCAATCCCAAATATTTTCCGAACTTGGGAGAGGAGGGGTTCGTCCCATAGCGGGCCCTTCAATGTTAAATTTTAACGAGTCCATAGAAGGTAAACTCGGTCGCCATTTCATGTTTAGAGAGTCTAAAAAGAGCTAAAGAAGACTCCAACGGTCCTTTTTCGTAAGGTTAGCCTCTTCGCCCGAAAAAAGGGTAAAACAACGTGAGAGAGGACTCTTCCAGTCATGATTGGCTGGAGTATTCCTTTTTCGTAAGTAGTGCCCCCTGGTCCGAAAAAGGGGTAAACTATCACCAGGGAGACGACCGTTCAAATACTTTAACAAGCGTGAACGTGACAAGTTCGCTTGGCAATCTTTTCATATTTCGAGAGCCTAAAAAGAGCTTAAAGATAGACTCAGGGGGGGTTCCTTTTCCGTAGGAGTTTAACGAGCCCGAAAAAGTGATAAATCATAACTCGGTGACTTATTCTCATGGTTTTACGACCACGAGAAAGAACAAAGAGTTATTTCATCATCATTAAATAATTGAATTCTAATGGGCGAAAATAACAACAAAAATATTCAACAGGTTGTTCATACCTGACAACATTTATGAGATGATCGCTACGATGTGAAAATGGCACAAATGAAACACTTAACATCTCCTGCATGCTTGAAAACTAGGTCAAATAGTTAACCAGGCATTAAAATAATCCAAACTATAGCAAATAACCCATAAAGCATCTAAATTTGAAAAAAGAATATTCCCTTTTTGTTTATAAAATAGGAAAAATGACCAAAGATAGTTACCATTTTCAATTGCCAAGTTTGGGGAGAAGAAAGTGCCATTTGGAGCCAATTTTCATTCGTCGATTGTCGGAGCTACGATTGACCATTTCTCGAACCGTCGGGAGCAAGTAAACCTAGACCTCAGCCAGCATCTTTCTAGTGGTTTACATTTTTGTTTATTGTCCATTTTTTAGGTTTTAAGTCGATTTGTGAGGGGATTTGGCACCCTCGGGTCGTCGCAAGCCTCCCTTACGGGAACTGCAACGAACCCGGGTCGTCGCAAAGCCCGTAAGGACGTGTTGCGAGGACGTCGCCCTTTCAACAATGACAGGGTGCAACGGAAGAAACGTCCAACTCCAAATCAAAACCCAACCCACAAGAAAAGTTTTTAATGGTTTGGGTGAGTTCTAATAGTGTTTAAATGCTTCCGTTGACAGGTTTACGGTCGTCACCATGGTTCTTGAATGGCGTGAACGCGAACACAAATTAGAAGATGTACAAGCTGCAAATGATCCATTGTGTGTGGATGCATTAAGAAACTGTGGAATGTGAAGTTCTTCTAGGTCCAGGGCATGAGGGACCAAGTCCCACTACTGGAGCACATGCTCTGGAGTTGGGATGCAGCGCAGCAGTATTTCATGATCGGGGAGCATGTGCTGAATATAGATGTCGATGACATATATTTCTTGACAGGACTATCCTGGAGGGGGGATAATGTGTGTCTCATCGTATCAAGAGGGAGTGACCGGACGGTGGATGATTTGATCGCCCAGCATTGTACCCCACATGTCCATGCCTCTAGTGGGAAAATTCCCATTAAGGAGGTTCGAGAACGTCCATTGCGCGTCATACTCTTCACTATAGTGAGGATAGCAAGGAGCCAAGCGGCTCACCTGGCTACAAAGTCCCAAATGTTATATGCAGAGGAGTGTATGTCTCCCAAGGTGTTTAACTGGTGTGAGGGACTCCTCACCAACCTTCGAGCTCAGCTGACCAAGTGTCGGCGTGGTGAACTCAAGCAGTTCGGTTATGGATCAGTAGTGATCTCTTTCTTGCTGGAGTGGGTACCTCTCTTACGACTGCAGGTGACCTTGGATGATAGGGATGCCAAGGATCCTCATATGGCTCGATGGACGGAGGTGATGTCCCTCCATGGTGGTGGGGGTCCGATCATCGGGTATGGTTTCGGATTCTTCACCTGGTTGGAAGGACAACTGCTAATGATTGAGTACTATCCGTACAGTGGTACGGACTTCAGGGAGGATCCATACCTGGTGTTTCCTGAGGGAGCAGAGTGGGGAGATATCGGTAAGAACAATGACCATTGTACTTTTTCATTTTGTGTATTTATAACGTTTTTTGGGTAGTGCTGATGAGTTAATCACATGTTTGTGCAGATGTGGGTCCTTCACGACCGGTCGGAGTTTCACTTCTCGCGAGGAGGGGAGAGGCACTAGCTGTAGCCCCAGCCATGCATGATGCCATTGTAGAGATGGAAGATGTGTATGAGAACCTCACTAGGTTGACATGAGATGTTCCAGATCCGGTAGTGCATGAGTTATCACGGCCCATGCAAAGGTACACGGTTGGTGTTAAATTATGTTTCAGTGCGTTGCTCCGCAAGGTAGTGAGGGCGGTTGATTGTTTCCATGGCCAGCAGGCAAGGGCTGCGAGACACAGGGGTGTACGGGCCAAGCGTTAGGCCTTATGATATTATGTATGTGCTGAGAGCTTGTGGGCCTCAGATTTTGTGCTACTGAAAGCTATCAGGCTTCAAATTTTGTATAGACTCATTGAAAGCCATCGTGCTTCAGATTTTGTATCAGCACTACTTTATCTCGATTTATATATATACAGACATTTTGGCTGCTTTATACATTTGTGTTCCATATGAGATCTTGTTTATGATTTTTCTTATACAATGAATTATTTACATGTTATGTCTTCTTTTACAGTTCATGAATATGCTTATGTGTGTGCAATGTACCAATCTAGAATGAAGTTAGCCATGGAGTTGGCAACTGTGTTCCTGTCTCGTGGAATGTGCAGGTATTGAATAGATTCAAGGGACCTTTCCAGAAGACGAACTCGTCTGTAGAGACAGAGTAGGATAGGGTCACGGATAGCATAGATCCGGTTGAGATGAGAGACCACCAATTGCGAATCCAAATAGATAACAATGTGGTCCATACCCAAGGAAAGAGCGTCGGTTAGGGTTCCAATGATTGCCTGATATTCCGCAGCATTGTTGGTTGTGAAACCTAGACACATTCCTCCTGAGATGATAAGCTCGCTGGTGGGAGAGTATAACACCTAGGCTTCCGAGGCAAGGTTGCAGGTATGTCGGCTAGCGCCGTCCGCGAATTCGTAGCAAGTTTCCATCTACACACGCAGACAGAACAAGGTATAAGTAACGAAACAAGACCTAAGCATGCAAAAATCAAAGCGTCACACCACACAAAACACACGCCATGTACAGTATATACAAAGTACTTATGCACGAAAAACTCAGGCATAGTACCTGTTCAGGTAAAGCCCATTGCGGGGCTCACCCAAATATATCTCGTCATATTCTTCTAGCTCGTAGGCTCCCTTCTCCAAGACGTGTTTTACTATGTAGGGTCCATGCCACATGGACTCAAACTTCCCTGCCCCCAGCTTATCATGTCGTTGATCGTATGTAAGGACCAAATCACCCTCTGTATAGACGTGAGGTTCTACCAACTTGTCATACTGCACTTTGATGCGTTTCTTATGTGCCTCATTGGCAAGAGTGGCATCGCGGTGATTCTCATCAAGGTTTTCCAGGTAGAGGAAGCATTCTTCCTCAGCAGTAGTGTTAGGGAGAAGTTCAACTATGAGTTTGAGGGATGAAATCTCGCACTCAATTGGTAGGACAGCCTCCAAACCATAAACTAATTGGAAGGGGGTAAATCCAGTGGCGGTCTTGACGGAAGTTCGATAAGCCCATAGTGTGGAGAAGAGCATGTTGTGCCAATTCGACTTGTGCGTACCCACCATGCGTTGGATCATGGTTTTCAAGACCTTATTAATAGCCTCTACTTGTCCATTGGACTGTGGGTAGTACGGTGTTGAGTTTTCATGGCGGAAACCCAATCTAATGCTCAATTCGTCAACCATGTGGTTCATGAAGTGAGAACCATGGTCGGTGACTATAGCTTGAGGAACTCTGAACCGCTCTATAACATGATTGAACATGAAGAGTGCAGCGGTCTTGATGTCGTCCGCGTATGTAGGCATAGCCTCGACCCACTTTGTAAAGTAATCCACAGCTACTATGACGTAACCATGCCCCCCGACCGAGGTAGGCTTATAGTGCATGAAGTCAATGCCCCATTAGTGAAGGGGCCAACGGAAATAACCGGGTGTAACGGGGCAGGGTGGGTGTGCTTTTTAGTTTGAAAGTGTTGGCATGGAGGACATTTGTTTACGGCCTCGATACAATCTTTAAAGATAGATGGCCAATAATATCTCGCACGAAGTATTTTCTGGGATGTAGCCATCCCAGAGAGATGACCGCCACACGTCCCAGGGTGACAGTCATTTAAGATGTGTTCAACCTCTTCATGAGTGAGACAATGTCAAAGAATAGAATCAATACCATGACATTACAAAGTATCACTAATGATCAAGTAATACTTTGCATGGTGGCATATGCGACGACGGTCGTCCCGCGAGAGTTGGGGGCTAAAACGTTGGGTCTGAAGATATAAAGTGATATCTCCATACCATGAATCAAACGTGCTGATGAGGAATAATGATTCGTCTGGAAGAGAATCATTGGGCTTAAAGTCGACATCAGCCCGGGGAAGATCACAGATCAACTCGGGAAACGCCAGATAGTTTTTAGACTTAGCCTTTTCAAATAGGAGATCAAATTCCTACAGTATCACAATCCAGCGTGAATACTAACATGTCAAATGTGGTACATGGGGTTTGAATCGACGATGATGGTGGTGGTGCGGAGAAAAATGTAATGTTGGAACTTTTGGACGGCAATGACTGCCGCGAGAGCGAGTTCCACAACATGTGAGTAACGAGTTTCAGATTCAATGAGACCCTTAATTAGATAGTATATCACATGTTCTTGGGCATTGGCGTCTTCTTGAACCAAAACCATGGCTATCGTGGTGGAATAAGCAGCAAGATACAGGATGTAATCCTTGTAGTAATTGGGTGGTTGGAGCACAAGGGCGTGCGTGATAGCATGTTTGAGACTATCGAAAGACTATTGCGTTTGGTTGTCCCAAATGAACGGGATGTCTTTCTTGAGTAGTCTCATGTAACCATGCGTCTTTTGCACAAAATTACAGACAAAACGCCTGTTGGGTGTGTGAGTTATCTCAAAGAAAACACCTAATATTTAATTATCGACCAGGGTTGGTAATCTTAGAGTTGAGGCAAAGTATATGCTAAGGTAGAATGGCATCTAAGATTTCGGCTTGTCAAACCTTAAAAATATTTAATAAAGAAAAGATTGAAAGATCTTTCAAAATGAAAAACTGAGTCAAACTTCAAAAAAAAAAACAGTAAAAGGAACTAAATCAAACTTAGTTAAACAGATAAACTAGAATAGTATCAAATCATACTACTCTATCTTATAATTTAATAAGGAAAACTGATTAAAAAGTAAACTACTGGTTATTAAAAATGGAAACTACCTAATTTCAGATTCTAGTCTAAGAATTAGAAAAAGAATTGTAAATAAATTAGAGACCTATCTTTGAAATGGATTAATTCGATGATAAATTAAATAAGAAGAAAACTATGTTAATCAAATCAAATTACAAACTACTAAATAATTTCAACAACTAATTCAAGAAAAACATATATTCCCATGTAACAGGAACTGGAGTGAATGTATCGTAATGGCTTTCAAATGTAATAGCAAAACTAAACGGAAGTAAATCTAGTCTAACTTCAACAAAGAAATATAAACTACAAAGAGACAAATTACAGTTAACTTTAAACATTTTGATCTATCTACTATCCATGAGCAGAATAATAATATAAATCTAATGAAAACTAGAAGCAAGTAGAAAACTTGATAAAGATATTTACTTATAAACTTGATTTGGAAGCAAGTAGAAAACTTGATAAAGATATTAATATAGAAGCAAGTAGAAAACTTGATAAAGATATTAATTTCCAAATCCAAATTCTATTCCATGAACATCTTCATTATTTATCGAAATGAGAAACTGATCCTAACCTAAATGAAAGGAATTATCAAAACTAGAATACTTGAGAAATGGAACTATTAACTCTATTCTAACTAAGTCTAAAGAACATGAAGTAAACTAGACTAGGAATAAGACTGATAAGTTCTGAAACAGCAACATATTAGTAAACTAAATACGAAAGACATAATTTAAAAGATAGTTAAAGCAAACTAAGAATAATAACAAGACTTGAATTAAAACTTTATGGAATGTAAAACAAAGGCCTAAATACGGTTAAGAATACTAATTAAGAGCAGGAAAGATTACAGTAAAGAAAACTAATAAACTGAATTCAAACTAGCATAAAAACAGTGCAGAAAGAGTAAAAGTCCGAATGATGATCCGAATGCCAGTCCGAATGGAGGAAAAATGAATTAAACTAAGGAAAGAGGTAGTTTTGATGATCTTGACATCAGTTGGCGAATGCAGACGAACCTACAATGCAAAGAATCGGTGAGAAGATTTGTTGAGAAGCTAAGATAATAGAAAGCAACCTATTCTAATCATGATTGGAGAGATAAACTATTCTTATTCTATACTAAATCAAGATTGAGATGAGAGGAGAGAATTAACCTACGGCTACAAAGGAGAAACTAATTAAACTAATTCTAATCAGAACTAATCTAAAAACAATAACTAACTAAGTCTATCTAATTACAGAAGATTAGAAAAACAAACTATCTATTTATAAAAGACTGGAATTAAACTATCAAACTATACTGTTGGTCGACTATTTGCTAATTCTGTAAACACAAACTATGTTAGCAGCATAATATAAATTACAGAGAAGAAAGAAATATCATGTACAGAAAACAAGATTAATTACAGATACGGGAAAAGTAAACTAACTATTTGCAGAAAAGAAAATACAGAAAACAAAGACAAAACCTCTGGTTGATGAGGGGCCCTTCCCAGCAATCAGAGATGGAAAACAACATTGGTTTAGCTACTCAGAACATCAACAAACTGGAACTTCCATTAATCTTAAGAAAATTACAAAATGTCTTCTATCTGCTTGCAAATTCTACGAACTATCTGCTAATCTGATGATCTTCTCCAACTAGAAACTAACTAGACTAACACTGTTTCTCTATGAAAGCGTCTATTTATAATTTGCAATGGGTGAGAAGGTTGACAGAGTCGACCTCTCTAATAACATAGGAATTTATGACTGTAACTGGTTGCTTTAAGTGGTGTGTGACAGCGTAGGGAGCATACACCAGGCTTCACGGGGTCGATTCCTTCATGAGGCAGCTGCAGTGTCGAACTTCCTTTGACGTGGGAAGAGAGGTAGTGCACTGGCGGACTGAATGAATGGAGGAGAGGGATGCTGGAGCATCAATGTGGGCAAAGCATTGTGTTGGCAAGCTGATCGTGGATGGACGGGCTTCTTCCAGAACACTGGCGTGAATGGGCGTGCGTGATTCTAGGATGAATGCGCAGGAGAATCGGCGTGTTGGAGTGTTGATGTGGGTGCATGGTATGCTGTCGAGCTTGGAGAGCATAGGGACGAATCTTCCAGAACAAGGGCTCATTAACCACCACCTCACGTGGATAACAGAACCCACGTGCTCGATCTTGTCTTTAATGGCCCAAAACATACCAACCATGGATTTCGCGAGATGAATGAAAGGCTGAATGATGAGCTAAACGCAGTTGTGCTTAAGAAATATAAACACGCAGTCTGAATGAAGGGTCATTTGAAAAATTGCAGCCTGTAGATCAAAACTAGATGCCATGCATGACTGGAAATGTCACTTTAATCATTAATAAATCGTAATATAACAAGATTTGACCAAAATTTATATGATAAATGAATACATGCATACCTGGTCTGTTTGATGGGATGAATGGCTAAAATAATAACTTAATATATCAAAAATAGTGAAATTAATTCCATTCAGAGTAGATTCAATGATAAAAAAATAGTGACAAAATGGACACGAACACTCCCCCAAACCGGACATATGCCAGGTCCCACTGAGCAAAATAGAGAGAAATTAGGAAGAAGGATGAGCTGCGGTAGCAGCGGCCTTTGACTGGGATGATGAAGATATAGATTTGGCCTCAAGCTTCCTGAATTGGTCCTTTAAGTAATTATATCTCATCCTCAGGGCAGTATGGGATGTTGTTTTGGCGTTAACCAAGCATTCAATGTCTTTTATTTGTGCACGCAGTTCCTTGTTTTCTTCATGGAGCTTAGAAATTGTTTCCACATAGCTTTGATTCTGGTCTATCAACCGTGCTATTACTTGGATCAACTTATCTATCTCCTGTTGAGTCAGAATGAGCTGTTCTTTATAATGTTCAGGGTTCTTTGGGGGACTCAATTCTTTTGAGCATGTTTCACATTCAACAGTATGACCTTCAAGAATTGTATCTTGGTTGTGTGTAGGAGGACTTTCAGCAGTAGAGACTTCACTCATACGAGCGGATACGTTAGCTAGTGTGAGGAGGGGTGATTCAAAGGTATGATCGTCCGACTGGATATTTGAACATGATGGTTGAATGATAGTTTGAATGACAGACTTATTGATGGACTGGTCACAATTCATTCTCGTGGATTTAGTGGGATCTGAAAAGAGTGGAGGTTCCGGAGTAGGGTCACCAAGAGTAAGTTCAGGAGAAGGTGATGACTGGAAAAGGTGCTCATAACCTGAGGGACTTTCATCAAACCGTACACGTTTAGCGTTTGGTTCTGCTTGGGTATGATGATGTTCTTGAGAAAAGGAATATTTGACAGTAGATAAATGAGGGTTCAGTATCTCAAAAACAAAATGATCCCAGGTTTGTCCTCTCTCTTCTAACTGGTGAATGATCAGAAGCTTAATAAGACAATGGTGATACAAGTTGCCAGATGGGTTAACTGTATTTTTCCTGACTTGGATAGACATCTTCTCCAAACTTTTCAGGAAATAAAATAGGAAATTGAGGGTCTGATTGTTGACAAAATGAGCTAACAATCTGAAATGGCAAGCTTTAAAGATAGTGAACTTACCCTCGCAAGTGATTAAGTGGATGATAACAGCCAGAAGATCTAAGTACTCCGGCTTGATCCATTCTCTGTGAAAACCTTGGTACCAGCAACGTGTTGAAAATTGGATTTCAGGGCAAGTTCATGATCCTTCCGTGGAAGGAAGAGATGCTTGTGCCATCGAACACCTTCTCTCGGGAGCTTGGTAGCTAATGCTATTGACTCTTCTGTCACAGAGAAAACAAGATGACCAACCCTCGACATCTTGCCATCAAAAATTTTAGTGAACAATAATGAAATCTCGTGGTCATGGCCTTGGAGAAGGCAGAGAAATGGTTCCCAACCTGATCGCAGAAACACTTCACGACAGGCCTTTAACCTCAGAAATGCGAAGGAGGTCCTGGTAGCTACCAGACTCATAACGCATTGGAATTGTTGACAGAGGGATGGGGGAATGCAATTGGATATGAGAGGTACAAGAATTTGCAGAGGACGCGGCTCAGATGGAGAGCAAACAAACTGAGGTGAAATTCACGCGATCACCAGTTCAAACTAAGGTCCGTTTGATTGTTTGAATGATAGTGGACGAGGGCTTGGCATGCTTGAAAAGATCGCACCTGTCATTCAAAGATATTAAGTTAAGTGCCAGCGTAGAGGTGCGTGAAATCAATGAATACGTGTGGTTTAAAGAATATTCAACCATGTCCAAAGTCGAGCTTTGGACAGGTTGAATGTAATTCACGTAATAAAAAATAGATTACACATGAGAGATCATCATTTGATTGATTATGGTGGCAGGTCGTACAACAGGATAAGTAAGACTGAATGGCGGTCATGTAATGATTCAAAATGATGCATAATCATTCGATTAATGGAGGCGAGATGGATAAGAGAACGAAGCCATGTGTGAGATCAACATTTGATTAATCCCTGTCATAATTAGCCAATAAAACTTATCAATAATTTTCAAATTTAGACATCTTGGCATATTAAATAAAGTTGTTATAGGTTATGGTTTCATTCAACACTCCATTCAGAATGTTGTTTATTTGCCTCATTCGGCTTGGCATTCAACCCGTCATTCAGTCCTTCGTACATACTTTTGTTTATACAAGATCTTATTGTTGATGCTGACCAAAGCTAATTTTGCAGAGAATTTCTGAAGCTGTTAGTGCACAAAAGATGTTGTAAACCTTTGCTTTTTCTGGATCTTTTAGTTGCGTTCCTCTTTTTTTGTTCTTGATTAGATCAATTTTCTTCTGCTTTTGCATCAACCTGAAAACACCTGTCATTATATCAGAGATAAATAAAATTTTCATAAAAATTCAAAGAGTAAGAACAGTTCTAACCTTCCCACCAAACCAAAAAATATGGCGTGTCCTCAAGCCATAAAAGAGAAAATAATTAAAAATTAAAAAATTTCAATTGAAAGTCTTACAGATAGCTTTTAAAATATTGTGATAATTTTTCATAAGAAAATGAAATATTAACTAATAAATGTAGATGATTCAGATATATACATTCATCAAAAAGAATACAATAGTGCTTAAAAGACCATATGAAGAATAATAGTGTAAGAGATGCGAAAAATGCCATAGGAAAACTAGTCATCCATGACTCATTGTAAATATCTCTTGTCATCCAAAAATATAGATAAGGTTCACCATAAAATTCGTGAGATCTACTATAATTATGGGTCCCATTTCTAGGATAGTCATATCCTAAGTATTGTTTGAATTAGATGACAGGGTCCAAGTCCAACTTACAGCCATTATCTAGTAACAGTATACAAAATCGGCCCTAAACATGTATTTGTATACTCAGGTTTTTATGAGTTATGTGAATAACAATGCATTAACCCAAACCTCTTTTACTCGATATTGACCCACTTCCAGTAGGCCTATTCAGTACCCTGGCGGGTTTATCTTGGTACCATGCAAGCATAGGCCCCGCTGCCAGCGAGCCTGTTCAGTACCCCAATGGGTTTACTTGCAATTACTGAGCTTCCTTGTTTGAGATTTTACTCAGCATGGACCTGCTACTAGCGAGCCTATTCAGTACCCAGGCGGGTTTGCTTCGTATAATGATATATATATATATAATTTTTTGTAAGGAAGCCAGTTGGCACTTAGAGTGTGCTAAGCCTGTTAAACACATAATTCAAAATTTAACACAAACCCTTATGGGTAACTTTATTTATAATGGCCTAAATTACAGATCATGCCAAAGATAATAACCTAAAGTTGTTCTTTGACTTCACAATTTCTATCTTCTTCATAAAAGGGTCAGTAATGTTCCCCACAAAATAGAAAATATCACCCATTTTTAGGCTACCTTTTAATATGTGCTTTAGAGACAAGTTTTGATAATGAGTCAAGGATAAACTAGCAATCCATAGGTGTAAGATAGAGTTTTGTGGAGATCATAATAATTAAACTAGGTCTTTTAAACAACTGTTATAATGGTAAATCAGAAGTGTGCATGTCTGAATCGAATACTATATACAGAATCATAAAAGAAAGTGGTTATAAATGATATCAATAATGCTTTATCTTTTCACTAAAAAATTTCAATTTTAGTAGTAACCTAAAGAGAGGGAGAACTATAAGTATTTCTTTTTAGAGCACTTCCCTTTTTGCATAATATCACATGAGTTGATTACAAAGATAGGGTTCTTGTGATTAAGCTGCAAAACCACTTGTCAAATGATTCAAATTTTATTTAAAACAAAAACATATGTACAAAACAAGTTATGTAAAATTTTCAAATTAACAGAAGGAAAAAGAGTCTTCCTATTTTATTGACAATATTTTACAAACTGATCATAATAGATTTCATGTAAAAAGACAATCAGTTGTTAGAAATGACTCATTATTATTGAAAATCAAAAACATATTTACATATATACAAAAGAAGATAACCCAAAATGATTCAAGGACTAGGAGGAGGAGGAATGACTTCCTCTTCTACCAGTTCCATTTCCTCTTGTTGTAAGGCATTCTGCACAAAATCTTGTTTAGATATTGGTTGATGATAAAGTCTAAGTCTATGTCCATTTACAACAAAAGAAACTTGCAAATCATCAATTGTCTTAATTTTAACGGATCCATTATCAAAGGTTGTGACAATTTCATATGGACCCATCCAACGAGTAGTTAACTTACCTTTAAAGTTTTTGTATCTTGAATCAAAAAGTAGTGCCCACTCTCCAGTTTTAAATTGTTTTCATTTAATGTATCTATCATGCCACTTTTTGCGTTGGTTTTGTATTAAGATTGTACGTTGAATAGCATCTTGTCTAATCTTGTCTAATTCATTTATCTACAAGATTCGTTGACTCTGTGCTTCTTCTAAGTTCGTCCCTAATTGTGCAGCCATACGAAAGGTTTTGACTTGAAATTCAGTGGGTAGAAGAACTTGTTTACCATAAACGAGTTCATAAGGTGTGTGACCAGTAGTGTTTCTCCAAGTTATTCTATAAGCCCACGGAGCTTCAGGAATCCTATATGCCCAGTCTTTGTGGTGTGACTGGATAGTCTTAGTCAGGATGGCTTCTAATACTTTGTTGGTGGATTCTACCTGACCATTAGCTTGCGGGTGATATGGTGAAGATTTACAATGTCTAATACCATATTTGTTAGTAAGCTCTTTCATTAATTTGGAGGTAAACCAAGACCCTTGGTCGGTTACAATTTCCCTAGGTACACCGAATCGGGTAAATATTTCTTCATAAATGAATTCCACCACAGATTTTTCTGTGGCTCAAAATAAAGCTTTAGCTTCTACCCATTTGGTGACATAATCTGTACAGACTAGGATGTACTTCTTCTTGCGACACATAGGGAAAATTGGTCCAACGAAATCTAGAGCCCATTTTTCAAATGGCTCAATCATAACTTGGGGTTGTAAAGGCATCTCATCGGATGGTGTAGGTCTACCCATTCTTTGGAAACTGTCACATCCCTTGACATATTTGGCAACATCTTTGAAGATGCTTGGCCAATAATACCCAGAGTGCAAAACTTTGTATGATGTTCTCTTATCATAAAAACGCCCACTGCAAGGTCCACCATGACATGCATGTAGGATCTCTGCCATCTCATCCTCCCGTACGCATCGTCTAATAATAAGGTCAGGACCAGTACGAAAGAGATCAGTATCTACCCAAGAATAATTGGAACTTTGAACTATGATCCTACGTTCCTCAGGTGGGGAGAGATGGTTAGGTAGATTTCCAGTTACTAAATAATTGGCTATGTCTGCAAACCATGGGGTTCAGATAGATATAGCAAACAAATGTTCATTTGGGAAGCTATCATCAACAAGGCCAGCATTATCGTTAATTTGAATTCAAGAGAGAAAATCAGCTACTACATTCTCTCTACCGGGACGATCAATAATGGTGATGTTGAATTCTTGTAACAAAAGAAGCCGCCAAGTCACTCTGCCATTGGTGATAGGTTTATTCATCAAAAACCTGATGGCGGAGTGGTCAGTGTGTATAAAAATCTCATATCTCGGTGATATAATGACGAAACTTGTTGATGGAGTAGACTACTGTTAGAAACTCTTTTTCAGTAACACTGTACTTTGATTGTGCAGGAGTCAAATTTTTACTAGCAAAGTAGATGGCATGTAATGTATTTCCCTCTTTTTGACCTAAAACTGCCCCTATAGTTATGTCTGAAGCATCAGTGGATATATGGAAAGGAAGGGACCAATTTGGGCCCCTAAGTATGGGTTCCACTGATAGCTTGACCTTCAAAGTTTCGAAGGCTTGTTGACACGGTTCAGTCCATTGAAATTATGTGTCCTTCATGAGTAGTTTGAACATAGGTGCAGCTATCTTAGTGAAATTTTCAATGAAACGTCTATAATAGCTGGCATGGCGAAGAAAACTTCTTACCTCCTTCGGAGTTTTTGGAGGAGGAAGATTAATGATTATTTCGATCTTGGCAGGATCCACCTTGATACCTTGAAGAGAGACATGATGTCCCAAAACTATGCCCTCAGTCAATGGCATTTTACATTTTTCATGACTAAGAGCTAAGTTCATTTCTTGGCACCAAATAAGAACTGTTTCGAGGTTATCAAGGGCTTCCTGGAAGGTGTTACCATAAACCGTAAAATCATCCATATAAAATTCTACACAATCGTGTATGAGGTCAGCAAAGATTCCTAGAACTGCACGCTAGAAAGTAGCAGGTGCATTACATAGGCCAAATGGTAACACTTGGTAGGCATACGTCCCCCAAGAGCAAGTAAAAGTTGTCTTGTCTTGATCCTCAGGTGCTATCAATATTTGATTGTATCCACTATACCCATCAAGGAATGAGAAATATTGTTTCCCTGATAAGGTGTCTAACACCTGATCGATGAAAGGCAAAGGGAAGTAGTCCTTAAGAGTGGCCTTGTTCAATTCTCGAAAGTCAACACAGATAAGCCATTTCCCTGTGAATTTCTTTGGAACTACCACTAGAGGAGAAACCCATTTACTGTTGGAAATTGGGTAAATGAATCCAACGTTAAGGAGTTTTTGTAATTCATCCTTTACTATATCCTTTAGTGCTGGGTTCATTCTTCTATGGGGCTGCCTAACAGGAGGTATGTTCGAGTTTGTGTAAATGTGATGGATACAGGTGTCTGGGTGTATACCTTTCATATCGGTATACTCCCATGCAAATGCTCCAGTTTGACTCTTGAGAACTTTTATTAATTGTTTTTGCTAAGTCTCATCTAAACCTGCATTTATATGCAGAAATTTGTCGGTACTAACCTCACATGGTATGGTATAGGCTCCTAGGTGTTCTTCGATTGCAAAGACACAGTGTGTACTTGTAAAAGTTGAGAGGCTCATGTTTTCTTGGAATTCGTCTCCAAAGATCTGGTCAAATTGAGAAAAATATTGAGGAAAATATACACATGTCGTGGAAGAGATAAATTGGTTCAACACGTTCTCGGTATTTTTCTCTTGAATTGCCCGAGAGAAATCACTAACAAGGGAAAGTTCTTCCAAGTTCTCATCTCCAAAAGGACAATCTAACCAAAACAAGTTTTCAGCTATTGGTTGAGTTGGTGGGTATAAAGCTAGTTTTCTTATAGATAACCCATCAAAGATAATCATCTCTCCATCCCTACATCCTATAAATGCATTGGCAGTAGCCAACCAATATTTTCCCAAAATAATGGGGTGACCTTTGGAAGGGTCTTTTGATTCAATGACCATGAAGTCCACGGGATATTCCCATGAGGCTACTGATACAGTGATGTCATCTAAGATCCCAGTAGGTTGAACCATAGTGTAATCTGCTAATTGTAGCATTGTTGGGGTAAGGCGAAGGAATGGTCCTAAATTGAGAGTTTCTAAAACTGTGGTAGTCATCAAATTGATAGCAGCTCCTAGATCAATAAGTGTGTTCCCTATGGCGGTGTTATTGATGATAACAATCACCATAGGGTTTCCTGGGTTTGAATATTTTGGAATTCTAGGTTGGTTTGCTATGTAATCTGAAATTTCTCCAGTTACAAGAATCGTCGGAGGGTCTTTTTGTTTCCTCCCAGGTCTCTTAATACAAAGTTCCTTTATTACCTTATTATATATTAGAATATCCTTAATGGCTTGTAACAAAGGGATCTTAATGCAAATATTTTTCAATTCGTTAATGATATCGTACTCTAGATAAGTTATAGGTTTTTCTATTACTAGACGCTCTGGATATGGAGGTGACTTTTCCCTTGGGATTACTTCTTTGTGTGAATGGTTGTGTGTTGAAGATTTAGAAATAACCACATCTTCAAGAATGGCATCATTCAAAACTTCACTAGGTATGTCTTCTTCATTCTCTTCTTGAATAACAACTGATGACTTGGGCTTATCTTGCAAAACTCTTCCAGACCGCAGTTGTATCTCATGTATTGGCGCGGTCGAAATGACATATGATGGAAGAGGTAACAAAACAATGCTGTTAAGAGCTTGGGTTGGTTTGTTATTAGGATTCAGTATCGGTTATGCAGGTAATATTGTGGGTCTTGGAGGATTCATGTTCTGGAAATGGTGAGGTTGATTCGGGATAGGGGGTAGTGAAGGAGGTACAAATCCAGGAGGAAGTTGTTGGATACTAGGTGGGTAAGGATAGTTAGGCATAGGAGGAGGTGTTTGAGCATAAGCTTGCCCTCTCCATCCATGTGGCCATTGCTACTGTTGAGCATTCTAAGGAGGGTACTGCGAGGGCCAATTCTGCCAACCTGAAGTATTCCATTGTTGAGGAGGTTGATAAGGATAGTAATAAGGTGGAATTTGTGATGAATCTTGATACGATGGTTGATCTCTAGGTTGCCAAGGCCTCCTAGTTATTTCACCAAAATTTCCACTCTTATACACAGCTTGTAATCTAGGCAATGATGGACTATCATTGGTTGGATGTTCTTCTGTACATAGGTGACAGACTGAAACATTATTTAATGGAAATTCTCGTTGAGGATGTTTAGTTCTACACCTAGGATAGAAAACACTCATTGTTGCATGCTCTTCATTTTGTCTCTTTTTAGCTTGTAGTGCATCTAGTTGAGAACCCATGGCTCCTAAGATATCTGTTTTGAAATTTTCCAATAGGTTTCCCAACTCTACCCTTGTAACTCCACTAGGACCAGATGTATTTCCTTTGGGATTCCTAGCATAAGATTCTCGAAAGTGTCTTCCACCTTTCCCTCTACTCCTAGAGTAATTCCTACATAGTTCACAAATCTCTGCAAAACATTTATGAGAAATGTCTCCTGCTGCCATGAGATTAAGGTTATCTAAGAATTCTTCTGAGATTCCCTTGAGGAAGAGTGTTCTTACTGCATCTTCTCGAAGATCATTATACTTGGATTTGTGTAACACATAGTTAAATCTCTCGAGATAGTCTTCTAAGCTCTCATCTTTGAGTTGTTGAATATTAAAAACACCATTGCGAGAGTCCTTAGGTCTACAGTAATCCTGATATTTCTGAATAAATGCATTCTTCATGTCTTCCCAAGTTCTAATACTAGATTCTCCTAATCCCATGAACCATCAAAAAGAAGAATATTTTAATGTGGCAGGAAAGAGTTTTAGCTTTTGGCCATCTTGTAGGTAATTATAACTCCTACACAAAATGTCAAACTCGAATAAAAATGTGTTTGGATCCTCACTACTCTTCCCATAAAAGGTTGGTAGTGAGGAGAGAGGGATGTTCTTCATAGTAACATCTTGTGCAGTGTCTAAGATAGAGAACCTGAAGGTACCTTCAGTTCTAACTTCTCCATCTTCTTCATCTTAGAGGACATGATCTTCATTTTCATCCCCCATGAAGATTCTATTGCCAAAGAGAGAAAATCTAGGTGGCTCCTTTCTTGGTGAATATGGGATGTCCCAACGTTCTGTTTCAGGACGCGTATTCTTCTTTTTAAGAGGGGAATTACCAGCTACGTGGGAATCCAGATTTTGAGGTCCTACTGTTGTTGTATTAATCTGTGAGATAACTATGTTCATAGAACTCTCAAAAAGAGCGTCTACTTGTGCAGGATCGACAAAATCTACTAAGTCTGAACCACCTACTATTGAAAAAGTAGTGTCTTTGGGTTTTTGGACTAATGGAGAGTTAAGAAGTCCTAAGGTTTTATCCTTTTGAGTTTCCTCTTGTCTAAGTTCAGTCTCAATATGAGTTTGAGGTTCTTCTAGTGAAATTTCTTTATGAACAGACTGTTCTGATGACCCTATGTTTTCCCCTAATTGATTTCCAAAAAGGATTTCCTTTGCTTTCCAAGTAGGACTATCCCCTTTAGGTGTCTTCCAATACCTTTCTGTTGAGTTAGTAGTTGGGGTGGCATGCCCCCCGTATAGGTTAGTAGGAATTTTAGTGGGATTTTTAGTAAGGGAACTAGTTTTAATAAATCTACCTTGTGAATCTCTAGACCTATTCATGTAAACAAAATGTCTGTTATCTGCTTGCAAATTCTACGAACTATCTGCTAATATGATGATCTTCTCCAACTAGAAACTAACTAGACTAACTCTGTTTCTCTATGCAAGCGTCTATTTATAATTTACAATGGGTGAGAAGGTCGACATAGTCGACCTCTCTAATAATAGAGGCGTTTATGATTGTAATTGGTTGCTTTAAGTGGTGCGTGACAGTGTAGGGAGCATACACCAGGCTTCACGGGGCCGATTCCTTCACGAGGCAGCTGCAGCGTCGAACTTCCTTTGACGTCGGTAGAGACGGATTGAATGAATGGAGGAGAGGGATGCTGGAGCATTGATGTGGGCGAAGCATTGTGTTGGAAAGTTGATCATGGACAGACGAGCTTCTTCCCGAACACCGGCGTGAATGGGCGTGCATGATTCTAGGCTGAATGCGCAGGAGAATCGACATGTTGGAGTGTTGACGTGGGTGCATGGTATGCTGTCGAGCTTGAAAAGCATATGGGCAAATCTTCTAGAACAAGGGCACATTAACCACCACCTTCACGTGGCTAACAGAACCCACATGCCCGATCTTTTCTTTAATGGCCCGAAACATACCAACCGTGGATTTTGCGATGCAAGGTTGAACGATGAGCTAAACGCGGCTGTGCTTAAGAAATATAAACACTCAGTCTGAATGAAGGGTCATTTGAAAAATCGCAGCCTATAGATCAAAACTAGATGCCATGCATGACTGGAAATGTCACTTTAATCATTAATAAATCATAATATAACAAGATTTGACCAAAATTTATATGATAAACGAATACATGCATACCTAGTCTGTTTGATGGGCTTAATGGCTAAAAGAATAACTTAATATATCAAAAATAGTGAAATTAATGCCATTCAGAGTAGATTCGATGATCAAAATAGTGACAAAATGGACACCAACAACGCCTTAAGTAAGTTGCCTTCCCTTGCAAACTTTGAAGTTCTGTAATGTCAGCGGGAGGTGGGAGAGCGACGATGACTTCCACCTTTAAGGAATCAATGCGGATCCCATCCTTCGAGACAATAAAACCGAGGAGGAGTCCAGACTCGACGCAGAAGTTACACTTGTGAGGGTTCAGGCAGATGTTATACTACTTGCATTTGAGGAAAACGACCGTCAGATGATCGATGTGGAATTGGTGCTGCCGTGAATGGGCAGGGAGATCGTCTAAGTAAGGTTCCACAAAGTCCTTCACATCATGAAAGGTATATGACATGGCCCACTAGAATGTGGCACCAGCATTTTTAAGACCAAAAGGGAGCTTGTGATAAGCAAACGTACCCCAAGGATAGTTGAAAGTTGTCTTGTGTTGATCAGCCGGGTGGATCTCAATCTGGTTGTATCCGAAAAAGCCATCCATAAAAGAGAAAATGACACTTCCAACACAATTGTCAATGATCTGGTCAATAAAGGGAGTCGGGTAATTGTCCTTAGGACAAGCCTTGTTGAGATCCTGATAATCGACGCATACACAAATGGTACCTTGCTTTTTAGCTACAGGGACAACATTTAAGACCCATTCTGTCAATGGGACAGGGTAGATAAAACTAACTTTCAAGAGCTTTTCAATCTCTGCCTTGATTGCCGCAGTCTTTCGGGGGTGCACCGGCCGCAACTTTTGTCGGACTGGTTTAGCATAGGATAGGTTTGAATCATGTGTGAAACAATAGCGAGGTCTATCCCAGGCATCTCCTTGTAGGTCCAATCAAACCACAATCAAACACGTCTCGAAATTGCTTGAATAAGGCTGTGAACATTTTAATCTCATCAAGGGAACACTTCTGGCCTAAACGAATGTGTTCCACTACACCAGGAGTAACCGATATGTCGACCGAAATGGTAGGCTCAATGTTGGCCAAGTTGCCTTCAGAGTCCGTTTGACACGTAAGTATTAAGTACTGAGAACAAGGGTAGACATCTGGTGTAAAGATGGTGGTGATGATATTCTCCACAATGTCTGATGAAGGAAGGAAAGATGACCGATGATGGATGTCTTCCCATGGAGGGTCATCCGCACTCATGATTTCCATAATGGACTCATCAGAATGAAAATTCTAGAGCAGAGGATCGGGTAGGGATGACGTCCATTGTAGAGAACGGGAGGTGGAGGCCACATCTAAGTGGTCCTCCGGGGCTAACTGGATAGCCTCATAAGTGAGTTCAGCAGGTGAAAGAGGCATAGTGTCTCCAATCAGGTGTGTAGTGGCTTCATCAAGTACAAGCCATTGATCAGTAGAGTTGGGGATAGATGAAATCCGAGAAGAGATCATGTTCACCATGGCCACATGATTTGGGGGATCCGAGGTTGGAAAAACGCCCATAAGGGATGAGTCCTTGATGAGGCCAACCCCTACGCTCTCATAAGGATGTGAAGATTGTCCAATTAATGGAACATTATCACCCGGATGATGGGGGAATTGTACTATGCAGAAGACAGATGATGCGACCGTAGTCATGGCATAAAACCAATTACAACCAAGCATAATGTTATAATCTAACGGGGCAGCGACCACTTCCACATTAATGGTTGTGGTATTGCCCCCCAACTCGACTGCTAAGGCTTGTAACAACCCATGAGCTTTAAAGCCATGTCCGTTGAATGATTTCAAGGTGGTGGGATAATGGTTCAACTCGAGAGAGCCAATGGCTCTCCAACATGAAATCGACATGACTGAAGTAGAGGCACCTTCGTCCAAAACGGTACGATGGATTGTCTTCCCAACAATGTTTGTGGCAACTTGAAATGCCAATTGATGGGAAAGCCTCGGTTTAAAGTATTCCAGCCGGAACATGATGGTGAGTGGACGAATCCAGATCAGCCGCATCGATGGAAGCAAGGAGAGTCTTGCGTTGGTTAGGACAGTTCTACAAGACCTCCAGCGTCGACATAGCACAAGGATCTTGTGCCAGGTCCTCTACAATATTGTAGTTCTAAGCAGCCCGAGCATTGGGATTGAAAACAACTTTTCAAATCGTGCTCTTGGGCGGATGCAACACTAACTCTAAGGAAGGCTTCTCAATGGTGAGAGAAGCATGCGGTATGGGGGAATTGTACTATACAGAAGACAGATGATGCAACCATAGTCATGGCGTAAAACCAATTACGACCAAGCAGAATGTTATAATCTAACGGGGCAGTGACCATTTCCACGTTAATGGTTGTGGTCTTGCCCCCCAACTCGACTGCTAAGGCTTGTAACAACCTATGAGGTTTAAAGCCACGTCCGTCGAATGATTTCAAGGTGGTGGGAGAAAGGTTCAACTCGGGAGAGCCAATGGCTCTCCAACATGAAATCGACATGACTGAAGTAGAGGCACCTTCATCCAAAATGGTACGATGGATTGTCTTCCCAACAATGTTTGTGGCAACTTGAAATGCCAACTGATGGGAAAGCCTCAGTTTAAAGTATTCCATCCGGAACATGATGGTGAGTGGATGAATCCGGATCAACCGCACCGATGGAAGCGAAGAGAGTCTTGCGTTGGTTAGGACAGTTCTGCAAGACCTCCAGCGTCGACATAGCACAAGGAGCTTGTGCCAGGTCCTCTACAATATTGTAGTTCTGAGCATCCCGAGCATTGGGATTGAAAACAACTTTTCAAATCGTGCTCTTGGGCGGACGCAACACTAACTCTAAGGAAGGCTTCTCAATGGTGAGAGAAGCGTGCGGTACGGTGACGTAGGGAATCGAAGTGGAAGCTTTTTCAGTATTACTTCCAACGGGTTCCTTCGGCGGGACAGAGTCATACGAGTGGGAACGTGTGTTCAAGTTGACGTTCTCACTACGCATCATGAGAACATGCGTGGTGGAGGATGCTTCTCCTTGGGAAGGAGAGGTGTGTGTGATCAGTTGTTGGTTCTGAGTGGGGAAGGGATCATTGAGAATTGCGGTAGTAGAGTTTCCTTTGAGAAACTTCTAAACTTCGTCTCAGTGGGGACATTCTTTTCAAAAATGATCTCCACAGCACAGCAAACAAGGATACTTCAACTTCCTCTTCTATTTGTTGTCTTCCTGAGTGGGTTTGGGCTCCTGTTGGTTAGAATATTTCTTAGGTTTCCCTTTGTTCTTCTTCTTACCACCGAATTTATGAGATGAAGCTGATTGCACAGAATTCACCTCTTCGGTGGAGGTAGGAGTGGGCGACTTAGTGGTGTTGTTGCCAGCCGGTGTTGGGGATGGGGAAGAACCCTGGGGGTTCGACGATCCAATAGTTTGAGTAGGAGGCTGGGTGGTAAGGGAACCAATGATGCCATCAGCTTGAGGTCCCTTAGGTAGTTATGCGGGGTCGAACGTGGAGCGGGATGCGTCAGGAACAATTTCGTATAATGTGTCGGATTGAGCATAGACCAAGTCAAAGTAATTGGCACGGGAAATGGCCTGTTCCTCAGTGACGGCCCCTCCCATGGCTATGTCTCGAGCTACGACAGGTAAGAGTGACTTTGTGAACCAGTAGGATAAGAGTTGGTCTGGAATATGAGCCTTAATGAGACGTCATCTTCACCGCCACTCATGGATGTGATCTGAGATGTGGGTGGCGGTGTTCTGGAGAAGAGAGGTCAATAAGTCGGTACAAGTCTCATAGCGAATAGGCAACTGGAAGTGGGTCAAAAATGACATAGCAAGAGAACCGAAATTGGGAAAAGAGTTGGGTGGTAGTTCAATATACCACTTGGCAGCGGGGCCGGTGAGAGTCCATTGAAATAACCTAAGACGGATCGAGTCGTCCATCAAGGAGTTGGATGAACACCATAAGTGGTATGTCATCACATGGTTTTTGGGGTCCTCACCAGGCTTGCCATCAAATTTGGGGATATCTGATGGTAACTTTACCGGAATGAGCGGCCAGTTATGCCCATGGAAAATGAGATCGTTCATCAGACGAGACAGGTCAGGTAGGTCCAAAGTAGCCAAAAAGGGTAGTTGTTGGTTCAGCTAGGAGTACTGATAGTACTGATAAGGCATGTATGGACTAGTAGGACCTTGAATCGACTGATTGTAGGGTGTTCCCGAAGGAAACTGACCGTAAGGAGGTATGCTGCCCGAACCATATGTGGGTCTGCCACCATAATAAGGTGGTCCATAACCGTAGGGTGGGGGTCCACCACCAGTGCTAGGGGGGTAGAGGTCCACCACCGCCGTCGGGGGGGGGGGGGGGGGGGGGCAGAGATCCGCCACCACCACTGGGAGGGGGTGGAGGTCCGCCTCCACCGCCGTAATAAGGTGGTCCTTCGCCGCCTCCACCGAGAGAGGAGGTGGGCCACCTCCTCCGCCAGAGGGATTGGGGCCTCCACCACCGCCGCCACCATGAGGGTAAGGTCCTCTGCCACCACCTCAACCATAATAAGGTGGTCCTCCACCACCACCGCCGGAACGGGGTGGTCCTCCACCATAAGGTGGGGGTCTGCCGCCACCCGGGGGGGTGGTCCTCCGCCTCTGCCAGAAGGGGGAGGGCCTCCACCGCCGCCACCAGGAGGGGGTGGGCCATTATGTCCAGAAG
Source organism: Larix kaempferi (assembly GCA_027924585.1). NCBI lineage: Eukaryota > Viridiplantae > Streptophyta > Pinopsida > Pinales > Pinaceae > Larix > Larix kaempferi. Next base: position 5,368,339 of record BSBM01000770.1, read on the forward strand.
GGGGTGGTCCTCCACTAGAAGGTAGGTCCGCCTCCTTCGGGATTGTATGGCGGTCCGCCGTCTCTAGTGCCAGGTGGAGGGGGACCAAATGGAGGTGGTGGTACTTAAGGGATGGTTGGTGGGGTTCCATGTTGTAAAACATTTTGGTGCCCCCATAGAGTGTATGGATTGTCGGGATAAGCTATCCTATAGAGTGCATTTCTGGGATTGAATTGTCTCGACATAGGGTTAAGATAACCTGGATACGCTTGACTACATGGTGATTGAATTACATTGGATGGTCCCCCAACATGGGATAGTCCTGTGGTGGATGGGCCGGTAGGGAGGGTAGTTCCAATGGAAGGACCAACGAGGACTCCTCCTCCTGGGTTCGGGTTAGAAGATGGGGGTTTCCCCCAGCAGCAACATGCTGACCATTAGTTAATGGTTGACCCAACATAGGTTGTTGATAACCTATCACGGTAGGAACATTACCCGTAAGGAAGGTAGGGGATAAAGAGTATCCTCCCCTTGAATTTTGGGGTGGGGGAGGAGTGGGTAATGTAACCGTAGTGGTGCGAGGGGTGTTGCACTGTTGTCCTTCAATCGGTTAGGTTGTTGGGGGTACTGAACTAGTCTCCTATTGAAGTGGTGAGTTTGCAGGAAATGAAGGTTGACAAGATTCATGAATGGTCAGGTTGTGGACGGATGGTTCCGGTGAATCAAAAAATACCGCGTGAATCGGGATTTCTCTACACATGGTGTTGGCCCTTTGTGTGAGACTTTGTCTTCGAACTTCATCACCCATGGCATGTAATCGATCTAGGCGATCACGAATGGGTCCGAAAATCTCGACGGGAGTGGGCCAACTGGGTGTGGGTGAAATGGCAAAATGGGTCACTTGTTGAACTAGAGTGGTTTCCCAAAAGGGTGCAGCTGGACCAAGCAGTTGATACAGGGTCATCCTCGGGAGGATTTATCCATTCCAACAACCCAGGCTCTCCCGTTAAAATGGGAGGTAAGTTTTGTGAAGTGGAAGTGCTCGCCTCTTCACTTTGTGGGGGGTTGGAGGTAGGTGAGTCTGGAGGGGTTGGAGGGAACAAGCGTGCTCCAACATTCAAAGTAGGGTTTTCCACTTCAGGTGACACGACCGTGTTACGTGGGTCCATTCTTACCCTCGAAATTACCTCCTGGTTAAGGGATATTCCGGTGGGAAGTTCAAAATTCTGCGGGACCTTCTCCAAGGAAAATCATCCAGAGTGACTGAAACAGAGTTTCTCCTAGGGTAATCTAAGCAAAAGAAAAGCAATCCAGAAAAAATCTACACAAACTAAGGCCACAAGCAAACTTATGTGATAAGAGTGGATTCAAAAGTATGGAGCCTCACAGGATTGTCAAGGCTTCGCAAATCGCTATATACTGAAGGGTCCAAAAGTAAAACACGACAAGGAGGATTGGGACCGTACCCTTTCCTTAATACCTAACTACCTGGACAATACATGTGTAGTAATCTCCCCGAGTGTTGTTTTCGATGTATTGATCTGCCAAGACAGCCAAATGGTTAACTCAGTTGGTTTCAGGAATCCTAATGGTGTCTCCCGATATACTCAAGGTACGTGGGAGCTCAAATCCGTAGTGGTGTTGTCTAATGCACAAATGTACGGCACGAGACCTTCCTATATACTACCGAGTAAGTGAAACACCTTTCTATATACTCTAAGTACGTGAAACACCTTTTGATATACGCCAAGTACACGAATTACTTGGTGGGTACATGAAAGAGCTTCGATATACATGGTTGGCACGTGAAAGAGCTTCGATATACCGGTTGGTACGTGAAAGACTACAATACCCTCAGAATACAGTGCTGGCAAGTAACGACAGCTACCACGTTTTACGACGTCGGAACACGTCTCTAACTTAACACACAAGTTACTAAATATTTTACCCTAATTCTACTGTTAATTTTATCTGGACGGTTAGGTGAATGCATGAGGTGAGTACATAAACGTAAACATAATGCAAGCCCTAACTACATGCAAAAAATATACTTTTATTTTGATGAACTCTATATATGGGAGGGAGAAATTTCTTTCCAAGTGATTTTACCAAAGCAACAATATGCAACACAATCCCAAATCTATCAAATTTGATAAAAAATACTCTTTTTGCTTTTTCGTTTTCCAAGCAAAACAAAAAAAAAATCAACAAGCATCACAACCAAATCTAAACATTTTCTTTTGTCTTTTCGAATAAAAAACTAAGAGATGAAAAGAGATAAATTTTCTATCTAGAGCACTCTAACTTTTCAAAATTCACTATGATGGCTTAAAAGCATAAAAAAACCAAGAATGCATACAATTCTTTCAAGCATGGAATCACTTTTGTAAAAAACTTGATCTCATTTGAATTCTTCAAGAAAATGAATGATTCGTAATTCATGAAAGGTACAAATGTTTAATTTTTTCTCTCAAACTTTTCCAAAAGACTAATGAAAGACAAATTCCAATGCATGAATGAATTTCTACAACAATTTTCAAATGCACGTGAAAATGGTAAAAATGATGCACTTTCAATTTTCCAATGATATGCCAAGATAATAACTTGATAACAATGATGTTTTTAAGCATGAACGACTAAAAAGAAATATCATCTACAACGCTTTAAACACTTAGGAAATCTCAAGAAAATGACAAGCACTCATGTGAATTGAAAACACTCAACAAACAAATGAATGCAAACAAAGCAAAATGACAAGTGCAAAAAGAAGCTTGGAGTCAGATCTAATGCAAAGATCAGATCAAGTGGGGAGAGGAGGGAAAAGAAGGCTAAGTGGATGAAGATGGGGGAACCCAAAGTGTCCACCACTACCAAACTTAATCTCATTAAAAAATGGGGCCCAATACAAATCCACACAAAATCCAAACACTTTCAACACACAAATAAAAAAATTGTCTCTGCCTGGATCTTGCAGTACAGAGGGGTCTACACACCAAATCAAAACTCAAATAAAAAATGGAGGGGGGATGCCCTTATATCAAAATTAACATATCGGCACAGTTTTTGTTCAGATACAGAGCGACCGTCGTAGGTCACCAGTGCAGGGTTTGCGACAATGTCGCAGGACACTAGTGGGACAACTGCGACGACAGAAAGAAGCAAAGTTCAAAAATGACAGGTCAGCGCTCTGGTTCTATTGCCCAAGTGCGACAGGTGAGATCCAAACTCAAGGATCAACAAATCTCCAAGAAATGAGCAATAAAATGGTCCAAAGATTGTGAGTACAGACTCATAGGAAGACAACAGACTCTTCAAAGTGAAGATCTGATGGTGGAAAAGGCTTAGGAGGCAAATAAGATGGCTTGTAAAAGAAATCAAATGAAAATGGCATTCAAATTGAAAACTAAAAGAATGTTCTTCCCTAGTATGGTCGCCATATTTTTTTATCGGACAATCTACCAAGAGCGGACTCAAGGCGTGATCTCCCTAGCTTAATGCAAGACTAGAACAAATGAGACAGAATATAAGATAACTTTCCTAGATCTAATTAGAGATCGAGTGACTAGATGCCTTACCTTTTAGATCGCAGATCCTTTCTCCTTGATGTTTTGTTCCAAGCTTGATGGTCTTTAGATCTCAGCTGCAAAACCTGTCAAGACATACAGAATAACTCAAGTAGTAAAATGCATCTACACAATAACAAATCTAAGTAAGCAGTTAAGTAGGAAAACTACACAAACATCATCAATGCAACAACATTTGGTGGAAAGCATTTATATTACTGTATAAAAAGGGAAAGTACATAGAAGGAAGTGATTACAACCAAGGCTTAACGTAGCAATCCTTCTCCAACAAGCCAATGCTGAAGCCTCCAAAGGAAGTATCGATCTCCCAAGAGATGAGTAGAGAGCTCCTAAGCTAATTTCACCAGCATGTAGGTAATATAGATTTCCTCCCTTTGGAATGGGAAAGAACTTCACTTATATAGGACTAAGAGGATAGGATAGGTTGAGATATGGTAGGAGAGAGTTAGGGGATCCTCCCAAAAGTCCAGGGAACCGAATGCCAGCTCCTCTATAGGCTAGGGATAGGGATCCACATCACTCAGCTTCGAGAATGGGCTTGAAGATGTTCTTTTATCCAATTAACTAACATCATCGCAGGCTGCATTAGGACAACCTGCGACGTTGCAAGTTGCACAAGGGTGAACTGCGACAACCTATAAAAATGGGTCAGTTAAGCCCTCCAGTCATGGAAAAATTCAGGGATTTTTACACTAGGTCTCATGGTAATAAGATTTAGGTGTAACAAAGTGTAGCGATGGTTATCTTTTTGATACCATCCTTAAGGTGTGGTGGCTCTTCACTACCCTGGTCACCTCCTTATATACTAAGTGTCTCATCCTCACCACTATCCTCATCATCGGGAAGTACCTCTATATAGTGCACCTTGCCCTTTCCCATGCATCTATGACTGGGCTCCCAAGGTTCCTTGCAATCATAGCAAATATTCTTCCTCCTCAACTTTCTTCAAGTCTCTTCATCCATTTTTTCCTTCATCATACATGGCCTCTGGGGAGGGTTTGTCTCTTTACCCTTTTGTGGAATAAAAGGTTTTGTGGGTGCCTTCTTGGGCACTATGTCTTTTAGGTCCTGAGCTCTCATAATGGCATCCTGTAGTGTGTCTGGCCTAAAGGCCTTCACCAAACCTTTCAAAGGCTTGGATAGTCCCTATGTGAACAACATCACCAATCTCCGTTCCAATATGTCAGTCACCATGAATACTGCCATCTGAAACTCCGTAATGTGTGTTGTTGGTGTAAATGTTTGTCTCAATTGTGCCAGTTGTGGATCTCAAGATCCTTCTTGTCAAACCTATACATCAATTTGTGGGTGAATTTAGTGTAAGATGTGATATCTGTGTGCCCAAGTGTTATATGCCCTTGGTTCCACCACTCATGATCTTCTCCCTCCAAGTATAGAGAGGCAAATTTAATTGCCTCTACCTTTGTCATCGGGTTAATTTGGAAATAGGTATCCAAATTGTGTACCCATGTTCTCGTTCTGATCCTGGAATATCTATCAAAGAATGGGATGGAAAGCCTCCCAATCTTGCACATCAAGTCAAAGTTCTGTTGACACGAGATTGTTCTACCCCCAGATCTAGGTTGATTAATGGACCTAATCTTGTAGTAGTATGAAAAAGATAAGGATGCATGTACATCCTCTCTCAAAGCATTATAATCTTCAAGGCATATGGTAATATCATCATCAATTTGTTGATCCGAGGTTACTAGAGGCTCCTCCTTAAGGACGGGCGGTATTGATGGTCTGGGTGTCCTATTTATCCATGACTGTGGGGCACTTTAGGCTTAACTGTGAGTGTTGTTTCCCTGGTATCTACTGGATCCAACATGTCTTATATTGTCCTGATTTCCAGGTTGGTTTATTAATTAAGTAAGAAATCCCATAGTTTGTTGATGACATCCATCTGTCACCTTTTGTCCTTTTTCCAAATCACTCAACATCCTATGCATACTTTCTATTGAGGGATCTCGTATATCACCTATCTTAGCTTCTGAATCTAGTTCGATGAGGGGAACTCCTCCCTTTCCCCAGATCATCAATGTCTCAAGCAATCATATGTTGTCAATATGGACTCAAGATAAAAAAAATTATGGATTACTAGTGGAGTTTGGTTCAAGTCTTCCATCAAACACTTTGATGGACGTTGATTTCTTGCCACTGATAACTATTGTAGATTTCTGAGTATTCTTCCTGTAGCCTACATTCATAATGGAGTGTTGGATAGCCCTTTAAAGTCAGCACCTAAGCAGGGGAAGAAGTGAGATGACTATTACACAAGAAATGATGCGCAAGTAAGTTGTTGGTGCGACCTCATTGTTGTAGGAAATTCTCCCTACGGATAGGTAGAATCCCTTTCGGATATGTAAAGGTTCCCTAAATCCCTAATCCAAGACATAAGAAAAAAAAATGGACTCTAACTTTCTCCTAGACCTAAGATTTATGCATACAACAAGACAAGAAGGAAGAAGAGTGAGGGAGAGTAGATGACTTACCTCCTTACTGACGGTTGTCCTCGTTGCTCCAGCCTTTAGGTTTGATGTCCAAAGCTGAGTAGATCCTATAGAGACAACACAAAAGACTACCTTCCTTCTACAAGTTAAGCATAAAGTAGCCTACGTACTTTGAATGCAACAAGAGTAAGCATACACGTAAATGAACACACATATGGGAGAAATAGGCCAAGTTGTATTAATGGAAAGCCATAAAGAAGCATGTACAATGGTATACCGGACTTGTAGCAGCACTTCCCTTCCAGAGCCTTTGAGAATCAAGCTAACATAAGGATGGCATCTGCATGCATACTTTCCCTATGTAGGATTCAAGGTAGGAGCTTCATTTATAGGATTAGGGAGCCCAAACCACCATGGAGAAATGTTTGGATCACAAGAGGATATCACATATCACGAGAGGATTGGCATACTCGGGATGGTATGGAGGAGAGGATTCGAAGGGTAAACCTAATCTCCGAAAATCCCTCTCAAATATTGATCCTAAACTCAAGGAAGAGTGATTGGAGGAGATTTTCACTCCCCTAAAGAGGGCCACAAAGCGACAAAGAGGAGATTATCGCTCCCTAGACAATTGGCAAGGGGCGAAAATTCTTGTACATGACCCAAAATATGGTTGGTTGAAGTGGATTTCGACCTCTTAATGATAAATTTCTCTCCCAACATGTTTAGGAACCATAATAGGCTTAGGTTTCCCTCTAAAACACCTCGAGGAAACACAACCACCACATTTTCATAGTGATGAAATAAACAACTCAAGAAGGACACTCAAATGTGACATTTTGAGGTGTAACACTCATATTCCAAGAAAGAATTACTAATCAAAAACATATTTACCCATACTGAAATTACCCCCTCCCTTCTAGATGGACACGTCCCCCTGTGCAAATAAAATGTGTCTTTTGTGAAGCCCGATGTGGTTTCACAATTCAGTGACCAGGGGCTGTGACCTTCTCAAACAGTTGTATCACCTCCAAACTTCTCCAAAACTAATTTAACTTGCCCTTCATTTCTCGAACCACGAGTTTACTGAAAGAATGAGTTCTTGCAACCTCAGACTTGGATTACTCTATCTTGCTCTTCGCCTCAACTTCAGGTATTGTGAGAACTGTGCAGATCGATTTCTATTTGACTGCTGCACAACTCCACACAAAGGCTGCGCTCTCCTTAAGAGTGCCCCGAAATTGGTAACTCGGCCCTGAGGGGGACGCAGCCTACTGCAAATACGTGGCTTGGCCACTAAAGAGCCTGCGTGACCCTTCTTCACAACCCATAGCCCTTGAGGGAGAGGGATCGGCCCACACGAACCTCCCCATGAGCCCCGTGTGTTGTGGCCTCTTCAAACCCAGGCGGCTTGTTGTTGATGGTCACGGCAGCCTCAACAATCCTTTTGCAGCCTCTCCCATCTTCACTGGTTGACAATTGAGGGGTCAGGCCCTCTGGCGAGCCCCACGTCCCCCACGAGTTCCATGGATCTGCCTGAGTGCTCTCAGCCTGTGCTATAGATTGCTTCTCCCTTCAAAGGTGACTCAGCACTCCTTCTGGGAGTCCCGTCCTCCTCAAAAAACACCACGAAAAAAAATCGCCAAATAATGTTCAATTAGAAATTTTGGCTAAATTCCCCTCATGCTAGCAAGATCTCCAGCTATGATACCACTGTACTATCCCCAATACATTTATAGGCCAATTTGTGTGTTTTTTCCAATACAATTATAGGCCAATTTGTGTGTTTTTTCCAATACAATTATAGGCCAATTTGTGTGTATTTTTAATAAACAATTATGCATTCATTCTATTGAAGGCATTTCGTCAAATACTTTGCAAGCATACAAGAAAGAACTGGGATTACAAGCTCTAATGGCTGTTATGGCTGCTGAAAACACACAATAAGCAAATCAAACACCGGGAATATGCCATGGCTCTTCTACTACTAACTGGTCACTCTACCAAAATGATGCCAAACCAAAAGATGAAGCTCAAGTAAAGATCCTAGATTGATCCTCCTCTATGTCTAACTAAGGTGGATATCTCACCACCAAAACTAAACCTGTATGGAAGGTTTTGTCAAGCCCTAACGAAAACTTCGGACAAACTCCCAGACAATCATAAAACTCAATATCAATCAACATGCCCTTAATGGATGAGTTCATCCTCTTTTATCTTCTTTTTGAGTCCCATACCATGGGCAATACCATGGGTCATCTAATATCACCCAACCAATTTTGTAAGCAAAACACCTTTTCTAGGCTAAGTGGCATCAATATGACTCTCTGACTCTAATAACTATAGCCTATGGGAGTCAAATATGCTACTAAGTGATCCTCTCCTCCTGATCAATGGAAGGAGACATCACACATGATCTGACCCCACATTCACTAGCAATTTTTTGTAAGAATCATTTAAACTATAAGGCACCCAGTTGCAAATGAGTACATATTATCATCCCTATCACCCCCAAATAGATGACCAAGCATAAGCAGTCAACAAGCACCTTGAAACCTATTTGTGATGTTTTGCATCTGAAAAGCAACACTGATGGGAACGGTGGTTACCTTTGGTAGAATAGTGTTATATTGCCACTTATCATGAGGCTACAAAAATGACACCATATGAAGCGATTTATGGCCAATAACCATCCTCTATGGTTTCTTATCTACTAGGTACTTCCAAAGTACATGCATTTGATACTCTTCTTCATAATCATAATGTCACTCTTTGTGCACTTAAGAAAAAATTGGCAATGGCTCAAAATCGCATGAAGCAACATGCTGACCAACTCCAATCAGAACATTCAGTTGTAGAAGGCATCCAAGTTTTCCTTCAGCTCAAACCTTATAAGCAAACCTCTCTCAAAGTTTAAGGCCATCAGAAGCTTGCACCAAAGTTTTATGACTCATATAAGATTGTTCAACACCATGGGAAGGCGGTCTACAAATTAGTACTCCTAGCACACTCCAAGCTCCACGGTATTTCATGTGTCATATTTGAAGAAGTTTGTTGGTGAGAATTGTCAAGCTCAAACTATATTACTATAATTGTATGAAGAAGGCTCCATTTGGCTCCAACTAAAAGAATTTGTGGACACTAGGGAGCATCAACTACATTAATGCACTATCCAAAAAATGTTGATTCAGTGGAAAGACACCTCAACGGAAGATTTATCTTAGGAACCGCTAGCCATTTTGCAGCAGTTTCCCCATCTCCAGCATTGAGTACATTGTTTCTTTTGAGGGGGGGGGGGGGGTTATGTTAAGGTCCTAGCCTAATCCCCCTACTTTATCAATGTATAAAGTACACCTCAAACTATATTTTAGTAATGTATAAAGTACACCTCAAACTAAATCAATGTATATTTGAAGAAGTTTGTGGGTGAGAATTGTCAAGCTCAAACTACATTACTAGAATTGTATGAAGAAGGCTCCATTTGGATCCAACTAAAAGAATTTGTGGACACTAGGGAGCATCAACTACATTAATGCACTTTCCAGGAAATGTTGATTCTATGGAAGGACACCTCACCGAAAGATTTATCTTGGGAATCGTTAGCCATTTTGCAGCAGTTTCCCCATCTCTAGCATTGAGGACATTGTTTCTTTTGAAGGGGGAGGGTATGTTAAGGTCCTACCCTAATCCTCCTACGTTATCAATGTATAAGTTCATCAGGCCTATTATATAGTTAGTGGGTAGTGGCTTAATGTAAAAGGACCCTCTTAATTGAACAAATCCCCCTAGATGGTTGATCCTCATTAATAGTGGGGCCACAATTAGTTAGGGATTTACTTATTGAAGCACTACATAGAGAGTAGTAATCTATTTAATGTTTGGTCAATAATTGTCATTGTATTTGGAGCTTTGTTCTTGGGGGTTGCCCCCTCGAAGAGGCAAGTGAACATAGCTATATATTTTATCTTCTATTGTGTTTTCTATCTTTTCTTTGAATTTCTAAATTTAAGTATAAGTTACATTCTCCAAGACCCGTAGTGTTCCAAGACAAAGAATATAATATGATGAAGAGTGCAAAGAGTGAGACAAGTTATTTCACTAAACTCCTCACATCTCTCTCGCAACAATGAATGAATATTGAATGAAACGACTCTCTCTTTCCTCTATTTATAGGAGAGGTAAGGGAGGCCGAAAATATAAATTAGGCATAACCCGTACATGTAATGCGGTATACACGTGTAGGTCCACACATGTGAAGTGCCACACTCTAAAAGGACACGTGTCAAGCTCCAAGGTGATGTTTTCAAGAAGCAAGGCTCTAATTCATGAGCACTCCACGAGATGTGTTTAACACTCCTCCACAAGCCTCCAAGACTATGATGCCCATCTTAAGCCATGTGCTCCTCTAGCTCCACTCAACCTACATGATCACTCCCTCAACCCAAGCATCATCAAGTCAAGTACAAGCCTCCATATAAGCAATCAAGTGTGCTCATGTGATCTAAGGCTCAACACCCCCCATTCGAATGCCGGGCATTCCTCCTCCAAATCAAGGCATCCTCCGAGCAAGTAAACAATATCCATGTTACCATTATTAATAATGTCACCAAGCAATCTAAAGTTCTCCAAAACTCCAAGCAAGAAGGCCACATAAGCACCCATACAAGGTCTAGTAATCCAAGATCAAGCCACCTCCACATGTCCATGTCCATCAAGATCATTGCACCGAGTGAAACAAGGTGCTCTACAACCTAGTATGGGAGAGATCCTGTAACGTGATATAATGGTAATAACGTTATAACGCGTAAAAAAATAATAGTGAATATTATGAGATATCCTGTAATGTGATATAACGGTAGTAATGTTGTAAAGCGGAAAAAGTGTTGGTTCGCTGTCGGCTCATAAAATAAAAAAAAATTCATGTTGGTTCATAAAATAAAATATTATGAAAAGTAATTAAAAAATAGATGTTTGTTTATAAAATAAAAACTTAAAACTTAAACCTGGATCTATCAATCAATAGAGATCAAATTTCTTGAGTTTAAATTTAAAAAAAGAAGTACACCTCAAGAAATTGAATCCCTCTGGGTGCTTGATAGATACGGGTTTAAGATGGATCTATGCTGGTTTGTACATCATCCATAACACATGATATGAAGCACCGCCAAGCATAGTGTAAATAATTACTAACCTCAAGAAATTGAATCCCTCTGGGTGCTTGATAAATACGGGTTTAAGATGGATCTATGCTGGTTTGTACATCATCCATAACACATGATATGAAGCACCGCCAAGCATAGTGTAAATAATTACTAACCTTGAAAGCTAATGGTGTAATACTAAGATTTCTTTTTAGGAACCTAAAAAAAACTGCTTCCTTAGTGCTCTCTAAAATTTACTTTTCTAATTATTTTAACATTTACGCTCATGCTACCAAAGATGCCCTTTGAACAGTTTTGATAGAGCTTTATGACCAGGGTTTCAAAACGCTTATTGCTTATATAAGTCATAGTCTTAGTTAATCTAAAATGAAATATTATATTCTTGAGAAGCATGCTTATGCATTTTATTTTAAGGAAGCACATGATTGCCAAAGTTCACTTGTTGTTGAATTTATGTTATCTCAAACTCAACTGTTAGGGAAGTTAGGCCATTATTTGGCTAAGATCTAGGAGCATGACTTTGAAATCGTGACTTCTAAAACCATTAAAGGTAGGGACTTGGCTCTCCATTTGGCTCAAATTGTCGAACCCACAACCTCTATGTTCACCTTATTAGTCCCTGCCCGCAGGCAGTGCAGGGACTATAGGAATCGATTTCTTGCTTTTGCATTACTTTGACACTGTTACCAAAACTTTTTAGCCAAATTTTTTTAGGATAAATTCTATTCTGACCAATAAGATAAATTCTATTCTGACCAATAAGGTAATTGGGAGCCTTATTTGGCCTAAACCAGAGGCAAGGCTATTTTTTATTAGTCCCTTATTAAATCTTGGCCTCCTGCGCATTATTCTCCTGCCCATTATTCTCCTGCATTTGTTGCTTACACGTTTCATGCCGAGGGGAGCCCAACTCGATTTCAGCTAAACGTGTGTCAGGGTGCATGTTCATCAGCGGCTGCTAAACACATAACCTATAATTTCTTTGAAGTAGCCTTTGCTCTGTATGGGCCTTACTGGAGGCAGATGGGCAGATGGGCAAGGTCTACGTTTTGCAATTGCTGAGCTCTAGATGAATCGATTCCTCTCAGCCATGCCCTCTTTTAAGGGTTTCAGTACTCCAAAGCCTGTTTTTTTTTTTGTTTTTTCGAGTTATGATTTTCTTCTGGTTATTTTTTGAGTTTTTTGGAGTTATGATTTTCTTTAAAGAAACTGCTGCCTCACAAATTGAAGGCTTTAAATTGAATGCAAAAGCCTGGTTTTTTTTTGAGTTTGTTCGAGTTATGATTTTCTTTAAAGAAACTGCTGCCTCACAAATTGAATGCAATGGCGTCTAGAGGCTGCTGCAGGCGTACAGCGCAGGAGCTAGAGATATACCTAAGCAATAAGCACTAGAGATATACCTAAGCAATAAGCACGACACGCTACTGCACCAGGATCCTACAAGAAGCGCTTTTCATGGGTTATTATCAATGGTTTCGTCGTCGATATAATGGCCGATCAAGTAACAAAACCCTAACCCTAATCTCAATGTAATCACAATGGTCAAGCTGCATCTCATTCCCTACATCTTGCTTGTCATTTTCATCCATGAGAAACTAGCTTCCCAAAAGACAATAGCGGTGATATTGCCACTCTCGGTATTGATTTCATATGCCACCTAGTTCTTTGCAATTTGTATTCAAAAAACATTTCAAGCCACTATCACGTATGGTCTGTACATCATCTGTTTTCAAATTTACTTCAAAGACGTTGTATAAATATGTTCATTCATTCAAGGAAATGTGGTTTATTGATGATTATATGGATATAAAATTTACTTCTACATTGTTTGATTGTTTGATGCCACAATAGAGATATTTTATGAGGGGCAAACTCTGTTAATTATAGGTGCAGTACTCACCAAGTGCCTCCAACCTTTGTATTGATAGGCTATAACGTGTGCCTGTGTCCGCAATGCGCATCCTTTATCTCTATCTATCAATAATTCCATCTGCTACAGGAACAGATCCCTATATTGGTTGGTTCTATCCTTGCCACTGACAACCCTCTTCCACAAATTTCAAAGGCTATCACTTGTCCCCCAAAGAACAAACGGTGTAGGAGGCGAAATCCAAAGTGCATCAGATGGCTAGCAGAAGGCATGAAGTTCCTTCATTCTCAACAAAACCCTAAAGTCTACACGTATTTCTTGAGACTAAAGTATGTGTAAAACTTTACAGAACATGATTGTACCAAGAAACCAATGTGCCCACCCAAGTTATTGTTGCCTTGTCTTTTCAAAATATTCCGAGGATTGCACATCTCCCTTTTCTTTTGGAACAGTAAATACTACATATCATTGTCTTCATTTTTGACATTTGTATACTGCTATTTACTCCCTCGGGAAGAATAAAACAATAATTTGCTAGTAATTTTATAAGTGGTTGTATTATGAAGCCTACGTATTGCCTCTTGCTGGACATCATATTATGACATTTTCATGAAAGTTCATTACTGTGAGAATTACCTGTATGGCATATACATCTACATTGCTTTTAAGGAAATATTTTTTCTCACATGGATTTATTTACTAGAAATAACCCATTCTGAGTGAATGCCATTTATGTTAGTAAAGTTCTTGCCTTTTGCTATAATGTTGTGTTTGATCCATCTACCACCAACTGGCACATGCTTTGGCCAAACATATTCCTGTTGCGATTCGAACCTGGGCGTCGGTTAGAATATCAGGTATCTTAACCATTGGACATAATATTATGATGCTTGATCTTTTTATTGAAAGCCTATGGATCCATAGCCTACAGCTGCAACAGAGAGAACTAGAGCTAGTTAAAGCACATATTCACGGAACCAAGGTGCAATAACATGCCAAAGACCCACCTTATTTACACAGCACTAACAACGGTGAGTTCTTTGATTTCTGTGAGGATCCTGGACTGAGGCGATGAGACACCTGGTTTCCATGCAATTGCAAGGGAGACACAAATTCTTAACAACGATGAGTTCTTTGATTTCTGTGAGGATCCTGGACTGAGGGGATGAGACACCTGGTTTCCATGCAATTGCAAGGCAGCCACAAATTCTTAAAAAATAGTTCCCCGCAAAATTAAGAGGCACATAAATCAAAGTTCTTTGTCATCGGGCAGCAGGCTACTTTACTAAATATTTGTGTAAAATGAGTCACTTAGAACAAGTCATTTTTTTATACTCAACGCCACCCAATTCACATCTTCTCCACTCACGTTGATCTGTTGCTACGTGTGATGTGTGATGAGTTGCATTTTGTCAGGCGAAGTGAGATGAGCTAGAGTATTCAACATAATATTTAGGCATCGGAGAAAACAGAGAACACAAGCTGCTCATCTGGTTGCTTTTAAGATTTATAATTAATACATATGATTTAGGTGTTGGATTTCTTCTAATATTAACCATATGGTTCCTTTTGAAAGCTTGTCTGCCCTTTGGTTCGGTTCCCTCCCTGTGCTGGTTCGATTCCCTGTACAAATGCGATAAAGGGATACAATCAACGGTTCCATTCACTTCCAACAAAAGATATCTTCGTACAATTTATACCATTAGTCGCATCACTAAATTGATTAAACAATCAGTACCTCATTTATGCTTCATGGAATGAATCATAACCTAAATATATCTCAACAACAATAAAAATTTATGATGTATTGATTTTATAATTATCATATAAATGTAAATTGACTTGCGATAAAAATATTTTATTCTTCATTCATTTATGATGTATTGATTTTATAATATTTATTTAAGTTTAACTATCCAACATAACTTAAATATAACTTAAATAAATATTGAACCAAATTCCAATAAAAAAAAATACAAACTAAAGATTCTAAGACAGGCTTTATATCTCTATGGTATTTATGGTTGCAATTGCCCAATATACAACTTGTAATTCATGAGTATGTTTTTGCAAACGGGTAAATTCTCTCTAGAAAATCGTTGATTGTTGTCTACAGACACAAATTGAAATTTTGAAATTAAAGCTCTGGAACAATTCAATAAGTTGATAGACATAAGGAAGTCCAGTGAAGCCGGGAAAACATTCCAAGTACTACTGCCACAAATTGAAATTAAAGCTCTGGAGCAATTCAATAAGTTGATAGACATAAGGAAGTCCAGTGAAGCCGAGAAAACATTCCAAGTACTACTGCCATTGCTATTCCTAGTGGTGCTTAGTCACTCTTTCAACCATTTAGTAAGAAAATAAAATTGGTGTTTTGTCACATTTTCAAGCAAAAGATTGATATCACAGTCCCATAATATGACTGGGCAGGGACTTGAAGCTTTTGCTTCAATTTCTCTTGTTTTCTATTGATCTTGTATAAGATAAGATTGTTTTTGTTGATTATGTTGGTTACAATGATATTACTGTAAGTGCTCTTCATATCTTGAACATTCAATAAAAGGAGAAGGCTAAGGTTTGTAGCGACAATGTTATCATTATGCTTTTTGGTTTCATAACTATATTGAGGATATGCTCCTCCATTGTGTTCACCTAGTATATTCCCAACATATCTTAAAATCCCTTCATGTGGCTACTAATCAAAGAAGGCACATGGGGGACACTTTATCACAAAAGCCACTACTAACAAAATTATGAAATCTGGTTTTTATTGGCCCTCTACTTGTAAAGATTATTTTAAGTTCTTCTATCATGTGAAAGTTGTCAATGCTTAGTTGGAAGAGAAAATATTTATGCCTTACCATTAAACTCTATTGGCCTATATTTTCCTTTTGCAAAGTTGAAATTGGACTTCATTGGCCTGATTTGTCCACCATCCTATGCTGTGCACGTCTTCACTCTGACAACCACAAGCTATTCAAACAAGTAGGTATGAAGTTTTCACACTTGAGAATTATAAAGACAAGCAAGTTATATAATTCCTAGAGCTTAATAGTTTTCCATATTTGGATTGACCCTTGAAAATTATCTCAGACAATGGCATTGCCTTCATCTCGAGTAAATTGACTTAATGTTGTAGCAAGTTTAACATCATGCGTTCCACTTCTTCTTCCTCCTAGTTACAATGGAATAGATAAGCTACATACATCAGTGAAAATCTACTCATAATTATAAAGGTCATTTCTCTAACATATGCCTCATGGGTAGCCTAGACTACTACAAAAGAATAGTACTAGTGAAACACTTTTCTCATTGGACTACAGTCAAGTGGCCATAATTCCCATTGAATTAGAACTTGCCTCTCTAAGGGTTGGATTTCAAACAATAGAGTTAGATGTTAGTCACTTACAGAAAGACATAACACACTATTAGCCTTGGAAGAGCAATGAAAATGTAAAGTCAAGGCGGGATATGGGTAAATTAGTATGCGTTATTTCAGGACTATGTTCATGTCAATAAAAATAAACCTAAAATTTCAAAATTTGTGGATAATGCCATTCACAATCAGGTACGCGCTCATTAAAACTGGCTATATACTCAAGGATGATCAAGACTGATTGTTTTCATACATAGTAAGTGGGTCAAATTTGAAACCCACTACCATTATAACCTTGGTAACTAACAAATTGTTGGAAAATGTTGTACATGTGTAAAAATAAACCTAAAATTTCAAAATTTGTGGATAATGCCATTCACAATCAGGTATGCGCTCATTAAAACTGGCTATATACTCAAGGATGATTAAGACTGATTGTTCTCATACATAGTAAGTGGGTCAAATTTGAAACCCACTACCATTATAACCTTGGTAACTAACAAATTGTTGGAAAATGTTGTACATGTGTAAGATTAAATAAATAATCGGGCACCTTATTCTTTGGTTTTATTTTATGTTTTCATTTTAGCCCTTGTTTTTCTTTTTGACTTTTTAGTAATTTGGATTGTTTCCTTAATACTCTACGTTTTAAGTTTTCCATTAAATATTTGATTTCTTGCTTATTTTTACTCCTTTTGTTCCATTGCTTTGGTTGTCTTTCATTTATCCATTTCAATCCATAATCTCTATTGACTCAGGAAAGTTGCCCCAATTGATCAATTATGTTCGTTATTTTGATTTAACTATGGCAGGTTTCAGATGTATTTTGCAAGCCTAGTGTTTATGCTTGTTATTTCAGCTCCATAGAGTCTAAGATAAAGGAAATGTGATTTCCATAGCTATAACCAAAAGTTTTACCTTGTTTTTTCTTTTCTTTCCATTGATTTACCCTTTGTTGCAGAATTTTGGAATTGCATATGTGATGTCCTTGTTGTTTTTTCAAGAACGCCATGGAATTATATTTGGACTGTGAACTTATTTCATCATATGACCAATGCTCTCAGTGGAGTCACCATCTTTCACCGAAGAATAAACTGCATGGTATCATCTATGGATAAATCTCCAACCCTTTGAATAATTAGTGTGAAAGGGATTATGATATTTGCAAGTGAGGGCGTTATCATCACATGACCCAAGTGAGGTGAGTGAAAAACTGAGGCAAGATGCAGCAAAAACTTTCATTGTAATATTCTTACTCATGGTGCTTCCAAGGTCTTCTACCCAACTATCACTTGATGTTGAGCATCACCTCCAAAAATCTCTCTTGCCTATAGCAATCGAAAAAGTGTTGTCAACAAATAAAAATGGACTTTATCAATGATCGAAATTTATCTTGGATGATAATGAGATGCCAATGTTTGGCCAAGGTAATAGAAGATATATTTGGTTGTTGGTTTTCTCAGTTAAGAGTTTCCAAGGTAAAAATCTCTTTTGATGAATTTAGTGATTGTATTGCTTTCTATTGTCATACTTGTAATTTACATTTCGTATTAGAGCACAAAGAGGGATGCAAACAATGAAATAGGTTGATGTTTCATAGCATCACATGCTTGGGAATACCATTGTAAGCAATTTTATCAATTAGATTATATCACACATGTAAATGGGAATACGGTTATAAGATATATTTAGGAATGCATACCCATGATTTTTGGTTCACCAGTGTAAGGTTTAGATATAGACCTTGGTGATAGACTTAAGAGGGGAATATTGTAATATGGATACTAGGCTATAAAATTTGAAGGGGTTAGGGGTTCACCCCAAGTCAAGTCTAAATAGGGGGATGTTGGGTCAATCTTGATTTAGTAAAACAATGATTAGATTAACATGTATTTAGTCATTATTGGGTTTACTATTGGTGGCTTCCAGGCCCATGTTATTGGGTAACCCACCCATAGTATTTGATGTGATAAAGCCTATTTAAAGGCTTAGTGTTCTCCTTTGTAATGTACCTTAAGCGATTTTCTATTTGGTTGACTTGGACAGATTGGCCAGGGTGAATGAAGATATATCTTTGAAGGTTGGTTTTCCTAGTAAATGGTTTCCACGGTAAGTTTCTTGTCTTTTGAGATTTATGTGTTTGCTTCTTATTTTCATTTTTTCTCTAGCCACACTTTAAAATATTTTACATTTGGTATCAAAGGAATGTTTGGATAAATAAATCTCTCCAAGAGAGAATCCCTAGAGTGTTGGATTTAATGAAGATGCATTGATGTGAAGCATTGGCATAAGAAGCACATAGAGGATAGCATATAAAGAAGGACAAGGTTAATGAGTGCTCGACTTGGATCATTATATTTGGATTAGAGTGAGATGCATGTAAAGAAGCAAGAAAATGTTTCAAACTTGATTTAATTGAGAATAGAGTTGTAAGATCATTATTTGGTTTATGTAATTATATTTTGAGTATGAAGGATGTAGATAATGAAACATGTTGATGTTTCATGGCATCAAATACTTGGGAATACAATTGTAAGCATTCATTTTGGAGTTAGTTAATTACATGTAATTGGGCATATGATAGTAGGAGTTATTAGGCATGTGTGCCCCTAATTTATAGGTTCTGGTGTGAGGTCTAGATGTATACCTAAGCGACTAGGAGTTGGGGGGCATGTTGTAATTTTGAATACCTTGCTATAATTTTTGAGGGGGGTAGTGTTTACCCAAAGTCGAGTTTAAAGGGGGGAATGTTGGGTTAATCTTGACTCAGTCAAAGAGTAATTAAATTAACCTTAATTGGGTTTACCATCGGTTATTTATGGGCCCATGGGATTGGTTAACCCCGTGGCATTCTACATGATGAAGCATATTTAAATTTTTCATGTCTCTATTCTAAAGTCCTCAAGCAACTTATTCTTTGGTCAACTTTCCTGGATTGGCCAAGGTAATAAAACATATATTTGGTTGTTGGTTTTCTTGGTAAATGGTTTCTAGGGTAAAACTATATTGTGCAATTTTTTGTGATTGTTTTTCTTTCTCTCACTATCTATGAATCCTTACAAGTTTTATCTTATATTTAAGAAAATACCTTTCTCACTATACCATGAGAGATATTGACTTTAAGATCTACTTTATTTTAGTTATGCAATCCCTCACAAACTCCATTCACTTCATCAAAGGAATTGGCCAACTGATCATTGTTATTCTTCTTGATAAATTTGCCGCAAAACTATGTTTCCACCTCTTTGGGGAGATAAAGATTGATTCATCAACTATTGTAGTTATCGATAACCCAAAAATTGAATAACAAAAGAGATATAGAACCCTTATACTTCATAAATACCAAGAGACATTCACACCATAAAGAAAATAAGAATTGTAGAGAAGAAACCTTAAGGCAAGGTAACACCATCAAATACTCATTAAGAAAGGAATCACTCCAAAATCCATGCTTTCTACAAAAGTATACATCCAACATACCTCAATAAAATTATTCCCATGGGTATTTATACTTTATCATGAGTATTCGTAGGGTTCTATTCCAATTGACCCCTCATTATAATATTATTTCCTTAAACCTACATAGTGGGCCTATTCCATTATTTACGGCCACGTTACATTAAATATAATTTCCCCTTAGATACACATTACATGATATATTCACGTTGGGTACCTCCCTGGGTACCCCATATTATCCCCCCATAGGTACATTACATTCCACCCCCCTTGAAACATGATTAGAAGTCATATAATAAGATCTACAAAGAATAGAAGTCAATTGGTACCAAGCATGAGCATTCATCCATCTAACTAAAATGTGGACACACAATCTAATTGCTTCCTTCCCACCTTGACCTTGATTATGGTTCGTGTGGTTTTATGAGGTCCCTCTAGAACTCCAGTATCTACATGCATGGATTTTATTCCTTCATGTGCCTCCATACTGGATTCCCTTCTTGTTCCATGTTGGCCCATAGTAATTTCGTTGATGCTCATGACCTTGCCTTGGTGATTGTCATTTCTCATGGTGGTGTTCCTGTCGATAAACCACAACCTTAGATATTGGTGCTTCTTTCTTTGACTTATCTATGTAACTCCTTATATTTTTTATCCTTTTTATCTCCTTCTCGTGGATTTTCTTTATGTGCTTCTATAGATTTTTCTTCTTCTTATTCAACCTTGGAGTCTTCATCCACCATGTTTATAGAAACTTCAACTATTTTACTTTCAAGGACTTCTTCGTGTGACCCCTTGGGCCCTTTTTGTTTAGTAAGAGAAATATCTTATAAGGTGATTTTATTTTTCTTGTAACAAAGCTTCAAAAACTTCTTTTGCACATTAATATTGACTATACCAACTGAGTCCATTCAAATATATTCCAAAACAATATCCATATCATCTATATCTGTAGCATAAAAATATGAATGCAACAAATATTTATTCATGGTAACCTTCAAATATTGAAAAACTTGAACATTCTCACCATTAACTTATATGCTTTGAATATATTTTGCGGGAACTTGGAATCTTTTAGCCAAATCAACATTGATAAAATTATGTTTGTAACTAGGGTTTATAAAGATAATGACCGTCTCTTGTTGAATACGATGCAATAGGAACTTCTCACATGAAAACAAACTCTTGGTGCTTTCTTTATCATTCTTCACATCATAAGACCACCTATTTAAAAATGCATTTTCAAATGCTTCATTTGGAAGTTTGACTATCTCCTTAGTGTCAAGTGATTGCCACCATTCATCGGCATCATTCTTTAGACCAATGATTATAGTGACTCTCCAAAATTGGCGACATGTTGATTTCATGTCATTTATGTATTTTCAATACTATGGCCCTCATCTTTCCTATGAAAAACATCATGCTTTCTATAACTCCAAAAATAGAACTAAGGTTTTGAACCAGATCACTTACTTATGAGACGACCAATTAAAATGAGTATAACACCATCAATACTTCTCTGGATCTCTATTTTGAACACACTTATGAAACATCATGGTCAGTTTGCATCTACTATAGTTGGTTTGACTAAAATATGGTCACTTTTTCAAAAGATATAAGTTCTACAATCTACATGGTCATCATCGGAAAAACCCCAAAAAATCGTTGATTTTAAATCAACATTAACTACACTTTCCATACTCAATTCGGAATTTTCATTTAATTAATTTATTTATTTGTTATTTATTAAACCATGCATCTCTGAGAGAATAACTCATATCCGCAGTTGGTTTCTTTATGTTATGCACAAAAAGTTTCACAAATCAAGTTGAATGCTTCCGTCCTCCTTTTTCCTTCAAAAATTCTTCAAAAAACAAAGATCTTCCATTTTTTCAACCCAAAAAAGTGTTTTGATACCACTTGTAGTGATACTTAACCCTGAAATTGAATCACAACAAAGATATAGAACCTTTATACTTCAAAAATAACCAAAGACAATCACCATAAGAATAACACCAAGATATTGAGAAACCCTTATGGTAGGGTAACACCACCAAATACTCCTTAAGGTACGAATCAGTCAATGAGCCATGCTTTCTACAGTAAAATTCATCCAACATACCTCAATACAATGATACTCATGTGTATTTATACTTTCTCGCTAGTAGAAAAAAGTAACATATATGAGTTAAAAAACTACTAAAAATTGCATATAAATAACTAAGTTTAGTCACATGACTATTAATATTTTATTTCCAATTACTTATAACACGACTAAATAAATGACTAAAATTTTTTAGTCATTTATTGGTTGTTTTGATTGGTGAGTTTGATAATATATTTTAGTCATTGATTGTTGTTAACTGGTCATTTATTTAGTCATTAATTGTTGACAACTAGTTATTTATTTCATCATTGATTGTTGTTAACTGGTCATTTATTTAGTTATTGATTGTTGTTAATTGGTCATTGATTGCTATCAACTAGTCATTTATTTAGTCATTGATTGTTGTTAATTAGCCATTTATTTAGTCATTGATTGTTGTTAAATAATTATTTATTTAGTCATGATAATCATTTATTACCGTCAACAAGTAGTATAGTTAATCATTTTAATCCTTAATTTTTGTCAACTGGTACTAGTATATTTAGTCATTTTTACCACTGATTTCCGTCCATTGGTAGTATACTTAGTATTTTTCTAATTATTGATTGTTGTTAAATGATCATTTATTTAGTCATGATAGTCATTTATTGTCGTCAACAAGTAATATATTTAGTCATTTAAATCTTTAATTGCCATCAACTGATAGTATATTTGGCCATTTCTATTCACCATTTTCCATCCATTGGTAGTATATTTATTATTTTTTTAGTCATTGATTGTTTTTAACTGGTCATTTATTTAGTCATAATAGTCATTTAGTGTCGTCAACAAGTAGTATATTTAGCCATTTTTATTAGTTACATAACCATTATATTTACTACTATAATTTCATAATTAAATGTGCATTTATATGATATGAATAATTTATTAAATATCATAAATTGTGAAATGCAAAAATAAACATACTATTAAAATTGAATTAAAATATGAAATAAAATAAAATATTGCATATGCGAACAAGCTACATCATAAGATAAAAGTTTCATTCAACATCATGATAAAAAATAAAGTAATTTGGAATTAAAACATAAAATTAGATTAAAACATATAATGCAATTTAGATGAACAATGAGATGATCACATGTATTTATATAATAAAAAATGTCAAAGTAATACAACACTGTTACTGAGAGTTTCCAACTCTAGTTCAAATACACCATAATAAAATATATATGAACAACATACATTCAAACTATTGCATAAAGCAGTGGGCCAAAATGTCTAATAGCTAGTACATGATAAACATCAACCGTGTCATATTTTGCAAATATTTTAGTGGCCATCGTATGAACTTCCTTCCTTCTCTTTTAGACGGACACATCCACCTATTTTGTCTTCATAAGGAAGGGGTATGTTACACCTAAATCTTGCCACCTTAAGACTCAATGTAAAACTCTCTGAAGTTCCCATGACTAAGATATCAAACTGGAAGAGATACTGGCCTATTTCCATAGGGTTTTGTGAGGTCATCGCAGGTCAGCCTTGTGCAGCATGCGACGACGCAGGTTGTCCTACTGCAGCCTGGGATGATGTCAGTTAAATGGATAAAGGGCATCTTCGAGCCAATTCTCAAAGTTGTGTGATGTGGATCCCTATCCCTAACCTATAGGAGAGCTGGCATTCGGTTCCCTAGCCCTTTTGGAGGATCCCTTAGTCCTCTCTCACTATATCTCAACCTACCCTATCATCTTAGTCCTATATATATGAAGCTCATTCCCATTCCAAAGGGAGGAAGTCTATAGTACTTGCATGCTGGTGATATTAGCTTAGGAGATTTCTACTCATCTCTTGAGAGACCTATACTTCCTTTGGAGGCTTTGGCATTAGCTTGTTGGAGGAGGATTGTAACGTTAAGCTTTGGTTGTAATCATCTCTCTACTTTGTACTTCCCTCTTTTAATACAGTAATATAAACTCTTTCCACCAAATGTTGTTGTGTTAATATTGTATGTGTAGTTTACTTGCTTAACCATTTACTTAGGTCTATTACTGTTTAGATATTGTTTTACTGTTTGTATTGTTCTATATGTCTTGACAGGTATTGCAGCTGAGATCTGACGACCGTAAAGCTTGGGGCAACATCAAGGAGAAAGGATCTATGATCCAAAGGTAAGACATTTAATCACTTGATCTTTAACTAGATCTAAGAAAGCAGTTTCATATTCTGTCACACTTATTCTAGATTCACGTTGAACTAGAGAGATCATGCCTTAAGTCCGCCTTCAGTAGATTGTCCGGTAACAAGGTACGTTACTTTTGACATTTAAAATCTTTACATTTGCGTCTCCTGATCCGCTCAAATTGACTCCATGTATAATAGATAGTGAGTGAATCCGTCCAATTCCCACATTGGTACTCTCATACGGATCTGACACCTTTACTTTATCACCTTCTTGGATTTAATCAATACATTTCTGCAAAAACAAAAAAAATATCATTATATTGAGATTTAAAAAATGTTGTTATAGCAACAATTAAACTCTAATGTTTAGCATGAACTCATTATATTGAGATATGAAAAATGGTACAACAACAATTATATTATAACATTTATCATATTATTGCACTCGCCTTGAATTTGGCACCACTATGAATGTCCTACACATGCTCGTCGAGTTCATCATGATCACTATCAATATTGACATCATGTTGTGCAGCATTGAGAGCTCTGTTCAGGTCAATGTCTTTTTCTTTTCGTGCTACTTTGGTATAATTGTTCTACATGTGGTTTCATCATGCAAAAATATATACAACATTAATTAAAATTATGAAAAATGTCATATTAAGCATTCAATAGTCAAGTAAATAATGCAAACAATAATTTTTTATCCAAAAGAACATTTTAAGCATTAAGAATGACAAAACATTGAGACATATTAACTATTACAAAACAATTATATTCTAATATTTAGCACTCACCATTTTAACATTTGGAATATCATTGCATATACCCAATGTTGATTGCATAGCATCAAGTGATGCCCCCACTACAGATTCCATTGCAGTGATTCGATGATCACTACTGTTATGACTGTCATCCAATGTAGCTTCATGTTCAACATCAGGTTTGACAGTTGCAACACCTTTAAGTGGTGAAGATTTGATTTTGTTCTGCATGTGGTTTCATCATGTAAAAAAAAATTAATCCCAATATTGTTGAACAACATTTAAAAGCATGGTAATTAACAAAACGATTATATTAAGAGCATAAAGAAGGATGCAAAAATAACTTACTGCAACTTTGAGAGCTCTATTGACATGAAGTCCTTTTTCCTTTTTGTGTTGCTTTGATATAATCACTTTACATGTGGTTTAATCATCATGCAAAAAAATATATTCTTCATCTTCGATTCATAATCCAAGAACAATGGAATAAATCAATTCAAATTTTGTTATAGATACAATACTATTGCAAGTACAAAAGTACAAGTACACTTACAAAAAATAGTGTACAAGTTACAATTTTTTTTTCTAAAGTTGAATTGATACAAGTTGTAGCACTTTACCAACAATTATCAATCAAGAGAAGAAATCTCTTGTGGTGTGCTACAAGTTTTCAACTCGATGCATGTTGTAATTGTTGTTAATTAGCCATAGATTTTGCCTAGCATTCACCTTGTTTGAATTGGGATACCATATGTTGGATAGAAACCTAATGAATGTTGTATATTGGAATTCCTTTGGTTGTAGTGGACCTATCAACATTCACATCACAATAGTTCAACACCATCAATTGAGACAAGAGAATGTATTGCAAATCGGGGATAATGTTGGCGTATAATTCAACAAAACTTGGGTGTATGGCATCATTTAAACATAAAGAAGAGAGAACCAACAGTCACCTCCACTATAAAGTCCAATGGTTTGAAAGGAACGAATCAAATGCTAATCTCTAGTAACTTCATAATCACTACTTTAAACTAAAGGGTGAGAAGACATACCAGATGATAACACTGTGGAATGTTACAATGCATGCATCATAGGCTATGCCTCTAAGTTCAATTTCCATGGAAAAAGTGGATGTTATCCACCTAAATAGACCGCCAATTCTAGAGAATGTGAAGAAGGCGCTTGTTATGTCAATAATGGGCATTCCATGTGTAGATGATGTGATGTCTATATAAATGATTACGTTATTGATACGGAAAAAATACATAATGAAAAAATATAGTACGAATAAAATACAGAAGTAAACTGCTTATATATAATATTTTTTAATTAAGTATTCAAAAATATATACGATAAATGTACATAGACATTTATATAATAAAATCAAATATATTTAAAAAACAAAAAAAATATAATTTCAACAATCTGCCATATGGCAAGTGTGAGTGACGACAACTAGTTATTAATAATTATTTTAATAAGAAAGTATAAATTGAATGGTATTTATGTTTTATAATGTTTAAGTTTGTTTTTTTTAAATTGGTTTTCAAACTTTAATTTTCCATTACTAAGAATCCGTATTCGTATTACACTTACACCGAATATTCGGTGAATTCGAATTTATTCCAAATTTCCGTACGTGAAATGCCAATACGGCCGAATTATGCTACTATGGATGAGAGTAAGTATGTTTCCAATATGGAAATCAGATCAATAATGGTAAGTCAATTAATCAAAATTGTCATTATTTTACGCTTCAGAATATTGCCACAAGCATGCATATTAGTATGTGTCCCTCATGTCCATGTCATGGAAAGACAATAATTTGTTACTACGACTCTAGAAGAATCATACTCCATATCTATACAGATCATTGTCAAGTGGAAAATATGCATTTACAAAGAAAGGCCAGCCTAGAAGTTAAAATTTTGGTGTTGCCTGAAACTACATCAAAGTATTTGATGAAGATGTTGTTAAAATATTTGAAAAACTGATCATTGATTTTGGCTCATAGATGTTTCATAAATGGAGGAGCTTGAAATCTATTCAATTGGATTGAACACAATTAATCCTCTCAAAATTACTTCTAGTGCACTAGGTAGAAACCCTCTTCATGCTATGCAAATAGCCGACAGATTGTACACACAAGTTTATATAGGTTACCCTTGAACAGAAAGCAGAACATACCCAACAACATTTGATTTTGAAGATACTTTAACATTTGATTTTGAAGATACTCTTGAGATACAAAGCAAAAACCTAATTGAGGTGATTATGTGCATCCTTTACAGGGAAAAAAATTATGTTGGTGACCACCCTCCCATAACACCTATGAAATCAACTATAGAATCCCAACTGGGAGGTGGTGATGCTTTGAAACTTTACAGTATACAACACAGCATTTTATTATAAGTATGATCACTAATTGCAGATATATGAGGAATAAAGTATAATTCTTGGCAGGAAGAGAATTTCACTGCACACGGCAGCATATAGCATCTCTAAGATTCACGGCTTCGCAATCTTTATATTCCAAATAGACTTCTTGCCTTCCCCCAAGGTGAGTAAGACAACACTCCCTGGTTAACCTTCCCCAAAACAATTGAGATGGTTCAGCTCACTCTCCTCCTAAAACAAGAGAAGTCCATCAAATGCATAAGGCTCCCCTTACAACTGAACCTTCCCCTAAACAATTGAGATGATTCACTGAAGCTCGCTCACTCTCCTCCTAAAACAAGAGAAGTCCATCAAATGCATAAGGCTCCCCTTACAACTGAAGCTCAAAATCAAAACCATCAAACAAAACATGAACAGATATCCAAATAAAATATTTTATATTCATAGCATTTAATGGGCAGCAGTGAGGTGCCCTTATATCTGGAAATAGAAGTTAATAGTTTTATTTTAGGTAATTAAAAAACATTAACCTTTCTTACAAAAAAAAGTGAGGGCAATCAATATCCACCTCACCGTGGAGCATTTTATGTGTTGGTGGGGTGTATATAAACAGTTGGATATGAGGGTGCTCATACAGACTGTTTATATGCACCCTGCCAGTGCATTAAATGCTCCACAACTGGGTATATATTGTTCACCAAAAGTGAGTAAGTATGCTTTTCCTATATTGCAGGAGGAGTAAGTATTATTTTCCTAGATTACAAGAGGATGTTTAATCTTCTAGTCATCTTTCCAAATAAACAATTATAAATAATAATAAAAATATCAAAAATAATTGGTCGCTGATGCATGGATAACGGGTAGCTATGCATGAACAATTCTATTCTATGAGAAGTAACAGTTCTATGAAAAGTGGTAACCAATATAACTAAAGCATAGGAGACTGCTATGAATCTTCCTTGGTTGCTATGAATCTATGATGATAATCCTCTCATAATTGCATTTATATCATCACGCAGCATGTTTACAATAATCTGTGTGATACAAGGACATCAACCTAATAAATAAAGAAAAAACCCAAATAACAAATTTGTTTTTGGAAAAACTACCTCAATTGGGAGGCTCTCTGGAGGTTCTTGAGCTGCTGAGTCAAAACATCAAGACGCTGAAGTATGGTGGTGACAGAAAAGAGAAGCCAATAGAGTAACAGGGACACTGCAATCATGATAGCATTCCGTTGGCTCTTCATGATTGATTTCTGGTGGCTCATATGCAGGCTCTGGCTACAATCCTCTTTTTCACATGCGACCAGTGTCTCGTATTTCCAAAATATATCGAGGAGTAAGAACAGGCAGAATGACACCAAACAGAGCATCGGCTTCAATGAACTGCTAATGACGGAAATCAATCCCTTTCTCAGGGGGTTTATCCCTAGAGGCATTGTGAGCAACAACAGCATAATGGCCTCTGCGCTTGCTGCGTAACCCAGAAGTACCCATTCCAGTGCCATTCTTCCCTGGCCTCTGGTGTGATTCGAACCTGGATCTACCGCAAAATACAAAGACCCAATTCAGATTTGCGACGACCCAGTACAAGGAAAAAGCAAAATACAAAGACCCAATTCAGATTTGCGACGACCCAGTACAAGGAAAAAGCTTATTTGATCCGCTTGAACCAGTTTTGAAAAGTAGTGTATATATGCAAATGTAGATTTTTCCATAGCTAACAAACAGAGTATATATATATATATATATTAATCCAAAGAGTTAGCGTGTAAATGCCTACTTCTTAGTGTCATAACCGCCATTATCCACAACCACGCACACCTATGTGATTGGAACCTGGATCTGTCGCCAAAATACAAAAACCCAATTCAGATTTACCACGACCCAATACTAAGGAAAAGGTTATTTGATCCGCTTGAACCAGTTCCTTAAAGTAGTATATACATATTTTGAAAGTATATGCACATGTAGATATTTTCATGGCTCAAAAGCAGAAAAATATTTAAAAAATAAATATATATATAGATATATAAATTCAAAGAGTTGGCGTGTAAATGTCTACTTCTTACTGTCATAATAGTGCCATTATCAACAACCCCCACACAATCTTTGAGAATTCATTTGTAGATTTGAAAAGAAATTCTATAATTAATGTTTACAATTTGAAAAAATATTATGTAATAGACATCTACAACCGTACTCCACTTAGTTATCATGATACCTTTATGCAAGCCTGTCTTGGCTTGTTTCGAGGCTATGTGAGGGAATTCCAATTGTGGGTCGGATTGCAAATTTTTTTGTCAATTTGAATCTTTATTGATTTATTCAATTCTCTTATCAACATGAATCAACAACTGAAAAGAGAAAACGTGTAGTATAAAAGTTCTATATTTTAAACTGAAAATTTGTTTTATTTGGCATTAGTTTGAAAAAAATTAAAATTTTTGGTTACGATTTTTTAATTCTGAAATTTTGGATGCTTTAAAGGTTTTTGATAGTGTTGAATCAGTTTCTATCATCAAAATCGTCATTAACACATTTAAATTCAAATTTTACAAAATAAAAACATATGGTTAGGTAAGGTGTCAAGATAGATCAAAATTGAAAGACAAACAAAATAATTTAATCATTAGGTATAGCATCTCAACACTAAATTCAAGGATCCCCATTCTACTTATAAGAAATAAAAATAATACATGGAATTTATGCATTGACTAGTTATCTTTATAACAATATAAGGTGCCTAAATACAAGTATTGAAGACTTTTTTAATACATTGAAGTGAAACAAGTTATTTACTAAGATTAATTTTGGTTACTTTGGTTTTTCTAAAACAGTTGAGTAGGTGAAAGACCACATTCAAAGATAAAGATAGATTGTATGAGTGGTTGATGATTCCTCATTAAAATTAATAATTCATGAAAAACCTTAATGTACTTCATAAATATTGATTTATATCCATTTATAAAAAAATCATTATGGTTTAGCTTAATATTGTATTTATGTTTCCTAGATGGGGTGACAGCGGAGTCAAATAAGAGAAATGATGACAATGGGAAGGGAACCGAGCTAGAGATGGCATTTGAGGGGATGGTGCATTTAAATCGCCCCCATCCTGAGTGTTAGCACGTACAGGATCACCGAGCTTATTCATTGCACAGCTATGGTGGAAAGAGGAAGTGGTTTAATGGCATATGTGCCACCTTTTATCTATGGACGGGTAGCAGATGGGCATGCAAACCCCGAGCGTCATGCCTCAGGAAAAGTCTTTGTTGTTTCGAAGATTGATTTGCTAGCTGAGTTCTGGTGCAACTATCGTGAAGGAGACACAACCATGGTAAGAGAGCGCTATAGGGCTCCCAGCCGATGCGGCCGCTCTCTGTATTGGAGAAAACTCACTATGGCTTGGGAATACCACAACAGACAGATGACTACCAGAAATCTACTCAATTCTCAAAGCAATGCTATTATAAATGACAATGTTAAGATAATGGAGAAATGTAACCAACCTCGATCCAACGTTTGATGTAGATCCCCGTTGGAGCTTTCAATCCATGCACTTGTAATCTACAAATTAGTCTTGACAGCCAATATCCAACAAGTACATATAATATATAATTGACATTAACATTATCAATAACAATGGTCCATAATATCATAAGCAAATGTAACCCAATGTATAATAAATGACATTCACACCATGAATGGACGAGAATATGAGTATTTCTATTAATGAACAAGAAGAAGTACAAAGTGATACGACCTCTTGTCGGCAACCAATCTGAACCAAGATCTAGATCAATCCACTTGTGCATCCACCACTTCAATCCTCCATGAATGGCAAACTCAAACTAGAAAGAGTTTGGAAGGTGAACATAGGAGGTTCACAACTGCAAGGATCAATGAGTGCTGACTCAAGATAGGGCAAAAATCCACTAGAGTTCCTTTACTATTCTCCTCTCCCCCTCGTGCATAAGCCATATGTGCTCAATATATAGTCCTCTCAAAGGTAGGTGAAATGACTCATCGAGACGTTACTTGGGCAGATGGAGAGCCAAAGGTCACCCAATGACCGCTTTTGGGGAGTAAAAAGTAATTAATAGTGGTTTTTACCATTTTACATGCTACTCGCGGGCTATAAGGATGCAAATCACGAGTACGCCTGCTATAGTGATGCAACAAGCGGGTAGGAATAAAAATAGGGCAAACTAGTATCACTGAAGGATAAAAATGGATTTGAGTCACTAAAATGGATCCTACAGGCCAAAGAATGTTGATGCTCACAGGGTGGAAGATTTCTGTGTAACAGATGCCCCCTAATGTATGAGGTCAGAGACTGAAATGTGCTATGATGGCCGAAATACATTATAAAACTCAAAAGTGGAGTGATGAAGACACAAGTGGAAAGAATAGCTCACTCGTCATAATACAATAGTATCTCTAAATACATGTCGGTATAGTACAACAATCTGATACAATGGCCATGAATAGGCATTACATAATGGATACATGGCATAAGTGATCATAGCCATGATCCCTCTACAGTAAGATATGGTCTTCTGCTGAAAAGAAGACAACTGGTGCAAATTGGAGGTACAAACTGCTGAAATCTGAGAGGTGATATCTCAGATGTAATGTCAAAGTCATATGTAGCATACTGAATGCCACAATCGCCTGGGGTCTTCTACACAAGTATTCGACGGTGCAAGTCCCATCAAGTGAATAAAAGGAGTTGGGGTCGAACCTGATGAGACATCGTCTGATTACCGATCAATGATGTATACCGTTAACAGATGCGAGATGACCCACCGATAATGAAAATGGGCATCAAGGCACAGAGCACAATCATCAGAGTGTGAATAAATGGGTTGAAGTCGAACACTAGGATGAATCCATCGATGGGGACATTGATGTATTCCCAAAACTGTCGATGGCGAGAGAACCTGCCACTAATGACTGCAAGCCTCAAGGTACTCAACCGAACTCTAAGCCTCAAGTCCCGAAATAAATGAGTTGAAGTCGACGGAACGAGACTCGCTGGAAGGAGGGCATTAAGGCATCCCCCATCAACCAGCACGAGGTACCAACAATGCTGAAAGATTTGGAAGATCTTAGGTGAAACGGACTGACTCAATAAGGATGGCCGACATGCAATAGTCAAGAGAACTAAGGAGTGGCCGACACTGGTTCAGGACTTCCTTTGAATAAGAGCATGAGCAGTTGGATAGACTCAGGCAGCATAGACTTGACATAAACTGTGCAATGCAGGAGGCATTACAGAGGGCTCCATAATGATTGGAAGCTTAACCAATCGGTGGAGAAAACTGAGAAACAAGTACAGCTCCTAAGGCCCAACTATAGTCTCGACTCATAATGTACGAAGTGGAATGAATGCTCTATTCAAAGGTGACACAACAGATGCCAACAAGAAATAGTGACCATAATCCCGTCCGGCTTTTTGGAATATTTGATTTTTTTGGTCTTTTTCATATTTGGGAAAAGCTTGAAAAAGAATAAAATTGCTTATAGTACAACAAGTGAGGGAACGAGTGTCAAATAGCTAGCAGACTAGTCCCAAGCAGTGGAACATACCTATGCTCAATGCAAGGAAGTGCGTGCAGGATGTGGACACTCGGGGGTGTGTTCCCTCAGGGTCAATGGGTCATCAAATTGTGAAGGGAAAATATATAAGCTCTGCAGGGCTCGACAGGGAAAAGTGCTCAGGCACCAGGCTATCAATTGAGTAAGTGGGAGCCGGCACAAGGCTCAAGCGGCAAGCAGGATGATGCAATGCAATCACAACATGATATAACTGAGGTGAGTCCTTAAGGGAGATGGCCAACATAAGACAAAGTAGAGTATGAGTCTTTATCGCAACGTCATGGCGTGACTACAAAGGACTCCCAATCTTAAGGACAAACAACGGCATGGGTACCAAAATGCATAAGGGGTTCTAACTAGGGTACCCATGTTCAAAAAATCCCTACCACCACATAACGACACTTCTAAAGCAGTGTGAAGGTTCCGTGTCAGTTACGAAGCGGGGTCGCACCTAGGGTTTATAAAAAATGGTCAACAGGTCCAATGCATACTGCATGCGAAAATGACATCTAACCTATATGCCAGGTGTGAAACATACCTGCCGTAGGTGTGAAATGGTTCAAAACAACTCTTGTCGAGGAAATCTGTTGAAAAACACTACTCCATGACACGATATTAGTTCATAACGGCTCAAAATGGCAAAAACTATAGAAAAGTGGGTCCAGGAAATTATAAATAGTAATAAAATTTAGTAATTTTCAATTCATTTGCACTATTCACCAATTTGGAGTTTAGTGGGTAGTTTTTACCTAAAACTTCAATTGCCAATCGTGGGAGCTACAAGCGACTGTTCAGCGAACCGTCCAGAGCAGGTTAGTGGTCACTGCCATACCTTCATTTTAATGCTATTATTTCAGTTTTGGTCGGTGGATTTTTTAGTTTGGCCAAGCCCTAGATGGCTTCGGTGCTACCCGCGGGCTATAAGTATGCGGGTCGCGGGTAGGGCACCAAATGCGTAGTCAAAAAACTGACTGCCTGTGTCTACCTGCCACTATCTACAATGTTGCCCGCGAGTACGGCCGTGAAGAAAGTTTTAATCATGAAACTGACCAAAATTTTCTTGTTTTGCACTCCAGGATGGTTCTAGAGTGGACGGAGAGAGAGCATGACCAAGTTGATGAGGTCGTGCGCAATAATTTTCAAGCACAACAAGCATTGCAAGCATGTGGCTTATATAAGTACTGGATTCTAGGGGGTTTAAGGGCCCAAAACCTACTACTTCGTCATCTGATAAACTACTGGGATGTGGATGCTCAACACTTCATCCTCAACGAGAAAACACTGATACTTGAAGTAGAGGATATCTATTTCATTATTGGTTTGACCCGTAGAGGGGAGGTGGCTAGTCTTCGGTCACAGACCATGGGTGGTGGGATCACTGTGCAAGACTACATAGTACAATATTGTCCCGCCAACACACGACCAGTGGGAAGTCAAGTGTCAGTCAATGCCATAACGGATCTGAGTACAAAGATCATTGTGGCTACTCTAGTGCGGATCACGGTATCCAAAGCACTGCATCAGGCATCCAAACCGGTGATGTTCTACGCATCACAATGCTTACAGCCTACTATATTCGACTGGTGTACTACTATGCTGGTGTCTATGAAGACACAACTAACTGAATGCAAAGAGGGTAAGGCCAAAAAATTTGGGTATGGTAGCATCCTCTGCAGTTTCTTCTTTGAGAGGGTTCCGGGACTTAGTCCGAGGGTGGATGTCCCTCCTCATAGTCCCCGTGATCCAGCCCTGACCCGGTGGGCTGAGATCCTGACACGACAGGGTGGTAGCTATCTGGCGTCACCATATACTGAGGAGTTCTTCCGATGGTGGAACCGGTAGGTGATCGCTATCGAGGACTACCCCTATGCGGGGATAGACTTCAGACAGGACCATGACATGCCGCTCCCACCAGGCGCAGCTTTCGGAGACATCGGTGAGTACTCTTTTGGTTTTGTGGTTATTAAATTTTTATGGATTTTTTAATTATAGTTGAAATGCAAAAAAAAAAATTGGTGGTAGTATCATGTGCTAATGGGTGACTGTTTGCTCGTAGACAAAGGCCCAGTGAGACCTGAGGGCTTCCCGAGACATGGTCGTCGGGGTAGGGATGAGGTGGAAACAGATGCTGCAGCAGGGCGCACACTCCAGACATTGTGGCGCAACATATCACGGATGGTTGCCCGAGTACCACTGATAGAGGTAGCTGACTACCTGAGGCTATGCAACGCCAGGTAGTGGGTGTTCCTGGTGAGTGGGTACGACTACTGCAGCGGATGGCCAACGCAATACAGTACTACTATGAGACACATCCCGTTGAGGCGGCAGCTAGACCTCCTCGGAGGGAATAGATATCCCAGGGTCTCATCATTTTGTATCGATATGTATATTTTTGAGGGCTACGGGCTCCAGTTTTGTATGAGACAACCATTTTTGGACGTATTTATATATATATATACAACTTTGGTTCTCGGTTCTACTATGTGTGTATGTTACAAATGTATGAATGTCTTTGTATTTACGTGCTCATGATGAATGTGACAAATGCCAATCTAATACATAGTTAGCGTATGCATCAAATATATAATTATGACTTCTCGGAATATGAATATATGTAATTGAAACAAAATGTCTCTTCAAAAGTCGTACCTTAAGGAATATCCGTAGTAATGTAGGGTCTCGTACACGGTACTGCCCATTCAGCTGAGACACAACTAGTTGTGAATCCAGGCGGACTTCTAAAGATTGGATGTCATGTGAAATGGCATCCCGAAGTAGCTCAACAACGGTACTATACTCAGCCACATTATTAGACGTAGGACCGAGACAAGCACCTCCTGAAGACACAACTAGGTGTTCAGGGGAAAAGATAACCCAGGCAGTAGAATCAAGCTGCTGCGTATGTCGGCTAGCACCATCCGCGAAACCTAAGAACGTTGGACATCCCATTGACATATGTCAATCAAACAGAGGCTACTCAGCAGACCCGACAACCAAAAAGGCAATCTAAACTATGTACAAAAAAACTATACAATAGTGTACAAAAGTATCAGCTCGAACCAAAGGTTCAAGCGTAATACTGCTTGAGGTAGAGCCCATTTCTAGGCTCCTTCAAGACAACTCCCTCATAGTCTTCTAACTCATAAGCTCCTTTTTCAAGGACACGCCTCACAATTTAAGGACCGTGCCACATGGTATTGAACTTGCCTGCCCCCAGGGATTCTTTAGCTTGGTCATACAAGAGTACCAAGTCACCTTTATCATATTGCCGGGGACAGACAGACCTATCATATTGGACCTTGACACAACGCTTGTTAACATCAATGGCTACAGTGGCATCTCAACGGTGCTCGTCAAGTTGCTCGAGGTGTATTAAACGTTGCTCAATCTCCGTCGTATCAGGGAGGATCTCTATGGCTAGCTTGAGCGAAGGGATTTCGCATTGAATCGGTAAAAGTGACTCCACACCATGAACTAACTAGAATGGTGAGAACCCGATGGCAGTCTTAACTGGGTTCGATATGCCCACAAAGCAGGATATAACATGATATGCCAATTGGTCTTGCTTTGTTGGATGGTACATTAGAGAATGGTCTTCAAAGACTTATTTACTGCTTCAACCTAACCATTCGCTTGAGGATAGTGGGAAGACGAGTGTTCCTGACGAAACCCAAGCTTGAGAGACAAAACCTCCATCATCTTATTTTGAAAGTGACTGCCATGGTCAGTGAAAATCTCTTTCGGGATACCGAACCGAGTGATAATCTCGTTGAACACGAAATGGGCTGCAGTAGCACCGTCGGATTTAACAGTAGGCATGGCCTCAACCCATTTGGAAAAATAATCCACGGCCACGATAATATGGTGATGCCCTCCAGCCGAAGCTGGTTTGCAATCCATGAAATCTACCCCCCACTTGGTGAAGGGACCGACAGTGACGACCGGATGCAGGGGCGCTGGATGCGAGTGTATGTTTCGAGAAAACACCTGGCAAGGGTGGCATTTCTTCACATCGTTAATACAATCTTTAAAGATAGTAGGCCAAAAATAACCAGCTCGCATGATACCCTGGGCTGTAGCAAGCCCGAATAAGTGACCGCCACACTCCCCTGCATGGAAATCATTAAGTACCCGCTCCGCTTCTTCGTGAGTCAAGCAACGACGGAGAATGGAATCCTTTCCTCGGCGATACAAAGTGTCACCGACGATAGTATAATCTTTAGCGTGATGTCTCACACGTAATCGTTCGTCTCGTGAATAATGCGGAGGAAACTTCAAAGTTTGGAGATATACAATGACATCCCCATACCAAGGGTCCTCGGTCGAGATAAGAAATAAGTGTTCATCCACAAAGGAATCTTCATGAATGACATCCTCGTCAAGCCGTGGAAGGTCCGACATAAGCTCAACGAACACCAATGATTTCACCAATTTTGCTGAAGCAAAATCGAGATCAAATTCCCAAAGGATCACAATCCATTTATTATACTTACCCCCGATAAGGCGTCGTGATAGCACGAACTGAAATGGATTGATGTGAGCTACAACGGTGGTTGTTCGAAGCAAAATGTAATGCCGTAACCGCTGGATTACGTGAATAGTCGCAAGTGCCAGCTTTTCTACGTGAGTATCTCTTAGTTCAGCGTCTACTAAATTTCGACTGAGATAATATATAACATGCTTGACAAGTGCATCATCTACCTGAACCAAGACCATGCCAATAGTCTCTTGAGACGCGGCCACATAAAGAATGAAATCTCGTGTAAAGTCCGGCGGACTAAGCACAGGGGCCAATACCAAATCTTTCTTAAGAGCGTCGAAAGACTGCTGGGCTCGCTCATCCCATATAAAATGTGTGTCTTTCTTCAATAGGCGTGCGAAACCTTTAGTAATACTAGCATAGTTAGCTATAAACCGACGCAGAAAAGTAGCTCTCCCTTAGAGGCTCTGAAGTTGTAACAAATTACGCAGAGGAGGCAACTGAAGTATTGCCTCAACTTTGAGAGGATCGACTCTAATACCCTCCTTTGAAACTATGAATCCTAGAAGGTGACCAGTCCTAACAGTGAAGATGCATTTGTTTGGATTCAATCGAATTTTGTAGTGGATACATCGTTCGAGAAACATACGGAGGTGCTTGGGGTGGTCCACTCTCTTGCGAGAATGGCCAGCAAGATCATCCAAGAAAACTTCCATAATCATCTTAAGATCGTGAAAGGCATAGGTCATGGCTCGCTGAAAAGTAGCTCCGGCGCTTTTGAGGCCGAAGGGCATTTTCCGGTACGCAAATGTTCCCCGTGGACAAATAAATGACGTCTTATGTTGGTCCGCGGGTTTGATTTGAATCTGATTATAACCCGAGAATCCGTCCATGAATGAAAAAATATCACTCCCCTCACAAGCATCGAATATTTGATCAATGAATGGCGTGGGGAAGTTGTCTTTCGGACATGCACGGTTCAAATCTCTGAAATCATTGCATACACGGATCGTTCCCTGCTTCTTATCCACAGGAACGGGGTTTGACACCCATTCGGTAAGGGGAACGAGGTAGATGAAACCAACTTTGAGCAATTTCTCCACCTCTACCTTAATAGCAGCTGCCTTCCTAGGGTTCACGG
Source organism: Larix kaempferi (assembly GCA_027924585.1). Lineage (NCBI taxonomy): Eukaryota > Viridiplantae > Streptophyta > Pinopsida > Pinales > Pinaceae > Larix > Larix kaempferi. The sequence continues at coordinate 5,406,901 of BSBM01000770.1, forward strand.
CACGTAAGCGTTGTCGAACCGGTTTAGCATCAGGATACGTTCTAATATCGTGTTCAACAATGTGGGGGTCTATTCCTGGCATCTCCTCATATGACCAGGCGAAAGCTTCCCGGAGTTCAGTAAACAAGTAAGTGTAAATAGCAATCTCCTCTAGAGTGCAATCGACACCGACGTAAACGTTCTCTACCTTTCCGGGAATGCGAGAGATGTTGATCGAAATGGTTGGAGAAATATTGGCCATATTCCCCTCCATAAAAACATCATGCGACTCCAAAAGAGCCACAGGGTGACCAACCATCTCAGCTAGAGTCATCATAAACTCCTCTTGCTCAATGAGCTCGAGGTTGGGAAGGAAATAAGAGCGATGGTGCATATCTTCCCAAGGCCTCTCGCTACCACACATGGCCTCGAGGATAGCTTCATCAGATGGCAAAGTACCATCAAGGCAATCGTGGGAACAAGATGAGTTGGCTGCCCAAACTGGCAGCGTAACGGGATCTTCTTCAACTGTCTGGGAGGAAGAAAGATCCGGATCTGTAGTGGTTTGTTGGATATGATCGTAAGTGAGCTCCGCTACAGATAAAGGCATAGACATCTCGACATGCGCAATGTCTCTAGACGTGGAATTCGTGGATGGTAAAATCCATGGATCATTTGAATAGGAGGTCCAGAATAACATATTATTCGAAGGAGGAGACGCATTGTCGGTAATGGTTCCAATAAAATTCACAGGCGCCGAAAGGTTAAAATTTCCCATCAATGAGGGGTACATTCCAACACCTATGTTCCTAGTTGTTGGCTGAGAATCAGAAACTTGCGGGACTACAGATCCCGTGGATGCTATGGAAGGAGTGCCAACATAATCCAGCTGATTGATCGTCACAATCTTGCCTTTGTGGGGAAAGTAGATAACTCTAAATACAGTAGACGAGACAGCCTTCATAGCGTACATCCAGTTCCGACCCAGTAAAAGGTTGTAGTCAATGGGAGCATCAACCACTTCGACTTCAATAGGAACGGACTTACCTCCCAAGGAGACAACAAGGGAAGGGATAATTACATGCGGCGTAAAAGACCTACTGTCGAATGCAGTGAGTGTAGTTCTAGACGCGAGTAGAGGAGGACAGCCAAGAGCTTTCCAACAACCTAACGACATTACTGACGCAGAGACACCTTCATCAACCATAGTACGTTTGACGAAGATTTTAAGGCAAACCACCTGGATTTGAAAATCCACGTGGTAAGGTAAGCGATGCTGGACATCAGTAGTATTGAACTTGATAACACTAGGATTTCCCCCATCCTGAACTCTTAACGCACTCAAAAGGGCATGCTTCTGAGAAGTACAAGCTTGCAAAACCTCAAGAGCCGACATGGCACACGGAGTTTGGCCCAAATCTTCTACGATGGAGTAGTTATGGGCGGCTCGAGCATTAGGATTATGCATGGAGCGCTTGAGAACACCTTTCGGTATCTGCGGCATAATAGAGGGCTTCTCGATATGCAAGGAATTGTCAGGAGGAGGGGGAGGCTCATTCCCCAAATTTGGTTGTGGTGCACCATAATCGCGTTGACAAGTAGCAACACAAATCTCCGACTGAACCATATTCACACATCCATAACCACTAGTATTGGAAGAAGACGTTGCCGTTTCATTAGTACCATCACCAGTGGTGGGAGCATGCGAAGCCATGTTTTGATGATGAGGAAGGGGATCCTTCAACACAGCTGGGCTCTGTGCCAAATGCTTCGATGCTTCTTCAATTCGAGGACATAAGTGAGTGAGATCATCCCCCCCACAAAGCTTGCAAGGGAATTTCACCTTACGCCTAGGTTTACGATCCTTGCCAGCATTACTGCCTTCCCGAGGAGGGTTGGCATTCTCTTTACGAGGAGTATTACGATTGCTATTGTTATTACTTCCATTGTTTCCACCCCTACGATTATTTCTCCCCTTTTTCTTACCACCAGGTTGCTGGTTACCCGACAGTTTTGTTGATTGCACATTGTGTACATCAGACGACGGAGTGGAAGTGGACAAGGTGTGAACCTGTTCGGGAGCAGACTGGTTTAGCGACAAATTTTGCATTTGATTAGCTACCAAGTCTACAGGGCGAGTGTATGCGGACCCCACGATGCCATCGGCATGTGGTCCAGGAAATAATGTAGGCTCATGTCTTGTTCTCGGTGTGTCAGGAATAATGTCATACAAAATGCCAGACTGAGAATAAAGTAGATCTAATCAAGATGGATTGTTCCTCAGTCACAATGTCGGACATAGAAACATCCTTAGCAATGTATGGGAGTAAAGACTTAAGGAACCATTCCAACAGGAACTCTGGAGGAATGTTGGATTTCACTAATCTCTTCCGCCGACGCCACTCTTGAACGTGGTCAGAAATGTGTGTGGCCTTATTCTGACGGAAGGTGGACAATAACTCAGTACCAGTATCATAACGAACCGGCAACTGGAAATGGTTTAAGAAAACCAAAGCAATCTCGTTGAATCCCCTATAGGTGTTTCCGAGCAACTCCACATACCACTTCGCAGCTGCCCCCGTGAGGGTGCATTGAAATAGTCGTAAACGAATGGAATCATGATTCAAAGAGTTGGAGGAGCACCAAAGGTGAAATGTCGTGACATGATCTCCTGGGTCCTCACCACCTTTCCCCTCAAACTTTGAAATGTCCGAAGGGAGCTTGGTAGGGACCAGGGGCCAAGTAGGGTCGTGACACACTGGATCAGTCGTGAGCTTCAAAATATCTGGGAGATTCAAGCGTGCGAGGAACGAGAGCTGCACCTGGAAAGCTGGATTATAAGCTCCCATAAAAGGTTGGTTAAACGGAACTGTGTTATAAGATGGACCAAAAGCTTGACCATGAGGATTAAACTGCTGATAAGAAGGAACTGACGGACCATAAGCTTTCCCATGGCCATAAGGTTGATAACCTCCCCCTGCTTGACCCATTTGAGAGTAAGCAGGTATATGCGTGTTTTGGGCACCATATTGGGGTGGTGGGTGATACTGGTGGCCATCACCGACTGTGTTGTAGTAATGGTTGCCACCATGAGAATGGGGCATGTATGTACTATTCATAGGGGGAACCGTGTTGTAATGACCATAATGGTATGGTATGTTCCCACCCCCAGCATTAGGATTAGCTTGAGCAGTCGTGTGGTGGCAAAAAGCGTGAGAAGTGTGCCCAGCCCCAACATTAGTGTGATTAGTAGCAGGGTTGGTGGTGTGATGTCCATGTGGATAGGAAATATTCCCACCCCCTACATTAGCATTACTAGTGGCGGAAATGGACGCAAAATTATGCGGTATATGTCCACCTCCGTGGTTGGGAGGAACGGTATCATGTGCAAAAGTAGTCCTGGGTTGATGAGTAGCGAGACGTGTATTAGGTGGTGGATGGTGAGTCGTGTTCCGAACAACATTCCTGCTAGGTTGGGTATTCCTAGGAGTTGGTCGTGTTCCAACATTAGCATGGTTAGGAATCTGACCAGTCCCCATACTATGTGAGTGGGTGGACAATGTAGTTCCCCCAGCGAGGGTAGTGCCCCCAGTGGGTATAGTATGGCTAACACTTTGACTAGTTCCAGCGTGAGTACCAACCGTAGCGGAAGGTTCGACAGTACTATGACTAGGCATACCAAAAGAGAGTGAGGTGGGGTTGATCGTAGGGCCAGTGTCATCATGAGTCTCAGGCCTCCCATATCTATAATCACGTGGAAACGAAGGAACGAAAGGCTCGTCCTGTTCTTCCTCCTCGGGTAAGTCGGGCATCCCGTAAAGATAATTATCCGGATTTGAAGGATCAAATGGATCCCGATAAAGTGGATTAGGCCAAATAGAACTAGGTTGAGTGTCAGGTGGATCACCTCCCCAATCCTCACGAGGAGTATGGGGGTCGGAAGTATGTTCAACTCTACCCGAAGGAGTAGAAGGATCTTGCCCAATATTGGGATGTGCAACCATGTAGTCTTCGACGTAAGTCACGTAATAATATGAAGACTCAGAGGGAGCACTCCGACGTCCTCTAGCAATACAGCGTGTAACTTCGAGTGGATTTAAACCATCCAAATGATAGGACCGGCGGAGAGTAGGGCTCCGCACCACGATATCTCCGAAGAGAGACACAATGTCCCCTAAAGGCCAACTATCGATAAAAAATAGTAAATCAAAAGCACACACCTAGAGAAACTATAGCCAAGAGCAGACAAACAGAGTGGCTAAATGAGCTCCCGACACTAGAGCCGGTATATCTCGCCTAGGAGAGGCTTGAGACTCCCAAGTTATAGCCAGAGGTAACATACTCAGTTATAAAGACACCCAGGCTTCACTATGTCGACAAGGTCAAGTCCATTGCACGAACACAATTGTGCTGTCCAATCCCTATTTGACTCAGGACACAAACAACATAACCACTGCAAGTACCCTGTGCGGTACCTAAGTAAGGCAACTATGTTCACCGCAATATAACCAATGCTCAGGGGGACAGTCGCAGGTGGGACCCGTCGTATGGGCAGGGTAGCTAAGCCCGAAGCACAAGAGGACGAACCTCCGATACCCCCAGATATGAACAAATCTTGGATATATCTCCCACGTTCAGCCGGTATCAGAGGGATATCTCCTCAACCAACCTCCCGTGACCTTGTGCTTAACTCTGGATTGAGTAGAGCTTCCTGAGAACACCAATCTATACCATGGATTCCTCCACTCCCTGGTCAGACACCTAATGTTTTTTCTAGTAGTCTTGGATTGTTAACTCACAATGATCTATTCCAAGACTCTAAACCTATGCTAGTTGGTGTACCCTATAAATAAAATCAGTCTAATCAATTTTATGATTAAGCGTTAATTTTAGTGGTTGTGATTACTCAAGGGATATGATCGTGAAACTAGTGATGTGTAGACTCAATAGTATGCAACATCGTCCAATCCTAGACTCATCTATCCAATAAAACAATGTCACTAATATGCAAAATCAACCAACAATTCCGAAATAAAGATGCAATCTTTTATCTTTTCGATGCACACGCAAAACCTAAAATGAAGGCAACAAGCACTCAATGCAAGATGCAGTACATGGAAATAAAATATTTTTGTATTTTCTCTTATAAACAAGAAGGAAAATGCAAAAAACTAAATGAATATTTTTGTATTTTTTCAATATAAATGGAATGAAAAAATGCAAGCAAAATCCTACTATTCAGTCACTAAAGTGCCGAGAAGATCACTAAGACAACCCAGCAGATCCTAAACAACAAGACTCAGCCAAAGGAATGAGCTCAAAAGGAAGAAACCAAGAGGCTAAAACCAAATATTGGTAAAAAACCAAGAAGGCTCAACCAAGAGAAATGAAGAGATCTGGTCACAACCAAGGCATGAAACAGTCAAGAAAGAAGCCAACAAAGACTCAGGAACCAACCAAACTCACCCAGCAACAACCAATAGTCATAAATCAACAAAATCCGGAGTTACATGCTACTGTTGAAGGAAATACTGCGGGTACCCGCGAGCATTAGAGTAAACAGAGGCGGGTAGATGCAGTGAACGTATCCGTTCACTAAGTTAATAGTTGAATCCGACTCTCATATTGGATACTAAGTAAGAATAATATATTAGATGATAGGATAAAAGATGATATGTTACAATGATGGCCCTGCCTTAAATATGGCTCGGCCATTTGATGTTGAGGAGACGCCTCATTTCATAACGTAACTTTAGTTAACCTAATTATTAATTATTTAATTATTATCTTATTTTATGTTCATAGCATTGCCACTCTCTTATAAAGGCTTTGTCCTCAAAGCCTTATAATGTTTCTGCATCATTTTATGTGGTGTCGTAGATGACAAAACATGTCGATATGAATTGCTAAGAGTCGAACATAACTTCTAATATGTCGACGGATCAATCCATCCCAAATTGACTTGTTGTGGACTGATGGGATTCCCTACTGATGTGTCGTCAGGAGATTTGATCACATTAGTACCATTATCTTTCGACATTTCCCACTTTTTCAAATATCGGTTTTTATGGTTGGGGTGTCGATAGGGAACTTTCACGATATCATTTTCGTTTACGAATGTCTCCTTTAGAGCATTGATCTGAGTTGGAAGTTGTATTTTCGTCTCTTGAGGATTTAAGTTTTTGTTCTGTATCTTTTCCAACTTGTTTTCTAACTGCCTGTTATCATTTTGAAACTTCTTAATCAATTCGACTTGCGATTTTCTATCATCTTCAGATGTCTTAAGTTGTTCCTTAAGATCTTCATTATGACTTCTGATACAACTATTTTCTTCCTGCTTGTCTAGAAGATTCCCTTCAATGTCATCCATAGATTGTTCTATCTTCTGGCTATTTTTCAACTTCTTAATTTTTGTGACTAGTATCTTGTTATGAATTCTTAGTCTAAAAATTTCTTCAGCATTGTTGGATAATGCTTTATTACTCTTCACGATCTCTGACTTATGTGTCTTTTTAAAGTCGTCATTTTGTTGTTGAAGAACTTTTATCTGTTGTCAACACTGGCTGACCTCTGATTCTTGACTTTCTAATTTATGTTGTAACTGCATTAGTTCTTCATCTTTGTTGCTAATGATTTTGTTCAAGCATATTATTTCTGCTTCGTAATTATTTATTTCCTTCTTTGTATCTTGATTTCTTAACCTCTGATTGAATTTATTTTCGGCTTTTAATTCATCAATTTGCGCATACAATTTTTCTATACGCCTTTCCTGGTTAGAGATTTTTATTTCATTGTACCTTTCTTGTAATTCAATTCTTATTTATGAACTGTTATTTATGTCGCGCAATTCTTCATTGTCTTTTCAATAACGTTTTAACGTGGCTTCTAATTTTTCTCGCAAATTGGCTTCCATGGTTTCTTTCTTCTTCGACGGTGGAATGATCTTCTTCGATTTCTTTTATGAGTCTTTCTTAAACTTGGTCGTCTTTCTTTGACTTGAGTTATCCAATGATGGATAGTCTTTGTTAGATCTTCACTTGTCTTTTTCTTCGATTTGTCTTCTTTGATTTTGTCTTTTTCTTGATTTTGTCTTCTTCGATTTGTCTTCCTTGACTTGACTTCTCCAATGATAGATAGTCTCGACTTTTGGTGATAATTCGATTCTTCTTCTTTGATTTTTTGGTCTTCTTCGATTTTTTATTTATTTATTTTAATTAATAATTGCAATAAGTCTTACAATTATTAAATAGAGTAATTATTATTATTAAGTTATAATAATAACTTTAATATGATTATTAATAATTATTATATACTAATAATTATAATAATTTATATGTTTTGGATAAATGGTAAAAATGGAGAAATATGGGTTTTATTTTATATAATTATAATTATTATTATTATTTTAAATAATAATATTATTATAATTTAAAAATTTTTGTTTGAATAAGGTTGGCAGAGGGCGATGGTGGAAGGGAGGAGAGGTCGTGGTGGCAAAGTTGATGGATGGAAGGTGGCTGAGGGTGGAGGCGCGAAAGGTGGTCAAGGGGAAGGTGGTGGAGGGTAGGTCGATTGGATGATGGACGATATGGGAGGAGGATTGTGTTTGAGAGTTCTGCAGAGGTGGATAAGGAAGGGCGTGGGAGCAGAAGGCGTGAAGGACAGGATGATGGCAGAGTCTGGAGGAGGTAGCAGGCGCGGACGTTGGGAGCTAGAAGTGGAGGGATGTGGTGGCAACGATAAGCAGGATGGTGGACGAGATGGAGCAAGCGAAGGGCGAGCAGGTGAGGGAGCACGCAGGAGGGAATGGCGATGGCAGATGGGAGTGGTGTAGAGAAGGTTGCAGGAGCGTGGAGGAGAGGGACATGGAATGAAGGCGCGGGAGGGAGCGAGAGGAATGTGGAAGAGGCGGGAGGTGGAAGGGAAGAGCGAAGGGGAGGGAGCTGGTGGGGAGGCGAGGCAGTCACGAGAAGCATCATGGAAGCGTGCAGGTGGAGCTCGTAGGTGCTGGGCACAGCGAGGGGTAGAGTATGAAGGCACGAGGTAGAAGGCTGACAGGAGAGGGCAGGTAGAAGGGTGGTGCAAGCGCAGGAAGATGGTGTAGTGGGAGCAGCGGCCGATGGTGAGGCTGGGAGAATGACGGGGGAGGTGTGAGGGCATGGGATGAGTGTGAACGAAATAAATGCACAGAGGGAGCATAGAGAAACAGAGTGAAGAGAATGGTGGTTGTGGCCAAGGGCCTCTTGTTGATTAAAAATCGTGATCCAAAGAAACTCTGGTGAAGTGGCCAGTAGCCGGAATCAGGGAGGGCCGAAAGGCTCTGATACCAAATGCAGTGAACGTATCAGCTCACTAAGTTAATAGTCGAATCCGACTCTCATATTGGATAATAAGTAAGAATAATATATTAGATGATAGGATAAAAGATGATATGTTACAATGATGGCCCTGCCTTAAATATGGCTCGGGCATTTGATGTTGAGGAGACGCTTCATTTCATAACCTAACTTTAGTTAACCTAATTATTAATTATTTAATTATTATCTTATTTTATGTTCATAGCAGTAGATGCGGGCAGAACTAAGCTAGCCCATGGGTGAGGAAAGGAAAATGGGCAAACAGAGAGTCCAGAGGCTCAGAAAAAGTAAGTTTTCTACAGTGTATCTTAACGGCCAATCAGTGACACAGAGCTTCAATAAACAACAACTCTAATTATGGACTAATGCTCAAAATTTTTCCCAAACATGGATGTTTTCCCCAGCGGAGTCGCCATATATGTATTGGAGAAAACTCACTATGGCTTGGGAATACCACAATAGACAGATGACTACTAGAAATCTACTCAATTCTCAAAGCAATGCTATTATAAATGACAATGTTAAGATAATGGAGAAATGTAACCAACCTCGATCCAACATTTGATGTAGATCCCCGTTGGAGCTTTCAATCCACGCACTTGTAATCTACAAATTAGTCTTAACAACCAATATCCAACAAGTACATATAATATATAATTGACATTAACATTATCAATAACAATGGTCCATAATATCATAAGCAAATGTAACCCGATGTATAATAAATGACATTCACACCATGAATGGACGAGAATATGAGTATTTCTATTAATGAACAAGAAGAAGTACAAAGTGATACGACCTCTTGCCGGCAACCAATCTGAACCAAGATCTAGATCAATCCACTTGTGCCTCCACCACTTCAATCCTCCATGAATGGCAAACTCAAACTAGAAGGAGTTTGGAAGGTGAACATAAGAGGTTCACAACTACAAGGATCAATGAGTGCAGACTCAAGATAGGGAAAAAATCCACTAGAGTTCCTTTACTATTCTCCTCTTCACCCCGTCCATAAGCCATATGTGCTCAATATATAGTCCTCTCAAAGGTAGGTGAAAGGACTCACCGAGACGTTACTTGGGCAGATGGAGAGCCAAAGGTCACCCAATGACTGCTTTTTGGGATTAGAAAGTAATTAATAGTGGTTTTTACCATTTTACATGCTACCCGCGGGCTATAAGGATGCAAATCGCGGGTACGCATGCTATAGTGATGCAATAGGCGGGTAGGAATAAAAATAGAACAAACTGGTATCACTGAAGGATAAAAATGGATCTAAGTCATTGAAATGGATCCTACAGGAAAAAGAATGTTGATGCTCACAGCGTGGAATATTTCTGTGTAACACTCTCCGAATTCCCAGAGAAGGGAGACGGGTGGTGCTACTCTAGCTCGCCACCTAGATTCCATGACGAACACACTACTTTACCTCTGGAATGATATCCGTGATTTGGAGAGTGGCATGCAGACTACAGTGCATGAGCTTGGTCATAGGGTGCAAGTGGTGATTGAGTGGTGTGCAAACGTTGCGAGTCTCTTTGGCCTCCCTTCTTCGCTCCTAGCAGTGGTAGTGGATCCTTATGTGGCCAACTTGGCTTCATCTACAACAACCATGGAAGAGCATGTTGTGATAGGAGCGAACATTGGAACCTACACGTAAATTCCTAAGCTAGATGATGAAAATATGGAGGTGGATGCGACCATGATAGACACCAAGTTGAATGTGCCTTCCCCGAGTAACAATAAGCGCGAAGGTAAAGAACTAGAATGGGAGAGCGTGGATCCTCCATGGAAGTGACATCGACTGGAACTTGTTCTCTCCGCAAAACAGGAGTAGCGCTACCACTCTAAAGTTTTTTTATGGGTTTGTTATGGCTTCTCTCTTTTGGATTTTACTAGTAATTTATATTTGCAGTCTATTATTTTGTCACGGCCAGTTAACAAGAATCTGGGGTTTACTGATTTTTTTGTATATGGCTTGATAGCGACAGATAATAAGTCTCTCTTACAGACTGATAACAGTTTGTTTTTAGCTCATTACTTGAGATGTTTCTCTATTTTGAGAGTTCGGTGTACTCTTTCTCTATATGTACATGTAAATTTTGTGAAAGTGTAATGTAAAAACTATTTTTTTTTAAATGTTGTATTTATGTTAAATAAGATATAAGATAGTTGCTTATAACACATTAAACAAGTCCCTTTAACTCTTTTACAACCTACATAAAAGTGCATTTTCTATAAGCACATATGATACCTTAGATACATTCTCGACAAAACATGTGTTCAACTAGATCCAAATCAAATATTAGTCATCTTCAACTAGTCTACCCCAACCAAAATAAAAATAAAAAGTTAGAAATCTTCCTTGGCTTAGATTTTTTTAATAGGCAGTCCACCTCGAAGTTTTCCCATGTCTCATATTCTCTCCATAATAATGCCAAGAAACTCGTTTTCAAATTGGATAGCATGCAAAAGTATATTAATCTTATTTAGCACAAACATTCTACTCCAAACCATTTAGAAACATCCAATTATATTGTTAGAAACTATTCAATTTTTTTTAGTAGATCACTACTTGATCATTTCATACGCAAAAACTTGTGTATATCAAACCTATGATTTACAACATCAATTTATTACATACTTAACAATTTCATAGAATTTCGGAGATCTCTCAAGAAATGGTATATTACTACACTTTTACTTTTATATATTGTATCACTTGAGAAGATTGTGTATCAATAAGAATAGTTCACAAGCAATTGATCCATGAAATATACTATCCAAAATAAATGATTCAGTTTAATATAAATAAAATTCTAAATTCTCAAAAATACTTTTATTACTCTTACCTCTATGTAAATGTGGATAAACGTATCAATCTTTCATTGCATAAAGCATTAGAAAAATTGATTAATACAAAGCAAGAACTTTACATGATTTTTTCATTCCTCAATGCCCTTCTATAATAAATAGTGAGACCAAGAAAACCTATTAGTATTTTAAGAGTTTGTGGATAAGGTCAATCCTTCATTGCTTCAATTTTCCTTGGATCCACATACACACCATCCTGACTAACAATATGGCCCAAATATTCTATTTCAGAGAAATCAAAAGCAAGTAGTTGTAAGACCTGATCTACATGGGCGACATGCACTGTAATACCCCCAGTTTGACCCTTGTAATGTATTCAATTAGATTATGTAAATGATGTAATTATGCTAGTATGGATTCCTAGTGTGGAGCTCAATGCCAAGGCCTGGCTAGTGAATGGCTAGGCATGTATGATGTAAATAATGTTATTTGCATTGTATGGTTGGCTTGTCATGCTAACTTGAAATATGTAAATATTTTATTGCATAAATAATAAAATGGTCCAAGATGGTTGTGTAAAGAGCACTAGAAGGGCTATGATTCCACCAAAGGGGGAGAGGAAAGGAGGCCTATGGAAAACTAATCCCTTGCTACCAAGTGTCAACCTTGGAACTCATCCAAATTCTTCCATGTGCTTTGAGCAAGCCAATTACCTCCTTTTGACTATTCTCAATCATCGAATGCATGTGTGGGGTTGGTGGGAAAAGCCATCTCATGCGGTTATTGAAGCATGGGGTTGACTGCACTTTTGTGATAGTTCTGTTAGCTGCTAGAAGTCAGTCTACAACTATTAGGAGTCCTTTTTTCTATGGTCAGAAGCTATGCCATTTTTATTTTCACCATTATATCATATCTTATGGGGTGAACCCTCATTCTCTCCTTCTCTCATGTAGATCTACACTATGGAGAGCTCCCCATTATTGTTCATGACCTTAACTATGTTTAACCCAAAAATATGAATTTAGAGATAGAGCTGCAGATTTGGAAGGGAAAATAGATGGTTGTAGGTGAGCAAAGAGGTTGGGCAAGCTAGGAACCCTTTCCCATTAAGTTTTGTTGCTCATAGATGCTTGAGAAGCCATGGATTAAGGCTACAGTTGGTTCTCCAATAGCATATAGCAGGTTGGCCTCCTTTTATGCACACACTAGAAGCACCTGGAAAGATGGATTTCCCAAGAGAACTGTGGATCGGTGAAGGGGATGCCTAGGTATAGAAGGGTGTTGTGTGGGGAAGGCATTGTTGGAGCCAAGGTTGTGAGGGCTGAGTGAGATCCATGTAGAGGTCTGTATGAGCATTTGGTTAAGCATAGAGAGAAAAATGGTTTGTGGGTTGAGAGAGAGAAACATGTAGGTGTTTCCTTTGTCCCAGAGGCCTCATAGCCCGGCTTCGGGGTGGCCTCTTAGCAGAAAGAGTATCTGCTGGATAGAGTGCCTATGGTTGGGTGGAAAATTGCTCTTACACAACTAGTTTCTTGGATCTGTGTTGGATAAAGATAAGTATTCTTTTACATTTCAATGTGCAATGTGTTTAATTGATGTTTGTGATAATTATGTTGATATATGCATGCTAGATGTGTGTGGATAGAGTTTATTTCTACTGTGTATGTTTAATTATGCATCTGCACACATATTTGAAATGTTATGAAATCGTAATATGGATATGGGGCGAAATTTCGAAGCCTGTAGTTCATTAATTTCCCCTCCCATTGGTCGGATTGGGCGAAGGGGACATTACATGCACTTGATAAGTTTTATTGTAGATCAAGATGTCATCAAAAAAGACAAGGATAAGATTATGCAGGAATGGTTTAAATATTTTGTTCATGATACTCTAGATCAAGGTGGAGGGTGCATTGCAAAGTCCAAAGGGCATCACCAAAAACTCATAATGGCCTTGATGAGTGTTAAAAGTGGTTTTGGGAATATCTACCTCATTCATGTGAATTTGTTGATAGCTTGAGTGAAGATCAAGTTTGGTAAAGAATTGAGCACCCTTGAGATCATCCTAAAGGTCACTAATGACAAGAATGGGAAACTTATCATTGAGGTTCAATTTGTTTAGAATGCTTAAGTTAGGACACATGCACCAAAAAACTCCTTCCTTGAGGACCATGACAACTCTGAAGAATAAGGGTTGGTAGTAGGGCAGATGACACCAATGGATAGCAAATTGTGAACTATCTTTTTTATTTCATTTTCTAGGGAAAATGGATGGTGATAAGGGTGTACATTGGGTGGGAGGATACCATGTATGAGTGGAATGGAATGATCATGTTCTCCATGGGAAAGGGGGATTCCTTTGGGAGTGTCAAACATGGATTATTGTTTGGCCAAGCCCAATTGTATGTCAGAAGGAATGGGATGAGAAGGGATCTCAAAAGCTTAAATGGCATGGAATTGAGCCACAATGCCTGAATGACCCTTTTTAAGGATTTTTTCCATATGATGTGAGTGATGATCTCTAGGGACCCTATTATAATTCATCTAAGAGTGTAGCAAACACAAATATAATAATAATAAATAATTAAAATATAAGTAATAATTAAAATTTAGAAATTATTTAAGTCTAACTAAGAGACACATTGCCCTTTCATGTGGAAAGGCACTAATAGACCTATTTATTAGGTCTCATTGTACTTGTAATCATCATCTATCAATTCTATCAATTATTTCTATTCAATATATATTTTTATTACATAAATTTTATGTCGAATTCCGTAGTGAACAAGGGTTGTCCACTACATTGGTATCAGAGCCATTGATCTGGCCAACTTTGGATTAATTATGCATTACCCTTGAATTGTTGCTTTATACAACATCAATCTATTGTTCTATACAACCATCAATTACAACTTTCTACATTGTCATTTGCCACCAATCTTTGGTACAATTTTCGTATGTTGTCTATTGATTTTTTTGCATTTTATTCTACTAACATACACTTATTTTCCAATATTTACAAGCCATTGTCAAAAATATGCAAATTGTCCATTGTTCAGTACATTGCATTGGTGTACTATCTACTATCATTGGCCATTGTACGTTCCCCATACAAATTATGTACGATTAATACGTAGTCACATTCATCCTTTGTTTTTCCTTACAAACCACTTACCTTGCTCGTCGTAATTCCTGTACGGACGTGCAACTGTCAATTTGGGCGAGAGCTAACCATTGAGTTGCAGAGCATTAAATGTGGCAGCTCATTGGTTAGGGTCCATTGGATCTGGAGATTCTCCAGATCCAACATACCCCAAGCACTGAGCTTCCGCATTTAATGCTCTGCAGCTCAGTGGTTAGTTCTCGCCGTCAATTTGACAAATAGAATTAATTAAGTATGTCTATACAGTTTTCCTTCAGGTGCACCCCCACAAATTGTCTTTTTCGTTTTAAAAGTATGATTGGTTTAAAAATAAAGTAAAACCTTAATTTTTAAAATGCCACTTTTAAAAAACTTTATATATAATATATAAAGTCAAAATTAAATTGGGTTTTATGAAGGAAAAGGGAAATTTAAAATGGGTGATTATGAAGAAAACACATGTTTTACGTTATGATAAATTAGGAGAAAGTCTCAAGAAGATAATAAAAGAGATGTCTAAAACATTTAGAGAGAGTCTTAACAAGATAATAGAAGATATTGAGAAAAACCTATTAAGATTAAGAAACGATGATAAGGATGAAACAATGAAGATAATTAATGAGTATAGATAAGGAATTGGCCAACCCATTGAAAGATGAGATGAGTCAACAATCGAACCAATTACCTACAAAGATCTGCTAGTAAGTGTAACAAATATAAAATAATATATTAATTATAATTTATTAATTACTAAGTGAAAGGGTGTAACCCTTCACTATGCACGCTCAAGCCTATAAAGGCGAGCATCATTGTAAAATATTATCATCATCTATCCATTCATATTTGTATATATATATATTTATGTAATACCCCAATTTTGACCCTTATGGTATTGGATTTTATGTAAATATTGTGTACATGCGATGTATGTTTTCCTAGCATGGAGCGCAAGGCCAAGGCCCCGATAGTGTATGCTCAGATTTTATTAAAAAGGCAAGTATTTGATATTTTATTACCCATGAGCTATTAAGCCATGAAATATTGTAATTGATGTAAATATTTAATATTTCAATAAAATACCAAAACTGTCTATGGAAGCAACTAATGAGAAGGGGCCATGTGTATACTACCAGAGAGTGGTGAGGGGGTTGTGGGGTTGAACCATAAGCTTCCAAATGTCATCTTGAGAACCCATTTGACTTCATTTGCTGACATTTAATTATGTGTAAGAAAGTTGTTGAAGAATTCAGTCCATGGCTTCAATGGAACATGGGCAGCCCATAAATTCGTATGGCAGGTATGGGATCTATTTTTCTTGCACCACAAGTCACCCTACCTCATGGGAATTGGTTCTTCCTCATTCCCATTCCATGGTTGAAGATCCCAGCATCAGTTTTCATACATTACACATGCCCAACAGTGAAAAACCAGAAATCGCAACTTTGCAAGAACCCACGTTTTGAAGTGCCATAAACGCCCAGAATTTGGTATTGATAGTGAAATCCAACTCGGAATCCATAGATATGAACCTTGGGGCGAAATTGAGAGTATTAGATACCCCGAAATCCATTGGAGAACCCAGTTTTTATAGCCCGTAAATCCAGTGACGGGATTGAGTTATTTGATGACAGAATTGTGAGAAATCCAAGTGTGAATGATTGAACAGAGGTTGGGTTTGCTTGATAAATCCAATGAAGGCTGGAATCTCAAGGAATTAGCAGCTGGACCTTTCTATGCCCACCCCGAATAGCACCGGAGAGAAGGGACGACTGAGGGACTGTGCAGTAGAGAAGGGGACCTTCCTTGTGTTGGGTGAGGTAGGTATTGTGGGTGCCATGATTGTTGAGTTCATTTGAGATGCATGTAGCTCTATGGTTGAGCTCACTGGCTTAGAATCCTCCTGCTTTGCTTATTGCATGCTTGATAAACCCAACTGTGTGTTGGCTTAGCATGACTGTTTGAGTGAAACCATGGCTGTGAGTGAGCCTGTTTAGTTCCTCCTTAGTGGATACACAACCCAGCTCGGGGGTGATCTCTCAGCTGAAAGAATAAAGGCCAGACATAGATCTATGGTTGGGTGGAACGCTGCTCTCACATAGCCAGTTGTTTGGACAACTTCATCTCAAAGATAAGTGTTCTCTGTGGTTTAAATTATATGCATTCTGTGTTCTGCAATGTGTTAATTCTGAATGATAATTATTCATGTTAATGGATTGAAATGATTATCTCAATATGGTTGATATGAAATCTGTGCATAGCATTGGAATGAGATTGATTCTCTGCATGTTGAATCATCCTCTGCTTGTGATAGATATGTTGATGCATTACAGTTGTGTGTGTGCAAATATGTTTTAATTCCGATGTGTAATTTCAGTATGCATTTGATTTAAATGGTAAAATTCAGTCTTATGGCTTTGGGGAAGAATCAGACACCCCCATGTTACAGTCATGTTCCCTCTGTGGTTTGGAATGATGGGAGGGAACGTGACAGAGTGGTATCAGATCCCATGTTGCAGCACTGGGGCTGGTTGGGCCAAACTCTGAGTTCACAGGCATATATTAGAACATTTTAATGTGGTATTGAGGAAGTTTGGGCGGCATTTTGGAATGGAAAAATGGCAGGATCAGAATTCTCAGATGTGGCAGAAAACCACACAGTTGCATAGAGCTCTGCAAGATATTTCCAACGGTACCAGACTCGTCTCATTTGGTTAAGGGACGAAGGAGATATGAACCCCGCAAGTTGTAGGAACGGAGGTGCTTCCACAGTTGCGGATTGCGGGAACGAGGATTTCCAAAATTTTGCGTTTTGGATTTCCGCAATTCTGCACCCGCAATTGAGGATTGTGGGATTGCGAAAAAAGTTAAAATTTCGAAGTTACGACCTGGCTTTCCGCACCCGCAATTGCGGGATTGCGGAAATGTTAAATTTTCGTAATTGTGACTTGGCTTTCCGCACCCGCAATTGCGGAAACGTTAAGTTTCCGGACTTGCGTTCTGGCTTTCCGCAGCCGCAGTACGTATTGCGGGATTGCGAGTTGCAGAACCTGTGGATTGCGGGATAAAAAAAAAAAACGAGTATAGAGGTCGAAACTCGATTTTGGGATAACAGGAGCATGCGGAATCAAAATTGGATGAGTTCAGTGGCGTTCTAAGACCATTAACAAATGCCATGAAAGGTTCAGTGAAGATTCTGAGCCCATTATGCCCCAATTTGGCATAAAAAATGAATTAATGGATTTTTATAAATCAGTGTCTCGACGCTTGACAGAAGGTCAGATTGAGTTGAAACTGATATGGAAAGGTCAGGGAGCAGGCATGGTGTTAAGTTTGAAATTTTGGAGCCAAACTCCAAAAGATATGGAGTTGGGGTGAGTAAGAAGGCCAAAAAGCACTATTCCGGGCCACTTTTTGGAGATTTTGAAAAGCTTGCAGTGGATGAAAGAGACCTTAGATGAAGGATTCAAGAAATTTACTAAACTCAACATTTCTTATTCTCATTAAAACAGACAATTCATGTTAGACAAAGATTTTCCAGAAATGCACCGTTTGGGAAATAGCCATTTTTGGCCCAAAATTTGAAATTTTGGAAAATGATATAAGTGAAAAGTAGTCAAACCCAGAATTTTATAGAAGATGAATGGTGCATCGGAACAGAGATTCGCAAATTGTTTGGTGTTCCCTGTTGTATGGACTAACTTAGTCTGGTAGAAAAGTTTTCCTAAATATATCTAGATTTACTTCTATAGGTTGCTGAAGTTGACAGTTCATGGTATATTACAACTGTGTAAAAGTGCAGAATTTTGGTAAAAATTGTCATTTTTGAAGTAATGTAGTTCCCACAACCGAAGTCAGAATGAAGCACGTGGATAGGCATTGGAAAGTTTCTCCAACAGGGAATAATGGCGCATAACCATAATTTGAATGAGGTTATTATACATCATGTATATGTAAAGCAGAAAAGTGCCAGTGATTGTTTTGACAAATTGTTGACAATATGGGCAATTTTCAGAATTGCATGAATGGAAAAAAGAAATGAATGCATAACAGCTATGTGAATTATTCCATGAGTTAATTCTGTTAAAATATTGATTGTTTATGTTTCTACAAGCATTCCTAAGATGTCTAACAAATATTTTCATAATGCACAGTGCTTGCAGCTCATAAGATTTAAATAATTGTAGCAGAAGAAGCATACAGGGAAGAGGGTCTCCAAAGAAAAATGGTGACAATAAATGATGCTCAAGATCCTTATTAGAATGAGGAAGTTGTGCTAGGATAAAATGTGCAAGAATGGAATGTTGAGACTGAATCTAATGGGAGAAGGGATCAAATAACTCCTCATAATTTGGTTGAAACCATGGTGAGCTTCAATGAAAGATTGATGAAGGTTCAGGAAGAACAAAACCAACTCAGTGTTGCTATTTTGCAAAGCCTCACTGATATGCAGTAGAGGATAAACCTTGGCTCCAACCCAAGCAATGTAGGTGAAGAAGGAAGAGATGCAGAGAGTCTCTCTAGAGGTCGTTCAAAGAAGAGGACTCCAAGCCCAAGGAAGAGTTATGTGAGCAAGAAGCATAGAACACCTTCCTCTAAATCTTCTTCTAGAAAATCATGTGACTCTAGAGGCTCTCAAAGAAGTCCAAGGTATATGCCAAGGATATTTGATGGAAGAAAGAAGTTCAAAGGAATTCCATAGGGAGAATTCAGGAAGGCAAGGCCTTCCACATTTGATAGAGAAGACAAGAATGGCCAAGAGGCAGAGGCATGGCTTCTTGGAATGAAGAAATATTTCAGAATTCAGGACTACTCAGGAAATGAAAAGGCCAAAATTGTCATTTACAATCTAAATGGTATAGCTTCAATTTGGTGGGAGCACCTCTTGCAAGTGAAAGGGATCAGTGAAAGGAAGATCAACTGGGAGAGATTTAAGAAGTACTTCAAGGAAAAATACCTTTCTGATAGGTATTATGACTGTAAGAGGAAAGAGTTCAATGAACTCAGATTGGGACAAAAATCTATGGAAGAACATGTCCATAAATTTTTGGAATTATTGAGGTATGTGGATTACATTAAAGATGAGAGAGTAAAAATCCAATGCTTCCTTGGGAGTCTACCTCAAAGTTTCAGAGATAGGATTGAGTTTGTTAATCCACCAAGTCTTGATGAAGCCATTAGGATGTCAATACATTTCTATGAGCAGAGTAAAGGAAAATTAGAGGTTCACCCAGCATGGAAAGGAAAGCCAAGAGGGAGGTTTGATCAAAAGAAAAGTGGCTTCAAACCACCATTCAAAAGTCATCCCAGGACCTTTCCACAGGGGCAGCAAGCAAGGAGTGGATTCAAGCCAGCAGTAGCAGCAGAAAAGACATCAAAAGGTCCACTTCAATGTTGGGGATGTGGAGAAAACCACATGATAAAGGATTGTCCACATCGGAAGGAGAATCCTCGGAGCTTGCACAACTTAAAGGGAGCAACTACAGTGGAGGATATGGCAAGGGCAACGCCTCGAATTTATGCAGCGTTGGATAATCATCAGGAAGACCATCAATCATCAGTGGTGGAAGTTGAAGGTAAGATTGCTAAGCAATCTATTTATGTTTTGATTGATCCAAGATCTACTCATAGTTATGTTTCTCCAAAAGTAGTTGAAGGTTGTTCTCTTAGAAAAGTGAAGCATAACAAGTCTTGGCTAGTTCAATTAGCCACATGGACAAAGAGAAATGTAAGTGAGGTAGTGGTGGAGTGCCCCATAGACTTGAATGGACTCCACACACATGCAGAATTAAATGTATTACCATTAAGATCTTATGATGCCTTAATTGGCATGAATTGGTTGGAAAGACATATGGTCAAGTTGGATTGTTATGAGAAAGCACTTGAATGTATTGATGAAGAGGGAAGACTAATATTGGTAAAATGAATTCCCATGCAAGTTTCAGTAAGACAGATTTCAGACTTACAGTTGAAAAAGTTTTATAAGAAAGGTTTCTAATTATATGCATTTCATATGTCAGATTCGTCAGAGGACAAAGGACCAAGGATAGAAGACTTCCCATTGTTACAAGAATTCCATGATGTGTTTCCGGATGAAGTGTCAGGACTACCACCAAAGAGAGATATTGATTTTACCATCGATCTTGTCCCAGGGGCAGCACCAAATTCCAAAGCTTCTTATAGAATGAGCACACCGGAATTGGTAGAGTTAAAGATGCAGCTACAAGAGTTAATGGACAAGAGGGATATTAGGCCCAGTGTGTCTACTTGGGGAGCACCGGTGTTATTTTTTAAGAAGAAGGATTGGACTTTAAGGTTGTGTATTGATTACAGACAGCTTAATAAAGTGACACTCAAGAACAAGTATCCATTGCCAAGAATTGATGACTTGTTTGATCAAATGAAGGAAGCTAAGGTGTTTTCAAAGATTGACTTGAGGTCTGGCTATCATCAAGTGAGAATTAAAGAAGAAGACATTCACAAGACAACTTTCAGGACTAGATATGGTCATTATGAGTTCATTGTGGTGCCATTTGGTCTTACCAATGCACCTGCTACATTCATGTGTCTCATGAATAGTGTCTTCAGAAAATATTTGATAAGTTTGTGATTGTGTTCTTAGATGACATTCTTGTCTATTCAAGGAATGAAGAAGAACATGAGGAGCATCTAAGGATGGTGTTGCAAGTCCTTAGAGAACATTAGTTGTTTTCCAAGTTAAGCAAGTGTGAGTTTTACCAGAAGAAGGTGCAATATTTGGGTCATGTCATTTCAAAAGAAGGTATTGTAGTGGATCTAGAAAAGATTGAAGCCATAATGGATTGGCCTACTCCCAAGAATGTTTCGGATGTTAGATCTTTTTTGGGCCTTGTTGGGTTCTACATAAGGTTTATTGAAGGCTTATCCAAGATAGCTCATCCAATCACTTCATTGCAAATGAATAATATCAAGTTTGTATGGTCTGAAAAATGTGAGAAAAGTTTTCAGCAGTTAAAGGAGTTACTTACCAGTGCTCCTGTTTTGAAGATAGCAAATCCAAAGAAGGATTTTGTAGTGTGCACAGATGCTTGTATTAAAGGGCTAGGTGGAGTGCTCATGCAAGAAGGATTTGTGATTTTCTATGAGTCAAGGAAATTAAAAGAGCATGAAAAGAATTATGCCACGCATGATTTAGAATTAGCATCAATAGTACATGCTCTCAATATGTGGAGACATTATTTGTTGAGAAGAAGATTTGAGCTTAGAACAGACCACATGAGCTTGAAGTATTTGTTTGACCAACCAAATTTGAATGCTAGGCAAGCTGGATGGATGGAGTTTCTTTGTGAATTTGATTTTGAAATTAAACATGTAAAAGGGAAAGAGAATAAGGTTGCAGATGCCCTTAGCAGAAAATTTCATGTTGCAGCAGTAAGTATGTGCAAATCAAATTTGAAGACAAGAGTCCTTGAGACTCAAACTAGTGATGAAACTTACCTTCAAATTAAAGAAAAGTTGCAGCAGCAAAATATAGATGAAAAGTGTGCGGGATATCAGCTTGGTGAAGACGATATCCTCATCTACAAAGATAGACTGTACATTCCAAATAGTGCAGATTTGAAGAAGCTAGTGATGGATGAAATACATCAAATTCCATACTCTGGACATCCAGGATATCAAAAGACTATAAAAGAAGCAAGAAAACAATACTTTTGACATGGTATGAAGAAGGACATAGTTGAATACATTGCTAGGTGTCAAAAGTGCCAGCAGGTAAAGGCAGAGCACCAACATCTAGCAGGATTGTTGCAGCCCTTACCCATTCCAGAATGGAAATGGGAAGTGATCTCTATGGATTTTATAACAGGTTTGCCCATGACAGTGAAGAAGCATGATTCAATCATGGTTGTGGTGGACAAGCTATCAAAGGTACCTCACTTTATTCCAGTCAAGTCCACTCACAAGGTTAATGACATTGAAAATATCTTCATGAGAGAGATATTCAGATTGCATGGATTGCCTAAGGCAATCATTTCTGATCATTATACCAAGTTCACTTCCAATTTTTGGAAAAGATTGTTTCGGGAATTGGGAACTAAATTGAATTTTAATACAGCATATCATCCTCAAACAGATGGCCAAGCTGAGAGGGTGAATCAGGTTCTTGAAGACATGCTGAAAATGTATGTGATGGATAAACCATCCAAGTGGGAGGATTACCTACACTTGGTAGAATTTGCATACAGTAATGGACATCATGCATCATTGGGGATGAGTCCATTTGAGGCATTGTATGGCAAGGGATGCAGGACTCCAGTGAACTGGGACAACCCGGTGAACAGGGTAGTACTTGGACCCGAGATGATCAAGAAAATGGAACATGAATTTGTTAAGATCGGGTAGAATTTAAAGGCAGCTCAGGACAGGCAAAAGAGTTATGCAGATTTGAAAAAAGTGCATAAGGAATTTCATATTGGGGATCATGTTTATTTGAGAGTGAAACCAAGGAAAAGTTCTCTCAAGTTGGGAAGTTGTGCCAAGATGGCACCAAGATATTGTGGGCCATTTGAAATCCTAGATAGGATAGGACCGATTGAATATAGAGTTGCATTGCCTGCTAATATAAGAGCTCATAATGTTTTCCATGTATCTTTGCTTAAGAAGTATGTACATGATCCCAATCATATGATTGATTGGAATGTGATAGAGGTGGAACCCGAGGGAGAGTTCTAAGTAGATCCTATGCGCATCCTCGACAAGAAGGTCACTCCGAAACAGATCCATCGGGCAGGTAAAGGTCCAATGGGAGCACCTTAGTCCCGATGAGGTTACATGGGAGCTGGAGGATGCCTTGAGAGAGACATTTCCATTTTTGTTCAGTTTTGAGAACACTGAGGACGGTGTTGTTTTAAGGGGGAGGGGAATGTAATACCCCAATTTTGACCCTTATGGTATATTGGCTTTTATGTAAATATTGTGTACATGCGATGTATGGTTTCCTAGCATGGAGCTCAAGGCCAAGGCCCCGATAGTGTATGTTCGGATTTTATTAAAAAAGAAAGTATTTGATATTTTATTACCCATGAGCTATTAAGCCATGAAATATTGTAATTGATGTAAATATTTAATATTTCAACAAAATACCAAAACTGGATATGGAAGCAACTAATGAGAAGGGGCCATGTGTATTCCACTAGGGAGTGGTGAGGGGATTGTGGGGTTGAACCATAAGCTTCCAAATGTCATCTTGAGAACCCATTTGACTTCCTTTGGTGACATTTAATTCTGTGTAAGAAAGTTGTTGAAGAATTCAGTCCATGGCTTCAATGGAGCATGGGAAGCCTAGAAATTTGTATGGCATGTATGGGCTCTGTTTTTCTTGTACCACAAGTCACCCTACCTCATGGGAATTGGTTCTTCCTCATTCCCATTCCATGGTTGAAGATCCTAGCATTAGTTTTCATACATTACACATGCCCAGCAGTGAGAAAAACCAGAAATCGCAACTTTGCAAGAACCCACATTTTGAAGTGCCATAAACACCCAGAATTTGGTATTAACAGTGAAATCCAATGGAGAATCCATAGATATGAACCTTGGG
Organism: Larix kaempferi; assembly: GCA_027924585.1. Taxonomy (NCBI): domain Eukaryota; kingdom Viridiplantae; phylum Streptophyta; class Pinopsida; order Pinales; family Pinaceae; genus Larix; species Larix kaempferi. The sequence continues at coordinate 5,430,770 of BSBM01000770.1, forward strand.
GATAAATTGTGAGTATTAGATACCCCAAAATCCATTGGAGAACCCAATTTTTATAGCCCAAAAATCCAGTGACGGGATTGAGTTATTTGATGACAGAATTGTGAGAAATCCAAGTGTGAATGATTAAACAGAGGTTAGGTTTGCTTGATTAACCTAGTGAAGGCTATAATCTTAGGGAATTAGTAGCTGGACCTTTCTATGCCCACCCTGAATAGCACTGGAGAGAAGGGATGCCTAAGGGACTGTGCAGCAGAGAAGGGGACCTTCCTTATGTTGGGTGAGGTATGTATTGTGGGTGCCATGACTGTTGAGTTCATTTGATATGCATGTAGCTCTGTGGTTTAGCTCACTGGCTTAGCATCATCCTCCTTTGCTTATTGCATGCTTGATAAACCCAACTATGTGTTGGCTTAGCATGACTGTTTGAGTGAAACCATGGTTGTGAGTGAGCATGTTTAGTTCCTCCTTAGTGGATACACAACCTAGCTTGGGGGTGATCTCTCAGTTGAAAGAAAAAAGGTCGGACATAGATCTATGGTTGTGTGGAACATTGCTCTCACATAGCCAGTTGTTTGGACAGCTTCATCTCAAAGATAACTGTTCTTTGTGGTTTAAATTATATGCATTTTGTGTTCTGCAATGTGTTAATTCTGAATGATAATTATTCATGTTAATGGATTAAAATGATTATCTTAATATGGTTGATATGAAATCTGTGCATAGCATTAGAATGGGATTGATTCTTTGCATGTTGAATCATCCTCTGCTTGTGATAGATATGTTGATGCATTACAGTTGTGTGTGTGCAAATATGTTTTAATTCCGCTATGTAATTTCAGTTTGCATTTTATTTAAATGGTAAAATTCAGTCTTACGGCTTTGGGGAAGAATCAAACACCCCCATGTTATAGTCATGTTCCCTCTGTGGTTTGGATTGATGGGAGGGGACGTGACAATTTATCTTATTTGAATATAGAACATCTTCCTCTATGACCTGGATACAAGCTTCTTTTATAATATCCGGATACGGATAAGAAAGTTTTTACACTTCATGTGGTATCAGAGCCCCTTCTTGGACTTGATTCCATCCTTTGGTTGCCTTTTGGTTTTTAACCATTATATTAGGGCTTCCCCAAAAAAATAGGACGTTGTCCTAAAAAGAAAAGAAAAAAGAAAAAGAAACAAAAAAAGGAAGAAGTAAAAACAAAAAAAGAAGGAAAAGTAAAAGTAAAAACAAAAAAAGAAGAAAAAGAAGTAAAAGTAAAAGTAAAAACAAAAAAAAACAAAAAGAAGTAAAAGTAAAAACAAAAAAAGGAAGAAGTAAAAGAGAAAAAAAAAGGTACAAGTACAGAAAAAGTAAAAAAGTAAGTAAAGAAAAAGTAAATTTTATTCTCCAACAACAAACAAAAAGAGAGATTTGAACCTGGGCGGGGAAGGTAACAACCATTCCTCCCAGCCACCCAATCTACACCATTTTACAAATATTAAGGGGAAAATAATATTAGAAGAGCAAAAATCAAAGTCAAAGAAGACATTGAAGCCAATTATCTATTTATTGAATAAATTATGGATTCCATTTATAAGTCCATATTTTGGACTAAGTGTCCTTATTGCGAAATGGAATTCCAATATCCGACACTTTTTAAGAATGGAAATCGCTCATTTTCGATATGTAGCAAATATTTTACTATGGAAGAATATCAAGGTCAATCACAATTGCAATCGCAAATACGAAAATTGGAAGGCAAATTAGGATACTACAAAGAAAGCAATAAAAATCTACAATTTGAGATAAGTAAACAGAGCATTCTTGGGCAGTTGATAGAACGAGAGAATCACTGCTTAAAATATCAAAATCAAAAGTTGAAAAAAACTAATCAAGATATCGAGAAAATGTTATCATCTAAGAGTGAAGAAATATCTCGATTAAAAAATCACAATCAAGATCTTGAAGACAAAAACAAAAAGTTTGAAGATAACAAAGAATCACTGTATAGAAGTGATAACGATTTAGAAGAAGACATAAAGCGTTTAAACCAGCTCGTTGTGGACAAATATGATGAGTTGACGCAAGTCCAAAGAAATCTACAAAGTCAAGAATTAGAGATAGGTCAACAACAACAAAAGAATAAAGAACTCCAGTAGACGTCCGACGCTACTAAAAAGGCGCACAAGCTGGAAATTAAAAAAATCAATGACATATTAGTAAGCAATACCGAAGAACTATTTCAACTAAGAATTCATAACAAAAGATTACTTATGAAAATAAAAAAGTTGAAACATAGTTAGAAGATGGAACACTCCAATGAAGACTTAGAAGGAAAAATACTAGAACAACAAGAAGAAAACCATCATCTGAAAAATCGTAATCAAGAACTAGAGAAACAAATTGAGAAGTTTAAAGAGGACCAAAAGTCGCAATATGAAAGGTTCGAGAAGATTCAGAGTAATAACAATATATTAGAGAGAAAATTAGAGAAAATCCAGAAGGAAGCATCCATACTCTCTGAAAATCAAACTCAAGTTCAAGAAAACAAAGCCCATTTAGTAAAAGAACAGACAATAAGGTCTCCTTATCATCACCTAAATTATAAAAATCATTTTGACCAACAACGGGGTCAAAATGAACATACATAGAGGAATTACGATATCAGACAAGCAATAACCTCAAATCAACATACCAAGAAACAAACAAAAATACCCATCCCAAAAAGCGATCAAATGGATCCGATAAAAATAGATCTTGGATGGACCACATCAGAGACGATGCGACAGTTCTTCTTTGGAATTCATAACTCGTATCACCTCATTTCATCAAGTGTCACAAATACTAAAAGAAAGGATCTTTAGATGACGGTTCAAGCAAAAAATCAGACATAACCCTTGTCTTCAATAAGATTTGAGGACAAAGCTTCCCTTAAGGAGAAGGCAATGTAACAAATATAAAATAATATATTAATTATATTTTATTAATTACTAAATGAAAGGGTGTAACCCTTCACTATGCACGCTCAAGCCTATAAAGGCGAGCATCATTATAAAATATTATCATCATCTATCCATTCATATTTGTATCTATATATATTTATCTTATTCGAATATGGAACATCTTCCTCCATGACCCAGATATGGGCTTCTTTTATAATATTTGGATACAGATAAGAAGTTTTTACAGTTAATGAGTTTGAAACAATGAAATAATGAAGATAATTAATGAGTATAGAGAAGGAATTGGCCAACCCATTGAAAGATGAGATGAGTCAACAATCCAACCAATTACCTACAAAGATCCGCTAGTAAGTCCGAACTTCTTGACCCCAGAAAATGGAATCATTATAGCATACAACTCAGATTTGGACAATGATGAAACACCACAAAAAGTATCACTATCATCAGTTTTTCATATCCTTCTTTTATAAGGATGAAACAATGAAGATAATTAATGAGTATAGAGAAGGAATTGGCCAACCCATTGAAAGATAAGATGAGTCAACAATCGAACCAATTACCTACAAAGATTCCCTAGTAAGTCTGAACTTCTTAACCCCTGGAAATTGAATCATTATAGCATACAACTCAGATTCAGACAATGATGAAACATCGCAAAAGGTATCACTATCATCAATTTTATGCATACTGCCAAATGATGATGATGATGATGATGATGTGTTCCAAAGGGGAAATATTATTAAAAAAAATAACACAAGAAGTACCCACAAAATATGCCCCACCTCATCTAAGGAGGAATGATGAAATCGGGGTTCTAATAAAAGAGGCACAAAAAATGACAATTCCACCTAAAAAGTATATTCCTCCCCATATCAGGAAGGCTAACAAGATCTAGGTTCCATTAAAAGGGGAAAGCAAGCTAACAGCACCACTTTCAACCATGACTGAGAAATTGCAACCCAAGAAGCATCAAAGTTTCACTTTCAACAAACAGGTCCAAAGACTTCAATATATGATGCTCATCTTACAAGGGATCCTTGTTAGCGCTCAAACAAAAAAACAAGTCAAACCCCTACCACTAGACAAACACAAAGATGATGCCACCATAATAACATGTGTAGCCAGAGAGAATCCTATTTATAATGCTTTGAGGACAAAGCATTCCTTGAGAGGGAAACAATGTAACAAACACAAATATAATACAAATATAAATAATAATTAAAATTTAGAAATTGTTTAAGTCTAACTAAGAGACAATCAATTTCATGTGAAAAGGCACTAATATACCTATTTATTAGGTCTCGATTGTACTTGTAATCATCATCTATCATTTCTATCAATTATGTTTATTCAATATATATTCTTACTACAAAAATATTTTGTCAAATTCCATAGAGAACATGGATTGTCCACTACAGGGAGTGTAGTTGTAGCCCTCGCATTGGAAACTCATGTATAATGCACATAAATCCTTGTAACTATTTAGCACCCAATACAACATCACAACCACCCATATCAATAACAAACATGTGGGTTTTAGTGAATAATCACATATTTGAAGCCTCGCACTTTCACAATGACCATCACATTGCATAGCTCCTCCATTAGCAATCATGATTTTGAAGTTGTTCACCGCATGGATGTAGTAGTGTGTTTATTTTCCTACATGGTGATGAATGAAGTTATGCATGCTAGCAATGTCAATTAAGATGACGACTTTGCATTGTTTGATGTAGCCAATCAATCTGAGGGTTTGGGGAGCAGAAAGACCAATCAATGCATGCAAAAATATCTAGGGTTCCTCTCCTATAGATCAAGCAAGGGAATTTCTTCCACCAGTGGATGAGGGTCCTCTTGGGTGATAGTTTTTGCCTCATCATTAAAAAAATTCCTCCAAAATGGCCATAAAGAGTTTGTGCTCCTTACATTTATGCCCAAGGGAATAATTCTTGTCACAATTATAGCAAAGACCTTTAAGTTCATGTTTCACCATTTTAACTCTAGTTAACTTTTGGACCTTGAGAGATGGAGAGTACACTAAGGGATTACTGGAAGGGAAGATAGGTAGATAGGAATGGGGAGTAAATGGGGCCTTTTTTATTTGAGCATACATCACTTTTTGGGCTTCCCAATTTCTTTGAGTGGGGCAAGTCATTAAGACTTGTGAATGTATCTCTTCTTTCAAACCACAAATGAAACATTCCTTGAAAAAAATATCGCTCCCTTTGGTGTGGATGTCCAAATACTCAAAAGCGGACATGAAACCTTTAAATGTGATAGATTTCTTGAGTTTGGTCAGTTGCCCCAAATAATGAGTGTCAGTTTCAAAATGTTCATAGAAGCCTAAGACAAATTGTATCCAAGCAATATAACCCTTGTCAAACTTCATTTGTCATTGTGACCATTGCCAATGTTCAAGATCCAAAAATAAGACTTCTAGTTAAAGTTTAATGAAATCATCAATGATGCCATGTAGGGAAAATTAATGTCCCATATGAGTGACCCACCTAGTGGGATCAAACCCATCGAATTTGTTGAGATCAACTTTAGGAATTTGATGCCACTTGTGATTCATTTGATCATGGACAAAAGGATTGGATTGAGGCCCAGTGGGATTGGAGGATTTATTCACTTCCTTGTGGGGAGGTTAGTCCAAATCTTAGTGACCCAAATTTGGTGGAGTGAAAAGTGACATGATCTGGGACTTCTGGTTGGGTAGCAACTCCAGTTGGACTAGCTTGGCATGGATGTCATCAATATTTTTTTTAGCATAAGAATGGTTGCATTATATCTTGTGTTGCAACTCATCAAGTTGTGTTTCCAAGTGGGAAAATATGTGGGAGAGCTCTACTCCTTGAGTGTTAGCCATAGAGGGATGGGTCCACAAAAAGGGTTACTGGAGAGTTGTACCAATTCTATCATCTCAACACAAGGATTCTATTGATATAGGTTCCAATAAGGGTGTGGGAAGGAACTAGACCTTTCTTTGTACCACTACTAGTGGAGTTGTACTTCTACCTGAATATTATTGCACTGACACAATTTCCAAATCATTAATACTACAATATATATAGGAATTCCATGGGCTAGCAATAGAGGATTGGGTTTCCAAGGTCTTGAGAACAAGGGACTGCCCATTGTTAAGATCTCTGATATACTTATAGTGTTCAAATGTAATACTCGACCCAGTCTCTCATGACACAACTTAAGGGGGGGGGAATCATACCCTTAGCTATACTACCTAACTACCCAGGTAATAGAGTAATATTTATGAGTGTTTTGCTGAATGTTGTAATGTGAATAAACTCACTTGGTAGTTGGTGGGTGATAAATATGCCCATTGGGTGGTTAGAAGAAATAATATAACATTAAGCATTAGTTGGCATATGAATACTCACAAGAAAGTATAAATACACATGAGTATCATTTTATTGAGTAAGTTGGAGTTGAAATTATATATGATTATTTATTGTAACAAGCATGGATTGTGGAGTGACTCCTTCCATAAGGAATAATTGATGGTTTTGTCCTACATTAAGGATTATGATACTAATAAAGTAAGGAGCATTTATTAATATTGATTGTGTGTGATTTCATAATGTCTTGGTTACCTTATGTGTGATTTTATATTCAGATATAAGGTATTCAACATTTGGTAGCAGAGCCATTTCTTGAGGAAAAAAGTGGAGAATTTTCTTTTCTTTTTGCAATTTTTCAAGAAAAAAAGAGGATGGAGGAATTTATACCCATTTTTGAAGTTTTTTTTGCAGTATTTGAAGAAGCCAGAAATATATTTGAGATCTTCTAAAAAAAATAGTCATTAAAAAAAGGCCCAAACCAGAGTTCAGGGAGTGGAGTTATCACTGATTTAAAATCAATTGTTTCAAGGATTTTATAATGACGGCTATGTGGATTATAAATCATATATATTTCTATAGAGTACCTAGATTTCCATCAACTGAACTCTAGTATATGCATAATGACCATGGAATTTCATATTTGTGGTCATAATAGCCATTTCGATCAATAATGGGTGATTTATGATCATTTCAAATTTGACACCTCAAAACCTTCACTATAAAAAGGAGTTACATCCAAAAGTAAGTTATTTATTTATAACCCTAATTTTGGTTGAGGATTTTTCCAATAAAAATGCATTTCATATGAAAATTTAATGGTATGATTATTCAAGAATACTTTGAATATTATAAGCAAAATGAGCTCTATTGGAAAAGTGCATTGTACGATAATCTAGAAGATGAAGCAACCATATGGGGTCAATCATTTTGCTTTGGGGAGCTATTAAATTTTTCAAATAAAGCATATGAGAAAATATTTTTAGGTAGGTGTTTTCATGATACGAAGATGGATCAATAAAGCACTAAGGGTTTATTTTTTCATACACAACCTTCTTGTTACAGGTTTCTAGATGTATTCAGTAATAAAATGTTATTTCTATAAACCCTAGTAGAAAGAATAATAACAATGTTAATTTGGATAAGGGGTTGCAAGCCCCCACAAAACATATTCAAGGCACACAGGTTAACGGTGAAATGTTCAATTTTTTAAAGATTTGAGTATTAATATGGATAAATATGTGTTGCATTTAGATTTTCATGCTATAGATACAGATGGTGTGGATGGTGTTTTAAGATATCATTGAATGAACCCAGTTGGTACAATTGGTATTAATGTGCAAAATAAGTTTATGAAGCTTTGGTATTGGAAAAAGAAAATCATATTGCATGATATTTATGTTACTTAACAAGAAGGGCACAAGGGGGCACATAAAGAACCCCTTGTAGGTAAAATAGTTGAAGTACCTACAAACATAATTGATTAAGAGTCTAAGGTTGAATTAAAAGAAAGGGCTACATAAGAACATGAAGAAAATCCCCAAGAAAAGAATAAAAAGAAAGAAGAATTTAAGGGCTCCATGACTCAAAGGAATCTCGTGTTGAAGAGTCAAGGGCCAAAGAACCAATAGCTAAGGTTGTTGTATATCGCCACACACACCACCCGAAGAAATAATAGGCATTCAAGGCAAGGTTGTGAGCATTGTCAAAATTATTGTGGACAAACATGGAACTAGAAAGAAACTTAGGATGGAAGCACATGGAGAACTAAAAACAATGCATGGAGATATCATAGTATTATAGTGACACCATGGAACTAAAGGAGCAACCATAATGAAGATTTAGGTGGCAAGGAAGTAGTTGAACCACATGTCCACATTTCACTAGGATGGATGGGTGTTCATGCTTGGTACTAATTCACTGCATTGCTTAGTAGATCATATTATGTGGCTTTCTCCCATGTTTTGAGGACGAAACATCCAAAGGGGGATGGAATGTAATGTACCTAGGGAGTAATATTGGGAACCTATGGAGGTACCCAAGGGGATAATGAATGTAATGTGAATAGGAAACTTAGTGATTGGTGGGAAATAAATATGCCCATTATGTGCTTAGAAAAAATAATATAATTAAAGGGGTATTTTGCATATGAATACTTATGAGAAAGTATACCATAATTGTGGTCATAACAACAATTACAATCAATAGTGAGGGAGTAACAATCATTTCAAATGTATTGCCTCAAAACCCTCATTACACAAAGTAACTCCATTGAATAGTAATTTATTTTTTGAAAACCCTAGTTTTATTTTATGGTTATAGCAAGGAGGATGTTTTTTACAAGAAAATGTGATGGTCCTAGCATTGAAGAATTTATAAAGTACCAAAATTTATTATGGCAAGAGAATTGAAAAGCTATGCTGCACTATGGTTTCAAAGAAGATGATACCATATGGTGGCGGTCATTGGACTTTGGCAAGATGATGGAACTATGTGACAAGACATGAAAATGTATTTTTTGACAAGTGGTCCCATGCCTCGGATAAGGATAATGGAAGCACCAATTATTTATCTTTAGGTGTGAACTTTTTATTATATGTTCATTGATGTCTTCAACAAGAAAATGTCATTATCTCTATAAACCATAGTAGCAAAAATAATTCCATCAATATTTACTTGGCTAAAAGGTTTCAAGTCCCCACAAAGCATACTCAAAGCACACATAAGGTGACAAGGTCTAACTAATATAGATTGTTTAAATCACTGCATCCCCCATGTACTAACAAATAAATGTTACTAATACATATATCTAAAGAAAATAAAATAAAGGATCTCATATCTCTAAAGACCAAAGGGAGATAAATTTATTGCTTGTCTGGAACGAACGAGGTGAAGCAACCAAAAGAGGAAAATAAGATAGGCAACGAGGAAAGGTATTTTTGGCTTCTTAAAGTTGAATTTCCTGAGATAATTTTTATGTGCTTGGGGCTAACGTTGAGGAGCTCTCCTTTTAATATCTATCATATAATTACAAAGCTTTTGGATAACTCTCTGCGGGTCTGCCAACTCGGCAGTTTAAGTATAAGCTTGAGATTGAACAAGTGGAGTTAGCACAGGATTATAGACTATAGGAGGGTGTAGAAATGGTACGAGCTTGTACACAAGCTTCTAGAGCAACCCGATTAGTTACTGCACCAAGCGCATTTCCCCACAACTCCAAAATCAACGGCTATGATTGATGGCAAAGATTGACGTGCAGGATTAAATAATAAGAACTCAACCCTATATCCATATGTCAAACCTAATGCAAAATCTAGGTTGATCACATTTTATCCTTCCAATGATTTGGTAGATAGCTAGTGAGATGGCAAACAAAAGAAAAAGGCTTGCTTCGCTCAACGGAATCCCCATAAAAATTTCAAATTTTTAAATATTTGAATATTACTATGGACAAATATGTGTTGGACAAATATGTGTTGCATTTATATTTTAAAATATTTGAAAATTATTATGGACAAATATGTGTTGCATTCATATTTTAATGTTATATATATGAATGGTGTGGATATTGTTTTGGAATATCCATAGATTGAATCAATTGGTACTGTTAATATTAATGTGCAAAATAAGTTTGTGAAGCTTTGGTACAAGAAAAGAAAAACGCATTGCATGATATTTATGTTGCTAAAAGACCCAAGGTGACAAAGAAGTTTTTGCAACACCTGCTGACATATCAACAAACGTGGAAAAAAAACCAGAAATCAATATGGAGGCACATGGAGGACTATACACAACCAAAATCAAGATTGAGGTTGAAAAGAAGTAGTTGGACCCCATGTCCACATTCCACCAGGATGGATGGATGCTCATGCTTGGTACTAGTTGACTACATTGCTTAGTCAATCATATTATATGGATTCCTCTCATGTTTCGAGGATAAAACATGTGAAGGGGGGTGGAATGTAAAGCACCTAGGGAGAATAATATGGGATATCTAGGGAGATACCCAATGGGATAATGAATGTAATATGAATAGGCCCATTCAGTAGCTAGGAGGATAATTAGGATATCTAGAGAAATACCTACAAAGATCATGACTGTAATGTGAATAAGCCCACTGAATAGTTAGAAGAAATAATATAATAATAAGGGATAAATGGCATAGGAATACTCATGAGAAAATGTAAATACACGAATATCATTGTATTGAATAAGTTGAAGTTGCATGCTAGTGTTATATTATAACAAGCATGGTTTGTGGAGTGATTCCTTAATGATGTTGCCATATTTTAAAGGTTTTGATATTAACAAAGTGTGAAACATTTCTTAATATTATTGTTTATGATTTAATAAAGTTTTAGCTACCTTATATGTGATTTTATATTTACATTTAAAGTATTCCATAATGTTGTAAACATACAACCAGGGCATGGTTAAATAATCATATTTTAAAATATTTTACTTAATTATAAGAAGAACATTGTTAAGAACATGAACAAAGAAAAAATCTTTTTAAGATGAAATAGAAAATCCAAGGTAGGTAATGTAACCTAATCATTTATCGTGGGAGTACTAAAGCTTACTCTCTACATAAGTCATTTATAAGTTAAATGCATCCCTAATTCTAGTGCATATAGGGTGGATTGGTTATAAAAGGATCATCAAGTTATGTGTCAGAGCAATGCATATTAAAATTATGATTGGGCGAATACAAAGATAGGATGCTTTGTGATGTCTTTTAAATGAAAATTTGACATGCTATTTGGTAGAGCTTGATTATTTGATAGAAAAATATTTCATAGTGACATGAAGAATACTTATGAATTTGAAAAGGATGGAGGGAGTTTCAAAAAGAAGAAATTGCAAGAGAGGTTAGTAGCAATCATGCTTTGTTTGGAAAATGAATGTTTTAAGGACTAAAGGTTGACAAATTTATGCTTGGCCATAATTACAAATTAATTACAAAGAAAGTTTGTGTAGAAAATGTATGTATAGTATGAAGTTCAAAAATTGTTGGATAGATATAAAGAGAGCATCATATGATATTCATGTTGGTATACCTTATATGAGAATCACATATCAATCATAATTCCAAAGAAAGTTTATTACAAAGGGGAGAAAAGGTATGTATAATATGAAGTTCAACCATTGTTGGATAGATATAAGGAGAGCATCATATGCTATTCATGTTGGTATATCTTATATGAGAATCAGTTCTCATCATATTAATCTATTTTTTGACATTAATTTTTAAAAATATTTTTTATGTTTTAAAATTAATCATATTATACATTCCAAAAGTTTATTAATGATATTCTTAAAATTGTTTGAAATTAAAACTTTTCCATCTTCATTTTGAATTATTTATACTTAATTGGTTCATAAAAAAAGTGACATTACAAGTAACATTATAAGTAATTCAAATTGTCTTTATATCATAGTTTTTATTATAATTCAAATTGTTTCTATATCATCGTTTTTATTCTATGTTGCACAAGTTTATGGAGCGTGGGAATGTTGGGAACAAAGGAACAAGTGTCGGATATGACTAGAGGTTTCCCCTAATTTGCAGGAAACGACAGGTTGGGAATGACAATAAAATATATTAAAAATATTAAAAATATTAAAAAAAATAGTATTAAATCTTATATATAATGTTTTGTAATTTAAATAATACAACATTAAAAAACTAATATGAAACAAAAATTTAAAAAATTTAAAAATGTAATAAGTTCTAATAGCGTAAACGATAACAGGCTAACATTAAACTGATTAAAGTTTTCAACATAGTAACATAAACAAATTGAAATTTAATACTAAAAAATTTTAAATTTTAAATTTTAAAAAATGAAATTAGGATTCGGGATTAGTTTCCTTGTCCGTCATCTGCCCTTGCCGTCGCAGTCGCCCTTGCTGCAGCCACTCCCGTCGCCCTTGTTGCATCCACTCCCGTCGCCCTCGCAGTCACATGCACTCACATCGCCCTTGCTGTAGACTCTCACCCACGCCGGCATAGGCTGCCACTCCCGTCGCCCTCGCAGTCACAGGCACTCACATCGCCCTTGCTGTAGACTCTCACCCACGCCGGCATAGGCTGCCACTCCCGTCGCCCTTGACGTGTAGACTCTCACCCACATTGAACACTCTCAGCCTCTCACTCGCTCTGTAACTCTCAGAGCTGAACATTCAACAAATGAACATTGAACCAGGAGCTGAGGTGCTAGAGTTCGTTATCTTGCCTTTCAGAAACGTGTAGCAGTTCCCTTCGACCAGAACGCTGCGTTTTGAGTTCCCAAGTTCCCAGTTTTTCGGTTAAACGTTCCCAAATTGTTCCCTCGTTCCAGAAACCGTTCTGGCTTAATTAGGAACGTTTCGTTCCTATTCCCAAGTTCCTTGGAACACGGGAACCTCCGGAGCGAGTTTCTCAATAGCTTGGAACCGTTCCCATGCAACATAGTTTTTATTATATGTGAATGGGTGATGCAGCATATATGGAAGCACATTATGTGTACATAGGGAATTTTTATATATAAACTTGTTATATGATAATTTATATAATATAATTATAAAAAAAATTATGTAATTTTGAATAATAAAAATTATATAAAAAAGACAACAATAACATTATTAAAAAAAATTAGTTTTTATTGAATAATAAATAATTAAAAATAATACTAATAGAGTTATTTAGTTATTTGTTAATTATTGAATAATAACCTAGCTTAATTAATTGATAATTGGTATTATGATTATCAACCTATTATGCCCTTCGGTTCAATTCCTATTAAGTCTTCTCCAAATCCCTTATGCATAAGTTTATCTCAATCTCTGAAGCATGGAGATAGTAAAGGAAAAATTGCAGAGGGCGTAGGGTTTGCAGAGCTTCCTGTTGTTTAGTTGTTGTTATGGCACTTGGAGTTCAGCCTCGCATCCTCTCTGGGGACTAGTACTAACCGAGTTACCAAAGTCATGGGAATTTTCTTTGGGTTTTCTTCTGTTATCAGTGGGAGCTTTTGTCTTTTGTGTGTTGGTAGGGATTTTGGAAGCTATCATTTTCGGCCATTTTTTCCACTGGTAAATGGTCAGGTTGGGAGAAGGCGGGTCGGTTTCGTCGGCAGACTTTGTACGGGATGTGGCGGTATGGCTTGAATCAAACTTTGAAGGGATGTCAAAGGGGGGCATCTTTTTCTCCTATGAAGACTCCCATAATCACAACCAGAGTCACATGACAGTCGATTGCAAGGTCACAGTTCCGTCGAGCACGGGGTATGGGCATGTGAATCATCACCAAGTTCCCCCTCTTGTGGATTACACCTGGCCACTGAAGATTTTTCAGCGTGACCCTCTAGGGAATAATTCTGAAGTGGGTTTACTGCTCAAAAAACTGTGGTTTGCTCAAGAGTCGGATGCGAAACCGTCAATGGATCGAGTCTCTAATGATTTGGTGCCATTATCAAGACAAGGTTTCAAAAAACATGTTTTGGATAACCTTGGTGGTACTGGTTGTGACCCTATGAATCAATCCTGTGGATCTTTTGGGGGATGCCAAGGGCTTGGAGAGGAGCCAGGCAGAAATCCGATGTAAGCAACTGTATCTATGGTAATATGGCTAAAGTGCTTTGATCTCATAAAGCCTTCAAGGTTGTTGAAGAAAAATTTTATATGACTGTGTGAAGAGATGTGACTATGAGATGTGTGGTTGGGTTAGCCCAAAGATCCTTGGTGGGTAGGATGGAATGTTTCCCTAAACAGGATGGAGTTTTTTGAGTGAATTCATGTTAACTAGCAGCCCAAGGTTGACTATGCTCCCAAGTTTAGTATTCTTGTAAATGGATGGTTCTGTTTTAATTTCTTGTCTTCGGAGCATAGTGAATGCATTTTGGCAAAACCCTGGATTATAAGCAAGGGTTCTCTCGTCATGGGAAGGTGGCACCCGAATTTCAACCCGGAGAAGGAGCATGTAACAAAGGGCATCTTTGGTGCTTGCTGTCGATTTTTCTGATCCATCTTTGGTCGCCACACGTCTTTGAGTCGCTTGCAAATAAGATTGGGCGATTCGTGCATATGGAAAAGGACATGTTATATGGTGAGGACAAGCGGGTTGCGGAGATCCTTGTGGAATTCAATGTGACCAAGGGTTTTCCTCCTGATATTAAGATCAGTTGGGGTGAAGACTCTTTTATACAAAGATTGGATTACAAAAACATTCCTTTTCGTTGTTTTCATTGTCGTGAGACTGGTCACCTGAAGCAAGATTGCCTAGGGCGTTTATCTTATTTGCACATCCTTGTGACTAAAGTTTGGTGGGTGAATAGAGGTCCAAGTCTCGATTGAGAACTGTCGTAGATGGGGCCGTGACTCTCCTTGGTCATCCTGACGGGTCGCAACCCAGACATCAATAGTCTTTCTTGCGTAAGTTAAAAGAGCATGCTCCTGCACTTTTTAACTCAATATCTCCTTTAGATACTGATATTGCTAATGCTATTGAAGATATGTGGATGAACTCTTCGAGCAGCAATGTAACCCTACCCTTATCCGACCATGGGGGGGTCACAAGTGTAAGGGTGTTTTTCTAGGTGGGGATGTTTTAGGGGGGGCTCTACGTGTCTGGTATCAGGTGTTCATTCATCAGATCCTTCCTTTGACTCTGGGATGCCTGCTCCCAACCCATCTATTTCCACTTAGGAGCCATCCAATGATTTTTCTTCCATCTCTCCCTTATGTCCAGCTAAGAGTTATGTTGATGGGGCTGGGGGGTCTGAACAGGCTGATGTAGGCCCTGGGTGTCAATCTCTGGAGGAGGGCCCTAGTCTTTCAGGGTCAGGAGGATACCCAACTACATTTTGGGCCAAGTACTTTTTGTCATACAGATTCAAGGGCTTCCCCTATTTTATCAGGCTCCTATATATCTGGCAGTGAGGACATTTTGGTGGGGGGGGTTACAGGATGTCGAGCAGGTATCATCCTTTCCTGGGGAGGGGCGTTCAAGTCTCGCCACTATGGATGTTCGGTTAAAAAATCCTTTACCGATTTTCTCTAACAATCCCTCCAAGGTAGAGTTTTTTTGCATTAACTCCATCAAATTTCATACTGTTACCATCTAGAAAAAGAAATGTTCGAGGGGGATTAAGGTTGGCCTTCTATCACTGATGGTCTGGAGGATCTCCCTTATATTCCAATGTTGGTAAGGTTACAAAATGTCTCAGATAGCCCTCTGAATGGTTCTTCTTTTTGGCCTCTTAGAGTCGAGCAGGCCAAACATATTATACAACTTGACGAGAACCCGACATTATTCTCATTTTTGGGGGGTCAATTTTAATAGCTATTTTTACTCCCATTTCAGAAAGTGTGTATACTAGTAGCTCACCATTTTTTCGTTTTGAGCCTTTCCTTTTGAGATTTTGAAACTTGTTGGTCATAAAAAAACTATAACTTTTATTCACAAATGCGTTATTTCAATTTTACAAAAAAAAATATTTAGTAGCTAGTTATGTTGAAAAAATCTATACATTTTCATTTTTTTTTAAACTTTTAGAATTTAGTTAGATTGAAAAAAATATCTTTTTTTGAAGTTTTTTCCTAAAAAATTGTCTCTTAAATACATAATTTTTAAGGGAAATTTTGAAAAAAATAAATAAAAAAAAACATTTAAAACTTTTTTTTAAAAATGTTTTTATGTTTAGTTCCAATTTTTTTAACAATTTTTAAATAAAATTGAAAAAAAAAAAAAAAAAAAAAAAACAAAACAAAACAACACAAAACTTGAAATTAAAATAAAATAAAAAATTTAAAAAAAAAAATTAATAACAAAATTTTAAATTAAAAAACAAAAATTAAAAAAAAAAAAAAAAAAAAACTAAACTAAACCTACCCGCCCCCCCACCCAACCCCCCCACTGCTCCTCCTCTGCCTCTGCTACCCCTTCCCCCTATCCCATTCCCTCCCCCTCCCCTCCCATCCCCTCCCCCTCTGCTAACCCTATCTCCTCCCCCATTCCCTCCCCCCCACCTTGTAATGTCCCCATTTTGACCCCCTTTGTATTAAATCGTAAATGATGTAAATATTGTAATTTGATCATGGTGAGGAGCTCAAGGCTAAGGCCCCACCATTGATTTAGCGTTTTATGTATCGGCAATTTAAAAATAGATGCCTGTGGTTCTTGTGCGATATGGGCACAATGTAAATAAGACATCATGTAAATACGGATTTTAATGGAAAAACCCACAACTAGCTATGCAATGCAACAAAACGATGGGGCATGATTCTACAAGGAATAGGGAGGGAAATTATTCAAACCCTTGAGCCAATGGTGTCAGCCCATGTGTCAATGAGAAAATGCATGAACCCTTAACTATCCATTTTGTCTCATGCACCCAATCATTTAATTCTTCCAAAGATTGGTTGGGGCAGTTAATGTCTTGGGATTGGAGAAGTATGGCAGTCAGATTTTCGTGCATGGGCAAGCCATCAACCTAAAAATCGTATTTTTGGCTTGCTGGGCAAGAAAAACCCCCATGAAATGCTTCCTAAGGCAATTTTTCATTCATTACGTTCTTCCTCTCACGCAGACAGAGCTCACTGGAATTTATCCTCACGTTTTTCACCATAACCCTGCGTTTTTTCCATGCCCAGAAACTCGTTTTTGGTATTGTGCAACAGTTGGGGAAGGAGGGACGCGAATTGGGACTGAGGGAGAGGTCGTTTTTGCCCCTGGGGCATTTTTCCGAAATGGGTTTGCTCTCCCAGTCGAATTTTCCAAGTGCCAATACGTTTTGAGTCTACCCACGTTTTTCTGAAGCTCAGGAAACCCCATCTCATGCATCCCACTGTTGAAACGTTTTTCTCATGCTCAGCAAGTGTAGTTTGTTGTTATGTGCATCCTGGGTTTGATGTGAACCTGTGAGCAAGAAACTAGAGTGGTAGTGGACAGAATTGGCTTGATAAACCTAGTGTAGGGAGTAACCTCTCAACAAGATCAAGAGGGTTGGCTACTTTTCTATGCACACCCTGAGAGCACTAGAAAGGAAGGTATGGCTTGAGGGACTGTGTGGCAGTGAAGAGAATACTTCCTTGTGTTGGGTGTGTAGGCATTGTGAGTGCCAAGCTGAATAGATCTGAGAGGGGTACCCATAGCTCTGTGGTTGAGCTCACTAGCTTAGCAATTCTTCCCTTCCATGTCCTAGCAGCCTGATAAACCCAATTGCAGATTGGCTTGGCTCATCTTGGTGTATGCTTGGCTATGTGTGAGTCTGCTGTTCCCTGGTTCCTTGTAGAGATCATGCCCAGCTCGGGGGTGGCAGTTGTATCAAGACGTTGATAAGCACAACTGGCCTATGGTTGGGTGGAACGTTGCAGTTGCATAGCCAGTTGCTTGGGACTACCTTAATGAGATAAGTATTCTCTTGTGTTAAATTTGCAATTATCATTTGATGAATATTGGAATGAATGATGGATGTGCTAATGGATTTACTTCCGCTGTGTTTTTAAAAGTTATGCATTTCCATATGATCTTCTATAATTCTGCAAAGGTCTTTATTTAATGGTTGTCACAGAAATCTTGAATGTGTGTTAGATATCAACAGTATTTATTTACTTACCGCCGTGTTTCCATAGCATGCACATATACATGTCTTTGTATCAATAAGTTTAATTAATGGATATGGGGCTAATTGCCCGGATTGAGCACCATGTCCTCTCTATCCTGCTGGTATGGTAGGAGGGGACATTACACACCTCCACTCTCATTCCCTCCCTCGTCTCCCTCCACTCCCCCTCCCCTCCCACTCTCCCATGCCCCCCTCCCCCTCCCCCCTCCTTTCCCTGCACGCCACGCCAAATAGGCCCCCCTTGCGGCCTGGCGCGATTCTCAGAATCGTGTTGTCGCTAAGGAGCGGCTCTTAGGTGGAGGAAGGAGCGGCACACTAGGCAAGGAGGGAGGCGGGGGAGGGAAGGGGAGGGGGCGGGGAAGGAGCGGAGGGGAGAAAGGGCGGAGGGGGATGGGGGAGGGAGCGAAGGGGGCGAGTTGGGTTTTTTTTTTTTTAATATTTCAAATTTCAAATTTTATTTTAATTTTTTTAATTTTAAAATTAAATTTTGTTTTTTTTTTGTTTTTTGTTTTTTGTTTTTTTTAGTTTTTTAATTTTTGTATTGTTTTAGTTGTTTTGTTTTGTTTTTTCAATAATTTTTCGGTTTTTTTTTTAATTTGTTTTATTTTTTAGATTAAAATTCTTTTAACTTAAAAAAAAGGAATTTTGTTTTTTTTTTAATTTTATTTTCAAATATGATTAAATTGTTTTTTTTTAATTGAAAAAAAAAATTATATTTTTTTACATTAAAAGTTGTGTTTTGTTTCCATTATTTTTTACAATTTTTATTTTTTTATATCATTTGAATTTATTTTTAAAATTTTCTATTTATAAATTTTATTTGGAAGTTGTAAATATTTTTTTAGTTTTTTTTTTTTTTAAATTTAGTTTATGAATTTTCTTTAATAATTTTTTTGTTTTTTTTTTACTTTTTTTTTTTTTTTTTTTCATTAATTTTTTTAAGTGTTTTTTTAGCTTCGAAAAAAATTGAGAGTGATTCTAGGAGATCCACTTTTCAGGGTGGGGATCCATTTAAGATTTCGATTACAACGATACCACCCCTGGGGTTGGTTTTTGGTGCAAAACTATGAAAGAGATTTAATAAATACAATTTTAAATTATGATACAATGATATAATAATGTCATTTTTTGAAAAAGTGTGCTACCAGTAGCATTAGTTTTCAATTCAGGGCTTGATTTTAAGGTTTTTGTAAACAACAAGAATGATTGTTTTGTTCCAAAAACAAGTGGTGCTACTGGTGGCACCACTTTTTGATTCGGGGTTGTTTTTTTATGTTTTTTATGCAAAAATATGAGTTTTTATGGCTAGAGTTCTCGTTTTGAGTATAAAGTTCTCGTCAAGTTGTATTACATGTTGTCACTCCTAAAGTTGATCAATGTTACTGGCTTCTTACAATATTAAGGGGGTGGGCGGCACTGCAAAATATTGTGCCCTTAAAAGAATTTTTGAACAGATAAAACCTGATGTAGTATTGATACAAGAAACTCTTTGTCCTACAGAAAAAGCTTGTGATATTTTTCTTAAATTATTCTCAGGCTAGGAATGTAGTGTTGTGGATGCGATGGGGCATTCTGGGGGGGTTGCTCGTCTCATGGAACCCCTTGGTTGCTAACTTATCTCCTTACCTTTCGCCTGCGGGTATTTTGTTGGAAGGGAGACTCAGGGGTTTTGATGAAGAGGTGACTATTCTAAATTGCCATGGTCCTTACGTGAATAGGCAAGTTCGTTGGGAAGCTGTGGAGAGAAGCAACATTTTGAAGGCTTTGATTCTAATTGTTGGGGGTGATTTAAAGCTAACTCTTGGTGCTAATGATATTTGGGAATCAATTGCCAAGTTAGATCCCCTCATGGACTTTTTTGCTCATTTCTTCCAGAATAATAGTGTATTGGATGTTCATCCTACTCCCTTTATGTCTACTTGGAGAAATGGGAGAGTGGGGAAAGTTGATGTAGCCAAGCAACTCAAAAAATTACTAATCTCAGAGGGATCTTCGAATATATTTTTCAAATTTGGATCTTGGAATCATTACTCAGGAACTTCAGATCATGTGCCTATTTGCCTCCAGTTTGAGTTGGAGTCCAGTCTTGTTCATTTTCCCTTCAAGTTCAACCTTGTCTAGCTAGATGACAAAGATTTTAATAAGGTACTTCGAGATTTCTGGTTATCCTCAGTGCAAAGAGATCATGGCACTGCTATGCATAGTCTAGTGGTGAAGCTAAAAGATTTGAAGAAGTTAGTTTGCGTCTGGGAGAAAAAGAAGAAATCTAATTTGAGAGCAGAATTAATCTCTATAGAAGAAAATATATGCTCCCTTTATGAGAGCAACATTATTGGGTTTTTTTCGAGCGAAGTAAAGGAAACTTTCCTGAACTTGGAAGCGCAAAAAAAAAGATCCTTTCTACTGAATTGGAAAGCCGGTAGCAAAAGAGTAGAGCCACTTGGATTAAAAAAGGTGATTGTAATTCCAAATTTTTTCATAAGCATGCCATCCATCGTAGGGCATTGAATGCCATTTGGGAGCTCAGAGCTACTAACGGAATTGGGGTCATCTCTTAGTCTGATTTGGAGTTAGAAGCTATCAGACACTTTAGTGAGATATTTCGGAATCCAAGGGCCTCAAATATAGAAGCTCAAATGGAGGTCATACAACACTTCCCTAGATTTTTCTCTGAAGATGAAGGGATATAGGTGGGTCAAGAGGTGACATTGGGGGAAATTGAAAAGATTCTGAATTTTTTTCAAGGGACAAAAGTCCAGGACCAGATGGTTGGACTGTGGAGTTATTCCATTTTTTTAACATTATTGGACTAGATATCCTAGAGGTTGTGGAGGAATCTTGAACCAAAGGGTATGTATCCAAGGGGCTAAACTCTACGTTCATATCTCTCATCCTTAAGTGTTCCAAACTCGAGACTTTCAATGATTACAGACCGATATCCCTCTATAATTTGGTTTACAAAATTATTGTTAAAGTTATATCTAATAGGATCAAGCGTGTTTTAGCTAAGTGCATCTCAATGGAGCAATTTGGTTTCCTTTCTAATCGTCAAATTATGGATGCCATTGGAGTTGCTCAAGAGTGTATTCACTCTATGAAAATCAAGAAACAGAAGGCTTTAATCATGAAGATGGATCTTATAAGGACTATGATAGAGTGGACTAGGTATACCTCCAATTTGTTCTGCTCCAAATTGGGCTTCCTTATCTGTGACAAAATGGATAATGGCTTTCATCTCCTCAACCCAATTTTTTGTCGTCGTCAATGACTCTCCATCAAAGTTCTTTGGTTGCACTAGAGGTCTTAGGCAGGGGTGTGCTCTATCCCCTCTGCTCTTTATTTTTTTATCGAAGGCTTTAGTAGACTCATTGCAAAAGCTAGGTAGGAGAAAAACTTGGCTAACATCGGGACATCCCATTTTCAAACAATAACACATCTATTTTTTGTAGATGATGTGCTCTTGTTTGGGGAAGGATATGAAGAGGAATGGAGCATGTTTAATTTCTTAATCAAGACCTTTTGTCTTGAATCTGGTACGGAGGTTAGTCTGGTGAAATCTTGTTTTTTACACAATGAAGTTGAGGACAGTCGGTCCTAGATATTTTTCCAGTTCATGTGGGAAATATTAACATTGGATTCAAATACTTGGGTTACTTCCTTAAGCCCAAATGCTACTTTACAAGATATTGGTTGTGGTTACTGGGGAAGATTGAAAAGAATATCAGTTGTTGGTGCTACAAGTGGTTATCTCTTGGTGGAAGACTTATCCTAGTGAAGTATGTACTTGAAGGTATACATGTTTACTAGATGTCAATGGAAAAAGTCCCTATGTCCATTCTTCATCATATCGGAAAAAAAGATGGTGATCTTCATATGGGGGGGGCAAGCAGATAGGAACAAGTTCTATTTGGTTAATTGGGAAAAGATATGCTCTCCCAAACAGTTAAGGGGTTAGGCCATAAAGAATCTCATTTGGTTCAACAGGGCTCTCAGTCTTAAAAGCATGTGGAGGGATCTCTTTGTATCAGGTCTTTGGAGCCAAGTATTTAGATCGCAATACCTCAATCAAGTTCCTGTCAAGGAGTGACGTCAGTTTGGAAAAAAAATTGTTTCCCAAGCTTCCAATATTTGGTGTGCATTTACAAAAACTTTCCATTAGTTTGGTTCATGGATTTTATGGAGAACTGGAAATGGGATGAGTGTGGCCCTGGGAATTGACCCTTTCATTGGAGGGGAGGCTTTCTATAAGCTTTCAGATTATTTGGTTTCCTCCTTACATGTGGCGGGTCTTACCAGGCTTGCTCATATCAGACTTCCTGAAGCTAATTTGAACTCCTGCAACTATTGGTATTTTGTAACTGACTTGGGCTTGACAAACTCTTTGTCTTTGGAATGGACACCTTTTATTGCAAATCTTAATGGGATCAGACTCAGTGAGGAAGAAGAATCCCTGGTTTGGGGATGGAATAAGAATGCAAGGATGATCTCGGCCAAGGATACTTATGAGGAAATTTTGGTATCATCGTATCCTTCAGGTCATTGTTGGTGGTACAAGAAATCATGGTCCTGGCATATACCCCTGAAGATTAAATGCTTCAGTTGGTTGTGTTAGGAAAATAAGATATTTATTTGTGATAATCTTATGAAGAAAGGTTTTTATGGCCCTAATGTGTGTATGTTGTGCAAATCAACCAAGGAGAGCATTACGCATCTCTTTGTGGAGTGTGAATTCTCTCACAAGGTCTAGTCTCAGGTATAACAAATAAAATAATATATAAACACATCAATAAACAAATAATTAAATAATAAAAGAAAAGTAATTAAACAAATATTAAATAGAATTGATATGACATTAATCAAATAGATAGGGACGTACCTTTCCATTGAAAAGACTCATAAGACCATATTTAAATGGTCCATCAAATTGTAATGTAATCATCTCTCATCAATATATATTCAATATTATTTATTCTTTCCAAATGGAGTTATTTTCTATTGGTTGACTATTCACTTGAATAGTCTTATTGTGATTCGGACACGGTCACAACATGAGAATATTCGGATATGGATGTTACATTAAGTATGTGAAAACTTGAAGATCCATTTCAAATGGAATCTCCCCACTCTGGATAAAAACTTAGTTGTTTTTCCACATCTCTGCAATGTTAAAAATTACTTCATTTTTTCATCATATGGGATATTTGGAAGGCTCCAAACGCTTTGATTATTGAAGATATCCTTTAGTCTCCAGCCTTGGTTTCTATTAGAAGTCTGAGATCATTCAAATTTATTACAAAGCTCCTTCCCTAAAGAAGGTCTAGTCCCTTAAACAACACTTGTTAAATTCATACTTGCCTTCAGGTTACTTTGATGGTGCATAAACAATGAGATGTGTGGTGGTGGTATGGTATTAGAAATGAATTCAAAGCATCTTTTCTTCCTAAGAATGAGTGTGGAAGTTGTTAGGATATTTTAATACTCCATCCTTGTCCTACTTGAATTATTTACCATTTGCTAGTACTTAGTGATGGTATTTTTCCTCTAGTGGTGTGTAGATGTCATCCAAGACTCAGAAGCCACCTAATGCGCCATGCATGCATGGTTTTAGGACCACTAGAGGAAGTTCCCTACTTTTTAGGAGCAAACTCAGTGTTCTAGTTCAGTCCACCTGAGTTAGCTGACTCTTGTAGGGGGTTTATGCTCCTAATGCCACTGAATGTGTCCTCATGTGCCCTTTTATGAGTGATTTGCATGACAAACTCACTAATGCACCCTCATTGTTCAGTTAACTAATTGTGTCTTCAGTTAACTGAGTTTTGGTTGAGTTTAACTGAGTTTGGGAGCTCCAGAGCACTGATAGATGTGACAATTACTATGCTAGATCAACTGAGACTCAAATTCTCCTAGGTGATTCAAATTCTCTCCATTGTAACATCATTGTTGACTATATTTATTATTGGATCATGTGACATTATTATGTTCCCATCTAAGTTCTCGTGCATGATTAATTGTTTGTTCATTTATACTTCAGTTTTCACTCTAATTCATCTTTTTTGCTCTCTCTTTCTCTGTGAGGTATACTCAGCTCTTAGATCTGTTGTGATTTAGAATTTCACATGGTATCAAATCCTTTGAGCGTAGGTTGAGCAGCTACTTTCAGTGGTGCACCAAAAGCCTCTGGATTTCCCCAGCAAATCCTGGTGCCATTGCATTGAATTCATTGGAGAAATCCTTTGACGTCTATCCAGGTGTGAAGGATCCGAGAAAATGTGCCTATTGTCCTAAAGCAGTGCTCAGTAGTAGTCTATCTCCAAAATTGAGAGTTTTTTGCGGTTTATTGAATTTTTTTTGAGTTGCAACAGTAGCAACAATTTCACCTTATATTCGCTCCAACAGTTCCCATGGACAATTCGAACTCTCCTCTCTCTCACAGGATCCTGACACCCTTCAATTACCTTGATTGGAGGGATGATATGCAGATGGTATTGTGAAACAAGTCACTGTACAGGGTAACAATGAGAAAGGAGTTCGAACCTCAAGCAGTTGTGGAGAAGGCCAAGCATCTGAATAGATTGGATGAAGCATTTAGTTTCATGTGTATTCATATTTACAAAGATCTACTGTTCCAGTTCGATGGATTGAAGACTCCAAGATATTTATGGTTGAAGTTAGAGACCCTCTTCGGAAAAGAAGATGAGCTAAGGAACCATATTCTGGAGAATGAGTTGATTTCTCTTCAACCGAGTAGTTTTGAGACCATCCAGCAATTATTTTCCAAATTCAAGTCTTTGGTCATGGAATGCAATTAGTGTGGCATTGAGAAGAAGGATGAGCAGTTGGTGCTATCCATTATGAGCAAGCTAGGTCTGAAGTTCTCCATCTTTGTCTCTACCTTCCATTCAGGGCGAATGTCAATTCTTGGTTGGAAGATGTCATCCTTAAATGTTTTCACTGAATATCTCATCCAAGAACAAAATAAATCGATCCAGATGGTCACCTTGAAGGACTCCAAAAATCAAACTCTTGTGGTTGGATAAGAAAAACCTGCGAATGGAAAGGGGAAGCGCAAGGGTAATGAGAAGAGACAATCTAAACCCAAGCAGAATGCCAAGTCAATTCCATCAAAGGAACCTCCAGCTCCAAGAAGGGAAAACAAAAGGGATTTGAGAAATCCAAGTGTTCCTATTGCAAGAAAGGAAACCACCCAGAAAGATCTTGCATGCAAAAGAAGATAGATCAGATGACCAAACTCCTTGAACAACATAAAATTTCCCTCCCGGAAGGTGCAAAAGAGACTGATTATGGAAGTGAGTCTGATGGTCATGAGAGATTCCATGCACTGAAGGATGGATTTTAAAAATCACAAGCCTTCCTCATAGATTCAGGAGCCTCCAACCACATGGTTTCCTCGAGAGAATCATTTTCTTCTCTAGATCTCAAGGATGGTCTGATTATTCATGTGGGATATAACTCTCAGATCTCTGCTGAAGCGAAGGGCACAACACATCTGGAGCATGGAAAGTTCAACAATCTTCTATGTGTGCCTTCTTTGTCAACAAATTTGTTGTCTATATATTAGATGACTCACAAAGGTTCACCAAAGAAAGTGGTATTTGGTCCTGACACAGTTGAAATTGCAGAGATCTCTACTGGGAAGATTATAGCGAAAGGGTTTACAAACCATGCCTCCAAGGCATATGAATTCTCTCATTTTTTGCCATACTCTTTTCCTACTCCATTGGAATCTGATGAAGATTAGAGTGATATCTCTTCTAATGAAGATGAGGATTAAGATCTTGATGTTGAGAATAAATTTCAAGGAGATCCAGATCCAACACATGCTCGCAATCCATGGCCAAGGGTCAATATGGGCTCACAAAGTCCTTGTAGCTGTTGGGAACACAGTTGGGGATCCATCCGACCATAGAACCACCAAATCTCAGTATCATGCAAACCTTTCACTATGTCATGCAGATCCACTTCTCTCAGAGAGGTGCTACATGATGGTGGGGTTTGATCCACAATCCCTTGAAGAGACTTGCCATGGGGGATCTACAACCAAGTACAAATATCGGTTTTCTGACAAAGGGTACTCAAAGGGTCATGATTTGGACCACAGTGAGCCATTCACTCCAGTAACAAAAAGGGTTCCTGAAAGACTTGTTTTGGAAAATACAACTTCTACACAATGGGAGGTACATCAGACGAGCAAATCCAGATCTAGATCTAGATCTAGCACTTGCATTGCTATCCTACATAGGAGCAAATTGCCAATATTTTTGCAAAGGCTTTAACTGAGGAAAGCTTTTTCCTTCTTTGCTTAGTATGAAGGTTCTTTGAGTTCCCTATTGTTTTTCCTTTTTTAAGGGGGGTATTTTTCCCCATTTCCTTGGTTCATGGACAATCTTTTATTTGATTTTATGGGTGATCTTTGGTCTTAGTAACCAGGGCCCAGGATGCACAAGTATGGATTAAGGGGGGGTGTTAGGATATTTTAATACTCCATCCTTGTCCTACTTGCACTATTTACCATTTTCTAGTACTTAGTGATGTTATTTGCCCCCTAGTGGTGTGCAGATGTCATACAGGACTTAGTAGCCACCTAATACGCAATGCATGCATGATTTAGGACCACTAGAGGCAGTTCCCTACTTTTTAGGATCCAACTCGGTGTTCTAGTTCAGTCCATGAGTTAGCTGACTCTTGTGGGGGGTTTATGCTTTGAATGCCACTGATTGTGGCCTCATGCACCATTTTCTGAGTGATTTATGAAAAACTCACTGATGCACCCTCCTTGGTCAGTTAATTGATTGTGTCTTCAGAGAACTGAGTTTTGGTTGAGTTTAACTGAGTTTGGGAGCTCCAGAGCACTAATAGATGTGACAATTACTATGCTAGATCAACTGAGACTCGAATTCTCCTAGGTGATTCGAATTCTCTCCATTGTAACATCATTGTTGATTATATTGATTATTGGATCATGTGACGTTATTTTGTTCCTATCTGAGTTCCCGTGCATGATTAATTGTCTGCTCATTTTTACTGCAGTTTTCACTCTAACTCATCTTTTCTGCTCATTCTTTCTCTGGGAGGTATACTCAGCTCTTAGATCTGTTGTGATTTAGAATTTCATAGAAGCTAGGACTAACATTAGAGTTGAGCTTCTTGATCTTTTGGGTCTATTATATTTTGCAAATTTGAGGCACGTTGAGGAGCTACATGTTTATGGGGTCTCTCGGATCATAGTGGATTGGGAAAATGGTGCTTCAAGCCTACAGGTCTCTCCGCTTGAACATTGGTGCAACAGGGTTATGATACTTAAAAAATAGCTTTAGCAGGCTCCATATTTCACATATATACAAGGAGTTCAATACCCTAGCAAATGAGTTATCAAAGAAAGAAGTGGGTTGTGTGGAAGGGTTACTTTATTATGAGGACTTTCTAGATTTTGCGTTGATAAGCTTTGGTACCTTAAAATGTTATTAGCAATGTTGGTTACCTAGGGTGGAAGGATCTGGAAATATTTCAAGTCTTTAGTTGTTTGGAGACATATTTTGTTTTTTATCTCATTTACTAGTGTTGGGACAGCAACTTAGACTCATAAATCAGAACAACGTTTGTTGTTAGTTTTAAGGACTCTCTTGGGATACTTTTTAGAGATACTATATGCTCTTGAGGAGCACTCGAGCACCATGTAATGGGGTATTAACTTTAATTCTCCTTGAATACCAAGTTAATGGGTTTTTTTGGCTCTTGAAAAAAAATCCCATTAAGTCAAACATACCAAGTATACACCATCCCTTTTACATTGAGTAACATCAAAATAATGAAAAATGTTATTTAAAAATTTATTAAAAACAAATTATACCAAATATTTAACATAAAATTTAACATCTAAAAAATGATATCCATATAAAATAACCAATTCATTATTGCTTATATGATATATACTAACGAATAAAAATGTATGTTTAAAATGATGTAAAATAATCAATTAATTAGCGATTGAAAAGTAGGGCGTTGTGGTTGGACGCTTGCGACCAAAACGCCAGGTGTTTTTCAAAACTTTGCCAAGCACCACCAGAACCTGAACACGATATGGGAGCTAAAGGACGAGGCAAGGAACTTGGTGAGGAGTTTACAGGATTTAGTTGCTTTGGGTATTCATCATTTTAAAACCCTCTTTTGAGAGTAGGAGCATGTGCGGCTCAGAGATATGTTGAAGTTGATTAGCAAATTCCCTCGTTTGATTGAGGAAGAACATAACTGGGTTCTCTTTCAATTGGTTTCCAAAGAGGAATTATTGGTCATTCTATGTCAAGAGCCCTGGTCTAGATCTCTGGCCAATTGAATTTTTTGTCGATTTCTTTGAAGTTTTAGGTGAGGAACACTTGCAGGTGGTGGAGGAGGTGCGAGTATCAGTGGAGATGATAGGTTGTTTCAACTCGACATTTATGGTGCTCATAAAAAAACGAATTTTCGTTCTTCCTTCGAGGATTAGTGTCCAATTTCTCTTTGCAATAGCATTTATGAAATTGTCTTAAAGGTAATTGCGGCAAAATTAAAGCCTCTTTTGTCCAAGGTGATTTGTTCGAAGCGGTTTGGTTTTATGAAATGACGCTCTATGCATGAGGCTATCAGGTAGGTTCAAGAAGGTTAACATTCGATCAAGTTGGAAAAATTGTCGACAACAGTATTTAAGATCGATTTGCATAAAGCTTACGACAAAGTTTCATGGTTATATCTGAGGCTCTTGCTCCTCCACAACGAGTTTCGCTCCGATCTGGTAAGTTGGATTATGGATTGTGTAGTTTCTTCTTCATTTGTTGTTTTGATCAAGGGTTATGAATCTTTTTTAAGCCAAAGCAAGGGTTACAACAAGGTTGTCCCTTGTTCCTGTATTTGTTTCTATTAATTGTTGAAAGATTAAGCAAAATAATCCATTAAGGAAGACGCAAACTTAAAATCCAAGGCATTTCTTTTGCAAATAGAGAGAAGTTGTTGCATCTACTCTTCATGGATGACATGATTATGTTTTGCTTACAATCAGTGGAAAATGTGAATGACATAATTATGTTTTGTTTACAGTTAGTGGAAAACTGTGAACAATTTAGGGACGCTTTAGACCTTTTTCGCTTGACCACGGGTATGGAAATTAATGTAAGGAAGTCTTCTCTCTATAGTGTTTGTTTCGAAAGATCAACATACATTTTGGTCTCGTTTCTTTCCTTTCAAGTTGCATACATTGGAAGATGAGGTGAATATTTTGGTTTTACGTTGAAACCCAACAAGTATGGGAAGGTGGATTGGGAGTGGCTAGTCAGTGAATTTGAGAAGAGGATCGGTCATTGGTGTTGTCATTGGATTTCTCGGAGTGGTAGACTAATGCTAATAAAATCTCTTGTGGAGGCAATGGTAGTCTTTTGTCTTTTGACACTTAATGGCTCATATTCCCAAAGGGATTTTGGACAAAAGATTCAACAAATATGTTTTAATTACTTATCCTAGTGAAGTATGTACTTGAAGGTATACATGTTTACTAGATGTCAATGGAAAAAGTCCCTATGTCCATTCTTCATCATATCGGAAAAAAGATGGTGATCTTCCTATGGGGGGGGCAAGCAGATAGGAACAAGTTCCATTTGGTTAATTGGGAAAAGATATGCTCTCCCAAACAGTTAGGGGACTAGGCCATAAAGAATCTCATTTGGTTCAACAGGGCTCTCAGTCTTAAAATCCTGTGGAGGGATCTCTTTGTATCAGGTCTTTGGAGCCAAGTATTTAGATCGAAATACCTCAATCAAGTTCCTGTCAAGGAGTGACGTCGGTTTGGAAAAAAATTGTTTCCTGAGCTTCCAATATTTGGTGTGCATTTACAAAAACTTTCCATTAGTTTGGTTCATGGATTTTATGGAGAATTGGAAATGGAATGAGTGTGGCCCTGGGAATTGACCCTTTCATTGGAGGGGAGGCTTTCTATAAGCTTTCAGATTATTTGGTTTGCTCCTTACATGTGGCGGGTCTTACCATGCTTGCTCATATCAGACTTCCTGAAGCTAATTTGAACTCCCGCAACTATTGGTATTTTGTAACTGACTTGGGCTTGACAAACTCTTTGTCTTTGGAATGGACACCTTTTATTGCAAATCTTAATGGGATCAGACTCGGTGAGGAAGAAGAATTCCTGGTTTGGGGATGGAATAAGAATGCAGGGATGATCTTGGCCAAGGATACTTATGAGGAAATTTTGGTATCATCATATCCTTTAGGTCATTGCTGGCGGTACAAGAAATCATGGTCCTGGCATATACCTCTGAAGATTAAATGCTTCAGCTGGTTGTGTTAGGAAAATAAGATATTTATTTGTGATAATCTTATGAAGAAAGGTTTTTATGGCCCTAATGTGTGTATGTTGTGCAAATAAACCAAGGAGAGCATTACGCATCTCTTTGTGGAGTGTGAATTCTCTCACAAGGTCTAGTCTCAGGTATAACAAATAAAATAATATATAAACACATCAATAAACAAATAATTAAATAATAAAAGAAAAGTAATTAAACAAATATTAAATAGAATTGATATGACATTAATCAAATAGATAGGGACGTACCTTTCCATTGAAAAGACTCATAAGACCATATTTAAATGGTCCATCAAATTGTAATGTAATCATCTCTCATCAATATATATTCAATATTATTTATTCTTTCCAAATGGAGTTATTTTCTATTGGTTGACTATTCACTTGAATAGTCTTATTGTGATTCGGACACGGTCACAACATGAGAATATTCGGATATGGATGTTACATTAAGTATGTGAAAACTTGAAGATCCATTTCAAATGGAATCTCCCCACTCTGGATGAAAACTTAGTTGTTTTTCCACATCTCTGCGATGTTAAAAA
Source organism: Larix kaempferi (assembly GCA_027924585.1). Taxonomy (NCBI): domain Eukaryota; kingdom Viridiplantae; phylum Streptophyta; class Pinopsida; order Pinales; family Pinaceae; genus Larix; species Larix kaempferi. The sequence goes on from BSBM01000770.1 coordinate 5,461,587, forward strand.
TTACTTCCTTTTTTCATCATATGGGATATTTGGAAGGCTCCAAACGCTTTGATTATTGAAGATATCCTTTAGTCTCTAGCCTTGGTTTCTATTAGAAGTCTGATATCATTCAAATTTATTACAAAGCTCCTTCCCTAAAGAAAGTCCAGTCCCTTCAGCAACACTTGTTAAATTCATACTTGCCTTCAGGTTACTTTGATGGTGCATCAAACAATGAGATGTGTGGTGGTGGTATGGTATTAGAAATGAATTCAAAGCATCTTTTCTTCCTAAGAATGAGTGGGGAAGTTGTTAAGATATTTTAATACTCCATCCTTGTCCTACTTGCATTATTTACCATTTGCTAGTACTTAGTGATGGTATTTCCCCCCTAGTGGTGTGCAGATGTCATCCAGGACTCAGTAGCCACCTAATGCGCCATGCATGCATGGTTTTAGGACCACTAGAGGAAGTTCCCTACTTTTTAGGAGCAAACTCAGTGTTCTAGTTCAGTCCACTTGAGTTAGCTGACTCTTGTGGGGGGTTTATGCTCCTAATGCCACTGATTGTGTCCTCATGTGCCCTTTTATGAGTGATTTGCATGACAAACTCACTAATGCACCCTCCTTGTTCAGTTAATTGATTGTGTCTTCAGTTAACTGAGTTTTGGTTGAGTTTAACTGAGTTTGGGAGCTCTAGAGCACTGATAGATGTGACAATTACTATGCTAGATCAACTGAGACTCAAATTCTCCTAGGTGATTCGAATTCTCTCCATTGTAACATCATTGTTGACTATATTTATTATTGGATCATGTGACATTATTATGTTCCCATCTAAGTTCTCGTGCATGATTAATTGTCTGTTCATTTATACTTCAGTTTTCACTCTAATTCATCTTTTTTGCTCTCTCTTTCTCTGTGAGGTATACTCAGCTCTTAGATCTGTTGTGATTTAGAATTTCACATGGTATCAAAGCCTTTGAGCGTAGGTTGAGCAGCTGCTTTCAGTGGTGCACCAAAAGCCTCTGGATTTCCCTAACAAATCCTGGTGCCATTGCATTGAATTCATTGAAGAAATCCTTTGACGTCTATCCAGGTGTGAAGGATCCGGGAAAATGTGCCTATTGTCCTATAGCAGTGCTCAGTAGTAGTCTATCTCCAAAATTGAGAGTTTTTTTGCGGGTTATTGAATTTTTTTTGAGTTGCAGCAGTAGCAGCAATTTCACCTTATATTTGCTCCAACAGTTCCCATGGACAATTCGAACTCTCATCTCTCTCACAGGATCCTGACACCCTTCAATTACCTTGATTGGAGGGATGATATGCAGATGGTATTGTGAAACAAGTCACTGTACAGGGTAACAATGAGAAAGGAGGTCGAACCTCAAGCAGTTGTGGAGAAGGCCAAGCATCTGAATAGATTGGATGAAGCATTTAGTTTTATGTGTATTCATATTTCCAGAGATCTACTGTTCCACCTCGATGGATTGAAGACTCCAAGATATTTATGGTTGAAGATAGAGACCCTCTTCGGCAAACAAGATGAGCTAAGGAGCCATATTCTGGAGAATGAGTTGATTTCTCTTCAACCAAGCAGTTTTGAGACCATCCAACAATTATTTTCCAAATTCAAGTCTCTGGTCATGGAATGCAATTAGTGTGGCATTGAGAAGAAGGATGAGCAGTTGGTGCTATCCATTATGAGCAAGCTAGGTCCGAAGTTCTCCATCTTTGTCTCTACCTTCCATTCAGGGCGAATGTCAATTCTTGGTTGGAAGATGTCATCCTTAAATGTTTTCACTGAATATCTCATCCAAGAACAAAATAAATCGATCTAGATGGGCACCTTGAAGAACTCCAAAAATCAAACTCTTGTGATTGGATAAGCAAAAACTGCGAATGGAAAGGGGAAGCACAAGGGTAATGAGAAGAGACAATCTGAACCCAAGCAGAATGCCAAGTCAATTCCATCAAAGGAACCTCCAACTCCAAGAAGGACAAACAAAAGGGATTTGAGAAATCCAAGTGTTCCTATTGCAAGAAAAGAAACCACCCAAAGAGATCTTACATGCAAAAGAAGATAGATCAGATGACCAAACTCCTTGAACAACATAACATTGCCCTCCCAGAAGGTGCACGAGAGACTGATTCTGGAAGTGAGTCTGATGGTCATGAGAGATTCCATGCACTGAAGGCTGGATTTTCAAAATCATAAGCCTTCCTCATAGATTCAGGAGCCTCCAACCACATGGTTTCCTCGAGAGAATCATTTTCTTCTCTAGATCTCAAGGATGGTCTGATTATTCATGTGGGATATAACTCTCAGATCTCTGCTGAAGGGAAGGGCACAGCACATCTGGAGCATGGAAAGTTCAACAATGTTCTATGTGTGCCTTCTTTGTCAACAAATTTGTTGTCTATATATTAGATGACTCACAAAGGTTCACCGAAGAAAGTGGTCTTTGGTCCTGACACAGTTGAAATTGCAGAGATCTCTACAGAGAAGATTATAGCGAAAGGGTTTACAAACCATGCCTCCAAGGCATATGAATTCTCTCATTTTTTGCCATACTCTTTGCCTACTCCATTGGCATCTGATGAAGATTAGAGTGATATCTCTTCTAATGAAGATGAGGATTAAGATCTTGATGTTGAGAATAAATTTCAAGGAGATCCAAATCCAACACATGCTCCCAATCCATGGCCAAGGGTCAATATGGGCTCACAAAGTCCTTGTAGCTGTTGGGAACACAGTTGGGGATCCATCCGACCATAGAACCACCAAATCTCAGTATCATGCAAACCTTGCACTATGTCATGCAGATCCACTTCTCTCAGAGAGGTGCTACATGATGGTGGGGTTTGATCCACAATCCCTTGAAGAGTCTTGCCATGGGGGATCTACAACCAAGTACAAATATCGGTTTTCTGACAAAGGGTACTCAAAGGTTCATGATTTGGACCACAATGAGCAATTCGCTCCAGTAACAAAAAGGGTTCCTGAAAGACTTGTTTTAGCAAATACAACTTCTACACAATGGGAGGTACACTAGACGAGCAAATCCAAATCCAGATCTAGATCTAGCACTTGCATTGCTATCCTACATAGGAGAAAATTGCCAATATTTTTGCGAAGGCTTTAACTGAGGAAAGCTTTTTCCTTCTTTGCTTAGTATGAAGGTTCTTTGAATTCCCTACTGTTGTTCCTTTTTTAGGGGGGGTATTTTTTCCATGAGATTTTTCCCCATTTCCTTGGTTCATGGACAATTCTTTTATTTGATTGTATGGGTGATCTTTGGTCTTAGTAACCAGGGGCCAGGATGCACAAGTATGGATTAAGGGGGGGTGTTAGGATATTTTAATACTCCATCCTTGTCCTACTTGCACTATTTACCATTTGCTAGTACTTAGTGATGTTATTTGCCCCCTAGTGGTGTGCAGATGTCATACAGGACTTAGTAGCCACCTAATGCGCAATGCATGCATTATTTAAGACCACTAGAGGCAATTCCCTACTTTTTAGGAGCCAACTCAGTGTTCTAGTTCAGTCCACCTGAGTTAGTTGACTCTTGTGGGGGGTTTATGCTCTAAATGCCACTGATTGTGGCCTCATGCACCATTTTCTGAGTGATTTATGAGAAACTCACTGATGCACCCTCCTTGGTCAGTTAATTGATTGTGTCTTCATATAACTGAGTTTTGGTTGAGTTTAACTGAGTTTGGGAGCTCTAGAGCACTAATAGATGTGACAATTACTATGCTTGATCAACTGAGACTCGAATTCTCCTAGGTGATTCGAATTCTCTCCATTGTAACATCATTGTTGATTATACTGATTATTGGATCATGTGACGTTATTTTGTTTCTATCTGAGTTCCTGTGCACGATTAATTGTCTGCTCATTTTTACTGCAGTTTTCACTCTAATTCATCTTTTCTGCTCATTCTTTCTTTGCAAGGTATACTCAACTCTTAGATCTGTTGTGATTTAGAATTTCATAGAAGTTGGGACTAACATTAGAGTTGAGTTTCTTGATCTTTTGGGTCTATTATATTTTGCAAATTTGAGGCACGTTGAGGAGCTACATGTTTATGGGGTCTCTCGGATCATAGTGGATTGGGAAAATGGTGCTTCAAGCCTACAAGTCTCTCCGCTTGAACATTGGTGCAAGAGGGTTATGATACTTAAAAAATAGCTTTAGCAGGCTTCATATTTCACATATATACAAGGAGTTCAATACTCTAGCAAATGAGTTATCAAAGAAAGCAGTGGGTTGTGTGGAAAGGTTACTTTATTATGAGGACTTTCTAGATTTTGCGCTGATAAGCTTTGGTACCTTAAAATGTTATTAGCAATGTTGGTTACCTAGGGTGGAAGGATCTGGAAATATTTCAAGTCTTTAGTTGTTTCTATATGCTCTTGAGGAGCACTGGAGCACCATGTAATGGGGTATTAACTTTAATTCTCCTTGAATATCAAGTTAATGGGTTTTTTTTTGCTCTTGAAAAAAAATCCCATTAAGTCAAACATACCAAGTATACACCATCCCTTTTACATTCATCCCTTTTACATTGAGTAACATCAAAATAATGAAAAAGGTTATTTAAAAATTTATTAAAAACAAATTATACCAAATATTTAACATAAAATTTAACATCTAAAAAATGATATCCATATAAAATAACCAATTCATTATTGCTTATATGATATATACTTATTAATAAAAATGTATGTTTAAAATGATGTAAAATAATCAATTAATTAGCGATTGAAAAGTAGGGCGTTGTGGTTGGACGCTTGCGACCAAAACGCCAGGTGTTTTTCAAAACTTTGCCAAGCACCACCAGAACCTGAACACGATATGGGAGCTAAAGGACGAGGCAAGGCACTTGGTGAGGAGTTTACAAGATTTAGTTGCTTTGGGTATTCATCATTTTAAAACCCTCTTTTGAGAGTAGGAGCATGTGCGGCTCAGAGATATGTTGAAGTTGATTAGCAAATTCCCTCGTTTGATTGAGGAAGAACATAACTGGGTGCTCTTTCAATTGGTTTCCAAAGAGGAATTAATGGTCATTCTAGGTCAAGAGCCCTGGTCTAGATCTCTGGCCAATTGAATTTTTTGTCGATTTCTTTGAAGTTTTAGGTGAGGAACACTTGCAGGTGGTGAAGGAGGTGCAAGTATCAGTGGAGATGATAGGTTGTTTCAACTCGACATTTATGGTGCTCATTCCAAAAACGAATTTTCCTTCTTCCTTCAAGGATTAGTGTCCAATTTCTCTTTGCAATAGCATTTATGAAATTGTCTTAAAGGTAATTGCAGCAAAATGAAAGCCTCTTTTGTCCAAGGTGATTTGTTCGGAGCAGTTTGGATTTATGAAATGACACTCTATGCATGAGGCTATCAGGTAGGCTCAAGAAGGTTAACATTCGATCAAGTTGGAAAAATTGTCGACAACAGTATTTAAGATCGATTTGTGTAAAGCTTACAACAAAGTTTCATGGCTATATCTAAGGCTCTTGCTCCTCCACAACGAGTTTAGCTTCGATCTGGTAAGTTGGATTATGGATTGTGTAGTTTCTTCTTCATTTGTTGTTTTGATCAAGGGTTATGAATCTTTTTTAAGCCAAAGCAAGGGTTACAACAAGGTTGTCCCTTGTCCCTGTATTTGTTTCTATTAATTGTTGAAAGATTAAGCAAAATAATCCATTAAGGAAGACGCAAACTTAAAATCCAAGGCATTTCTCTATTCTTCATGGATGACATGATTATGTTTTGCTTACAATCAGTGGAAAATGTGAATGACATAATTATGTTTTGTTTACAGTTAGTGGAAAAATGTGAACAATTTAGGGGAGCTTTAGACCTTTTTTGCTTGACCACGGGTATGGAAATTAATGTAAGGAAGTCTTCTCTCTATAGTGTTTGTTTCGAAAGATCAACATACATTTTGGTCTCGTTTCTTTCCTTTCAAGTTGCATACATTGGAAGATGGGGTGAATATTTTGGTTTTACGTTGAAACCCAACAAGTATGGGAAGGTGGATTGGGAGTGGCTAGTCAGTGAATTTGAGAAGAGGATCGGTCGTTGGTGTTATCATTGGATTTCTCGGAGTGGTAAGCTAATGCTAATAAAATCTCTTGTGGAGGCAATGGTAGTCTTTTGTCTTTTGACACTTAATGGCTCATATTCCCAAAGGGATTTTGGACAAAAGATTCAACAAATATGTTTTAATTACTTATGGAGAGGATATGGTGAATACTTAGGCAACCACTTAATTAACTGGAAGATTATAGCAACGGCTAATGGTTGTGGAGATTGGGGCCTAAAAAACATTTTCACCTTTAACTAGGTTCTTGTAGAGAAATCTCGACTCTAGAATTTTATCTCAAAGGGTAGTCTATGGCAAAGAATTCTAGTAGCAAAATAAATAGCCATGAATTCAGTTATTGATTGGATTTGTACACGAACTAGACCAAATCATATGGTCCCCATGCATTGGAAAGCAATGACTAAGGTATTTCCAATTAGTGGTAGACATTTGGCGTGGAAGGTCAATTTGGGTTCTAAGATACGAGTGGGCTTGGATGCAAATTTTTTACATTGAGGACATGAGACTACCTCTAAAGTTGATCAAGCACCTTCAATCTCAAGAGAAGTATACACTAGACATAGTATCAAGTGCTCAAAACTCAATCTTATGGTCTCAAAGTTGGTTGAAGGCGAAAGATATAGGGTTGGTCATAGCATGGTCTTTTTGTAACAGGCTTGGCTTACCTTAGGTTTATCTGTCAAAGGGATACTCTAAAATGTTTTTTTTAAAGAATTATGCATTGCGCTTCAGTGACGTATAATTCTTGAGTTTTTCACTCACACCTCCAACGCTGGAGTATTTTCTTTGGCGATCAAACCTTGGAAGGTTATTAAACCCTAAGTGTCTGTATTTTTCACATGCTAACCATCAATATTGAATCATATGGACATGTGCGCTAGGTCCCCTAGGATTTTCAATTGATTTGGACAAAAATCATTTTTCCCTTTTAATGGAGTTTTTTTTAATAATTTAATTTAAAAAAATCAAAAAAGTGATAAAAGTGTGGTTAGGAGGTGAAATTTGCCATGGGAGTGCTCTTTTCTAACCCAAAACACCCACAAAACCCCTAAACCCACTTTCCCTAAGTTCTAAGTGAATATTATTCACTTAGATAAATATTCTCTCAAAATTAATTTTGGAGAATTATTTAATTAAAAAATAAAGATGTGGGAAAAAATCAAATTCCTAAATCATAAATAAATACTCTCTCAAAATTAATTTTGGAGAATTATTTAATTAAAAAATAAAGATGTAAATCATAAATAAATACTCTCTCAAAATTAATTTTGGAGAATTATTTAATTAAAAAATAAAGATGTGGGAAAAAATCAAATTCCTAAATCAATGGAATTTGTCCCAGTTTGAGGCCCAATTGAGTTGGCATTTGTATTAAAGGAAAATCTTAATCAAATGGAGATCAAATCAAGCAATGATTGAATGTTTATATACTACCCTCTCTTGGAGAATGTGCCCTCCTCCACTTGGGCGACTTTCTCTTAGGTGGCAGCGATCTATTGTTTTGGAGATGATACCAAAGCTCGAGGGAGGTGCCTCTCTTAGGTGGCAGCCTACCCATGTGTTGGCACAATCAATCAAGGATTGGTTTGAGAGATATTCACTCCCCTCTTCTAGAGATGCACCCCCCTTCCTCATAAGTTCGCCCTCTCTCTCTCATTTGCTATATAAACGAGGTCTCTCATGTTCTTTTCCCATGATATGAAGGCATAGAACATCTGCTCCTATAATGTGTGAGTTTTCTATTGAGTAATAAGATTTGAAGACTTTGGGGGTATATTGTGGCTCTTGTTCCATGCATGTGCTATTGGTTGAGATGACATATTTCTAAGTTTTTTTCTTTATGCAAGTTAATTATTAGATCTACCTATATTGGAACAAGCATTTGCGGTTGTCAATTTGTTTGTTTTATGTTCATGGTTTCAAGATTTTAAAGAGTAATATCAAGGTAAAGGGAGTTTTGAGCTAGGTTGCATCCACCCTCTCTCCATCATTTTCAAGCTTTGGATCTACAAGTTTCTTGTCCACAATTTCCCCTTCTTCATCATCTTCTAAGATCAAACTTGAGCTTGAGGGTTTCGTTCTATCATCTTTCTACTTTAAAATATCTCTTGGTTACTTGTTGTTTTAGGTTGGTAAATGATAGATCTATATTTTTTGTAAATAAAATATCTTCTTTTATCAAGAATAAATATTAGATCTAGAGTAGCTTAAATTTTTTCTTTAAAAATTAGATCTAGATTCATATTTTTCATATTAGAAGCAAAAAAAAATTCCCAATTTTTTATTAGACGAGAGCAAGTGGGCTACACATCGCCCACACCCCAATCCCCCTAGGGGGATTTGTAGTGTCAAATTTTGTGGTGTGAATATTTTTGACAAAACACAAACAAACAAACCACATTTTACTGCAGGACTGTACTTACAATATTTTATTCCTTTTTTTGTATTTTATTTTATTTCACAAAAGTATATTAGAAGTAACAAATTTGGTATTGCTTTCCCGAAGTATATTCTTGCCATCACATAAAAGGCTTTGCCTGCTGAGTACACGATCGGATGATCAGAAAAAAAAAACTCTTTGCTTGTAGTAATCAGCATAACATTTTTTACTTCAGTTATTTATCTTTTGCAATCAAACGGTATAAACATTTCATTTCCAACTCAAAATATGCTATTTCCCCTTGCAGGCATTTGTCTAGTCGTGTGGGAAATCAGAAAGAATTGCATCTACGCCTTAATTCTCACATTTTAATTAAATAACTCATCTTAATAAAAGTAACAACCCCATGCATAGTGAAAATCCGACACTACAATCATTGAGTTTTGCGTGGGCAAATTCCTTAGAAGAAGCAGAAACAACTGGGAGGCGACCTCAGGACACAGTTAGGCTACACCCTTCTTGGTGTAGTGTTGAACACCACCCTAGAGACTCCATTCCAGCCCACATTAATGAAGAGCCACCTTCATTCAATTTCCGAACATTGCTCCTTGTACCTCACAGTATCTATGGAGTTTCCCCTGTTCCCGTAACAAATTTCAATCTTTAATACGTTCATAATGCTCAAAGCAGTTTTAAGTAGCATTCCGGTTTATTGGGCACTATTGACTAAAATTCCTCAAGCTATTCTGAAAAAACTACATAGCTTGATGTTTCAGTTTCTTTGGTCTGGTAATTTGGATGGGGGACATTATCATGTCTACTTGGTTTTCTTTGGCGCTGCTGCCGAAAAGGTATGGGGGATGGAACATAAAAATATATATATTGGTTCAATACTACTGCTTTATCATTGAAAAGTATGTGGCATGGATTGTTGGGAAACAATCTTTGGTCTAGAGTACTGAATGCGAAGTATATCAAAACTGATATTTATAAGTGGATAAAGAATCCTGTTACTTCGGCAAACAATTCTTCTTTTGTTTGGAAAGGTTTTCTCAAAAAAATTCCATGGATCAAGTCGCAGTTGGCATGGAAAGTAGGCAGGGGTACTGATATTATTGTGGGTGCAGATCCCATTATGAGAATCCCTGGGAGATGTAGTCTTTCACCAGATTTACGCAAGCACCCCACAGATTTCGATTCATATACTTTGAATCAGTTCAAAAGAACTAAGTACATAGTGCAGGACATATCATATTGGAACACTGCTTCTTATCTTGGAGGTGGGAAGTGGAATGGAACAGTTATGTACAGAATCTGAACAGTGCTGGCATTCGATTATCCAAGTAAAGCGATGAATTAGTTTGGGCAAAAAATCCAGTGAACGGACAAGTGACTACTAGTACTGCGTATTAGGCTATTGTGGAACAGCAGATTGATGAACAGAGGAGGTGGTGGTATCTGGTGCTTTGGAAATGGAAGATGCCTCTCAAAGTTAAATGTTTCCTTTGGCTTGGCTTCAATAACAAAGTCATAACATGGGAAAACTTGTGTAGACGAGGGAAATCTGGGCCCAGTTTCTGTATTCTTTGTAGAAATGGGATGGATGCATGCGACCACCTATTTTTTTCAATGCTATTTTTCATGGAATGTTTGGAAAATGATCTGTATGGAATTGAACATTAAAGAAGATTGGAATGGCAGTAATTTTGACTCAGCTTATGGGCAGTGGAAACAAAAACACAATAACTTTATTATTGTGTCAGGGCTCTTGGCTTGGGTTATTTGGAACACACGCAATAGGGCCATTTTTCAGGATATTAAACCCTCTATTAAACAGTCTTTATCCATTTTTTGGAATTTGTTTCACATATATGCAAAGGATGCTGTTTACAAACAGAAGGGCTATAGATCTCATCCTCTCATGGGGATGGATGGGGAAGATGTGTGGTTTTTTTGATGGTGCAGCTTCAAATTTTAAATGTGGGGCAGGTTTTATTATCAGTTGTGGACCCTCACTTTTGCTCAAATTTAGACTGTCTGGAGGCACAGGTACTAATACAAAGGCTGAACTCTTGGGCCTATGGGGTATATTAAAAGTGGCTCATCTATGCTGATTGGACTCGTTACAAATATATGGGGACTCCCTAGTGGTCATTAAATGGGCTACTTAACAAAGCCAATCTCAAGAATATTTAACTCCAACACTGGTGTTCCAGAATTTCTGAATATCTGAAACAGTTTCATAACATCTCTATCAGTCACACTCATAGAGAGAACAACGCGGAGGCGGATGCTTTATCCAAGCTTGCTATTGATGGTGATCCTGGTACTCTTCATTGGGAAGAATTGGTGGAAAATCAACTTGTTTCTCTGGGCATATGTATATCTTTTTTTGCTGAGACTTACTAATCTGGTCCTTCTAGATCGTGGCAAGGGTATGGACCCATTTTATGGGACAGTCTGTTTTGATCCATGTTTTTTATGAGACACTTTTAGACTTGATGTTGACAAAAGTATAAACAACAGTGTGAAGGAATTTTTGTAAGTGTCGTCTGGCTTATGAATTTTTGTAAGTGTCATCTGGCTTATGACGGTATTTCATATGATTTGTACTTTTTGATTTCTCCATGAAATAACAAAAGTACATTTTTTTCCTTTGAAATAAAAAAAATAAGAGTTTTTAAAAAATAAAAATAAAAAAATACTCATTCATAAAAATGGTACAAGTATTAATAAAAATGCTGACATATAAAACTGGAACTATAGGTTTTTCACATTTGCATGTTTTAACTACAGATGTTACTAATTTAATGTCAACCGGCCAGGTCATCCAATTATATATAAAACCTCTACTCCCTGTTTGTAGCGTTGAATGAACCTACATAATAGTTGGGAGCACCTGTGAGCTCACACGAGAATAGAATGCATATGTAACAATATACAGTTATATGTATAATAATGATGTGTTATTTATCATTATTTTGTTATATCAGATATTGTGGAGTTTAAATTTGTTTAGTTTGTCTCCTGGCCCCATTATATTAGTTAGGTATATATTCCTCATATTTCAGGGTAATGAATAAATCTTGCATGCAATATTATGTCCAGCCGATGTTGCTCGCATGCAACATCTTCACATGTATAATAAGCAAGCAACATTTTCACATACATAAGTTCTACATGGAGTGAAAATTATATTATATTAAACTGGCGCACCCTTAACAATGTACATTTTCATAAGAAGATACCAAAAAGCACAATACATTGTATGTGCAATGTGTTGTATAATAAACCTAGAGCCCCATTGATAAAATAGTTTGAGAATTACCCCTAAAACCCAAAAGGGTGGGGATCAAGACCAAAGGCACACCCCACTTTTATCTTTGGTGGAGCCTCCGAAGATCGCTTTGATTTTAGACCATGAGCCCAGTATATGGATGGTCTTTGATAGGGTTACAGTTCGATATTTATTTCTCTTATCACTGCATAGCAAAATCAAAACATTAAATAGGCATTATTAATAATGAATGCATTATCAGGGGAGGCAGGAGGGGGAGGGGTGCTCTTTGGCCCCGCTGGAGATCTGATTTTCACTTATTCCTGGAATTTGGGAATCGAATCCAACAATATGGCAGAAGCACTGGCCCTCTGGCAAGGCTTAAATCAAGCTCTCCTCCAAGGTATTCAAATCCTAACGGTTGTGAGGGATTCCAGGATGATTATTCATATAGCATAAATTCATCGAACTTGCCCGCTTCTATCCACCTTCGTCAAGTTCTCCGAAGAATCCTTCTGCTCATCCCTCTCTTTCGAGAAATTGATTTTTACCATGTCTTGAGAAAAAATAATGGACAAGCGGACAAAGCCGCTAATGTTGCAATACCTCTAGGAAAAGGGGTCCTAAAATTCATCGATGTGTATACTCCGTTTCCTATTCCGTAAAGTCATGGGACTAGACCCAAGCATGGTCGGATGGGTTTTTTGGAGAATGGGACTTAGACCAAGTGTCAAGTACCCCTGCTGCCCGATGGTGGCCATCTTCGTCTGTAGCGTGGCTATCCTTGACATGAACATCTACGCTTCCTTGTTTATGCATATTAATCTCCACCATCACGCATGCCTTGACATTTTAAGGATGATGTCGTCTCCCCCTCTGCTGATGATGGACCATACCACTCTCGGTACTTCGGAGCAGGGGAATTTACAGAGAAAGATCTCACATAATCTGAGGGGCTCTTTTCTCATCTTTTTCAGGCGTGCGGACCTCCCTTCCTCTGTTAAATCAGGAATGATTTTCTCTGTTGGCAACTCCATTTGGCTCGCGGGAACCACATCTTGTAATGATGACGATCAAGCTCCTGATCCTCAAGAGGTTCCCTCATTTGGCATTGAGAGCTGTTATTTAATGAACAGTACAGGGTTGGTTAGTGGCGCTCCTCGAAGGCTGACGAAATGTCCACCGGCATGCTCCAATTTATGGGTAATCATGCTCCATGTATATCATAGGAGAGATATCAAAACTATTAGCCGCAATATCCCCTGTTTTGTTTCCAAAAGAAAAGTCCTGCAATCTCTGAAGGTGGTCTCTTCCAAGTGGCGAAGTTCTCTGGAGCTCTGCATATCGCCTCCCCTGTTCTCTCTGGGAAATATTCTGTGTTTTTTGGGTGGTATGGCGAATTCTGGTGATTCGGCATCCTTCTCCCCAGACCCTCTGTTGGAATTGGAAGCAGAAGTCAAGGTCTTGCGGCGTCGGGTTAGACGACAAGGGAACTTTATTCAACAAATGGACAAGCAAGGAGGGCAACGTCTTGATAGAATGGATGAGGTCATTGATCGTATCAGCTTGGACTTCGCGACAGCTATGGAAGCTCTCGAAGAGAAGGTCACGGCTGTTATGGATAATATGGATCTCAGGCTGCAGAACATGGAAGTCATCCTGGCAAATCTTCGAGTTGCTGAAAAATCAGGACATGGCAGGAGTCATTCAGCTACCAAACCGTCTTCAGATGCAAGACACCATTAATTCCAGTCTAGTTTCGGACCTCTTTTTGTTTAATTTCCTTAGTTAAAAACTCTAAAGTCCTGACTGCTGGGCACAGGCATCTCTATTTAATGTTTGGAAGACTGCATGGCTTACCTTATTTTTGGAGATGTAAACTCGTTGGTGGCTCAGCCACTGTTTTTTAATATATAAAACCTATCCGTTTCTGTCAAAAAAAAATAATGAATACATTATCATACATCCATTTCAACTTCGAATCTTTTTTATAATATTAAAGGATTGACACACTCAACAAAGGGCATCCTGAGAATTGAACATGGGTGGGGAAGGCCATAGCCGTCCATCCCAACTACCTGGCCCACAATCCACTGACTAAACAATCCATTTCAACCCCAATCTATTAAACAATGAGAAGGAACTCTATATACAATGTTAAAATGGGTCTACCCTATTCATTATAATATGCATTTTCTTTCTTTATATTTTCATTTTCATTTTCAATTTTTTTTTTAATTTATTAGAATAACAAGTTACACATCTCTTCCATCCTACAGCAACTCACTTCTCTCAACACAAATATGAACATCACTAAGTGTAACTGCAACAGCAACCAATAACTTTGCAGTGTTAGAGATAATGCCTCATTAATGATGCATCCTAGAGTTTAGGGATTGGATTGGGTTAGCTGGAGGAAGTTGAGATATTCTCTCAACCACTCCATCAAATAGTGGAATAAGTTGGATCTCACTCCAACTATATATCCCTGATGTATCTATGTTTATTCAGTGTAATACAATCTATTATTGTGTGTTAATCCTGTGCAATGGCTCCTCCAATTTCCAAATTGGTATCAGAGCGGGTCTTGGCCTAGCTCCCTCACGGGAGGGCCAAGTAGGATGAGTGAAATGTAAGAGTAGTCTGCCATAGCAGTAGGTTAGTGTAGGTAGATTGTTTTGTTCAAGTGAGTGCTAAATTTCTGAAATTTTAGGTGTGTTGTTAATTATTGTGTGCCTGCTGTGTATTGAGAGTTGCTTCCAACGGTGAGAGGGAACATGCAGATCTAAGACTGGTGAATGAATGTCGTGAGTTCGAATCTAGTGCTGGAGAGGGTGTGTCCCAATGGAACCCCGGTTCGCAAAATTCGCATTGCAGACTGCATCGTGTGAGCTGCCAAGAGGAGACGCATGTTGCAGTGCGGTAGATTGGGCAAGGTGCCCTGTGATTGTAGATCTCCTTGCATGAAGGAAAGTTGCTGTGGTAAAGAAGAGGTCCTTCCTCTTTCTCAAAAAAAACAACTAGAAGAGAGGCGCATAGGTGTGGGGACTGGCTATTTGCCTTGAATTTTGACTGAGGAAATCACTGTTAGAAATTGCTGAGAGGAGCTGCCTGGAACAAAATCTTTAAGGTGGAGCTGGGATGAATCTATGGAAGTCGTCATTGCCATTGCTGCTATAGATCTTGAGCCACTGATTCGCGCCGACCAAAGGAGCCTGTGTACCTGTATGTGCAAGCCACCACGAATTTGCTGGAGAATGCAGTCATTGATTACTGGAAAGAAAAGCTATCTTGCTCTGCATTGGGATTAATAACTGCTGCTAAAAGATGTCTATAATGTTCTTGGATCTGTGTGTAGTATTCAATGTTTTTTTTTCATTTGGTGTGCAGTTTGTGATTTGTAAACTTATATGATTATGAAGAACCAAATATAGAATAGAGTGATGTAATTCAATCTTGTAGTTCTTGAGTGCTTCGGTGCTATAAGAATGCATTACTAGTTTGAGTATGTCAGCAAGTCTGTTAAACGCTGGAAGTTCTTGTTGTACTTCGGTGCTCCAAGACAATCAGTTACGAGTTATCATTATGTTTGTGAGTGTGTGTAAAGGTCATTTTGTAAGATCGATTACTGAATGTTTCAGTATCGAGACTATTCTTCGGGGTAGTTTAGAATCATCGATCCTATAGATACTTCAAAGATGGTCGGAAGCGGTTGTATTTGTGCTGTATGAAGTGGTAGCTCGAAGATGATGGGAGAGAAAGAGCATGTCTATGAAGTTCAGAGATGGGTGTAACTGCGTATGAGGACCAGTGAGACAGACATGACAAAATTTGTGTTGTAACCTTTTGTTATGTTTTGTAATGTAGGCATTAAAGGGGGGTGTTAGAGATAATGCCTCATTAATGATGCATCCTAGAGTTTAGGGATTGGATTGGGTTAGCTGGAGGAAGTTGAGATATTCTCTCAACCACTCCATCAAATAGTGGAATAAGTTGGATCTCACTCCAACTATATATCCCTGATGTATCTATGTTTATTCAGTGTAATACAATCTATTATTGTGTGTTAATCCTGTGCAATGGCTCCTCCAATTTCCAAATTGCAGATGATAGTAGGTGCCCAATAGTAACTTCCCTAGGTAATCACTACTCCCTACACCCTGGGGGTAAGATCTAAATGATAAACGACTCAGCTATCGGTTATCACAATAATTTCACGACACTTGGGGGGAAGATCTAACTGATAAACGACTTAGCTATTAGTTGCCACGATAATTTCACTGTCAGTAGCAAGAATGAAACTTGAACTTTGTGTTTGTTAAATTCTTCAATTTGCCATTAGACAAAAGCTTATGTCCAGTTGCATGACATTTTGACTATGCAGTTCCAACCTTTGCATGACATTGACTGTGCAGTTCCAACTTTTGTTGGATTCATTTTCCCTCTCCCAATCTCGTGATTTCACAATGGAAAATTCATTTGGGGAAGAAATAGCACAGATTTTGGTAAATGCACAGGCCTCAAGATCAGCTGGAAACCATGTTAATACTTATTGAAAAGAATAAAAAACAGCTTACATTCAAACGCCTCAGTGCTTAAACAATTCAGCAGTTAAGATAACCAACATAGCCCAAGGGGTTAGGTTCAATCAATGGTCATCAATGTTGTGGAACATTTGGATATGGATGTTAACATATCCATGTTAAACAATTCAGCAGTTAAGATAACCAACATAGCCCAAGGGGTTAGGTTCAATCAATGGTCATCAATGTTGTGGAACATTTGGATATGGATGTTAACATATCCATGTTAAACAATTCAGCAGTTAAGATAACCAACATAGCCCAAGGGGTTAGGTTCAATCAATGGTCATCAATGTTGTGGAACATTTGGATATGGATGTTAACATATCCATGTTAGGAGATGCTCGGTTCAGATCCCCTTGGGCAAGGTGCACCAGTCTACACTGGGATGCCCATCTACAAATGTGAAGAAGCATCTTATGGATTTTTCTCAGAAAAAAAAACACAAAAAAAACTAGCCGGAATAGATCTATATTCACCCAGATTTATTAAACATTGAAAATATGAAAAACAATCTCTAGGTGCTTAAAACAATTCAAGATTTACCAAGGATCTAAGCTGGTTTATTTTATTGTTTTTGGTAGCACTGATGAATGGATCTCAGAAAAACAGCAAGGGCAGAAAAACAGCAAGGGTGGCTACCAATATTTTATCGGTAGTAAATAAGTGATGCATTTATAAATAGGTCTGAACAATTTTATTACTTCGCTAAGATATTTTTTTCTATGGTGATAAAGAAAATCAAGTTACCCGTTGAAATGCAATCACATGTAGAAACCAAGGGTGATGTTCATTGCAAGTAGAAATGAGTATACATGAACCTAATTTCAGATACACTACATAATGTCTGACTGCCCCTTCTTACCAAACGCAGCTTGTAAGGACCATATACTAGTTATTCTATCAAACCCTGGAGTTGCCCTGGATCCTTCCAGATTCAGGACTATTAGAATAAGGAGTTGCAATATCAATAGTGATCATCAGAATTCATCTATTTTATCCAGGATCCAAGAACTGAGATGCAAAGGGTTCACTATGGGTTCATTTGGCACAAGCATTGCTAATGACAACCAATGAATGGGCCAGTTTATTATTCAGACACAAAGCCCTAAGAGGAAAGCCATTTGGCACAGCAGGGTTATTGACTGGTGAGAAATATTAAAACAGAGACATCTAGAATATCAAGAGGAAAATATGCTTACCAGAATTCATTTTCCCAAAATCGAAACAGTTACAAAGAGAAAAGCGCATCAAGATTGTCCAGATATAACATATCAAGATACTCAACAAATCGTCTAAAGATGATGGAAATTAATAATCATTAATTTCCATAAAATACAGCTTTGATCGTTTTGACAGATGCAAGTAATATTCAAAAATACAAGAAAAGGATAATCACTTCAGAAAAACTTAGATCTTCATCTCACTCGTATGTAAATTTCCGTTCCTTCAGATCTTCTTCAATAACATGTCAACTAGATTCATTAATATATGTACCAAGCCTTGAATCTCAAAATGGTAACCATACTTACCATTGAAAACATTAAACATGGATCCCATTCACCATAAAAAAAATATTCCATTATAGACAAGGCTAAAGAAAACATCAAAGAAACAAAATTAAAATAATAGAACCAGAGAAGTGTTCCTTTATAGGCAAGGGTAAAGAAAATACCAAAGAAACAAAATTAAGATTATAGAACCAGATAAGTGTTGGGAAGAATTTCATGTATTGAATAGGTAAATATTCAAAACATTAAAAATAAAAGCACCGCAAACTCGCCTTCGAGTTTTTTATCTTTTAATCATATATTCAAAGTTTAATATGAAGGCCGATGCCCTTTCGAAGTTGGTCGTGCAAAAGTTCAGAGGGGAGGAGAATCTCCCTATAACTATTATGTCCATCTTATGAGGTGTTTTGAATCTTTGATGCTCAGGTTTTCTGCAGATTTCTGATTATCATCTTGTAAAGCTTGTAAAGACTCGAAGGCTATATTGACCTTTTTGTTTTTCTTAGCTTGTGCCTTATACTGGTCAGCTGTAGATTATAATTTATAGGTGAGGTCTGGTATGATCAGTTTTGCATATCAGAGCTCCAAGGCTCGAATCATGTATATTTTGATTTCACACTTAAAATAACAAATATCAAAAAAAATTCTTGGAAAAAAAAGCAGCACAAACTCACAAGAGGTTTAGTCTAGATAGAGAGATGATATCTTCAGGGTTTTAGCAATACATCGAAAACATTAAACATGAAGAGATGTATATTCTGAGACTGGTAACAATACATCGAAAACAGTAAACATGAAGTCCATTCACCATAAAAAATTATTCTATTATAGCTAAGGGTAAAGAAAACATCGAAGGAACAAAACAGATAATAGAACCAAGTGTAAAGTAAAATTTCATGTACTGAATAGGTAAAATTCAAAACATTAAAAATAAAGTCACCGCAAACTCACAAGAGGTTTATTCTAGAAAGAGAGATGATATCTTCAGGGTTTTAGCATATGTATTTAGAATGGATAATCACGTACCATGAAAATATAAAAACTTAACAACAATATCAGACACTACCCAGCCGTACAAAATAACCAGAATTAACAAACAAGATATTTCAAAAGAAAGCACATAAAGCTCAAATGTATCAAGAAGTTTTCCGAGACCAAAAACAAGATCACTAATGCAAGTGTAGAGTCCCCTACAACCTTAAAGATCATTAATGCAACTGTAGAGTCCTACAACCTTAAACACCATTCACCTAAATCTTAGCATACCATATATCGCTCATGTAATCATGCGACATTCTTTCATTGAAGACATTGAATTAATCAAGACTCAATACATCTTTTCATTGAAGACATTCAATTAATCAAGACGTGAGGTATGCCTTTCTAACAAATCCCTGACAACCTCAAAACACACTATTGCAATAGCTACTTTACACAAATGATGTATGATACAAAACACAGTACATAGTTGTGATTGTAAGGACCAGATCAGGAAAAAAAGCTCTCATCCTTAGCAAGACTTAATCTAGAATCATAAATAAAGGGACCTCAATTCTCAATGCATCCTTTTTCATTTTCCTGGTTGTTA
Source organism: Larix kaempferi (assembly GCA_027924585.1). Taxonomy (NCBI): domain Eukaryota; kingdom Viridiplantae; phylum Streptophyta; class Pinopsida; order Pinales; family Pinaceae; genus Larix; species Larix kaempferi. Next base: position 5,481,017 of record BSBM01000770.1, read on the forward strand.
TGGGTACACTTGTTATCTCAATTAGTCTTCAAATGCAGAAGATCTCAACGGTGTATTTCAAAGAGTTGATGCCTCGTGGCTTCTAGCCCCTCTAATTGTTTAGCAATTACACTAGAATTAATTTACTGCTTGAGCTCTTTAATTTTTCATTATAAAACCTTTCTTGCTAAGTGTGTTGGAAATTTTTCCTTAAGCAGACTTTTTCTGGCTGCTTGGACTCTGGAGCGTCATTAAATTGCACACATGGCTTTACCAGCAGTAAATAATAATAAAATTAAAAATATAATAAAAACAAAAACAAAAACTATGGCTTCACAGAAGCTGCGTCTAACCATTCTGGGTAGCAAGGAAGCCATATCACTAAAGTAAGTATTCCTTCTGAGCCTCATGAGAAAGGGAAAAGAAAGGTCGCTCCTCAGCTGGGTCAAGCCAAAAACCCATGACTTCCCTTGAATGAGGATAAAGCCACTGAGACTATGTAGAGAAGGCCTCAGTGAGACCTTCAACTGTCATCACCATATCCTCCAACCTTTGACAAAGAATACTCGATAGGATTCGAGGGATCCAAGGCTCTCATTCTCTTATTACAAAATTCCCCTAGGGTTTCAAAGCCCCTCACCCAAGAGAAGCAAAAGCAAAACATAGGCTTTGTATGAGCCTTGAATATGACAAATTCCAAAAAATCATGTAATTCTTGGGGATTTTTGTCAGTTGGGTCTTAGCTTAGCTGGTGGTTGAGGAGTGTTATCCTCCCCACTAAGGACAAGTGACACGTTGAGCTCTTGATGAGTATATAGTTGTGTCAGCCTTGAGCCATGAAGAACCCAATTTTTTTTATTTTTTTTCGGGTGGTTCACAGAACACCCTCTTTTTTCGGTGCCACACTACGTCCACGTTAACCTCCCCAGTGTCCGAAGACATAGGAAGGGCGGTTAATTGGCTAGTAGAGCTCCTGAAGAGCTCAGCAGCTCACTTAAGAGCAAGTGTCACTGGCGGGACTTGAACCTGGGTGGAGCGGATAACAATCCGATAACTCAACCACTCGGGCTAAACGCAATTGACATGAAGAACCCAATTTACCCACAGCATCCTTGGAATAAGGGTTTCTCAGGATACATATAAGTTTCCCCAGGATACATATTTCATGATGAAAAAAACCTTTGGCCATTTTTGAAATAAGAGAATCCTTAGACCCCTTACTAGTATTCTGCGCCGAGAGGTTAGGGAGTATGGTAAGGACAGTTGCGGATCTCACTGTTCTTTTAAAGGATTGACTTTTAGCAATGTTGCAAAAATCCGACATGGGAATAACTCAGCGGGGTCAAAAAATCAGACGCGGGGAAAATATTGAACAAACAGAGACACACATTTTTGTGCATGTCCACACGTTTCAGACTTTGCAAGAAACTTTTTTTAAACCAAAGACTGCAATTGTCATCCTTTTAAAATTACATTAAATACTACATCTAAAAAATAAACTTATGCAAGTAGAGCAAATGCATTAGATCTGGTTCCTACAGAGGATGCAACAACCTTGAGTCTGGCTCTTCAAATTATCCTGGCAAATTTCTAGTGCCCACAGTGTACATTCCTTAACAGAAAACCGACAGCCAAATAGGCCGAGAAACCGATATATTCGGAGATGGATTTAACACCTATTTGAAAACCGTATTATCTCTTTAAAAAAAACCAAAAAAATACAGGACAAACACCCACTTAATCTTGTTTGGCAACATCAGAAGCAAAACTAATTACAGTCAGATGGGCACTCCATATTTCACAATCTTTTTCGCATGACATCTTTAAAAAAAAATACACAAACATGACGGTGGCTCTATATTTGACTGCAATTCAATAGGCTCCTCATATATGGAAAGCCAGGGACTAAAACCCCACCATTTTGCCTTTGGGTATTATCAGAATTCACAGATTTATATCCTAAAATGAAGAAAGTACTCAAAAAATAAAAATCCAGATGACTGACAAATCAAAGTAACCAACCAACCAACCGCCCAACTGATCTCTTAATCCGAGCGCTTGAGCTTCTCGATTTGCTCGTTCGCGCGTTCGATCTTCATGACCATGTTTGTAACGCAGAACAGAAGCCAGTAGAGCAGGAGAGCCGAGGCAATAAGCATGAAGTTACGCTGGCTCTTCATGACGGATTTCTGATGGCGCAGATGCTCGCTCGGGCTGCACATGTGCCCTTCACAGCTGGGTTTCGTCTCATACTTCCAGTAGATATCCATCAACAGAAACAGGCAGAATGGCACCACGGAGAGCATCGGCTTCAACGCATTTCGAGTAACCGCTACCAATCCCTTCCTTAGGCGATCCAGGCCGGGCATTGTGAGCAACAACAGCATGATGGCCTCTGCACCTGCTGCATACCCCAAAACTACCCATTCCAACGCCATTCTTTATAAAAAAAAACACACTAGCAGCTTCAAGATTTGATTACACTAGGCCTTGAATTAGTGGGTCTGAAGAAGATCGTCAGGACCCGATTCAGATGTGAGAAAATCCAAAACACCCAAATCGGTAATTACAAGAATAGGCCTCCGAAAATGCTAGAATGCCACAAGAAAATAGCTTGAAGTGCAGATGGTCGAGGGAAGGTTATATAGGGAGAGAGAAAGAGGAGAAGTGTAAGAGTCCAAACCCCTCGGCGAAGAAAAGTATCTTTTTTTTACACCTGTTGGTAGGAAAGGTATAAATAACATTATTAGCAAGGCCTTTAATGCTATCAGTTGCATCAATGCTCCTCTCGGGGTAGGAAAGGTATAAATAAAATTATTAGCAAGGTCTTGAATGCGATTATAGAAGGGTTTAGGGGTCCCATGTTGTGGAGGGATAGATGGGGAGGTTGGTTGTGGTCGTCCCTACCTAAGTTTGACGTGGTCATATATGCTTTTATATGTAATTGAGGTGCCTTTGCTTTTTGGTATGGGCTGGTTCCTTGCGATTAAAAAAAAAGGGTTTATGGGTAAGGTCTCTTTTTAATTAGAGGGGATGGTTATTGTTGTAATAGTTGATTTATTGGATATAATTTTGAGATTGAGAAGGAGAAATTTTTATATGAAGTGATTGATGATATTTTATGGATGGATAACTAAATATGGATTAGAAAACAAAAATTTGTTAAATGAAATTAATGATTATGTGGATAAAATTAAAGGTTTGTTATAGTTTAAGTAGACCTAATGATTAAGATTATGTGTTTCTTTATAGAAGGCTATAAATGTTCAAATTCAGATCCACCTATGTAGACTTTAGCAATTACATCATGCACAAAGGGGGTCTGGTTTGGTGTTTGGCTTGGTTGTGACCTTGAAAATAGATGATGATGATGATGATGATGATTATTTTATTAAAATTTATGAAATATAATGATTTAATGAGAAAAAAGTAATTGTAAAAAAATTATTTTACAATTTAACAATAAGTGGATTATTAAACCCAAAAAAAGGGCAAATATGTTGATGTTTTGGATCATTTTTCCAAGTGGATTATTAAACCCAAAAAAAGGGCAAATATGTTGATGTTTTGGATCATTTTTCCAACTATTTGTTCTGCTTAAATCCAGTTGAAATTGTTGTAATTGCATATATATGTTGTTAGAATTGCATATATAAGTTGTTGGAATTGCATATATTATTATATACGTTGTTGGAATTGCATAATCTGGGTGCCCAATATTACTTGAAGGTGATAAGAAAACTATTTTACAATTTAACAAGAAGTGGATTATTAAACCCAAAAAAATAACAAACATATAAAAAAAACAGAGTAAGCTAAATGTTCTATGTTTTGGATCATCTTTCCACTAGTTGTAATTGCATATATACATTGTTGGAATTGCATAACTTTTAGCAAAGATTTTCATCAAATTCTAGTAAAAATAAGCAAAAAAAAGTCCAAAAAAAAACTAACTCCAAAAAATCACTTATAAAAATTAATAATTAGAATGAATCAATTTAAATATGTTAGTTTTGTACCTAGGGAAGTGTTCCCCAAGTGACAATAGCCTAATGTCACTTAGAAGGGGGAAAAGGGGTGACCTTCACATTAATAGCCATTAATAAGACTGTATAACATTAAAGTCACTGTTTGCTAAAGTTAAGTGGGTGAGTGATTTTTTATTTAAGTGATTTAAATAAAAGTGACTTTTCACTCTCATTGAATCTTAGCCATTGGATTTGGATCTTTTTCCACCGTTGGATTAGAACCCACTTAGGGTTAGACAAAAAGCATGAGGGAGACACATTTCACTTCACTTTTACTTTTGTGATTGAAGTGAAGAGAGAAGAAGAGAGAGAGCAAGGGCACGATTTCCAAGGTGAGGGTGTGCACAGAAATTGAGGAGCTCACAGCAGCACGTTTTTCTAGAGAGGGCACGCACTTCAAGAAAGATTTGGAAGCATTTAATGCAGCACGCATTTCGAGGCAACCACCATTAATTCTCAGCACTGTTTTCTAGGACCGTACAACAGAAGTTAAGCATGGTTTTCGAGGCACTGTACCTGCTGTATAGTGGCATGCATTTCGAGGTTCGTACAGCAAATTTATTGCTGTACTTTTCAGCACAGATTTCAAGGCATTCAGGCACAGTTATCGAGGTGATTTTTAGGCACTCGGTTCGAGGTTATAGGCACAGATTTCGAGAGAAGGTACAGCAGAAATTATTTATGCTATTCCGTACAGCAGACTGGGCACGAATTTTGAGGCATGCTGGGCACTGAAATCGAGGGTCGTACAGCGTTGAATATTTGACTATGTTGGCACAGAAATCGAGGCAGTGATTGCACGGATTTCTAGACTGATATTTCTCGGTTGAGATAAGTAGTATTTGACTGAAAATTTCTGTATTGAAAATTTTGCTGAAGAATTAATAAAAACTCTCTCTCTCTTACTGGTTTTCCCCGTGGGGTTTTTTCCAGGGCACAGTTGCCAAAAATTTCCTGAGTCACTTTTATGGCGTGCATGTGATTAAATATTTGTTTTCTGCTATTAAGAGGTAGTTTACTGTGTGTTTAATTGGTACTGTATTTTTCATAAGTAGTTTGCAGCCTATGCAAAACCGGCTGCAGATGAAAATCACTGAAAAGATAACATAAACCAACAAGCAGTAAAACCCAGAAAAATCTACATGGTATCAGAGCGCAGGGGCAGAAAACAGTAGTATTTTTGCAGCATACAGAAATTTCCAGAACTCAGAAGTTTTTGAGATTTTCTTCTGTTAGTGATCAGCATTCTGTTGGGTTGGAGTTAAGATGGCTACAAGTATGAGGATTGAGGATAAGTTGAATGGGACTGAGAATTTTGTGCCTTGGAAGGCCAGAATTTTGTTGATTTTGGAGGAGAATGAGCTATGGGTGGAGGCAGTTAAGAGCACTACTGCCAACCCCATTGCCATTCCAGATGGCATAGATGCAGCAGCTCTTTCAGCCTTCAACAAGAAGGACTGTAAGGCTAGGAGGATTATCCTTGATGCAGTAAAAGACCACATAATCCCTCACATTTCCGGGAAGACCAGGGCACACGAGATGTGGAGTGCCTTGACCAGCTTGTATGAGAGTTCCAATGAGAACAGAAAGATAGTTCTCAAAGAGAAACTCAGGAGTATCAAGATGAATGGAGGAGAGGGAGTCACAGCTTACCTCACTAGGATTTTTGCAGTTCAGGATGAACTGGCAGCGGTTGGTGAAGTGGTATCTCCTACTGAGCTAGTACGCACAGCAGTGAACGGGGTTTCAAAGTCCTGGAGTGTATTTGTGCAAGCCATAGTGGGTAGAGAGAACCTACCGTCTTGGGAGAGACTGTGGGACGACTTTGTGCAGGAGGAGACCAGGAGGGGTCTCGTACAAGGCAGTTCATCACATAGTGGGGCAGACGAGGAGAACGTGGCACTAACAGCCAAGGGTAAGAAGAAGAAGGGTCCCAAGAAGAATGGGGCCAAGAGGCAGCAGCAACAGCAACCGCAGGGTGGACAAAAGAAGGACTTGAGTAAAATCAAGTGCTATTGTTGTCAGGCATTTGGTGATAGGTTTTAGAGGGATTTTTCCCTATATGCTGGACAGATTGAGAGAGAGAGAGTCTCCTTAGCCACCAGCACAGACATGGATATGGAGAGTGAGCATTCATTGTTGACAGGGCATCAGACAGGTCCATCCACCACTAGTATGTGGTACATTGATAGCAGAGCCTCGAGACACATGACAGGTACTCGGGAGTTGTTCTCCAAGCTATCACGGACAACTAGAGATGTGGAGGTGGTACTTGGTGACAACACCATTATTAGAGCAGTGGGTCAGGGTACCATTACATTTGAGAGGGAGTCCATGAGTCCCATGACTTTGAGGGATGTGTTGTACGTCCCTGGGCTGAAAAAGAACCTTGTTTCAGTTTCCACTATTGAGGACAGGGGTCTTGGGGTGTGTTTCTCATATGGGAGAGTGCAGGTGTTCCCCAAGACTACAGGTGTATCTACCCCCATGGATATTGGAGTTAGATGTGGACGACTGTACAAGTTATTGTTTCAACGGCAGCATTCTCTAGCACACAGCAGTAGCAGTGAGCTATGTGAGCTATGGCACAGGAGGATAGCCCATTTACATCACCCCGCTCTGAGATTGTTGAGGAGCATGGTCACAGGTTTACCTGAGTTCGACACTAAGCAGAGTGATGTGTGCAGAGGGTGTGCTTTGGGAAAGTACACCAAGACTGCTTTTCCAAGCAGTGACATGAGAGCAGCAGGAGTGCTTGACTTGATTCATTCTGACATTTACGGTCCTATGTCTTCAGTATCTTTGACTGGTCACGAGTACTATATTAACTTCATTGATGACTACTCCAGGAAGACCTGGATCTACTTCTTGAGGAACAAGAAGTCCCCACTAGTGTTCAGTGTCTTCCAAGGGTTCAAAGCCCTTGTGGAGAAGCAGACGGGGAGGAAGATCGGGATGTTGAGATCAGACAATGGGGGTGCGTATACCTCCAAGGAGTTCAATGCTTTCTGCAGTCAGGAGGGTATACAGCGATAGTTGACAGTTCCCTACACTCCTGAGCATAATGGAGTAGCAGAGAGAAAGAACAGGTCGATCGTTGGAGCAGCGAGAACCATGCTTCATGATCAGGGGTTACCGTTCTTTCTATGGGCAGAGGCATGCAACACTGCAGTGTATCTGCAGAACAGGAGTCCTCACCATGCTTTGGGGAGGATGACTCCTGAGGAGATGTATTCAAGAAAGAATCCTGAGGTGAGCCATTTTCGGATATTTGGCTCTCTGACTTACTCTCACGTCCCTTCTGAGAAGAGGACGAAGTTCGAGCCCACTGCAGAGAGAGGTATCTTTGTGGGTTACAATGAGACTTCGAAGGCATATCGACTTTACATTCCTGGCCAGAGGAGAGTTGTAGTGAGGCGGGAGGTGAATTTTGATGAGGAGAGGGCCTTCAGGAAGTCGAGAGAGATGGAGCAAAGGGAGCCACCAACTCCCACACCTCAGTTGACACAGGCTTCTTCGATACAGGTTTCAGGTCCGCAGGTTTCTGGAGTGACTGGATCACAGGGTACAGGCACAGGTTCTACAAGATCAGTGGTTCAGATTACAGGTACTTCAGGGACAGGTACAGGGACAGGTTCAGGGACAGCCACAGGTTCAGGATCACAGGTTTCAGGCTCACAGGTTACAGGGTCTTCAAGGACTGGTTCATCAGTTACTAGTCCTCGGGGTGTTAGACCATCTGCTTCCTGCACTTCCTCAGATGAGGATACACCAGTTTGGGAGGAACCTTTAAGGAAGAGGAAGCCTAAGTGGCTTCAGGACACCTTGAAGGAAGCAGAAGTATTTGGTAGACCTCAGGAGGCGATCAGGTCAGTAGTTGAGCTAGACAGATATGGGATGGCCCTTGTTGCGAGTCTTCGTGACTCTGCACCTTCTACATTTGAGGAGGCTTCTCAGCATCAGGTATGGAGAGATGCCATGATGGAAGAGTACCATTCCATCATGAATAATGATGCTTGGGAGATTGTGCTGAGACCTGAGGGGAAGTCAGTGGTGACTTCCAAGTGGCTTTACAAGATCAAGCACACTGCAAATGGCAGTGTGGAGAAATTCAAGGCTCGGTTTGTGGCTAGGGGGTACTCACAGGTTGAGGGAGTTGACTATGATGAGACATTTGCTCCAGTTGCTCGGTATTCCTCTATCAGGGCAGTGATATCTATAGCAGAAGAGATGGGTTGGAAGATCCACCAGATGGATGTGAAGACTGCGTTTCTCAATGGTCTTCTGCAGGAGGTGTATTTAGAGCAGCCACAGGGATTCAAGATACATGGGAGAGATTCTCATGTGTGGCTTAGGAAAGCCTTGTACGGTCTGAAGCAAGCTCCTAGATCTTGGTACTCCAGGATCGATGCATATTTGACTTCGATGGGATTTCAGAAGAGTGAGGTTGATCCCAACCTATACTAAATTGTGGTTGGTGGAGATTCACTCATTATTCTGTTATATGTTGATGACTTATTTATCACTGGAGATGAGCGTCTTATTGCATAGTGCAAGAGAGATCTTGCAGCTGAGTATGAGATGATTGATATTGGGCTGATGTATTACTATTTGGGGATGGAGGTTTGGCAGGAGCCTGGACATATTTTCCTAGGACAGAGGAAGTATGCAGCGGAGATTCTGAAGAGTTATCGGATGGAGGACTGCAGGCCTATGTCTACACCTATGATCACCAAATTGAAGCAACTTCATGCTTCAGAGGGTAAGTTGGTGGATCCCACACTATATCATCAGCTCATCGAATCGTTGATGTATCTGGTCAACACCAAGCCAGACTTGTGTTTTGCGGTTAACACTCTTAACCAGTTCATGGTGCAGCCTAGGAGTGTGCATTGGACTGCCGCAAAGCACATCTTGAGATACCTAGCAAGGACAGTGGATTATGGTCTGGACTATAGGGGTTCGGGTGGAGTCAGCTTGGTTGGGTTCACAGATTCAGACTGGGCAGGTTGTGTGAGGGACCGAAAGAGCACTTTCGGTTGTTGTTTCAACTTGGGCTCGGCAGTAGTGTTGTGGTTCAGCAGGAAACAAAAGTCCGTTGCATTGAGTTCTACTGAGGCTAAGTATATGGCAGCCAGTCAGGCAACTTGAGAAGCACTGTGGCTTCGTAATTTATTGGTAGATTTATTTGATTAGCAGCTGAGACCTACGGTGATCTATTGCGACAATAAGAGTTGCATTCGGCTCTTTGAGAATCCGGTGTTCCATGACAGGTCGAAGCACATTAAGATCAGGTACCACTTCATTCGGGACTACGTCCAGAGAGGGGCAGTTGAGTTGCAGTATATTTCCATTGAGGAGCAGGTAGCAAATGTCCTAACAAAGTCTTTGGGGAGGGGGAAGTTTGTCTTCTTCAGAGATAAGTTGGGAGTGGTGCGGAACACCTTCCTCGGTAAGAGGGAGTGGTGCGGAACACCTTCCTTGGTAAGAGGGAGTGTTAGTTTTGTACCTAGGGAAGTGTTCCCCAAGTGACAATAGCCTAATGTCACTTAGAAGGGGGAAAAGGGGTGACTCTCACATTAATAGTCATTAATGAGACTTTATAACATTAAAGTCACTTTTTGCTAAAGTTAAGTGGGTGAGTGATTTTTTATTTAAGTGATTTAAATAAAAGTGACTTTTCACTCTTATTGAATCTTAGCCATTGGATTTGGATCTTTTTCCACCGTTGGATTAGAACCCACTTAGGGTTAGACAAAAAGCATGAGGGAGGCACATTTCACTTCACTTTTACTTTTGTGATTGAAGTGAAGAGAGAAGAAGAGAGAGAGCAAGGGCACAATTTCCAAGGTGAGGGTGTGCACAAAAATCGAGGAGCTCACAGCAGCACATTTTTATAGAGAGGGCACGTACTTCAAGAAAGATTTGGAAGCATTTAATGTAGCACACATTTCGAGGCAGCCACCATTAATTCTCAACATTGTTTTCTAGGACCGTACAACAGAAGTTAAGCACGGTTTTCGAGGCACTGTACCTATTGTACAGTGGCACGCATTTTGAGGGTCGTACATCAGATTTATTGCTGTACTTTTCAGCACAGATTTCAAGGCATTCAGGTACAGTTATCGAGGTGATTTTCAGGCACTCAGTTCGAGGTTATAGGCACAGTTTTCGAGAGAAGGTACAACAAAAATTATTTATGTTATTCCGTACAGCAGACTGGGCATGGATTTCGAGGCATGCTGGGAACTGAAATCGAGGACCGTATAGCACTGAATATTTGACTGTGTTGGCACAGAAATCGAGGCAGTGATTGCATGGATTTCTAGACTGATATTTCTCTGTTGAGATAAGTAGTATTTGACTGAAAATTTCTGTATTGAAAATTTTGTTGAAGAATTAATAAAAACTCTCTCTCTTACTGGTTTTCCCCGTGGGGGTTTTTCCAGGGCACAGTTGCCCAAAATTTCCTGAGTCTCTTTTATGGCGTGCATGTGATTACATATTTGTTTTCTGTTGTTAAGAGGTAGTTTACTGTGTGTTTAATTGTTACTGTATTTTTTATAAGTAGTTTGCAGCCTATGTAAAATCGGCTGCAGATGAAAATCACTGAAAAGATAACATAAACCAACAAGCAATAAAACCCAGAAAAATCTACAAAATAAACAAAATAAGTAAATAACCTTGTAAAGAAAAAAAAATCTTAAATATTTTACATTAAACTATACTTCGATATACTTCGATAATAAGTAACATATACAAGATAATAGGCTAAAAGCTTGCAAAACTAACTAACGAAATCCCACCTCACACAAGCCTTTCATCAACTTAAATGATTTATGCTTTGTATACTAATAACTTCTTCCAATAATAAAGATATTACAGTGAAGTAAATATATTTCATTATTTATAATGAAGTAGATATGTTTCATCATTGATCGAAGTTATTTTTTATTTTAAACTAATTTAAAAATATATATTTAACCAAATTCATTTAGCAATTATATTTAACCATGAAACTTAAAAAAACATATTTATGAAATTTGAATTTAAAATAAACACTTTACTTTATCGACCAACCAAATTTATATTAATTAATTAAACTTTAAGCTTAGATGTGGTTATCAAAATTATTTATGCCATATCTAACAGTGAGTCTTCTTTCATTTTAAAATAGCATGTGATATGAGATGGCATGTGATAAGCAACTCACCTTTTTTCATTTGTATTTCAATTTTGAGATGGCATGTGGTAAAGCAATCCACCTTTTTCATTTATAAAATGTATACCATTGGGCTATAATAATGTTGAAATTGAGTATTTTATTCAAAAGAATATAACGATTAATGGGTGATAGTATGCCAATGAACTCCATATAAGCCAGGGTTATAGTTTTTTTTTAACATAAAAAATAGTACTATTTATATTAAACAATAGAGTGTGTTTACATCAAAACAAAGTACTAAATTATCCTAGCATCCTAATAGTATCAAAGGCTAAAACAACCACCGTCACAAAAACATTATACCAAATTTGTCACATAGGCCCGGCAGGCCAATACCATTAAAAAAACAAGGCATCAAATCCCAACCAATGCACTGAGAGCGATGGACAACAACCAAACTATGGCAAAGGGCAGTCCCAACAGGCGAGAAACTACTGAAGATTACTAGCCGAATAGAAACACAAAGAGTCATCGACCAATATCAAATCACGACCCAACAAAGAGAACAGAAAAAAATGAAGGCTCAAAGATAGTTTGAGAAGACCACAACCACATAACCAAAAAATTGACTCCAACAAGAAATTGGAAACTCGATAGAGCTTAATCCCCTGCAAGAGGATAAGGCCGCAAAAAACAACAACCGATATATACAAGTCTAGACAAAGAATAATCAGGAATAAGCTGGAAAAAATAGAAATAGATCCCTCCTCAATGATTAGATCAAGATCCCAAGCCTCCCAAAAAATAACACCTTCTTTAGCAAAAAGAGCCCTTTTAGAGAGAGCATTTGCTTCCTGATTGAAAACCCTATGTGTGTTGGATACTAGTTTCATCAAACTCTAAGAAAACAACCTGAATCGCTTCCATCCGTGAGGAAAGCAACAGAACATTAATAGATGCCTTATTTAAAGCCCAATCCACAATAGCTTTTGAATCCCCAATAATTTGTAAGGCCTTCAAACCTTTTGCTTTAACGAAGAATAACAACATCTAAAGTGCCAAAAGCTCACATCTAGTATTGGAACCTGGACCACAGTTCAAACATAGTTTATAGCATTTGCCCACATCAAACCAAATAATGGTTCCAGTTCTCCCCGGGGAGGCATTCTGCTAAGAAGCCCCATCAAAGTAAGCCTAGTGCCTATTTTCAATCTACACCGGTCCCTTGAGACTTTTTTTAGTGCCTTCCTTCTTATCACCACTAGAATTTGAAAATTCCTGGAAAGCCGCCACAACCCTACTAAAAATGAGAGAGACCGCCAAAGGCTTATCTTCGAACAATAAACAATTTATGGCTTTCCAGATCTCCCATGTTACAAAACAAGGTAAATTTTCCCACCTTGAAGACTTATTTTTCCACTAAATAAGATAGTCTGAAAGGGACCCATCCTGCCATTGAAAGCGAATGTTGAGGGATGTGCAAATGTTTTGCCACATCCCTTTGGAAAAATTACACTATCCAAAGAGATGATTCACTGTTTCAGCCTCCAAGCAAGAAAGGGGACATCTATTAGGCCCAATTCCCAATTCCCTCTCTACAAAGATATTTGTCCCATGTTATAATAGAGTTCTCCAAGGACAGCCATAAGAAAAAAAATTATTTTCAATGGAGCACACCAATTCCATATAGAATTGTGCCACCGTTTACCAAAACCTGGGACATCCGAAAAAACAGATTCGTAAGCCAATTTAGTTGTAATGATCCTTGCACTTTCATTCCAAGACCAAATCACCATGTCCTTCATGTCCAAAAGATGAAGATGCAATCTCTTTAAGCTCAGAATATACTGATCCCATTATCGACTCATAGTCCCATACAATCCAAGTTGTTGTGAGATGATCCAATCATGAAAGACTATAGAGGATGAAGACCAAGTTGATATATGATTGAGAGTGAAATAACCTTTTGATCTTAGAAACAAGACTAATTCCGATGATAACTTATGAGGCATTGGGCCTCCCATGATTGGATCTCCACTGGCCTTTATCTCCCTCCCATTCCCCAGCCTCCAAACCACCCACTCCTCAATGACCTTCACAGAGCCAATCAATCCACACCATATATTTGAGGCCCTTTTAACACATGTTGGACCCTAGCAGAACCACTGCACAGGAGAGGAGTTTTTAAGATATTTCTCTTTTATGACCTTACTCCATAGACCATATGCAAATAAAGCATGGCATAGGCTTTTTGCAGATAAGGCTTTTGCAAAGAAGAAGATATTTTTTAAAGCCCATCCCCCCAACGACTTTGGTTTTGCCAAATTTAACCAATTTTTCAAATGGTATTTCTTTTTTCCCCTTCCACCCATCCAGGTGAAGTTGGAAATTCTTCTGCGAATACCATTTAGAATAGATTTTGGAACTTTATATAAAGATAGGCAATAAATCGCTAAGTTCTACAGAACTGATTTAGTAAGAATTACTCTGCCACCCAAAGAGAGCCAATGACAACACCAATGGTTGATTCTATTATCAAATTTCTTCAATAACCACAACCAATCCTTTTCCCGATAACTGTTGGGCTTAATGTAGAATCCCAATTATTTGATGCCTTCGTTCAGAGCACCCATGTTAATGGGGAAAACCTGACCGATCTGAACCTTTAAATCCTCCTCCAGCTCATTTTCTAGAAAGAAATATTTCTCAAAATTTATTTTCATTCCTGATACATTGCAAAACAATGATAAGATTGATTTCATCTCTTGCCACTCCATAGCACTATCCACCCCAAATAACATTACATCATCAAAAAACAATAAATGAGTCACCGCCGAATGAGTTGTTACTTTGATTCTATTCAATTTCCCATCAGCTATGGCTTTGATGAGAATCCGGCTTAAACCTTCAATAATAAGTAGGAATAAAAGAAGGGACAGAGGACAACCTTGTCGTAACCCCCTTGATCCTTTAAAGAAAATTGTAGGGGATCCATTGATGAGGACATCATAATTAGCCAAGGAGACACAAGCCAAAATCCATCTAGAAACCTCCCAAGGAATGCCAATATGTATTAAGACCAATAAGAGGAAAGTCCCATCCACCCTATTGTAAGCCTTTGCCAGGTCCAACTTAAGATGTTTTGACTTTATGCTATGAAAATCTTCTTGAGCAACTCCAACTGAATCGAGAATTTGTCGATATTCCAGAAAACCAAATTGCTCCATGGATATATGTTTGGAAAGAATCGACTTCAATCTTAAAGCTATTATTTTTTAAAGGACCTTGTATATAAGATTGCAAAGAGATATCGGTCTAAATTCAATGAAATCGTTTGGATGGGAGCATTTCAAAATAAGTGCAAGGAAGGTGGAATTTACAACATCTGAAACCTTACCTGAAACTCTTGATTCTTCAACAACAGTAAGAATGTTTGGACCCATAATGTCAAAGAAGAAAATGAAAAGTTCAATTGTCTAGCCATCCGAGCCTGGACTTTTAGATTTTGCAAAGCCCTTCAAAGTTGCCTCCACTTCCGCTAAAGAAACTGGATTATATAAATCATTCCCTTCTTCTTTTGAGAAGAAATGAGGGAATTCTTTTACCACTTTGAACTGGTCCAATAGAGAGGACAACTTTGGGTCCTCAAACATATTTTGAAAGTAGGAACATGCACCTTTTTGTAGATCTTCTGACGAAGAGAGCACATTCCCCTCCAAATCCTTTAAATCCCAGATGACATTTTGAACCCTTCGGTTCTCAGCAAATTTATGAAAAAAAATTGTATTTGAATCACCAGCTGCGATCCAGACAACCCGACTTTTCAACTTCCAAGACTCCTCTTCCATTCTCAAAATAGACATTTTTTGTTTTTCCAAATCCAATAGAGAAAAATATTCCTTCTGTGTCATAGACCCAAAGAGGTTTGAGGAGAGAGTCGATTCAATTTCTTTTTCCAAGGACACTAGATACTACTTCATAGCTTTCTTCTTCTCTCATTCCCATGTTACCGTAGCCCCCTTTAGCAATTTGAGCTTCTGAACCAGAGAATCCATGGCCTAGGGAGAATGCATAAGTTCCATTTTAGCACATTTTGTCTTAATAAGGGAAATGTAATCCTGATCTTTTAACCATGTATGGTTGAATTTGAAAGGTGTTTTGATCCAATCACCGTGAAACTCAAATTGACACAAAATGGGGTTGTGGTCAAAAATTCTGGTAAGGTCCACCCAAGATCTATATCTAAAAAAAAACTCCAGTAGGGATTTGGCGACCAAGAACCGATCAAGTTGCTTCTTTATACAATAATGTCCACATCGACCATTCTGCCATGTAGGCATCAAAGGTTGTGGTTCAATATCTATTAGAGCAGCCGAGGAGAAAATTTTTGCAAAGAATGGGGAAAATGGATCAGGTCTAGCCTGATGACCCCAAATCTCCGAGGAAGCCAGGGTGAGATTTATATCATCTACCAAAAACAGATTGGGCAGGTTCAACAAAAAATATGAATGGATCTTCTCCCAGAAACACCACATGTCACCATAGGGCCCATAACAATTAATAAGGTTTATAGGTTTGTCAAAATCGTCTAAATTTCCATAAAGAAAAATTCCTGTAGAGGTCTTGTAAGGAAGGATTCTGGATTTGTGAGTATCCCAGGCAGCCAATAAACCTCTAGACAGACCCATCGCATCAGTGGAGCAAATCTCCCATGAAGGTTTTAGTTTCATAAAAAAAAACCTTGCTTTTTCATTACTAACCATAGTTTCTTGCAAAAGAACTAAATCTAGCCGATTGATTTCCAAAGTTCTTTTCATGACTAATGATTTAGGGAGGCCCCCATCTCCCCTAATGTTTAAAGAGAAAAATATCATTTTTTTAAATTTTGGCGAGGGATTTGATTCCTCTAAGATCCCTAGAATCATTTGACGGAGATAACAAAATTGTATCATCATTGACATCATCCACCTTTTGTTCTTTACCCTTCCTTGATTGAGATTTTCTAGCACTTTTGGTTTTAAGAGGCGAGAACTCCTAGGAAATACCTCCCATTCTGGCCCCCTTCAGGATCTTGTTATGTGATAAAGAATCCCTCTTTAATTGCCTCGCCTCCTCCTCTATAGGATCACACTAAATAGTCTCTCTGTTTCTAATAAAGGATTGAAGAGGAGATTTCTTAACGACCTCACTGAAGGATGGGACATGAACCGAAGGATTTGAGCCATCAGACTCAATGTATTCTAAAAAGTCCTTCTCACCCACCAACTGGTTTACATGACATTCCACCACATATAGAGTCGAAATCAAATTGTTTGATAAGAACAATATCCTCATCATCTTGAGAGGGAACCATTAATATCTCATGACCACCCGAACCTACCACTTCTAATGAAGGAAGGTCTAGAATAAGGACATCATTATCTAAACCCTATAGGCTATTACATGGCTCACAACCATTTCCCAAAGAGGATTCGGAGGATGAGGAAGGGATCCAATCAACAAGAAAACCCCCCATAAAATCATTCTTTAACTCCAGAGATTTAAAAAAATCTTTTTCCAATCCCGCCAATGATTTATAAAAAGTCAGGTCATTGGATTGAAGCTTACTCATGAGGTCGAAATCAGAAGCAGAAGCCATACCAATATGTGAGATTGGCGGATCCGGCTCAAGCTCACCACTGACATCCGAATACCACAACAATTCCTCATCTTCTGATTTGTCTCGCAATGGAGCCAAAGAGGAACTGGAACACTACTTCCAAAGATGTCCCACCGCCTTACAATTTGAACATCTAAACATGATGCCCCAATAGTCTATGATTTGGGAGCAGGTTTTGTCCCTCCACTCCATGTCCAACTTTTCAATCAGGCCAAGTGAAATATCCACTTCCACCAACATACAGCCCACATGCGTATCCACCCCTTTTAAAACTTCATCACTTACATGAAGAAAGCGTCTGATCAGTTACCAACTGCTTCGAAAGCCCCTTTGTTCCACATCCAAAGCGAGAAGCTCTCTCATGTCATTTGTATTATTAGAATTGTTTAAGTGAGACCTTTATTGATTTCCAGTGGCTCCTAATTTATAATGAGATTGACTTGCAAGCACTTGTTGATGTCAAAGGTTTTCTAATGTGTATTTGGAGGCCTTGGATTTCGCTTTAGATTCTTCATCCTTCACATTTTTTTCTAAAGCTATGTATACGTGTGGTTAGCCTTGATTAACTTTCCCTTCATTGTCTTTATGATTGGCATTACTTAATGCTATTAGGAATGGCTTAATATTTGGTGATCACATAGGATCCCTCTTATGATTTTAATTTTAAAGGAGAATTTATAACTAAAGGGTCACTCAAATGTGTAAGGATGGTGATGAGTATGACATGTATTTGTATCACTTAGTAGGTGATTTTTTTGTTGATTTTTGTATTGTAAGTATTATCAAGTTTCTATTAGTATATTGGCATGTTAGTGTTAGATAAGACATAAATAAGAATGTTTATTTGATCAAATACAACAAGATCTAAACAAAGGTTTGGAGAAAGAGAGAGAAAAACTTGTAACTTGAGATTGTTGAAGAGTCTTCCAAGCAATTGTTGAGTTGGAGGCATTGGAAGAAGAGAACAACTAGCCCCAAGCAACCTACACACAAGATGAGCAAAACCCTTCTATGTACTATGATACAAAGCCCTAGATCTATTAAAGTAAGATAAAAACCTTATAATTTACTTGATTAATTCAATAAGAGAAAGCAAATGCACTCCAGTAACAACATCAAGTCAAATACAATAAAATATAGAGGGAAGAAAGGAGATTATATTGCAAGTAGAATTATCCGCCAATTGGTTGCAAACAAAGAAAATTTCCACCCATGCATAGGCTCTCTATCTCACATATGCTCTCTATAACTGATGCCACCTTCGAGTCTTGGTTATGAATCCGTGGCAAAATTCTATGGCTTGGCTCGAATGTCTCTCACTCAGCCAATTCCTAGAATTCACATATAAAGAAAACTAACACTTTGAAAAACCTTTTGCTTTATAGATAAAGTTTTAAACTTTGAGGACACAAAACTTCCTTAGATCAGAGTAATGAGTTTAGGGTTTTCGTGGTTCTATTTGGGGGTTATTTTAGGGAGGCGAGTTGCATCTGATGAACATGGAATATGAGTTGTATTTAATGGATTATAAGGACGAAGATGAAGGTGCGTTGCGGGTGGTCTTCGAATCACACAAGGAGATTTGAGATATCTAGGAGTGCTCCAAAATGGTGGTAGATGCCAAATATGCTGAGGTGGTAGAGGTCTCTAGGCCAGGTGGCAATGAATGCAAAGAAGGTAGGAAACATGGCAAGATGTCATTTATCTCGTAGATGATCAAGCAGAAGATTTATAATACACTGACATTTATTGAAACTCGTCAATTCTCTACATTAGGGTTCAAGGAAGTACCAAAGGATTTTTTACATGCTTGGGTTTCCATATCTAACCCTTTTTCAAACTCCGTCCTCAAAGAAGCTCTACAACTCCTAGCAAGGGGCCATGTAATGAGGTTAGTATTAATGTATTAAAGGGAGTAAATATTGGAAGTGTTAGTTGTAACCACCGAGCACAGGGCGAAGGCGATGGTAGTTTATCGCAAGTTGAAACAAAATGGAAACTTTCAAACCCTCGATGAGGCCGAAGGAGGAGGTGTATCGGGGCTAGAAAGGAAATAGTGCAGATGATGTTAGGCCATGACCTGCAAATCTCGGATGTTGAAAGGGTCATGGAATTGGGGGTTGTTGGTTGTTTCATGGTGAAATATGTATCGAATGAAACCCTTAAGTGTTGGTTAAACGAGCATTAGCTTCCAGTGATAGGATAAACCCCTAATTTTCATCTTTTGATGTTTGTATGGATATATTTTCTCGTGAAGGAAAAATATGACGTGGATAAGGTTATGAGCAAGGAATGTGTCGCAACCTCGACATGGAGGTTGGGCGCACTTCCCCTAACATGTGTGGATGGCTTATGTATACAAAACAGAGGTTGAGTGTGGAGATAGTCACACTTGACTTGTGCAGACATGGGCATGACTTGAGGGAGTGCGCAAAGGCATGGAGAGAGCATGGTGCCCACACACTCCAAAAATATTTAGTTATAATGGTCTTGCAGATACATGATGGATGGGAGCATGAGACTTGGGGTGCGTTGACTTGGGTGCGTGGACCCAAGGCACCCACCCATTGGATCAACTTGAGAATTCAACACTTACTTGCGGAGCACATTGTCCACTTGTGAGAGTTGGGCGCACGTCGGCTTGAGCACAATTCTGGAGTGAGCACACTTGTGGGAGTTAGACGCACGTCGGCTTGGGAACCCATGAGATTTGGTTGCACATTAGCATGGTAACACTTGATTTGGCATCATGGATTTCGGAGCCCCTTGGAAAGGGTGCACCATATAAATACAAGTGGAGTGCAAAGAAAAATTCATTCAATTCTTCCAAAAAAAAATGCAAGAGAATTCAGAGGGAAGCAGTGGATGATGAACATGACAATGGTCCCTTTGTGGTTGTTTGAGGAAAAGGTGATGACCTTGCCATGGTTCAGCAGAGTTGCACAAATGAACAAAGTGAAAAGGTAATTTCGTTATATTGAACAAGAGGACTTCATTCTCATGGAGTTAGATGCAACAATTGGATTAGCTACCCAACTAGTTCGACACATGAGGATTGATAATGGACAAAGGAATGATGAGGAAACACAATACCAAGGCAATAGTAGGTTGGATGGGTGAGATGGCTATATAGTCTTAGAGATATTTGGAAGAATTAGTTGCATTAGTAGCGATTAGATGCATTCTTGTACTTGGTGGCATAGGAAATTTGGGGTTTCTACTAGTATGGAAGCACAAAGGTTTCAGTGGCAACAAGGAGACAAGATGCAACTTTAGGAGAAGACAATTTTGGAGACAATAGACTTGATTTATTTTGGAGGTGTTGCTGAGGGTGGAAACAAATTTGAGTGGGGGAGGATGTCATGACCCCGACATGGAGGCTGGGTGCATTCCCCTAACATGTGTGGATGTCTCATGCGAATGTGACGGAAGTTGAGTGTGGATCCGGACACACTTGACTTGTGGGGACATGGGCATGACTTGAGGCAGTGTGTGAAGTCATGGCAGGAGCATGGTGCCCACACACTCCAAAAATATTAAGTGAAAATGGTCTTGCAGAGACATGATGGATGGGAGCGTGAGACTTGGGGTGCGTAGACCTAAGGCACCCACCCGTTGGATCGACTTGTGAAGTCGACACTTACTTGCGGAGCACATTGTTTACTTGTGAGAGTTGGGCACATGTCGGCTTGGGCACATTTGTCAAGTGAGCACACTTATGGGAAATTGGGTGCACGTCAGCTTGGGCACACATTAGATATGAGCACGTCGGCGTGGGCACACTTGAGTTGGCATGATGGCTTTGGGTGCCCCTTGGAAAGGGTGCACCATATTAATACAAGTGGAGTGCAAATCAAAAGTCATTAAAGTCATCCAAGCAAAAATGCAAGAGAATTCAATCGCAAAAAAGTAACACAACTTGGGCGCAAACTGTCGAGACATAGCAGTATGACTTGGGCGCAATTTGTTGGGACGTAGTAGCATGACTTGGGTGAAATCTGTTGGGACACAGTAGCATGAATTGGGCGCAATTTGTCAAGATAGAGTAGCATGACTTGGGCGTAGTTTTTTGGGATAGAGTAGCATGAGTTGCACATTATCTGTCAAGACGGAGTAGCACGAGTTGGGCATTGTTTGTCGAGACAAAGTAGAGTTGGGCATTGTATGTCAAGACATAGTATCATGAGTTCAACATTGTTTGCTAGGACGGGGTAGCATGAGTTGGGCTCTATTTGCTAGGACATAGTAGCATGAGTTGGGCTCTATTTGCTAGGACATAGTAGCATGAGTTGGGTGGTGTCTACTGGGACAGAGTAGCACGAGTTGGGTGTTGTCTTCCAGGACATAGTAGCGTAAGTTGGGAGTTTTCTGTCGATTCAGAGTAGTACAAATTGGGTGCACTTCCGGGAGTATTTTTTGGGATCAGAGTAGTATGACTTGGGCGCACTTTCGAGAGCAGTTTTCTAGGTTGGAGTAGCATGACTTGGGCACACTTCTTTATTGGGTGACAAACATAGTTAGGCAAGTTGGGTGTACTTAGTGCTAAGCAGAAGTACTGAAGTGTGCAGTGCTTGATGAAATGAAGAAGTCAGGATGGGCATTGAGGCAGTTCTGTGGACACAATAGAGGTTAGATGTGCAGGCAGTGAGGGGCGTCTTGGCATCTTTCCTTGGGTTCTGGAAAGCGTGTTTGGGGTTTCCTGGACTATCTTGGACAAGGATTTTATGGGCATCGTCCCATATTTGTTGTATATATGTATATGAGTGTTTGTCGAGTTGGTTGCACTCCTTTGTTGTATCTTTTACTATACGTAAAATTCTCCATAAAGAGTTTGGGTGCCTAGTTTGGGCACCACCATACTTGTGCATTCATTGTCTCTTATGTATATTGTTGGATATTTGTACTGTGATGTTCATGTGTAATTATTAATTGTATAGTTGGTTAAGTATTGAACTATTGTGGTGCAAGTGACTGTTGGGTGAGTAAGTCGAGTAGGGGCTTGAAGCGACCTAATAGTTTGTATCTCAAGGCACAATTATGGGAAAACCTTGAGTGAAGAGGCGTAGTCCAGGTGTAATAGTCGCAAGTAGGCCAAGATCTTGTTGACAAGGCACATTGGTGTTGCATGTTCCTTGGAGTTGAAAAACAAATTAGGTAACTACTCTTGGGTGTGTGACAAAATGGCTCTAAGGGCCGTTGGGACATTTGTTTAAAATTATGGGACCCAACTTTTGACTTTAGGAGGGGGCCCACATATAAACATAAAATATGGGTTCTTCTTCCAGGTTTACCATTAGTTCCATGGAAGGAAGAGATCTTAATGAAAGTGGATAACCCAATTGGTTGTTTCATGGCCTTAGAGGAAGGATGAGACAATAGATCAAACAAAAGAGTAGTTAAGGTAATAGTCGAACCTGAGATTCAAGAAATCATATTGGAATATTTGGACATTATATGGGAAAAATGAAACTTTTGCCAAAAACTAGACTATTGGAAGTTGTTTTTCGGATGCGGTGTAGAAGAAGGATCTAGAAGTTAGGGGTTAAGCCATTGAATTTTCATTGGGTTTGGATTCCATGGAGGTTAATTCGGTAGAGGCCAGAAAAGGCTCTATACCTGACTCAATTTGTGAAGTGGAGGATTCCACAAACCTACCTACTAAGGTTGAAAGAAATCACTCCTCAAATCCTCCAATTATATCATACTATCAACTCATATCCAAAAGAGAAGTAGAGGAGGTTTCAAAAGGGGTCTTGAGTGGCCTGGAAATTGATGATGATAACTGAGTCTATGTTGGAAGTGACATAAATAAATACTGGATTTCATTTAATTCTTTAGCCAAAGGCTTTATTTATACATTAGGTGGGAGTCTCTTGGGCTTCGGATTCCAAGAGATCCATTGGAGTCTCCAAGACTCTTCATATTCCATTACTGAAATTGAACTATTTACATTATTATTTACAAAACTCCCGGAGGATTCCAACATTCCCCCCCTTGATCCTAAGGGGTCTTTGTAAGTTCGATCATGGTTCTAAATCTTTCAAACTTTTCTCCTCCAAGTGCTTTGGTGAAGATGTCTGCAATTTGCTCATGTGTGGAACAATGATGTAAATGAACTATCTTGGCCTCTACATGGTGTCGAATCAAATGATACTTTGTGTTGATGTGTTTGGTTTGATCATGGAATATGGGATTCTTGGTCAACTTGATTGCGGAGGCGTTTTCAATCAAAAGTGGAGTGGATTTCTCTTGTTTCTCCTACAAATATTCAAGTATATTCATGAGTCACACAATCTCTTTAGTTGTTTCTGCAACAACTACATATTACGCCTCTGTTGTCGAATCTGCTAGAACTAACTATTTGCGTGATCTCCAGGAGACAGTTGTTGATCCAAGACTCATCGTGTATCCATAAATGGACACTCTTGTTTATTTTCCGCCATCGAAGTCTGAATCAGAGTACCCCATGCGTTTGAAGTCATCCAACTTAGAGTACTTGAGTCCAAAGTCTTGAGTCCCTTTCAAGTATCTTAGAACTCTTTTTACAGCAGACCAATGTCCTTCTCAAAGTTTATGCATGAACAATGAAAGAATGCTAACAACATAAGAAATATCTGGTCTTATGGTGGTAAGGTAGATAATGATTCCTACAAGCTATCGGTACTTGGTTGCATCCTCAAATCCTTTTCCTTCACTTGATGTGAGCTTTAGATTTTGTTCCATTGGAGTTGAGAGCGACTTACAGTCTGTCATGCCAAATATGTTCAACAATTCTCCAATATAATTCTTCTAAGAGATGAATATGTACTTAGGATGTTGGTTCACTTCAATTCCTAAGTAGTAGTGAAGATGGCCCAGATCAGTCATTTCAAAGCCTTTCTTTAAATATTTCTTTATGGATGCTATATAACTTTCATTGTTCCTTGTCATCAAAAGTTCATCTACATATACTACAAGAAACACAACAGATCTTCCAACTTTCTTCACAAACAATGTTGCGTCTTCAAGATTATAATGTTTGAAATTCAACTTTAGAAGATGCTCAGTTAGCTTTTCACACTATGCTCGAGTTGCTTGTTTAAGGCCACACAAAGACTTGGCAAGTTTGCATACCTTGTGTTCTTGTCCCTTCACAACAAAACCTTCTGTTTGAGACATGAAGACATTTTATTTCAAGTCTCCATTCAAGAATGATGTATTTACATCCATTTGATGAACTTTCCATCCATTTTGTGCAGCCAAGGATAGTATAGTATGGATGGTGCCCCATTTTGTCGTGGGAGAGAACTTTTCTTCATAGTCAATTCCTTCTTTTTGTGCATATCCTTTCGCCACGAGCCTTGCTTTGTGCTTGTCAAGTGAGCCATATAATTTGTATTTGTTCTTGTATACCCACTTGCTTCCAATTGGTTTGGTTCCGATTGGAGGGTCAACCAGCTTCCAAGTTCCTTTCTTCATGAGTGCATCATACTCATTTTGCATGGATTGTTTCCACTCATCATAAGTAGCAGCCTCTTTAAGGGAAGTTGGTTCAAAGTTAGTAGAAAAACTCAATTCACAATCAAATGAGACATCCATGTCATCACCTGAGTTATTTGCATTTCCTTCATCTTCTTTTCTAGTTGAGATTCTCGTTCTCGTCTTTCCAACTTCATCTGAATGAACAATTTCAAGTGTTTTTGTGGCCCATTTCAGAATCTTCCTTGATGGCCCAGGTTGATCAGCTTGTGGTGCATCATTCTCTTCAAGGTTCAATCTTCCAATCCTCTCAATCACATCATCTAGTTGAGTCTCATGTTCAATTGAAGTGGCTGGAAATTCTTCTTCACCAGGGGGTGTTGTTGCTACTTCAAAAGGAAATTCCATAGATTGATCCAAAATGGGGATCCCCCTTCAATGCTGTGAATATTTATTTAATATTATTATTTATAAATTAATAGATTATTAGGTTACTAGTGAAAGGGCATAACCCTTCACTATGTTGATCAAGCCCTATAAAAGGCGATCTTATTGTAATTTATCAACATCATTTAATATATTATTCT
Organism: Larix kaempferi; assembly: GCA_027924585.1. Classification (NCBI taxonomy): domain Eukaryota; kingdom Viridiplantae; phylum Streptophyta; class Pinopsida; order Pinales; family Pinaceae; genus Larix; species Larix kaempferi. Next base: position 5,505,893 of record BSBM01000770.1, read on the forward strand.
TATTTATCATTCAATATGAGAGTCGGATTCGACTATTAACGGTGCAACCGGATACGGTTGCTGCATTTGGTATCAGAGCAGAACGCTCCTCCATCAGGTGATCTTGGACTCGTCTCATTCCTCCATTCCGCTGCATCACTCGCTCCATTTCCCTGCTACACTCCTCTCCCTATCCCTCGCAGCACCCTCCTGCTGCATCCTCCACGCTTCCATCTTTCACACCCTCTGCCCCAACCACACCTCACGTACCATCTTTCACATCCTCCATCCCTCAAACCACCTTCATCCCTTCCAATTCTCCCTCTACGTCCTGTGATCCCCACCCACCTCATCCTCTCGCCTGCACCCAACCACCTGCGTTGTACCCCAACCCCACGCCCCCACAGCCTACCAAAACTCAGTCCATCCTCCACGCTCCACCCTGTCGCTGCCCCTTTTCCCATCCACTACCTCAGCCTCCTTCTCCCTCTGCTGGCCACGTCCAGCAGACCCTTCCCCCACCAGCGCTCACCACCCCTCCCCTGCGTGCCTCCTTCACACCTCCGCTCCACCATTTCCCTTACCCCGCTCACTCCCCACTCCAACTCCAACGCCTCCACTCATCCTCCCCTCCCCCGCCAGCCACCCCGCGCTCTTCCCTCTGCGCCCTTCCCTCCTGTTGTACCCTTCCCCCGCTCTCCCCTACTGCGCCCTTCTCCTACCTGCCCCACGCTCTGCACTCACCCCCATGCAGCGGCTCCACCATCCACAACGCCCTCCACCATCCTGCTGTGCCCTCCGTCCACACGTCCACCCATCACCGCTGCCCAGGCCCTCCTGCAACCCCTAGCTCCTCTGACACTGTCCCTCCGGCTTGCTTCCCTACTCGCACTCATCCACAATCGCGTCCTCCACGTAGAAACCCTACAAAAAAACCAAAATTAATATATATATATATATATATATATATATAAAGTTTAATAAATATAATATTTAACTTTATTATATTCTAACTTTATAATATATAATCATATTATTATTTTCAAATAATAATAGTTACTACCACTTGATTTAGTAATAATTATTATTATTAATTAATCAAGCCCACACAAATCTCCCAAATCTCTGGAGTATCACTTCACTCTCACAAGTCAAAATAGCGTCGAAGTACACACATCTGCATACAAGGCCCAAGACCATGGCGGAATTAAAAGACAAACTTGAGAAATCGGAAAAGGACATCAAGGCCCTCGTTGCCAACCAAGAAAGAATTAGAGAAGAAACGAAAAATAACAAGGCACTTAAGAAAGGAATTAAAGAAGATGTTGTTCTAGTACTAGGAAGAAAACTTGATGACAAAGTAGACATCATGCATGAGAAACGAAAAGAGTTAGATAACAAGATGTGTGCGATGACACAGAACATAAGCACCATGGCACATAACTTGAGCATCATGACACAAAACCAGAATACCATAATGGAAATGTTACAAAAACTAAGGTCTAATACAAACCATATCAGTAACTCAGATATGTTGGACCACTATGTCAACAAAAATGAGAGTAACAAAATTGATCAAGACAATGAACAAGACAAGGAGACTAAATATCGTAGGGATGACCAAAATACCAATAATATTTTTGATAAAGATGAGCTCAACCAAGATCATAATGAAAGTCAAGCCAGTATCATTGACAATAAGGACAATCCATACAATGACAAAAGATGGATCCTACAATATGCAAGGGAATCCAAGTCAAAGGGATCAGATATCGTAGATTCATCTTCTACCTTAACTCTTCTACCACCCCGGAGAAACCTAAATGTAACACTATCAAGTGACTTTGAGTGTGAGAAGCCTCACGAAATGCCACTTCTTGAGATAACTCGTAAGGATAATAAAATGAAAACATTACGTGATGACATCTTAAATATCGTAGGACAAATGACTTCAAAAACAAGGCTTGATATGGTCAGTCACAAAAATACTCCTCGTATTCATGTACAAGGAAAATGGGATAACAATAATAAACATAATGGAGTACAAATTCAAGTTACAAATGAAAGAAAGATGACAAACTATTGCGTAAATACCAAGCATATACCTAATACCAGTTCTAAAAAAGACATAAAGGAAGTAATGACATTGTTTCAACACAAAACGAGAATGAAAAGACGACAACAATAATCTAATCTTTGAGGACAAAGTTTTCTTAAGGGGAAGGCAATGCTGTGAATATTTATTTAATATTATTATTTATAAATTAATAGATTATTAGGTTACTAGTGAAAGGGCGTAACCCTTCACTATGTTGATCAAGCCCTATAAAAGGCGATCTTATTGTAATTTATCAACATCATCTAATATATTATTCCTATTTATCATTCAATATGAGAGTCGGATTCGACCATTAACAGTGCAACCGGATACGGTTGCTGCGTTCAAGATGTGGAATTTAATTATCAAATTCATAATATGTCTTTAGATGGGAAAACTTCTCCATACGATCAAGTTGTTTTTTAATAGATTGGTCATTTTTATTAGTTTCAAGAAAGATGACATCTCTGGAAACAAAAAACTTCTTGTTTACCTCATCATAAAGACGATATGCCTTGGAATTTTCTGAGTACCCCAAGAAAATGCATCTTTGACTTCAAGTACCAAGCTTGTTTCTTTGCTCCTTTGGTACCAAGGCATAACAGGTGGAACCAAAAACCTTGAGATGCCTAACTTAAGGAAGGTGGCAAAACCACATTTCATGTGGAGTCTTATCTTCAAGAACACGATATGAATTTCTATTTCTCAAATATGTTGCACATATCATTGTATCACCCCAAAACATTAGCTTCACATTCTTGAAAAACATCATTGATCGTGTTGTATTCAAATAAGGTTCTATTCATCCTTTTTGCTACATCGTTTTGTTGGGGATTGTAGGGAATTGAAGTTTGACATGTAATCCCATGTTTGCAAAGATAGTCTTCAAATTCCTTAGAAGTATATTATTTACCATTATTAGATCAGAACGTACCAATATGTGCTTGTGCTTGATTTTCTATCCATGCATGAAAGTTATTAAAAGTTTGAAATGCTCCAGATTTTGTCTTCAACAAGTATACCCAACACATTCTACTATAGTCATCAACAAGGTCATGATGTACTTATTGCCATTTGCAGAAGGAATTGGCATGGGGCCACATAAGTTAGAGTGAACCAACTCTAAATTTCTACATGCTCTGAATTTAGACTCTTGAAATGGCTGCTTACTATGTTTGCCTAGTATGCATGCATCACATTTGTTATTTTGCGTAGGAATGGTGGGAAAACCAAATTCACCATTCTTTCTTAACAAACGAAGACTGTTATAATTCATATGACCAAATCTAGCATGCCATAGTAAACTAGATGACATATTACCTTCTTCATGCTGAGAGAGATAGGCAAAGTTTTGAACACTTGCAGAAGAGCCCCTCAACTTTAACAACTATCCATCTTCATAATCGGTCATGATGACCTTGTTGTCAGAGGATTTTCTTATCTATACAATCTCATCGAACATGTGGATGGAATGGCCTTGCTGTTGAATCTGCACTAAGGACATCAAGTTTCTCTGCAACTCTGGAAGATAGAGAACATCCTTTAACATGAAATCAGGGAATCCAAGCAACTTAAGCCCGATTGAGCCAATTCCCTGTCGTTTGAGGCTAGATTTGTCTGCAAAGTACACTATGCCATCTACAATGTCATTCGGTTCTTCAAAGCAATATTTTCTAAAAGTCATATGAGATTTTGCACCAGTATCAAGCAACCAACAATCTTTGTACGATGAAAGAGAGGTTATTTCATTAATTCCAAGATTACAATGTGCAACAATACAATTAGCAGAATCAAGGGCTTTACTAGTCCCTTGGTTTTTATTCTTGTCTTATTTATTATGGTTATGTCTTCCTTTGATGGAGTCCCAAGAAGCCCAACACTGATCTGCTTCATGTCCAGTCTTCCCGCAGCGCTTGCACTTCATATATGATCTTCTACTTGAGTTGTTTCTTCCACCTCTGCCTCTGAAATTTCTTCTTCCTCTGCCTATTTTGTTGCTTTCTCCCTTGGAAGGGTCTTTGGGCTTGTTCTTTTCTTTTTGAGCAAAGCAAAGAGATTCTGCAGTATTATCATTTGTCTTCTTTCCAAATGCTTTCTCTTTGTCTGCAGTCTTCTCTACCATGGTGTCAAAGGTGAGGTCTTTGAACTTGTCACTTGCTTGCAAAGATTTAAGATAGTTGGAGTGAGTAGGAGAAAGGGACTTTACAAATGCTGCAAGTGGAAGGTTTTGTTTCATACCGGAGGCTTGAATCTTGTGCATGATTGCTCTAATCTCATATGCAACTAGCATAGCATCATTATCCTTTGTACATCTAGACTAAATAGCTTTAACATTAGTTGAATTACTTCCATTTTAGAGTGTGAGTCATACAAATCTTTTAAAGTCTTTAAAGCTTCAAAGCATGATTTTGCAGGCAATATATGTCGGCTCACCTTTTCACTGACAATAGCAGAGATCATGGCTAAGGCTTTCTTGTCTCTGGTCTGCCAGATAACAAGTTCTTTCTGTGATGTTGGAGGTATTGGATCTGAACTGATAACTGTGCCTTCATCGGTAAGGATGGTTTTTCCTTCACAGACGTCATCTCGTAGATCGTTGTAGACGAATGTAGCCTTGATCTTCCTTGACCATTCTGGATAAGTGTCTTTGCCAGTGAGGATAGCACCAACTATGGATGCTAGTGAATGCATCTTCTGCAGTTTGGGTTTGAACTTGCAACTATTAAGCAAAATATATGGCAAAAAAGATATAAAATTGCATATTTAAATTTATGCTCTCTTCTTTACAAAGTGTTTCTTAATACAATTTAATTCTGCAGCAGCTCTATTCTGTAGCACTCCCTAGGATGCTATTACATATACTTTTGCAACAATATACAGGCTTTATCCTCTCAGGCTTTATCCTCTCAAATCTCTATTGATGATGAAATTACAATGATTCTCACCCTCTCAAATCTCAATAAGATAAAATAAAATGATTCTCACCCTCTCAAAAATACAATGATTCTCACCCTCACAAAAATACAATGATATATCTTCTAACAAGGGCGCAATCTTCTGTCTTCAAAAGCTCAGACAACCTTGGCTAACAATACAAAATAGGTCGAATGGTTGGTCCTTTCTTGGCCTACTTGATGCAATGTGGCTTCTTATGCTTTGGGGATATGTTGCCTAAACTTGGCTTCCTCCTGGTTTTGCTTATTTCCTCTTTGGGATTGTAGATTCAAACACTTTTTTATATATTTCCAATGAATATATAGCTATTTTTAATTTGAAAAAAAAGATCGAATGGTCTTCAAAATATAAAATTCTTTACATAGTCTTCACCAAATTTCAATGAAGGCACTATTAAAAATTATTACTACTCTTTCTCCACTAAAAAATTAGGGCTTGTATTTCAAATATATCAAATCTATTACCTCCACGAGGTCACGCAACATTCATTCATTTTAGGGTTTGCTCTTTGACAAGTTTGCAGCATCAAAATGGCGGTCGTTGCAAGGGCGTAAGAGGCAGTCTTAATCCCACGCAACAGGTTGTATGTGTGCTAGCTTGAGGTCGCAGCCTTCAATCGAACTCCATGCAGAGATGTAAAATGTGCTAGCTCGAGGAAGAATGGTTCACGAGAGAGCCCACGCAGCTCTCATTCAATGTACAGGTCGCATCTCTCCACCGTGGATTCAATCCCACGCAGCTCAAGGTCTTGGACGCAGCTTACAAAGAGTGGATGAAGCTCACAAATGAGCAGTGGAGGCAACTCACACAAAAAAACGTGGATGCACATCGCAAGAAAAATTGATTCTCGGGTTATTTCATATCTCTGGTGTTGCTTGTGTATTGCACTATATAACAATAACCAACCTGGTGGAAACCCTAGATAATCGTGGCATTAACACGCAATTAAAGAGACTAGCCACAGAATGAGTAAAACAATAGTGAAGTCATGAAAATGGATAGGCCGCAATACACAAAGTGAGACAAGGCGATGGAATTTTAGAGAGGAGACACGAAGAGATGGGTCGTGAAGTGGTCTTCAATACACACCATTTGATGATAACATTCAAGATCTCAAATTTTGAAAGGACTGAAACACTTAATTACTACGTGCACTAGAGTATAGAGAGAAACGTTACAATGCAGAGGTAGGGGAAAGGAGAGAAGCCCTTAGTTGTACGGGTACCATTTGTTATTTATAAAAGTACTTTATGTACAAGTAAATGTTAATATTTTTATGTTTTTAAAATTACTCAAGAAAATACTTCCTTCAACATTTTGAAATAAAATGAATATTTGAAATCAGAAATTTCATTTTAAGTCCTATTTACTTTAAGTCACATCAATGTTCACCCATTGGTCCTAAGCAAAAATACACTATGGTGACATTAGGACTAGACAACTTGGAACTTTGTGGCTTACATGGAATCCATTTGGATTGTCACACCTCAAGACCAATATGGTTGGATAGAGAACATGCCAAAGTATATATCATAAAAATTTGGGTGAAAAACAAGCTTGGGAACATGAATAATTAAGTTACATAAAAGGGGTAAAAAAATGCTCACTTATTGGCCTCCCTCCCCTAGGACGTTAAGTTCTAGGCGGAGAGCAGATTGGCAGAACGTAGAATGCTAGGATTGAGAGGATTGAAATAGGACGCAGATGGCAGGCCTGAGAGCCTGAGGAGGAGCGCAGGACAAAAAATGAGCAATCTGACAGAAAGGTTATGGTAGGCATGAGTTATGCATGAGTTATGGCAGCAAGCTGGCTCTGATTGGATTTCATTTAATTCTTTAGCCAAAGGCTTTATTTATACATTAGGTGGGAGTCTCTTGAACTTCAAATTCAGAAGTCTCCAAGACTCCTCATCTTCCATAACTGAAATTGAAGTATTTTCATTATTATTTACAAAAATCTCGAAGGATTCCAACATGAAGGAAATATCAAATGTTCTTGGCAAAATCCAAAGCCGAAGGAAATAAGAGAAGGAAAACAAATTACTATTACTCAATCCCTTAGAGCAACGAAGGCCCACCATCAAGTTACACAATTATTGTTCTCTCACATAATGCCATAGAGTTTCTAAGGCGTGCCCACAAACATGTAGCCTTCAAAATACTTTTGGAATTCTATAAGCCTGATGTTATTCTCTTACATGAAACCATGTGCTATGGATAGAAAGTTGTTGAGGTATTATCAAATGTTTTAAACGATCATGATTTGTGTTCTCTAGATGTTGTCGGTTTATCAGGTGGACTATTATCAACCTAGAATGCTAAGTTTCATTCAATCTCATCCTCAATACGGACTTCAGGTTTAGTTGTGGAGCTAAGGGATAAAGAGTCAGGGCTCAATTTGATATTAATCAATTTATATGGGTCATATGAGGACAAGAAGACACGTTGTACCTCTTTAGCCAAGTTTTGGAGGCTAGAAGGGGAAACTGTGATTTTGGCGGGAGATTTAATCTTAGCCTTAAAAACAGAGAGATTTTTGGGGAAACTACAAGAAAGGATTAGTTGGGATATCATTTATCTCAGTTATTCGAATCTCATCAAATCATTGATGTGGAGCCTGTGAAAATCTCCCCTACTTGGCATAATGGTAGACACATAAGAGAAGGGATTTCTAAAATATTGGATCATTTTTTGATGTTGAACCTCTTTTTAATGCAAATTTATGAATCAAAATGTGGGTAGGAAATGGTGGACTGTATGGTCATCTTCGTTTTTTTCTCACGTTGCAGGAGGATAGGAATCCCTCAAGCCCATTTAAGTTTATTCAGACATGGTTGATGTATTAAAAATTAAGGAGTTAATATCTAACACATGGTAACCCAATGATAGTTGGGAAAGAGACTCTACAATGCAAATTGGGAAAGAGACTCTACAATGCAACAATTTGTAGACAATGTCAAGAGGATCAAATGTGTGATGAAAGAGTGGGTTAAGAAGTTTTTCTCCATTCACAAAAAGACCTCAAAGAAGTGGAACAAGAGATTGTTACACTTAATGAAAAAATCTCAACAGGGCTATTCTTAGAAGAAGTTGAGTCCTTAAAGGTGTTGGAGAGCAAGAAAAAGGACCTACTAGATGAGGATGAAGCAAGGTGGAGATTAAAAAGCAGACCTCTATGGATAAATGAAGGTGGCATTAATACTAAATTATTTCGCTATTAGCTTAGGCTAGGAAAATGCAAAAAAAAAAGGATTATAATGCTTCTTTCTATTAAAATGGCTTCCAAACATGAAACTTTATAACTCAATGATGATAGAATGGTTGTGATTCTTTACATTTGTCTATGGTTGATTAGATTTGAGACTTGGCAGGTCCATTAAGTAATAGAAAGAATTAGACTTTCATGTTGATCCATATATGGATTCATAAAATTAGGATATATGCAGGTGACAACGACGTAGCCTTAAGGTGGATGTCCATCATGGAGATATACCATAATATGAATGGGAGACATGGTTTGCAATACTATCTATCTATCTATCTATAGGGCATGTTTGGACCATTTGAGGACTAACTTACAAGATCTATTAGGGATGCAATGAAATATATAAAGTATAGAAACATTTATGAAATCTCTAGAGAGCACATTTGGACCCTTTAAGGACTATGTTATTGCACAAATGTGAATATAAGTGTGTTGTAATTAAATTTATTTTCTTTCTTAAGAAAACGCAATATACTACTAATGCTATGTATGTCATCGACATAAATACTGCTAATTCATATTCATTTAGTTGTTATCTAGTCGTATTTTTTTATCCCTGAACTAAATTAGTCATTTTTAGTTGTGTCACTTAAAATTGCTCAAATTTGGTAGTATTTAGCTTAAAAAATCTATCATGACTAACTTTTTTGGTCGCGTAGTCATAGATTTGCCAAATTGTACTAGTGGTTCCAGATGTATGTAAATGTGGGCATAGCATATTCTAGATGTAATTAAATGCGGGTATTGACAATCTCCTCCACTTCTTTAGATCAAATTGTGTTAACAACAAATTAAGTCGGATCATCTTCATCTAATTGCTCCATCTTTATAAAATTCTCAAGTTGAGTATATGGAATAATAACAACTCAATCCCCTCTAATCTGTGTCCATGTTAGATCCTTAGCTAAAAAAATGTATTATATATTATGGGTTTTCAGTGTCCAACTCCATAATGTCATCCCACTTTCCCACTTGCCTATCTATGGAACACTTATACATATTTGAATTTGTTGGAGATCAACACATATGGCATCAAGTTTTTAAAAGATTTGTCAATGGTCTCTAATACTAAATGTTGCATTACAATACATTTTATGTGATCCAGCATTCTTTAATACAACCCATCCTCGAAGTAAGGCATGGTGGTGGTAAGGTCTTTAATGATCTAGGGAAGGAATGATTTCAAAAATCAATCCAAAAGGAGTTTGCCTTTATTTCTACTTAGTTGAAGGTTTAGTAAGGGTACATTGAAATAACCTAAGGCGTATTGTATCATCCAATGTGATGTTATTGGATGAACACCACAAATGAAATATCATGACATGGTTGGCTAGATATTTACTAGGCCACCCCTCAAATTTGGAGATATCCAAGGGTATCTAGACCAACATGGATGACCAAGCAGGGTTGTGTAAGAATTATAGGAAGATAATTTTGGAAAAAAAATTGCAAACATCATAGGAATTATAATGAAGGGAAATAGTGAACCAATGACTTTTTTCTTTTACTTAAGTTCCTCTATGAGCAATTAGAAAAGAAAAAAAACATAATTTTCAAATGCAAAATGTGATGGGGGTATTTTACACTTCCACCTTTTTCATATCCATCTAGAACACTTGTGAGCACACGAAAAAAAAAAACATACTTGGGATGGGAGAGATTTTAGGTCCTCCATTTGTGTGAAACTAATAGCGTAAACAACAATGATTGACGTAAATGCTACACCTAATCTTCTGAAATGAAATTGCTATAAGAAATTGATTGCAAGCATTGAATTATTAAACACAAGAATTAATTCTTTTACCTAGCTATTTCTTTTAAGCAATTAGGAATTGATAAAATCAACAAGTGATGTGTGGCAATTAGATGAAATGTGAAGCTATATATCTAAGTGCATTATAAAACAAGGACATTCCATGTGGTAAGAACAAAGAAGTATGATTATGCTCCTACCAACTAGGTGTGCTAATTATTATGCACTAAAGTGAGAAGAACAACATAAGACAATAAACGTATAACTCATGGAAAAATGAAAACTGCTTATATATCCATAACATTATAAACATTGTAATAACTTAAGGATATATCTATTATATCTCCACAAGATTTTTTTTTTGTTTGCTCAAATTTCCCTGACTTGCGAGAGTGGCCTGTGGTCTAAGAAACCACGACCCAGGGGCATCTAAGCCATCAAAATCACCCAGGGATCGCACCAGCCTCAACATGACTGGGTTTTTGGGTGTCGCCTCCCAACTAAGTCACCCCCAAGGGGAATTGAACTCGGGTCACCTTCTTGATGAGACCCACACCTTAACCGAGTGAGCTAACGAGAATTGACTATCTCCACAAGAAATTAATAAGTTAATAGTATGTAGCTTAAAATGAGACATACCTATAAAGGCAAATTAATCTACAAAGTGAGACAAACCTTTTAAAGCTCCACAATAAAAATTGAGGCATACAAAAAAAATATGTCATTATAATCAATTAACACAATGGGGTAAAATATGTCATTATAATCAATTAACACAATGGGGTAAGGTACATGATTCATATAATTATACTTTATCATATTATGTTTAAATGGGTTAGTATATTTAAATTATTGACCATTTAACATGTTGGTATCTAAGGAACCACCAAATGTTAATATGGGATTGTTATTTTTTATATTAATAAAATATAGCTCCTCGTATTGGACCAGTTGGTTACGAACTTAGGGATGAAATAATTTAAATTTTCACATGTATTTGCCAAGCTATGTGAAGCTAAATTAGTGCATTATTATATGTATTGATTTTACTTTGGCTTAGATAGTGAAAATGGATCCTCTATTAATTAACGGCAACGATGATGCACTGTATAACAAGAAGATGCCATGCTCAATTTGAGTCAAAGACACTCTACTCATTTTCAAACATTCAAATCATTTGAATACAAAACATATGCAACTTTAAATATTTTCTTTAGAAAATTGTTTGCTATAGAACTAATTACACAAATTGGAGCCCCCCAAAACCCGAATATTTAGTCACTACATGTAGTTTTTCACATATTATTCAAATTTCCATGGTAATAAGCTTAAATACACAAATTCCAACCCAAAACACTTTAATAAAACTGTCGAAAACATTCAATTTTAGTATTGAGCCAAAACTTCATAGTTTAAAGTAAAAAACATGGAAAGCCTTTGACATTGCAACACCCATTTTTTTCCCAAATGTAAATATATAATTATGTACTAATTTTGATAGATTAAATGCTTGAGACATAGGTCTGGATGACGTGGATATTGTTATGTATAATTCTGTTATGTTTATTAATAAAAGTCCCGAGTGACTATAGGAGAGGATTGGACGAACATAGATGGGGGGATATGAGTCCACGAATGGCAAGGGTGAGAGAAAGACAAGGGGGAAAAGGGACCCTATTCAAAATGTCTTTGGCTTCACCCTAACCTTAGGGAGCCAAGTAACCTAAGGTATTCTTATTAAATTATGCCAATATTAATTCCTTGCTTAGTTATGCTAATTGGGGATTAAGAGGGGGTCTGCTTGGGATCCAAGTGTCAAGTTCCCATCATGCAAATAAAAGATGGGAATTCAATTCTTTTAGGAGTTCAAGTTAAGTTGGAGAGGCTGAGAGTTGAGTGCAGTCTTTAGTTTTGGGATCATGGAGTCATCCTAGAGGTCAAACCATCATTTCCCCTGTCCAAGAAGTTTTGTTTAGAAAACCCAAATTGGCATTACCATCTACAATTTGTACCAGCAAGTGAATGTGACCTTGCTTTTGGGTTGGGGAAAATTTGATGTTTAATTGAATGTTGTTTTCCATTCAGTTGGGTGGATTCTATTCAGTATAAGCATAGTGAGTATCTTCATGATACTATGGTATTGAATTGGGAAAGGAACATCCATGTTTGGTGGTGGATTTGTCCTGGAGTCCCTGAGACATGCTGAATAGCCCTGGAACTGGTGTATTGTGTTAGTAAGCCCTTATTGGGGAGAGCTGGCATGGATGTTGTGTTCCCTAGAGTCCAAGTACGGAGACTTCCCGACCGACCTGTGCTGGAGTACTATAAGGGAACTGAAGAGCACATGAGGGACTGCTACCTCAGAGAAGGGTGTTGTTCCTTGTGTTGTACAGGTTGATGGGGAATGGGTGCTGAGGATTGTGATAGATGTGGATGGGGTTTTCGTACCAGTGGGTTGCATGTGGGATTGGGCAAAGAAGACCATTTGTGAAGCTTGTGATTGCCTACGTTGTGAGTTGAGTCTGTATATAGCTTATGAGTGACTGGGTTGAGTGAGAGGCTTGGAGAAGCCAAATAAGCACACCACCCTTGTGGATAGATAGCCCCAATTCAGGGGTGGCCTTTGTTCTAAAAAGATTAAGTACAACATAGAGCCTATGACTGGGAGGAATGTATGAATCCTGCAGCTAGTTGGGACTTTTTATTAAGATAAGTATTCATAATGTTGTTTATGCTTTGCTTATGATCATGTTTCCATGGTTATTTTTGTTATGGAATGTGTGTGATTTCCAGCTTGTGAATATGTTTGAACGTATGGTTGTTTGGAATTGTTTGCTACAACCATAAAGAATTAGTATGTGTAATTTAGTTGTATTCTTGATATTGATTTGGGCTATCGTGCCTGTATGTAATATGTTGTGCAATTACATTTTATTCCGCTGCGTAATCATAATGTATTTTGCTATGTAAATTAGCTATTAATTATGTTGTAAAATGTTTAGATGTAATTATCCATATGAATCACTGTTTAGCTGGTTTTTTATTCCTGCGTTGATAGAGGTGCTTGGGATTTCGAATCCATGTATAAGAATATTTTTTAGTTATGATTTAGCAGAGTTTGAATGTGAAGACCAAATGGTAGAATAGCATCGTAGTATAGACTTCAAAGTTTTTTTTTCAATTGGTAGTGATTACATTGTTAGTTCTAGGAATGGTATGTGTTTTCAAGTATTGGGGCATGATTTTTTATCACCTCGTGGCCCCAAAGGCATGGTGTAGTCATCGGAGGCATTATAGATTGGTATCAGAGTAAGAAATTTGATAGAATGGCGTTGAGGGAGTTCCTCGTCAACCCAATAGTACTACCGATTAGACTGAGGATGTGAAAATTTGGTATTAAAGCTAAGGTTTACCACACTGGGCCTGCATGGGCCGAAGGGAAACCAAGCTAGTGCCATGGATGCACAGTTGGTCCCAATGTGTCAGAGGTGAACTCTGAGAGGCGTCGAAGGTGAAGTTCGAAGGTTGTTGAAGGTGTTATTGGAGGTGAATTCCGAAGGTCATTGAAGGTGAAGTCTGAAGTTCGTCGAAAGTGAAGTCTGAGTGTCGTCGGAGGTGAACTCCGAGAGTCATAGGAGGCAAGTCTGAGGGTGTTTGGAGGAATGTCAATGGTCTAGTTCCGTCGATAGTGTATCTGGAGTGTTGTATCGAGGTCCCATTTCGGGGAATGCCCCAATAGATCTCATGGGGAACACCGATGGGCTAGTTCCAACAGTGTATGGAATGTGTTGCATCGAGAGTTTCATAGCAGGGCAAGTTTGATGCCGATGAAGTTCAATAGCAGGTACAGGAAATTTCTAGGCTGAAATGAGGAATTTCTGAAAGTCACAACTTTTAGCTCAGAAGTCAGATTTGGACCCAGGGATAGTCAATGGAAAGTTAATGATCCAAAGTAAACAATGGCATCATCAGATCAAAAGCAGGGTCTCGAATTTTTCCAGAAGTTGATAAGAAAAGAGCCTATGTCTCTTATTTGACAAAAAAATGTCAAATAAATGAATTTTTGTATAATTTTTAAATATGAGCATGGAGGAATATGAGAGAAATTTTTTGGAGTTGCTACGGGATGTGGGGTTCATTAAGGAAGAGAAGGTAAAAATCCAAGCATGGGTATGACCAAAGGAAGGGATGGACAGATATAAGTTGTAAAAGAAGAAGATATTAACAATGCAACATTCAAGATTTGATATGGTTATTATGAGTTCGTGGTGATGTCATTTGGGTTGACCAATGCACTAGCCACATTCGTGTGCCTCAGGTAAAAGAAGATACAACGAGTCTCGGGAAAAGACAAAGTGTTAGAGAAACCTCACCGACCAAGGAAGTTATTGTAGAAGGCAGCGTATCTTTGGAAAGAAGCTGCCCAAAAAAGTAGAACTAGCTACAACAAAGGCTGATTGGTAAAAAAATTGGACATGAAGAGAAGGGAGTTCTCTTGCCTTAACCCCATTTTATTGAATGCTCAAATAGCTAATAGGGTTCATATGAAATCGTGACCTATTTTTAAGTTTGAAAACTAATTTTTCATGGCTAATGTTTGAATGTGAATGGTAAGAAACCAAGGAGTAGGTCAAACATGGCTGTGGAATTCAAAGATGAGATAAGGGATTAAGAGGGAAAATTTTCTTAACTCTTTTCTTGTTGTCAAATTTACATTTCTGAGTTTTATATACATAAATTATATCACGGGAATGTTGGAAATGCAAGAAAATGAGTGATTGGAATTCATATGCGTTAGTGAGCATATTAAGAGATAATGTAGAGTGCATGTTGCTATGCTTGTGCATGCATGTAATATTGCATATTGGTAAAAGTAGTATGGTTTTACATATGCAATGAGCCACTAATAATAATTATTGTGGTTGTTGATAATTGTTTAGCCGTAGATGGTTAGAGACATGGTTGAGGATGTTGATGATTTTTGCACATGACCAACAACCTCATGAAGAAAGGATGGGGGAAACAGAGCTATGATCAAGAGGTTGGTGGAAGGACTGTGCAATCCTTTGTTAGAGGCCAACGGATCAGGAAACAACAGAGGTTGATAGCAGCCATGTAGGTAATGGTTTATTATGATGATTTCCCAAGTGTTGAAAGGGGATTGAGTAAGAATCCCTTCAACAATATTTTAATCATCATAAATTGGTATGTCTGTGATATTGAATGCATTTATGTGAATGATATCCCACCGAGTATGGTGAGATATGGGGTAGCAAGGGAAAGGAGTCTTATACCACGTGATTGTTTATAATTTAGAATGCATTCATATGGAAGAATAACATGCCATCTGTGAGACCATGAGGGTGTTGGGTTGTGAAGCCTTTAGTGTTGCACAAGTATATCCCATGAAATCCCTATTGGTGTTAATTTGGTATGAAATCTCTTTGCCAACAAGTAGGGAGTGAGTGAACTCCCGATGTTGTGTTCGGGTGAAGAAGGAAGGCACCCACATAATTAACCAAGTGATTGGGGAGATGGTTGGGTATTGTGTTGAAGCATTGGCTAGGATGTCCAACTTATCATGGTAGGACACATGTATAGGCACATAAATGTTTTAGGGCAATGCTAGAGTGCATTGCATGCATGGGCATAAGTGAATTATACACGTTGAATTAATTATTGGGAAGAGTTTCCCTATGCTCCTGAGAGACTATTAAGAACTGAAGGGAGTAGCTTAGCATGTGAGTGTGTCGGCGTGAGTCTAATGACATGACATTATGGTATTCATGAATCAATGCAGGGGTGCACTGAGTGAATGTGCATTAAAGGATTATGCAAATCCGTGGTTATGCATGCATATGTATGGGTATCTATGTTAAAATACATTGTGTGAATGCATGCTTGGACCATATTTCATTGCAATCAACTAATACATGAAATGGTAGAATTATTGGTAATTTTGAGATCATTTCATGATTGTTGTGGGTAATGCAATGAAATTTAAATGTTGAAAACATTAATGATTGTTTGGTTGTTTGAGAATTCTGTCAAGAGGACATGTCATAGGTGGATATCCAAGTTATAGTAGCAAGTGTAAAACCATAAGTAGGGACAATGCGTTACCACTTACTAGATCCAAACACTATGAGGAGGGCCTCATATTTACTTAAAAATATGATTTATGTAGGGAGAATAATTGTAAATTCAGATTTGAACTTGGTTATTAAAGTTATTGATTGTTTGGTTATTAAAGTTATTGATTGTTTGGTTATTCGTCAATTGTGTGAGGAGGACACATCACAGAAGACCGTGTGCTATGGCCTGCAAGAGCTAAACATCATGAGAAGGATCTCATGAGTGTTAAAATTTGAATGAGAGTATTTTCACAACTGTAAATTTCAATTTGAAATTTTGGTGAAATGTAACAGTTGTTGGTTGTTGTGGATCTGTCAGGATGGATAGGTTTCATGTCTACAAGTCTTGGACATGGTAGTGAGTGTGAGCCCATGAGGAAGACTATGCATTATTGCATGGAAGGTAAAACAACATGAGGAGGGCCTCATGGTTGATTAAATATGATTGTGTAGTAGGTAGATTTAAAATTCTAGTTTGAAATTTTGATGATGGTATCTCAATGGAACTATATGTTTATGATATAGGTGATGATGAGATGTATCTTAGGAGGACAAGTGATGGCTACTAAGTGGGGAAGCGCAGGGAGGTTGCCACTATCATTGAGATGGAAAGTGTAGGAAGAAGGGACATGGAATTACTTGATAAACCTACTGAAGGCGAGACCTCTTGAAGATGCCCAGGGTTTGAGTGGTCTTTCTACATAGACACTGAATAACACCTAGAGGGAGGGGATGCATGAGGGATTGTTGAGCAGAAAAGGGGTACATCCTTGGTGTTGTGTGGGGTGGAAAATGTGGACCTAAGTTGGCTTAGTCTAGTCGAGGTGCCTATAGCTCTATGCTTGAGCTCACTAGCTTAGTAGATTCCACCCCTGAATTCCTTAAATGCTTGATAAACCCAATTGTGTGTTGGATTGGTATTGGGATATGTGAATGGCCTGATAAACTCAGTTGTGGGTTGGCTTGGCATTTCGATCAATGATTCTAAATGGCCAAATAAACCCAGTCGACATGTTAGATTGGCTATGGACTCAATGAATAGAAGGGCAAAAAGATGAACCTCGCATGTGGCAACCATGTGAAGTTGGAACATATTCATGAAGATAAGTATCAGGCTACTATGCATACTTATTTTTTTTAATTTTTGAATATGTGTTTCAATTATGTGTCTAAATTCTTGTTATGGAATGTTTTGCTTGAGATGGCTATTGTATGCATGATTGCATTGTCTATTGTTGTAGGTGACAGTCATGTGCCAAAGGCCTTGGAGGTGTACCAAGGTGGTCCAAGGGAAAGATTGGACATTGCTACTCAAAGATAGCCATCTAATACAAATTGGAATGA
Organism: Larix kaempferi; assembly: GCA_027924585.1. NCBI lineage: Eukaryota > Viridiplantae > Streptophyta > Pinopsida > Pinales > Pinaceae > Larix > Larix kaempferi. Next base: position 5,523,420 of record BSBM01000770.1, read on the forward strand.
AGAAAATAACATTGTATGTGCTACTGAAGTAAGAGACATGGTCTCTTGAAGAAGAACAAGAATGCCGGAACATCATTGCCACCTTGAAAGGTGGAACTAGAAGGTGATATTCTGGTACAACCAATGTGCATCCTAGACAAGAAGATGACGTTGTTCAGAAACAAGGCCATCGAGTAGGTAAAGGTCCAATGGACCCATTACAACCCTGAAGAAGCAACGTGGGGGGTGGAGGATGCAAAGTGGGAAGCATACCCACATCTTTTTGAAAAAGAATTTTGATGTACAAGGCAGGTACATAGTGTTGTAAGACACCAAGGATGGTGCATCTTGTTTTGAAGGGGGAGGGGAATGTAACACCCTTGTTTTGCCCCGAATGTAAATATGTACTTTTTTAATAGACTAGATGCTTGAGACATAGGTTTGGATGACATGGATATTGTTATGTATGATTCTTTTATGTTTATTAGAAAAGTCTTGAGTGGTTGCAATAAAGGATCATACAAAAAGAAATGGGGGCCTATGAGTCCATGAGTGGCGAGGGTGAGTGAAGGCCAAGGGGACAAAGGGACCCTATTCATAATGTCTTTGGCTTCACCTTAACCTTAGGGAGCCAGATAACCTAAGGTATACTGATTAAATTATGCCAATATTAGGTCCCTGCTTAGTTATGCTAATTGGGGATTAAGGGGGATTTCCTTGAGAGCCAAGTGTCAAGTTCCCATCATGCAAACGAAAGATGGGGATTCAATTTAGTTGAGGAGTTCGAGTTCAATTGGAGAAACTGAGAGTTGAGTGTAGTGTTCAATTTTGGGATTGTGGAGTCATCCTAGAGGCTAGACCATCATTTTCCTTGTCCAAGAAGTTTTGTTTGGAAAACCTGAATTGGCATTACAATTTACAATTCGTACTAGCAAGTGAATGTGACCTTGCTTTTGGGTTGGGGAAAATTTGATGTCCAATTGAATGTTGTTGCCCATTTAGTTGGGTGGATTCTATTCAAGATAAGCAGAGCGTTTATCTTCATGATACTATGGTATTGAATTGGGAAAGGAACATACTTGTTTGTTGGTGGAGTTGTCCTAGAGTCCTTGAGATATATTGAATAGCCCTGGAACTAGTGTATCGGGTTAGTTAGCCCTTATTGGGGACACCTAGCTTGCATGTTGTGTTCCCTAGAGTCCCAGTATAGAGACTTCCTGCCCAACCTATGCTAGAGCACTAGAAGGGAATTGAAGAGCACCTGAGGGACTGTTACCTCATAGAAGGGTGTTGTTCCCTGTGTTGTACAAGTTGATGGGGAGTGAGTGATGGGGATTGGGGCAAACCTGTATGGGGTTTCCACACTAATGGGCTACATATGGGATTGGGCACAAAAGACCACTTGTGAAGCCTGTGATTGGTTGGGCTGTTAGTTGAGCTTGTATATAGCATGTGAGTGACTAGGCTGAGTGAGAGGCTTGGGGAATCCAGAGAAGCACACTGCACTTGTGGATTGATAGCCCCAACTCAGGGGTGACCTTTGTTATAGAAAGATTAAGTACAACAAAGCCTACAACTGGGATGAACATTCGAGTCCTGCAGCCAGTTGGGACTTCTTATTAAAATAACTATTCATAATGTTGTTTATGCTTTGCTTATGGTTATGTTTCCATGCTTAATTTATGTTATGGAATGTGCATGATTTCCAGCTTGTGAATATGCCTGAATGTATGGTTGTTTGGAATTGTTTGCTGCTTCCATATAGAATTAGTATATGTATTTAGTTGTATTCTTGATATGGATTTGGGCGACCATGCATTTATGTAATCTGTTGTGCAATTACATTTTATTCCATTGTGTAATCATAATATATTTTGTTACGTAAATTAGTTATTAATTCTGTTGTAAAATGTTCAAATGTAATTATCCATATGAATTACTGTTTAGTTGGTTTATTTATCCATGCGTGGACAGAGGTGTTCAGGATTTTGAATCCCTGTATAAGTATGTTTTACAGTTATTATTTAGTATAGTTCGAATGTAAAGACCAAAGAGCAAAATAGCATCGTAGTACGGACTTCGGAGTTTTGTTTTTCGTTTGGTAGTGGTTACAATGTTAATTCTAGGAAATACGATGTTTTCAAGTATTGGGGTATGGTTTTTCAGTACCCAGTGGCCCCGAAGGCATGGTGTGGTCATCGGGGGCGTTACAAATTGGTATCAAAGTAAGAAATTTGACAGAATGACATTGAGGGATTTCCCCGTCATCCCAAAAGTACTATCGAGCCGATCGGGGACGTGATATACATCCAAAAATTCAAGATTAATTTGAGTTAAAATACTTGCAATAATCAAGAATTCATCCAAGTGAAGGAAAAACAAGTTGGCAAATCAAATTTATTTGCTCCAACAAGTTCAAAAAAATGAGATTAAATGGCAAATTGTCAAAAGTACCGAGATTAAATAACAAGCTACGGAAATTATCAAATAAGGAGCGAAAATGGCAATGTATATATTAGCATACAAACTAGGCTTGGTTCAAGTTCAATATCTAAGGGATGTATGGTAGGTTTTATGGACCAAAAGCACATACCCAACAAGGAAAATGAAAGCAAAGATGCAAGGCATATGAAGCAAGGGATGATAGATAAGGCACGTAAGGTATTAATAATATTCCCATCTCTCTAATTACCTTCCTTTACAGATATCACACAGATCCAATCTCCATGCCCACATACCTAATATCTTGTGACCCGATGAATTTAAACATTAACACAGGGCTCTACGAGATAATTTCTATGGATGGCATGGCCATCATAGGGCCCAAAAAAGGTGGGATATCCACCATGCATGGCATCCATGGTGGGGCATGAAGGCATTGGGCCCTCGACTAACAAGGTGAAGAGAGTACACTAACAACAATTGATAGTGTGTCGAGTGGATATTGCTTGCCCTTCTAGACTTGATACACATACATATTAATAGCATATGATACCCCCTATGAATATTAACGGATGAGCGTATAATACCCCCCAAGTATTAAATGATAATCCTACCTTACAACTACCAACCCACAACAAGACAAAATCTATACAAATAAGATCATGAAAATATATGGACTTTGACCATTTCACGCACACATGCCAAAATGTATCTCATCACATGGACGAGAATACAAAATGTCATATTCATATACAATCCCTACAAAGATGCACCTATCTTATTTAATGCATTGGATGACTAATTATTGTATGACTAGAAAACTCCATTGACTTATCACATGACTAGAATGCTAAATGGACATTATCCTAACATCGAGTTAAATCGATCAATATAGCATCAAACATGCTTATTGTAGATCTACAACAAATCTTATGTCTACCATTGTCATGAACACTTTGGGTCTAGAGCAAGTGGATCATACAAACTAAATTTAACATAGCTTAAATGAAATCATGGTCATCACTCTTGGTAAGATCACCCTTCTCATTTCCTTAATTGGTGGCACAACCATTTCCAAGTATTAGATTTGGATTATAATATAACTATAACCTCCTCCTCCACTTTGCATGATCAGACACCATGTGTGATGGCATCTCACTCATTTTTTGATAATTTTAGTTCTTCAATGAAGCAAGGGAAATATTAAAGCAAAGACAAGTCCCTTTAAGCTTTATGCTAATGACTTGCCTTCAAACATGATTATCACCAATTTAGGATTCCCTATGTATGTATTGATCACATCTTCACACTGGTCAAGAGAGTTCTATGTCAAATTTTGATATTTTAAGACTCTTTATTGGCCCAAACAAAAGGAGAAACCCTTTGCCTCCTTCCATTCCAAGTCATCCATGTGAATTTTCCTCCCACGAGGGAAGAACTCCGGTGTCCTATTTATTGACTATTAACAAGCCTATGATGTTGATCCCATGGTGTGCCCCTCTACACAACTTCTCCTTCAATGCAATGCATGATATTGCTCTTTTTCTTTTGTTCTACTTTATTTTCTAAAGGTTGCAACTTTATGTAGTTGTGAAATGCTCCAAAGTACCTTAATGGGTGAGATCTAATGACATGGGTGGAATTGTGTGCCGTATGTCTTCAATTAAGTATGCGTTGGATCCTTTTCCTTTAAATTGCCACAAACATTCTTGATCTCTAGTCAAATTTTATCTTTCTATGGGTGTTAGTCCTAATTTCTAGATTGGCCCCACAAACTCATGTTTCCACATGGTTCATGATTGTCTATTGTTGTCTCATTCTCCAGAGAGTACATCTAAGTGAGTTAACATAACCTACAAGATTGTGCACACCCTAGCTTTAGACTAAAAACTATCTAAATTGCATTCCCACAAATACTTCAAAAGGCATATTTTCATTATTTTGCTTTAAAAGTTCTTCAGACATCTGAGATAGAATATATTATTAGTGAGGGTTGATCAATGGAGGTTTCTCTCTAGTACTTTCTCTCCTCAAGTGAAGGCCCTTGGCGAGGTTCTATTTACCTAATTGGATGGTGTTGCACATTTGACCTAGTATCCACTATTTGAGGGTTACAATGCCTTAATCTACCATCTTTTTGGGCTCCTTGCTGCAAATTCTTCCAATTACATACTTTACCATCTCAAACATCTTGTCATCTTGCCTTCTCGCATAGTTGGGGGATTTTCCAACCATATTTGTGTTTCTCCTACAAAATAACACAAAAGACATAACAAAGGCACATTCACTCCTATTGAGTGCCTTAAATAGTTAGTATTGTATGAAGTTATATGCTTATCTACTTTCATGATGATTGTTGTATATTATTATGGTATGCTTAGCATAATTAATTTCATTTCACTAAAATACTGATTCATTATTTCAATTCCATAAATATGGTTGAAGGCCTTCAAAGTGCCATATATCTTTTTAGCCCCAAGTTGACATTCATAATACATTGAAGATTTTATTTACTTTTTTCACTATAGGTACCATCATGTATAAAAGCCCTTAGAAAGAAAATACATAATGACATATGGAACTAAATGTTATACCCCAATTATCTACATAAAATTATCTAATTAAGCACGAAGCATTTACTTCATAAGTTGTTCATTTATAGAATATTTTGGTGAATTAAGATTTTATGATACTTTCTCTCCTCAAGTGAAGGCCTTTGGGGAGGTTCTATCTACCTAATTGAATAAAGTTGCATATCTGACCTAGTATCCATTGTTTGAGGCTTACTTTGGCTTAATCTTCCATGTTTTTGGGTTCCTTGCTGCAAACACTTCCAATTGCACACTTGGCCATCTCAAACACCTTGTCATCTTGCCTTCTCACACGATTGGGGGCTTCTCCAACTATATATTTGTTTTTCCCTAACATTGAAAACTTTAGACACATTTACTTCTACTTTGTGCCTTGAATAATTATATATTGCATGAAATTATATAATTCTTACTTTCATGATGATGGTGGTATATTATTATGATGTGATGTGCGTAACGTAATTTAACTTCATTTCATTAAAATACTATTTCATTATTTCAATTCCATGTTTGAATAGTTACAATACCTTAAAGATTTTATTTTACTTTTTTCACTATAAACACCAAACACAAGAGTACTATTCTGTATAAAAATACTTATAAAGGAAAAATATGCAGCATCCATCCGTTACCCCAATTGTCTAAATATAAATATCTAATTAAGCACGAACGATTTACTTTATACGTTGTTTATTTATAGAACATTTTGGTGAATCAAGATTTTATGGGAAAATAGTGTCAGCTAAGTAATCCATGGGAAAAAGTTAAAACCCATGCTTATTTTAACGGGTGCAGGGCGAATATTTCTTGTGACATTAGTTTCTAGGGTCTGTAATGGGGCAGATTTTATTTCCTTGCGCATGGTTTGCATTTTGTGATTTAAAAACTATTTTTTAATAAAAGTAAAAGATGGGTCTTGAATTCAAAATTAGTTTCTCAGAGAAAAGTAAGTCCAATAGTTACATGTAAAAAACTAAAATTGAATTAAGATTTAACCAAAAACCCACCAGAAAATTTCCCTCCTCTTATATATATCGAGCTTGTTAACTAAAATCATGACTGATATCAAATAGGATCATGAATGAAAATTTATACTAAAGGAAAAGATGTTTGAAAGCAAGGAAACATTTCTCTTATTTGAAAAATAGTCATCATGCCCAAAATGCTGTATCCTGGCGATTCTATCGAAGAAAGCATGCAGTCTGCAGTGAAGAATAATCTGAGGAAATTATCCTTTGCAACTTCATAAATGACTTGTTGGGAACGTCCTAGAGAAAATTTTCATATTCGGACTAACTGCCTCTCTGGGTTTCAACATCCAATGTCATGATAGCTTTATAAGTTATGGTGTATAAACAATGACGCTGCAAAGAAGCAGCATTGTACCCTTTGCTCACTGTTCAATTTCACTCGCAGCAACATAACAGCTTTAATTGGTTTTACCAAGGGGAACACATTTGAAGAGTTTCTCGAAGAAACGTAAAAGGTAGAAGCCACATAGTTACATGTAAAAAACTAAAATTGAATTTAAGACAACCAAAAACCCACCATAAAATTTCTCTCCTCTTATATATATCGAGCATGTTAACTAAAACCATAACCCATATCAAATAGAATCATGAATCAAAACTTATATTTAAGAAAGAAATGTTAGGAAACAATGAAACATTTCTCTTATTTGAAAAATAGTTATCATGCCCATAATGCTGTATCCTAGCGATTCTGTTGAAGAAAGCATGCAGTCTGCAATACTGAGAAGAATAATCTGAGGGAATCATCCGTTGCAACTTCATAAATGACTTGTTGGGAATGTACCCGGAGAAAATTTGCATATTCAGACTAACTGCATCTCTAGGTCTCAACATCCAATGTCATGATAGCTCATAAGTTATGGTGTATAAATAATGATGCTGAAAGGAAGCAGCATTGAACCCTTTGCTCACTGTTGAATTTCACTCGCAGCAACAGAACAGCTTTAAATGGTTTTACCAGGGGAACACATTTGGAGAGCTGGATAAGCGAGCTGTGAGTACTTCCACTCCTGTCTCTGTTACCTACAATCCACATTCAAACAATGAAGTAACTGATATTAAAATTCTGACTATTCCTTCGTATTCACAGCAAAAATGCCAAAATTATACAAGATCATCGAGATATGTCATAAAACATTCGTACAAAAGCTACCAATCCAAATCACTAGCAAAATAATTGTAAGTCATTTGAAATGTAATTCAGAATATGGATAGAACATATGGGAAACAAGTCAAAGGCCCTAAGCAGAAGAAACGTGCAGAGCTTTGCATGGCAACTTTCATGCAAGCCAAATGACCTGTGAGACTAGATGATGTCCTTAATTCACTTTGTTAATACATTTAATACTCAGTAGATTTTACAATTCTGAACCATTGCTGCATAGCTAAAAATAGCTAACTTGATTACTAATTCACTTTGATGTTGTTGACTAAATTCACTAATCAGAAGACGAATGCAAGGATCAGTTCTAAACATAAGAACTTCCATTACTGTCAGAAAGGACAGATGTAGTAGTTATGAAAGTCTGTGCCACCTTGTAATGCCCCAAGTTTGGCACCTCTCTTAACAAATGGACATTTGGAAATCTAAGCAGTGTTTTTCTTCATGCACTGGAAATAACTGGCTGCTCATTAGTGAAGGCCCTGTTACCACCCAGTTTGCACAGGTTGTTCAGCAGACAGAAGACACCCAGCCAGCCAAGCACTTTTCAGTTCCTCATCCAGATCAGGCAGTCTTCTGCCCAGCAGTTGTATTTTGCACTTCCTTTGTTACGGTCAAAGGAAATTGTTTGTAAAATTCTGGCATCCATTGTATGTGTAAAAGGGCTAGCCCGATTGAGTCATTTGTATTATGGCTACTTTGAAGTGTTTTTACCTAGATGAACTTAGATCCTAGTGATCAAGGTTTATACAGGTTTTTTCACTCACACCTCCAAAGCCAAAGTATGTTATAATACAGGTGCCTCAGGTTGGTGTATAAGTCCTTAGAGTCTGATGTAAAAATTTGAGTCAATTACCAAGTCTCTAGCAAAAGTTGTGACCTTTTAGGTCCCTTGGGGGTAAAAATGTCAAAGACTCAAAACAATGTGTAATAAGGGGTTAAGGGGCTTAAGAATAGTCCTAGAATATGCCCCTTCCCATGCTAAAGCTCCAATGGGGCTAAAAATGGTGTAGTGCCCCCCGAAATCCAAAGATATGACTGTGTTTGTGGGCTAAGATAAGCCCCCTAGCACTTCCTCCCTAAAAAAGGTGTAGCACCCAGAAATGGAAGTGATGGGCAATTTGCCCATCAAATACAATTTAAACTTTTTAATAATCATCAAACATCTTCGTTAAAATGTCCAAAACGTTTGCAAATTTAGATGTAACCGTCAATTTTGATGGGCAGGTTGGATTTGAAATTCCAACCCTGGTAGTACCCCCCTCATTCAAGAGTTTTTCCTCCAAGGGAGGAGAGGTGGTGCCTTCACCTAACATTGGGATCTCCCCTCATGTGGCATATTTCTCTCCTTGTTAGCTTTGGGATTAGCTCCAGAGGTGGCACACTCTTGTAGCCTTGGGATTAACTCCCTCATGTGGCATTCTCTCCTTGTTTTGGCTTGGGATCTCCCCCAAAGATGGCACCTTCTCCTTCCATGGATGGAGAAGATCCCAAAGTAGCATTTGGCTACTTAAGAAAGCTCATCCTCCCTCATTTGTGTTGGTTATTGTTGTATACTTGAGATTGATTGTATCAATGTCTCTATTGGAGACCAGGTTTCATGTAATAAAGAAAGGCTTTGGAGGCTAGTTGTGGTGTGGCTCATTGTTGTGTGGCATAGCTTACTTTTCATGCTTCCATGGAAGTAATATGTATCTTGTTGTTTTATGCATGTGTTTCTAATTCTATTGTGGTCTTTGAAAGGGTATTACTACCCCGTTGAGCAGTATCTTGCTTCATAGTTTTGCTAGCATAGATCTACTATTGAGTTATAGTGAAGAAAGTTAATCTTAGCATCTTTACCTTTGTCTGGATTGTGTTATATTAACTATTTTTCAATAGGTTGCACCCATAGAAGAAGAAGCCAATGAGGGTCTCTCTCTCGTTGTATATGTTTAGAATTGACTTATGCAGGTTGTTCCATCCACTGAGTAGCCCGAGGTTAGCCCATGCAACCTCTTCCACTCAATGATCTTTCCAAGAAAGCAAGGTCCTCAGGGTCGTTCCTCGATGACTCCAGAGCGACAAAGAGGCAATTTCTCTCACATTTTCTACTGCTGTCCCAAACTTTTATTTTGCCGATTTTTGGACAGTGAACACACAGTCCTCAAAGGCAGCAGTATAATTCGCATTGTAAAAGCTTGACTACTGGCCGTTAGGACCAGCAGTAAGCATCTAAGGCAGACTCAAAGGGGGCTAGCAGCTCAGTCAAACTTGGTGATTTTAATCACTAAGTTTCTTGCTGGCCCCTTTTCTTCCTGTGCCAATTTTGCATCTGTCCATTGCAAACATGCACCAGTTTGCCTGTTAACTTAGGCATCCTGCTAGTATGGTTTCAATTTTTGCCATTGCATGCTAGAATACTCTGCTTATTTTATTCGTGCATGTTGTAATACTGTGATTAACTCTTCCAAAGTAACATTTTGAGCACTTCACATTAAATTTAACTTAAATTAATCTTCCCTAGAGACGCAATCCAGAGTGTATAAAGATCCACAAGAGATTGTCATTACGTAGGCAAACTTGCGGTGGAGGGAGCATATTAGGTAGTGACCGCTGATTGGGACTCGTCAGCCTACACCCTCATTTGGTGTACTGTGTTGGACATCCCCATTTTGTAAACAATGTATGACAATTGACTGTATATTACAACTCTTTGGTCATGATGCCCTGCTTAATCTCATGGTTAATGTTCTGTTACAATTATATGTCTATAAATATTAAACTGCTAAATGGATGATGCTTTAACAATTAATCTACTATGGATTACTTCTCTATCTTCCTAAAAATGTAGTATTCATCTACTAGTAGCACAAAAGTCTATGTTTTCATATTTTCTGCAACTAATTTGGCATTCTATATGTTTTTCTAGATTATATAAGCATTAAAGTATATTAAAATATATATCATATAAAAACACTTCCAAGATGCTTCGCTCTCAATAGTGTTTGGAAATTGGTACTCTGTACTCATGCCTCTTGTTACCCCTTATGTAGAATGAGGTCCCATACATGATTTTTTTAATCACAAGATAGGTATTGTTCAAGGTATAAGTATGGATATGTTGTAGAGACAAGGCATTTTATGGGGGAGATGTGCTCTACATCCCAATAGGAGCGAGGTGCTCTAAAGCCCAGTATGGGGGAGATGTTGTCACGTAAGGTAATGTGATGTAATGTTACATTACCAAAAATAAAAAGTAATTAAAAAAATTCATGTCGGCTCATAATATAAAAAATTATGAAAAATAAATCCATGTTGACCTATAAAATAAAAAAGTTGAAACTTAAACCCAGATCTATCAAGCAAGAGAGGGATCAAATTTCTTGAGTTTAAAATTTAAAAAAAAAATTACATCTCAAGAAATTGGATCCCTCTCGGTGCTTGATAGATCTGGATTTAAGATGGATCTATGTTGGTTTTATCACAATGATAGGTATTGTTCAAGGTATCAATATGGATATGTCGTAGAGACAAGGCATTTTATGGGTGCACACACTCTTCCTAGTGTTACCACCTAAGTTGTACTTAGTTGGATTTCAAGTGAGCCGTCAAAGAATGATCAAGTGTACTTGGTCATATCAGAGTTTAGAAGTCCATCAGGCCTTCTAGGCCCTTTATTTTTTTTGTACCACATGTTCATACCCTCTCGAGGGAATTGTAATAAAATGTGCTAGCATGGTAGCTGTATGTAAAAGACTCGGCTTCCTAGGACTTAAACATTAATCCGACTAGCCCAGAGTGTTTTTTTCCTTTGTTAATTATTTGTTGTTGAACAAACGACTAATAATTTTTGAGTTTTTCACTCATACCTTCAAAGTTGGGGTGGTCAGCTTGGTGTTTCGGCCTCAGAAGGTTATTAGAGCCTAAGTGTCAATGTATTAGACCATGCTAGGCATTAAAATTGAATCATATGGACATGTGCTAGGTCCCCCTAAGTTTTTTTTAAATTCTTAGAAAATTAATTTTTCTTGTAAAATTAGACTATTTTTTTAATAGGTTAATTGGGAAAATTAAAATTGTAATAAAAGTATGGTTTGTGGACATAATTTGTCAAGTGGATGCTCGTTTTCTAAGCCAGAGCATCCATTAAACCCATAAACCCACTTATCCTAAGTTTTGAGTAAGTATTTATCTCAGAAAAATAATATTTACTCAAAAAAACCCAAAAAGACCAATTTAATTGACAAAAAAGACAAGATAAAGACAAAATCCCAATCCCACGGATCAAGGAAATGTGTTGGAATCGAATCTCATTTGATTGGCAATCAAATCAAGGAGAATATTGAGCAAATAATTAATGATTTGATTGAAGATTGGAGATCCACCAAAGGGGGGGCGAATTTGTGGTTGGAGAGGTGTCAAGTGCAGATTGAAGAGTGTCAAATGGTTAGAGAAAGGTGTCATTAACCTCCCCAAACCTCTCACATGTGTCAACAAGCCTTTTCCAAATGTATCAACTCAATTCTCCAAGTGTCAAAGAGGACATCCTCTTGGTTTGGCTATAAAAGCAAGCTCATTCCTCATTGTTGAGGAAGAAGGATTGAAGATTTTCCATTTTGCTATTGTATTTGTTTATCATTGAGTAATGAATAAGGGTGTATCATCTTGGTTGTGTGTGTTATCACCCAAGATTTTCCTGGGTTGTGGCAGGAAAGACCATGGGGTAACTGTTGCAAACCAATCTTTAGTGGATGGAAACTAGCCCTTCCAACCACAGAGAGGGATCTCTCTTTTGTGCTTCCAGCAACGGGATATAGCTTGAATGGGCTGGAATATTGGAAAAAGTGGTGGCTAGACCTTCAAAACAATGAAATAAAAAGGGTTTTTGATTGGTTGGAGTTAAGAACAGGAGGACAGTTGGGCATGGAGTCAACTTCGGTGGGTTTACTGTCACAAATGACAACTTTAGACCACAATAATAGAGGCAAGAGGCAAGGTAGATGGAGTTCTTTCACATCAAAGTAATCAGCGGGTGAAGGCAGAGAAAGGAAACAAGTTCGGTCACAAGGTTAGAGCATTTGAGAATGAATTCTAACCTGCAACTTCGAGAGGAAAATGGTGGAATACCTAGTCATATGCATCTGGAGCATGTGGACATGAATTCCAGACCATGTAATCATGATCTTTAGGTACTGCAGAAGTAAACAATAAATGGAAATACGAATGCAAGAAAACATACATAGGGAATAACATACATCAGAACACACATCACAGGAATCTCAAGCTCCAGAATCAGGTCTGCTCATTTAATTAAGAGGTCAAGTTCAACACAAGCACAGAGCAGTAATCTCTCTGAAACAAAAACATCCAACCTTTTGGTCCTCTTCGAAACCTACCTTTATAGGCTTACATCAAAATATTCTAATTGCTCTAGAACAAACTCAAACTGGTAATGATGAGGCAGTTCGAGCCGGGCCGCCCGAATCAACAGCTCTTGATTATGTCATGCGCAGAGGAAGGGAATCACTTGTGCTGGCAGTGCACCATTGGGCCACGGAAGCCACCTACTCGTCCTTCGGATCGGGCCATCTTAGGTTGATTAGGACAAGTAACTAAAGCAGGCCCCTTCGCTGCTCTCAAATGCGCCATTTCTCTGTGAAAATCTTCATTCTCGGCGATCGCGATTTGCTCTGCAAAACTTTTCTCGATCTGCAACTGCCTTTCCTCAATGGCCTTTCCGCAATGACCGTTCCGCAATCCGCAATGCGGGATGCGGGATTCAGAAACTTGATTTTAGGCCTGCTGGAAAATTGTCTTTCCGCAATCCGCAATCCAGAATGCGGGATGCGGAAACTTGCTTTTTGCGTTCTTGGAAAAAGACCTTTCCGCAATTCGCAATCTGCAATGCGAATTGCGGGAATTGGAAACTTACTTTTTCGCCTCTTTGAATAATGGCCTTTCCGCAATCCGCAATGCGAATTGCGGAAATCAGAAACCCTGCTTTTTATATCCTTGGAAAATTGCTTTTCCGCAATCCGGAAATCAGAAACCCTGCTTTTTATATCCTTGGAAAATTGCTTTTCCGCAATCCGCAATGTGGATGCGGAACCCGGAAACCGGCTTGCGGAATGCATTTTCAACCGCAGATCTGATCCCGCCATTCAATCCTGGCCGTCGAACCTCCTTTGGTTGTGGAAGAAGACCTTTTTGCTAGTTTTTCCTGCGGAAGAGCCCTTTTGCCTTGGTTTTTCTCATTTTCTTGTTGCAGCTTGGTCATTTTAGCTTGGGTTTGCTCAACACTTATCTATTTTTGGGTTTCCTGACTCTTTCCTTGGTGGAAACCAAAATAGGTATTAACAACGGCTCCAACCGAGGATGCTATCCTCTTTGCGAGGTAGCAAGAACATGTAGACTAATGGCCCTTACTCCCTTCCTCTTTTTCCTTCTGCGTATCACAAAAACTGAAACAAGGCTAACTGAAAATAAAAAACGACAATGACCGTCCATTGACGAACTTGCTTTTACTTGAAATAATGCTTCAAGAACCGTCCATTGACGGATCCCTTGCCTACTGGTTCACCATCTTCGTCTTGCAGAAAGAAAGCATTATTCCCATGGTTGGCGGTGATTGTATAGGGCCCTTGCCAAAGGTTATCAAACTTTTGGGCCTAGTCTTCCCTTCAGCATCCCATTTTAATACCAGATCTCCCACTTGGAAATCATCTGCCTTGGTCTTTCTGTCAAACGTCTTCTTGACCCAGTTCTGAACTTTCATGGCTTCGGCCTGTACCCCTTCTCTAATTTCTTGTACTTCCACCAGCTGGTTAGCTCTCCTCAGTTCGGGGTTTGGCTCTTCTTCTTGCTCTTGCAGCAGTTTCATTGCGGGCCCTCTGAGGGAATCAGGGAACACTATCAAGCATGTTGCAGATGGCAGTGTGGAGAAATTCAAGGCTCGGTTTGTGGCTAGGGGGTTCTCACAGGTTGAGGGAGTTGACTATGATGAGACATTTGCTCCAGTTGCTCGGTATTCCTCTATCCGGGCAGTGATATCTATAGCAGCAGAGATGGGTTGGAAGATCCACCAGATGGATGTGAAGACCGCGTTTCTCAATGGTCTTCTGCAGGAGGAGGTGTATTTAGAGCAACCACAGGGATTCGAGATACATGGGAGAGATTCTCATGTGTGCAGGCTTAGGAAAGCCTTGTACGGTCTGAAGCAAGCTCCTAGAGCTTGCTACTCCAGGTTCGATGGGATTTCAGAAGAGTGAGGCTGATCCCAACCTATACTACATTGTGGTTGGTGGAGATCCGCTCATTATTCTGTTATATGTCGATGACTTATTTATCACTAGAGATGAGCGTCTTATTGCACAGTGCAAGAGAGACCTTGCAGCTGAGTATGAGATGACTGATATTGGGCTGATGCATTACTATTTGGGGATGGAGGTTTGGTAGGAGCCTGGACATATTTTCCTAGGACAAGGGAAGTATGCAGTGGATATTCTGAAGAGTTATCGGATGGAGGACTGCAGGCCTATGTCTACACCTATGATCACCAACTTGAAGCAACTTCATGCTTCATAGGGTAAGTTGGTGGATCCCACACTCTATCGTCAGCTCATCGGATCGTTGATGTATCTGGTCAACACCAGGCCAGACCTGTGTTTTGTGGTCAACACTCTTAGCCAGTTCATGGTGCAGCCTAGGAGTGTGCATTGGACTGCCGCAAAGCACATCTTGAGATACCTAGCAGGGACAGTGGATTATGGTCTGGACTACAGGAGTTCGGGTGGAGTCAGCTTGGTTGGGTTCACAGATTTAGACTGGGCAGGTTGTGTGAGGGATCGGAAGAGCACTTCCGGTTGCTGTTTCAGCTTGGGCTCGGCAGCAGTGTCGTGGTTCAGCAGAAAACAGAAGTCCGTTGCATTAAGTTCTGCTGAGGCTGAGTATATGGCATCCAGTCAGGCGACTTGCGAAGCACTGTGGCTTCATAAGTTATTGGTAGATTTATTTGATCAGCAGCTGAGACCTACGGTGATCTATTGCGACAATCAGAGTTGCATTCAGCTCTCTGAGAACCCGGTGTTCCATGACAGGTCGAAGCACATTGAGATCAGGTACCACTTCATCCAGGACTACGTCCAGAGAGGGGCAATTGAGTTGCAGTATATTTCCACTGAGGAGTAGGTAGCAGATGTCCTGACGAAGTCTTTGGGGAGGGGGAAGTTTGTCTTCTTCAGAGATAAGTTGGGAGTTGTGCGAAACACCTTCCTCGGTAAGAGGGAGTGTTAGTTTTGTACCTAGGGAAGTGTTCCCCAAGTGACGTTTGCCTAATGTCACTTATAAGGGGGAAAAAGGTGACCCTCACATTAAATGACATTAATGAGACTTTATAAAATGAAAGTCACTTTTTTGCTAAAGTTAGGTGGGTGAGTAAATATTTATTTAAGTGATTTAAATAAAGTGATGTTTTTACTCTCATTGAATCTTAGCCATTGGATTGGATCATTTTTCCACCGTTGGATTAGAACCCACTTAGGGTTAGACAAAAAGCATGAGGGAGGCACATTTCATTTTACTTTTACTTTTGGAAAATGAGAAGAGAGAGCCGAGAAGAAGGGCGCAGAAATCGAGGCAAGGGTTTGGAGTTATTTCCATTTGCATGATTCCCAAGGCAAGTCATAGCCGTTAATAGCTGCACAGAAATCGAGTGTACAGACTGCATTTATTGCAGGCACATAAATCGAGGCAAGGGTACGGACTGCATTTATTGCAGGCACATAAATCGAGGCAAGGGTACAGGCATTTATTGCTGCATTGTTTTCGAGGTGTACGGATCTGTACTGTACAGTTTTTGCACAGTTTTCGAGGCACTATTTTGTGCATAGAAATCGAGGGCATATTGCATAGAAACCGAGGCAAACATTTTGGCACAGAAATCGAGGAACCTGCTGCACAATTTTGGAGATAATTTTTGGCACAGAAATCAAGGGTCGTACTGCTGTACGAACTGTTTTTATTTCTGCACAGATTTCGAGGGACAATTGCACTCAGTTCGAGGCTGTTGGCTCATATCCCAAGGCTCTGTCTTTTGGCACAAAAATCAAGGCATCAGCTGGGCACTGTTTTCTAGAATTTCGAGATGAAATCTATGGTGGAGATAAGTTGATATTTCACTGTATTTTCTGTACTGAAATATTTTGCTGAAGAATAATAAAATCTCTCTCTCTCTTACTGGTTTTCCCCGTGGGGGTTTTTCCATGGCACAGTTGCCGAAAAATCTGAGTGTCTCTTTTATGGTGTGCATGTGTTAATATTTACTTTCTGCCTGTCATTATGTTTTTACTGTGTGTTTAAGTGTTACAGTATTTTTCATAAGTAACCTTTAGCCAATGCAAAATCGACTGTTGGTGAAAATCACTGAAAAGATGACATAAACCAGCAAACAGTAAAACCCAAAAAAATCTACAAGAAGAAACATCCCACAATGATTTTTCGTGTTCCATAAATGTGGTAAGCATGGGGAATCCGCTATAGGAATTAGTGTGCTAGCACCCTTAACAAATTTCACTTCTCAAAACTTAAGCAGAGTTCATCGTTCACATTAAGCTACTAAATACATCAACATTCATCAATTAATCATGTCATCAACATAGATCATAAGAGACACATCACTAGACAAATATAGTAAACTTTATTTATAATTTGATATGAATTACAATGAAGACTTCAATCTTCACGATTACATCAGCACCAACTGACTAAAGAGCACCAACTCTAACAATAGGGCGCAGCCTGGTTTTCTTAGCTCCAACTAAGAAGAGGTGCAAGACCCAGCTTGCCTTCACATACTTCTGCCACTCTGTAATATCCCAAACTGATATTTTTCTTTTTTTGTGTTGTCTAGTAGGTTGATATCTCAAACAAGTATGAAGGTGTGTACTGATCTCTGCATGCATGCATTTGCATGCAGATCTATAACCCAAATAATACTGAAATGCTATAAAGTAGGAGGAATTAATGCATGTACATACCAGTATATAGATCTGTTGATGTCGATGAGGATGATCCCCGCATGCAGGAATTATGCCGGATGAATAGGGAGATAAGCTAAATCGTCCTCCAAGAGATAAGTGCACCCTCCTCCAAGCTATAATTGCTCCTCAATAAATAATACTTGACTGATGAAGCCCTAGATAAGGTGCAATAGGGTTATAGTGCCCCTCTGGTGATGATAGAAGCTGCATGCAGAAGAAGTGATGGCTCAACAGCCCAAAACATGAATATCCTTCCAAGGAGATTCGCCCCAAGCATGCAAGACGTCCTTCAATCAGGAAGAATGATGATAACTAGCTGAAGACTCAAGCTGAATGGCCCTTCTTCCAAGGGAAGAGTAATACCGTTGCTCTAAAGAGAATGAGAGCTGCATGCAGAGAAACTGGACCCTGGATGCTGCAATGCGAATAGGAGACTATCTGGACAATGCAAGGGCGAGCAAGCCCACCGTATAACATAAAAGAGAACTCTGCAGAATCTAAATGATAGTAATACTTGATGATGAACAATGTTGAATTTGGATGATCCAACCTGATGATGAACTAGAGCAGATAGATTTCGCTGCCGAAATACACCAGTTAGCTGAGCATGCACTCAACCCCAACTTAGCTCACTGAGCTCTCCAATTCGAATCCTCAAATCAATAATCATATAAGCATGTCTTCTCCATTAGCTTTACCTTTCTTTTATAACTTTCACCTGTCAAACCTAACTTTTGACCTAATTAGGTCACTTTACCTTCTAATTCGCAGTTGACTTGCATGCAGGTGTCTGGAGACTCAATCAGGTGCATGCATCATGAAATAATTCTCAGATGTCATGCATGCAGGTGGCCTTCAGCTCTGGTGGCCCCTATTTATCTACTGGTGATCTAATAACCATGCTAAAGATCCTCTGAAGGTGTATATGGCATCAATCCTTAGTAAATTCCACTATAGTAAAAAAGGGAACATTACACACTCAATCAAATGTTGCTCATTCAAAGTCATCAAAGGTACTGCACAAAACAATGATGCTCATGTCAAATCAGCTCATGTCTTCAAAGGTCTGTACATGTCATCTAGGTCTGCTCATGTCTTCAAAGGTCTACACATGTCATCTAGGTCTGCTCATGTCTTCAAAAGTCTGATGTCACAATCATGTCAATTAGTTGTCAAGGTTTTCACTGTCACATGCAAGTTAGTCTGCCTTTCACTGTTCATCAGTTGTTTCAATCTTCAATCACTTCAATCAGCAGTCTCTTTCAAAGCAGTTACTGTAAATCATGTCAAAGGCTATCACTAGTCTTATCAACTTAGGTCAAGCTGCTATCAATGCCATCATTAAAGTCAATTGGATACTTGAAGACTTTTAAGTTTTAACTTGAATGCTTGGAAGGATGCCTTTGTTTGTGAGTAGATTCAAGTGTTCAAATGATTGAAAATAATCAACAAATCTTCAACCAGGAACTGTCAACACAACCTTCATTATATTGTGCAACTTCGGATGACTTTCACACCTGTATGACTTGTGAATCAGATCTTGGTTGTCTTTTAAATCAGGTAAGCAGCTTCAGACTTGTTCAACAAATTAGTAATTTCGGATGACTTGTGACTGTCCTTATTGTCTTCGAATGGCCTGGAAAGAGGTCTAGACAAGCATCTGCCTAGAATCTTGCCTTACTAACTTCGCATGCTTGTAAAGTACATTCAAGGAGTTTGTTGCTGCATTTTTAACCATATCCCAATCAAGACAGCTTCATATGATCATACTTCTTTTCTTTGGCAGGTCCGAATTTCAGAGATGACTCTTTAATCTTACTCCACTGCTACTGCCTCAGTCTTCAAATACTCCACCGAAATCTGCCTTAGAGATCACCAAATTTCAGAGTTGTGACCCATGAAAATCAGAGCTATATAGCTTGGGTTGCCTCAAAACTTTGACCACCAAAATTCCAATCAGTCCTCCACAGAGCTGCGACTGTCACAATCCCCAATCCACCCGAAATTCCTCAGAGATGGCTGAATTTCAGAGAGAAAAACTTGAACTTTAAACTTGCAATTTAAAAGTGGAAAACTGGATATCTAAGTTGCACGAAACGAGGAAACATCTGGAAGTTTCCGAAATGGGTACGACAGGAAACGTGACCTTCCAAAAATGGAAACGTCAGGGGAAACGCCGTATATAAAATATAAATATATATATATATATTATTTATATTAAAAAAACACATTGTCTTGCAAGAAAAACATAATGACACTCACAAATGACATTTAAGAAGGAAAACCATGTTGATAATCATTGATTACTTGATGCAAGTGACACAATCCAAAATTAGCCTTTATAGATGAGGCTATACATCCAAAATTAGCCTTTATAGATGAGGTTATCCATCCAAAATCAGCCTTTATAAATGAGGTTGTATGTCCTGAAACTGAAATAAAACATGAGCTAAAGAGAACTACAATTACATAGTGATAGATTCCCAATTCGTGCCGTACTCATCCTCATCCTCATCATTAAAAATAGAACAAGATGCTTGTTCAACAGAACTAGATAAAGGATGGGAAGAAGAGGCAGCTCCACTTCCACTGGCTGTAGAATCATCACCAACATCAAGAGCAGCAAGGGAGAGCTCCAAGTCTGGGCATTCTGCATCCACATCCCATTCTTTATGAGGCCCATTTGCGTATTTTGCACCCCTACGAGACACAAGGCGAAGGTTTGAATGCACATATACAAGATCTTCAGCCTTCTACGATCCCAACCTGTTGCGCTTCACGGAATGAATGAAGCCATAGGTGCTCCAATTCCTTTCTGCTAATGAAGAGCTTGCCACTTGTGATAGAATACGACTGGAAAGGATTTGCAAAAATATACACCATTTGCCCCATGACAAGTCCACCATTTAATCGAGCTAATGGTCCTCCTCTCATCCAAAGATGATATGTCTGAAAAATCCTCTAATCCAGCAGCAAAACAAGCAAATTCCTCCCTCGCATTTGTCTGTTGAGAAGATGGAAACAACCTCTAGAAGGCTTTTTTCACTCCATTGGCCGCCTCCTTGTCCATATGTGGGGCCTTCCACTTCCCATTGCTTTGAGCAATCAAATCTTCAGCATAAAATCTTGGATTTAGATCATGTGCCAAAGTGTTAAAGGCATTCCACCTCGTAACAATGATGGATCTCACATGCGCAGCATAATCAAGATCAACAAAAAGAGGAGTGGGGGCCTCCTATGTAATAATTTCCTCAATTTTCTCAACCATGGTATCCATGCCATCATAAATCTCCCCCAAAAAAGGTATGTCTGTGTCTGCATCTCGAAGAAGCTCAAATGCAAGCGTGGTAAACTTGAGCAAGAAATCTATCTTGCTCCACCAATCCTCATCAATCAACACCCTCCTTACCATGCTTCCCTTCTCTGAATCTGCTTGCCTCCACTCAACCCAAGTGGCACCCACCACCATACTCATTAATGCAGGCTTGACCTCAACAAGGCGGCGCAGCATGATGGAGTTTGAGGCATATCTTGTCTCAACAACTTTGAGCAACTTCAATTTGGATTTTTCTCGATATATTGTTTGAGACTGGTGGTGGTTGGTGATGAATTTTATGATCTCCCTAGCTTGCCCTATGACCTCCTTAATCCATGTAGTTTTTGCCTCAATCTCCTCTAAAATCAAGTTTAGATTATGGACAATGTAGGGAGTCCAAAAGATATGATTATATCTACTCTCAATAATCAGGCCTGCAGCTTTGCAACAGGTGCATTATCTGTCACCTGACACGGGGACACGGGACACGTAGGACACGAAAATACGAGTCCGACACGGACACGGTGACCCCCGAAATCAGGACACGTAGGATACGTTTTATATACATATATATATATTTTTTAAAATATATTAAAATTTAAAAATATAGACATATAGATCCAAAAATATTTAGAAACTAGAACATTTACAAATATTCAATAGAAATTAGAATAAAAACACATTAATGATTACACATTTGTCATTCACAAATCACAATGAGACACAGATGCATGTCGGAACCATATTTCTCATTAAGTCATCAAAATCAAAATGTATACATATATGTCGGAATGCCACTGGGCACTGGGCCACTGGCAAATGCCAAATAGACTAATAGTAAATACAAAAAGGGGTGGATCAAGATGGGAGAATCCCATATGTCAGTAGTCCTCCTCCATGCCTGAATCAACATACTCATCACTGCCATTGCCACTGCCCTGATCCTCATCCTCCTCCCCCTCCTCCTCCTCCTCCTCCTCTCTGCCCATCTGACGATCTGCATCTGCTGCTGTGGAGGATGACCCCTCTGTACGATCACTATCATCAAAAGTGACCAGCTCTAGCACTGGATCATTAAGATCCATGTTGGCTAATGCCAACTCAGTACTGTTGTCCAAACCCATATCATCAGGAAAGACATCCCACATCTTTGTCTTTCCCTTCACCCACTCCTCCCTCTTCCTGTAAATAAGACGAAGGTTGGAGTGCACATACACCATCGACTCTGCCCTGGACTGCTCAAGCCTGCTCTTCTTCACAATGTACAAGTTCCCATATGTGCTCCAATTCCTCTCACAACAAGAGGATGATGTAACTTGAGAGATGACCCTGAAGGCTAACTTCCGTAGAATAGGGGATGTTGCCCCATGAGTTGCCCACCAAGCATAGGGTTTCTTACCCTCCCTATCTCTAAGCACATCATAGCCTCCAAATCTCCCAGTGCCAGTGGAAAAATCTACAAATCCATCCTCCACCTCCTCAAGCATGTCTCTATCCTGAAATAGCCGTCTAAGTGCTATCTTCCTCCCATTTGCAATCTCTGCATCCATGTGAGGAGGGACTCTGTGTGAGGCCCCCGATCCACCAGTGAGCCACTCCTGAGTGTAGAACTTGGGGTTCAAGGAGTGGGCCAAGCAATGTAAAGGTGTGCAATTCTTATCCCACCTGAAGATAAGAATATCCCGAATAATGGTCCATAAGTTTTCTGCCGATGTCCCATACTTGGGACACTCATTCTCCATGACAATGGACCGCATGGACTCAATCATGGAATCCCACCCCTCATAAACCTCTGCTAGGATGGGCTAGTCCGTGTCTGCATACCGCAACAAAGAAATGATTGGCTCCATGATCTTAATAGTAAGATCCACCGTGTCCCACCAACCATCATTTAACACCAAGTCCTTCACCTTTTGTGAAGCAGCCTGATCCGTCTTTCTCCAAAAAGCCCAAAACTTTGAAATCACCATGGACCCAAGAGCGGTTTTGACCTCCCTCAACCTCTTGAGCATGATGAATGAGGAAGCAAACCGAGTATCTGCAATCTTCAGCAATGAAAGCTGTGTGTACTGTTTGTAGATGGTGAGGGCATTTGTGTGGTTTTGTACAAAGTTACGGATATGGCGTGCATCCTCAATAAGGTTGTCAATCCATGCCACATCCGAAGCAATGGCTTTCAGTGCTAAATTCAAGGAATGGACAATGCAAGGTGTCCAAAAAACCTGTAAGAGCAATAAAAGCATGTATCAATGACTCTACAACACTAACATTGCAATGACCAAATTCAAACAATGAGCAAATTAGAAATGAAAGGTGTCCAAAATGAACATACCTGTGGATATTTAGCTTCCACAATCATGCCAGCAGCCTTGCAAACAGGTGCATTGTCCGTGATGATTTGTACACACGACTCAACACCCACTTCTTCAATGGTTTTGATGAATAAATCACCCATAAATTGTGCATCCTTGTATTCGCCAAGAGCATCCACCGCTTTCAAGAACACCGGTCCATTTTGGGAAGATACCATGAAATTGATGAGTGGATGGCGTGCGAGATCCGTCCATCCATCAGAAACAATACTCACACCGGATGAGGGCCATGTTGATCTAATTGGCTCAAGAATTTTATCTACCTCCTTCTTTGCTTTAACCAACAATGTGGTTCTAAGCTTCTCTGAACCAAGAGGCACATAACCATTTGGAGCTCGTTCCAAGATAGTTTTAACCGTCTCAAAATACAATGGTGACCGTGCAACATTGAATGAAATGAAGTTGAGGTAGAAGAAAAATGCAATAGTAAGGTCTACCTCTTCTCGCGCCTCTTTTTGGAAAATCCTATCCATTGGACCACTTGTAGATTGCCTCTTTCTTGTTTGATAAGTATCCCCACGCCCATGAATGCTAGGTGGAAATGGAGGCTTGGTGCTAGAGGACTTCCTCAAGAATGGAAGAGGATCATCCTCTTTTTTCTTGCTTGCTGCTGCCACCTTCCCTAAGCCAACATGATCCTCTCTTTCCATATCCCTCCTTTGGTGAACAATCACCGCTTTGCATGAAGAAATCCCACAAGAAGGAAGGGCCAACAAATGGCCCTTAACCCGGAAATATGTGCTCATGAACTCATGCTTGCAAAAATTGCATCTCCAAGACACATTGCCTCCCCCACCAAGCGTTGCCCCCGGGTCCATCTTTCCTTGTCACATACTTCCACAAAGGGTATTTTTTTTCTTGGGCTTGTTGTCTTGCTAAAACAGGGTTAAGTGGAGCCATAGAATGAGCTCCACTAGCAGCCGATGGAGCACTTGACGGAGGAGGAGAACCGCTTGTGCTTGGTGGAATAGGAGGGGAGGCCCTAGATGGTGCATTTCTCCCTCTCCTTTGCCCCCTACCTCCTGCCCTAGCTGATTGAGACATTCCTTTTCTTTTGTGATGGTTGAGCTTGCAATCCTCTCCACAAATCCACCGGAATGCACTTGGAATCACTTGGAAACAATGGATAGCCTTCAAATCTCCTTCAAATCTCCTTCACCTGCACATACAACTCACTCTCAACCAAATGCTTCCTTGCAAATGACAAAAAGAAAGGCAAAATTCTGTTTTTAAGTGAACCCGGACGCCTTTTTCCACCAAAAACATGTCCTGTTTTTCAGGTACGTGTCCGACAGTCGGGACACGTTGTAAATTCGTGTCCGATTCGTTTTTAGGACGTGTCCCCGATTTCGGATTCGAAGTAAGGTCGAATCGGACACGAATTCATATCGAATCGTGTCCGATTCGACCGATTCGGGACACGGAGGGGGTTTCATACGAATCCGGTTTCTGAGGTGATAACTTGTACCACATTTGCTGGCCCTACTTGTTCAATAGTAGAAATTAAAATTTGAGCAATGAAATTACTATCTTTTACCTCGCTTGAACAATCTTCTGCTTTTAAGAACATTGCTCCTTTTGGTGATGATGCAATGATATTGATCAATGGCCTCCGCCTTGTATCAGTCCATCCATCTAAGATAATGGAAACCCCTGTGTTGCTCCATGAGTTACGAACTGGTTTTAGAACATCCTCAAGTAGGAGCCTCTCTTTCTTGAGCAAAACTTTTCTGAGTTTTTCATAGTTTGGCCCCTTGAAACCTTGAGGAGCTGTGTTAATTGCCCTCACCAAATCCTACCAATAGGGGGACCGAATCACATTAAATGAGACGCCACAAGCACATATGGCCCTTGCCACTCTTGTCTCAACTTCTTCTCTCCCTTGATTGTTGAGCATTTTCAACAATCTGCTATCTTTAATTGCACTTGCAGGCTTGGATATCTCTTCTTCTAGTTGGACTGCCCTCCTCTTCCTTGCTTCATGAACAATCCTTGGCTCATTGCTAGTAACCAAGGTTGTTAGTGGTTGCTTGCTAGTGCCACCCATCCTAATCTTGGATCTTTGGTCCTTCAATCTTTGAGCATCTTCATGCTCTCTCTTGAATGAAGCCCTCAACTCTGGATTTTTGGTATATACACAAGCTTCAACACCCTTCACTCCTTCATGTAAAATGTGAACCTTGAATCTTGTGTAAGATCCTTTGAAGGTCTTCTCACTCTTACATAAATTGCACTTCCATTCCCATGAGCCCCCACCACCACCCATTTGCTTGATCTTGGTAGCATGCCTCCAAAGAGGATAGTATTCATGTTGCCTTGTTGGTTGAGGAGCTGCAGGGGCAGAGGTAATGCCAGTTTGAAAATCCATGGATGTTGTTGCCTGCAAATGCCAAAAACAGTAAAAAAATTCTTCCCACACTTAGAGAAGGCATGAGTGGTGAAGAAAAGAATAAAAACAATAAAAAAATTCTTCAAAAATAAACTACGAAATTCGAATGCATACCAAATAAAAGAATGAGCCCACACTCTCCTTCTTCTTGCTGCCCAAAACCATCTTCTAACTGGAAATCGACCAAAGCTTGATACCAATGCTCCAAACCTCAACTCAAACGCTCACTACCGGTGTAGGAAGCTCCTCTTGCAAATAAATGTGTGAAGAATGAGTGAACCACGGGCATTCTTATAGGAATTTAGCAGCTGTTAGGTTTTCTAAATCTTTCTAGATGTTTCTTTTGTCTATTAAAAAAAATCAAGTAATATCTAGTTAAAAATTACTATCATAATTAAAAATTAAAAATTAAAAAAAAAAAAAAAAATTGGGCCAAATTGAGGGACAAACAGCCCTGATTTCCGGTCGTACGGACCCACACAAACTCATTTAATTCGCGAAACGCAGGCCGTACAAGCCGAAACTCTCCCGAAACGCCGCCGGCCATACCTTACAGCGTTTCGTACTCGCGAAACGTCGTACGGTACGGCCGACGGCGTTTCGGGTGAGTTTCGTACCGTTTCGGGTACTGGTACGGGTGTAGGGCAGCCGTTTCCTACAACTTAGCTTGATATATATATACAAATTCACGTGGAGGAATTTAAGCTGCCCAACCTATCACTTGAATATTTTAGGCTTGTTTTGTAACTTTATTTTGACTGGGCTCCCCCAGCGCTCCCAGGAGACAAAAAAACGCTCCCTCATGCTCCCACTTAGCTCCCGCCAGTTAGAGGCACTTCTTTTTTCTCTCTTGCTTGTGTGAACCAAGACAAGGATTCAATCATTGGTCTATGCATGACTAGGGTTCCTTTAGTTGATTAAAACACTCACTCACTTCATTTTCTCTCATTCTATTTATCATTTCACTCACGTTATTCCTCTTTTCTAGGGTTTTGAGTGGGAAGTTAGCTAGTGTTAATGAGAAATTCGTGAGAGCTTGGAAGGTAGATTGAAGGTTGTTGTTTGTGAGATCTTGAAACGGAGATTGAAGGCTTCCATAGTTACATTCAATCACTCTTGGAGAGCTAAAGAGGTAGGCTCTAAAACCCACTCTTTGTTTATTTGTTTTTTTTAAATTCCACTATGTTGAATCTTGAGTTTTCTCTTCTGCTCTTTCCCATTTCTCCTTCTCCATTATTCTATTGGAGGTAGCAAGTTATTCTCATCTTGGGTCAAGAAGCATGATGGCTATGTGGTTTTTTTTTTTGGTTCCATTTTTTATTATGATTGTGGTGTTAGGAAGCTGAAATACCAGTGTTGAGGAGGAACAAGCGGTGGCATATACCGTTGAGAGAAGGAAGAAATAGAAGGGGATGTTGATAATGAGGCTAACAATCATGATGGGCAAAAACACAAAGAGACTTTAACACCCTTGTGGAAGTATGTGACACACTGACAAGGCTTGGGTGAGGGAAATAGGGTGGAAGCACAAACAAAGTTTATATGCCCCCATTGTAATGAAACATACACAGGTTCATATACCCATGTGAGAAAGCATCTATATGGCATTACGCCATGGGATGAAGGTAAGACTATAGGATTCAAAACATGTGACCTTGTGCCAGTGAAAGACGAAACAAATACAAGAAGAGGAGGTTGTGCAAAACAAATCCAAAAAATCAAGGGTTGAATCTAAGACTTCAAGCTCACATAGAATGTATGGTGGTCAATCCCCATCCCCCCATGGTAGTGGATTCTCACCTATGCTTAAAACAATATTTGATTCCCTTAATGATAGTTGCAAGGATGAAGTGGATGCAAAAATTTCCAAAAATGATATTTGTTTCTCTATGCATGTGATGTACAATTCAATGCTCTTCATTCACCCTATTAGCATGAAATGGTACAAGCCATCAATAGTTCCCCTAAAGGATACAAGAGCCTAGAGTATGACAAAGCTAAAACCATGGGCTTAACATGGAAAGAGCCAAAAATCCATAATGGTCTAGGACATTTTACAATTGATCGGACTAAATATGGTGTACTAGTATCCATTCACATTGTATTTGGTGCTTGGACAAATGTAGTGGCAGGCCATTGATAACTATTCTTGGTGTGTTTGCTAGTGGTGCGGTCTTCCTTTTAGCCCATGACAACTATGTTACAAGACTAGTATTAATATTGCAAAACCTTTAATTAAAACCATTCAAGAGATTGGGTTGAACAATGCCATTCAAGTCATCATTGATAACACTACTAATTGTAAGGTAGCAAGAGCAATCATTGAGGATATGCAATCATTGAGGAAGGTGAGGATATGTACCTCACCTTCATGTGCCTTTTGAAGGAAATGAGTCATTGGCTAGTATGGTCTCAAGTGATTCATGGCAGGGTTTGAAAGACAACGTTGCATCACATTTGCTGGACATGAATTTCAAGAGGAGGCGGACACTATTCTTGATGGTTAGTTTTGGGCACAAGTTAGGTTTGTTCTTGATGGTCAGTTTGAAGTTTGAACCTACCTTTGAAGTTTGAATTGTTGATTAAATATTACAATTCTCTGGTAATGAATATAATGCTCTATTTCATTGCGGTTGATGTTATTTGTTAGAATTTGTTGATGGCAAATCATGACAATATTATAAGTTATAGCTGCTAGATTATTGATGGTATATGTGTACTAAATGGTTAATGATTTAATAATCATCATTAATTCAATAGTTAGATCTATGTTTTCATGTTTTCTAAAACTAATTTGGCATCCTGCATGTTTATATATATATATATCAAAATATATTAAAATATGTATTATATAAAAAATGCTCCCAAAACGGAAGCTTTTGAAAATTTTGCTTTTCGCTCTCGCTCCTGCTCCCCGCTCCCAACAGCATAGATCCCAAGCATACTTGAAGTGTTAGGACTGATTTTAAATCATTATATTTTGCTTCCTTAGAAGATTTTGATTTGTGAAGCTAATTCCCCCCTAGGGCAGCATATCAACAAGTGATTCCTAGCACTATTTTATCCTAGACTTGCATACAACTCCTCCACTATTGAAATTGTCGCAATTAATCCATATTGCAATCTGATATAAACTCAAGTCTTCCATTTTTTTTACTAAGTAATTGCTCAGTAGTGGATATTTTACGGTCTAGGCTCATCCAACCAAGATACCTTTGCCCGCCCTTGCTTGTTTTGTTTGAGTGTCTTGGTCTTGTAAGTTGTCTTTCCCTTATGGAAGACATAGGGTCTCCCCCTTGACTTGGCTTTAAGCCTTGTCTAAAATGACAAGTACCTTGTCCGGAGTGACAACCACTAATAGAGTGGTGGACCTGGTGCTTGAGGTGTCATTGGGTTTGGTTGCCCATCCTCTATCGTCCTGGATAGGATACATTTTAGAAGCAGCCACAACTTTTGTGATAAAGGACCATCTACTCCTCTATAGCACTCCAGGCTTTAGATCGTATCTAGTATTCAACAGATTCAGGACATTTTTCCCATTCATTTGTTTCCTGATTTATTATATACTAGTTAGTCATATTTAGTTCATTAGTTGACATAAAACATTGATAATGTACGCAGCACTGCAACTTACAACTTACAAGGGTGTACAAGGATCTCTTATCTTAAATGAGATGCATGTATAAGAGATGAGCAGAAGCACTCGGACCTCTACTTCCAATTTCCAACGGGCAATAAAAGAACATACAAATACTTATTGAAATGATGAAATAAGATGTTACTCACTAAAAGGGTGTGTTCAAACTGGGCACTCCGCTTGCCATCTGCTGTCACAGCAGTCCATCCATCTGGCCACATTCTGTCACGCCATACTCCTATTAAAGTGGAAATGATGTTTTCATGTGAGTTACAACCTAAAATTACATGAAAAACTCAACCAATATGCCTAATTCCAAACCTGCATTGATCATGGGCTCAATGGTGAATGTCTGTCCAGCTTTCATGATACCCACAGCTTTATTTCCTATTTGATGTCAAGGAGTTGTCAATATGCTCACTCAAAATACTGAACACTGTAATAAGATTTTCTCTATGGTGCAATTACCAACAGAGCAGAACATTAGACACTTAATGCATCATATATTTATTATTTAACATAGCAAGAAAGATCAAAATATGGTAAAAATTGTACAACTTTAGATCCATGGCTTATGGACTAAATTTTGCTCTGGATCATTTAAACTCTGATGTCATTGAATGCCAAACATCCCCTGCTCAAATAAAGTTAGATAGAAAAATAGGATACGACCATAATGAGGAATATTTGGTGCACAATGGAAGAGCTCCCCAATACCATGCCCACAATAGGATTTCACCTATTCCACACAATGTTAACCTTATTAAAAGAGAATAAATACTGCTCCTGCTCTCTCTCTCTCTCTCTCTCTCTCTCTCTCTCTATATATATATATATATGTACAACTTATGGAAATAAACTGAAACAGCATGTTAAGAATCAGATAAGATGATCCCCATACCACAGAAACCCCTGACATTGAAGCATGTCGACTGATAACTTCTCCCACTTCACGAAATCTTACTCCCGGTTTCACTGAGTTTGACAAATAAACAGTACACTTCAGAATGTACAATAAAGCCAATTAAAATATCCTACACCACACTTGACATTTCATAAAAAGGCTAAAGCCAACTCCTAATCATGAATGAGCTTCAATGAAAACCAATCACAACCCTACATCATTAGAAATGCACATCATAATTACTTAAATGGATACTAAAAAATCAGCTTTTGTTACAGCTACAAAAAAGTGAGCACCACAATCTGTCCACAATGAAAGACTAAAGTAAAAAACAGTGCCTCCAAAAGATTCCAAAGGAAGACCAATAGTAGCATTGAGACTATCCTCATGAAGAATTTACAATGAGTACAACGAGCAAAACAAAGAAACACTGAATATAAAGGAAAATCACAAAAATAACTCATGGGGCATATGAGCCAAGGCACAAGATCAGCACAAGTCATTTGTTAAAGCTGCCTAAGTTTATCTATCTATTCCACTAAAAGTGTTTTCCAGAAGCTCCTGTAGAGATGTAAAATTATTTTAGATATTACATCAAATCCAGAGATGTGAATTGCTTTCTTGGACTAATGTCAATACATGCTGGAATTCGAAACATTTTGGCTTGAAACTGACCAAACTGAAATATGATGGAGTGATATTTTAAAGATGTCACCTAATTTTTGGCATTGGCTATCAAACAGTTCTCTACTGCTCAGCTAGATTATCAATTTAAAAAACTGAATTGCATTAACAGAACTGTTTCTAGAATTTCTCCTTTATAGTTATTTGGTCAAGAAATAGGACTGTCATTAACCATCAACAAAAGTTCAAAACATACTGCTTCAAATAACTTCGGAGCAGAACTCCAAGAGAAAAACCATAGTTACATTCTTTGCAATCTGGTACAGCATTGTGCAGTTGAAAAATTGGTTGGCATTACGCACTGCAACTGTACACAACCTGCTAAAGTGGAATGTCTATTAAGCTCCAAATATTTGTTCGAATCACTAGATTGTCAATTTAAAATACTGAATTGGATTAACAGAACTGTTTCTAAAATTTCTCCTATATAGTTATTTGGTCAAGAAATAGGACTACCATTAACCATACACAAAAGTTCAAAATAGATTGCTCTAAATAAATTCAGAGAAGAACTCCTAGAGAACAGCCATAGTTATATTCTTCACAATCTGGTACAGCCTCATGCAGTTAAAAAGTTGTTGGCATTACACACTGCAAATGTACACAACCTGCTAAAGTGGAATGCCAATTAAGCTCCAAATATTGTTGGCATTCCAGAGTACAATGCACACAAGTTGCTAACGTAGAATGTCAATCATGCCAAGCATCTTTCTATCAAAAGAAAAAACAGTCAATGTGAGTTTTAAATGATCGCAAATTAACACAATTAAACAGCGATCATTATCAAAGAAGCAGACCTTTGGTTTGCACATTATTCATTGGAAAAAATAGGAAATTGCAGAGAATATAAACTAACACAGAGCAGACTAAAAGATTTGACAAAAGCACAAAATAAACTGACAAAACTGTGACAGTCTAATATACTCCCAGCACAACAATCGTGCTAGAGCCTACAAACACTCCCTTCCTAGACCAACTAAAGAATCATGCTATGTAGGAAAATAAATAGAATGAACGACTATTTAGGACAAATAATGTGGAAGAATAGATGGAAAGTTTTAGGGCTATCCTTTTTACATTCCCTTGTTATCCAATCTGTTATATACTTTTTCTTTGAATGTTTAATTAGGAGATTCATTAGACATTCCTATTGCTTTCATTACTTGCTGCACTTTTGAGTCCCATTGACTTGTTTTGGTCATTTGTGGACATGTCCATGTGTTAAATCTCAGTATTCTCCAGATTTGATTTTGGAAGACCATTCAAGGGGAGCAACGACTTGCCTGTCTTTTGCGTTGTGTTAAATCTCAGTATTCTCCAGATTTGATTTTGGAAGACCATTCAAGGGGAGCAACAACTTGGCTGTCTTCTGCGTTGTCTACCATGCTAGAGTATGATATCATGACCTCACTCCAAGGAGTTATCAGCTTACATCAAGCATATTTGTGTTTCACATCAGGAGCATGATTTTTTACCAGGTCCAAACAGACCTATGCCACAAGGGTAGGCACTCCCAAACAATGATAAACATCTTTTTACAGGTATACAAAATGAAAGATCAGATTTCAAGAGTTTAAGAATAAGCTGCTAGAACCTGGTTGGGTGTATCGCATTGAAGTTTCTGAGAAAACTGTGGCGAAAATTTATGTTAATAATGCACTTCATCCTATTCCTCAAGTTGACAATTGATGTAGATACTGAAATTCATCCTAGTGCGAGCAGCAACAATGGTTACCAGTACAGATTTTATTTCAACATTTAGGAATTAATTCTTGGTTTTGC
This sequence comes from Larix kaempferi, assembly GCA_027924585.1. NCBI lineage: Eukaryota > Viridiplantae > Streptophyta > Pinopsida > Pinales > Pinaceae > Larix > Larix kaempferi. The sequence goes on from BSBM01000770.1 coordinate 5,555,728, forward strand.
TGGGGCTGATATTCAGAATGTTTATCGTGAAGTTGCTTTTATAGCTGTGCAAGGCATGATGAAAAGCAGATAAACATGGGTCGCTTCAAAAACTTCCGGTGAACCGTTATTGCTTCTAAAACAACATCCATTTATAGTGCAATAACACAAGCCATAAATTCAGCCCAAGAAGATCTCCAAACAGACGATAAATACTTCAGAATGGACTGCCCTACCACCATGGATGTTATCAAATCACTGTGCAGGATGGATAATGTTGAGCACTGTTTGCAAAGTTTGATAGTTAGTACTAAATCGTCGTCACGACTCATGGGAGCTTGAAGAAAATATAAAGGCAAATTAGGAAAATATCAAGATTTAAAAGACCAAACCATAGCTAAAATGGAGCACACCATCAAGTAAGAAATATAGAAGCAGGACAGCTGAGTTGTCTTCAAGCTGTGTAACCTCTACTCACCGACTAGACCCACAAGCATGCAACTTCTACAAGATTCCTGAATCAATGTTAAAACTAGAAGTTACACCATTGATCTTAAAGAAGAGGGGCACATTGGTTTATAGGAGTGTATTCTGTGCTAGAGATGGTACATACTTAAAATATTACACATGCAACAGGGAATCCTCACATCTGTGAATCAGCAGTTAAAGAATAGCTCAAACATGTAGAAATATGCACGAGGCTGCAAACTCTTGTTGTAGAAGTAATTATCTTGGATAACATGTAATATCCCAAACTGATTATTTTTCTGTTTTTGGAATTCTGTTGTTTGCTAGCAGTCGTTAAGGATTAATACTTGAAGTAAATATGAATGCAAGTGCCAAACTACGCTTGCATGCAGATGCATGGGTTTGCTAACCCCTAGATACCCAAATAATCAGAAATGCTATAAAATAGGGATATAAATTATCCATGTAAGTACCATCAGTTAAAGGAGTCGATGTATGTCAATATGAGACCAGCATGCAAGGATTGTACCGGAGAACGAGCAAGATACGGAGCAACCTTCCTCCAAGAATGCGCCATTGGTATTAATGTGCCCTCTCCATTCTAGATATGGTTGTGTAGATGCAATACTGATAAGAAGTAGCTCCAGAAGGTGTGCAATGGGGCTATAGTCCCCATCTAATCACAGTAGAAGTGGCATGCAGACCATGCACTGGCTCAGAAACCTAAAACGTGAACCCCTCCTCTAAGAAAGTCGCCCATGCAAGGGAGGACGCCTTTTGGAAGATGAAGATGTTGATAACTAGCTCGGGAGTCCAAATAAGAAGCCCTTCTTCCAGGGGTAGGGTAATAGTGCTGCTCTCGGAAGAATGGAGGCAGCATGCAGAAGAATGGAACGCTGTAGCCTGAGATATGAATGTGTCTCTCCTTGAGAAATTCACTCATGCAAGGAGGGCGAACTCCTTTAGTCCAATCTGTAATACGAACCCTGCAAGAAGCTGAATAATGATACCTGATGAAGATAGCAATGTTGAATCTGGATGATCCAACCTGATAGTGACTAGGGCAGATAGTTGAGTGTGTGCACTCAACCCCAAAATAGCTCACTGAGCTCTCCAAATCGACTTCTCAAATCAATAATCATATAAGCAGGCCTTACTCACTCGCTTTACCTTTCTTTTATAACATTCACTTGGCCTGACCTAACTTTTGCATGACTAGGTCACTTTATCTTCTAATTTACAGTTGACTTGCATGCAGTGCTTCCGGAGTGCATGGAGGCTCAATGAAGGAGTTTCAGTGCATGCAACATGAAATATGGCCTGCATGTCATGCATGCAGGTGGCCCCTAGTTCCTGTGGCCCCTATTTATCCACTGGTGATATAATAGCCATGCTTAAGGTATTCTTATGGTATAAATGGCATCATTCCTCAGTTAATTCCCTGAATGTCAGTGCCCGCTCAAACCTATGGGAATCATATAGGTTAGCGGGATGGTCCTCTGTGTTTAAGCGGAAGAGGACATTACATAACAATTGTTATCCTCAACACAATTGAAGCAGAGAATCCCTGTGTTCAAAATAGCAAAGAAGGGACTGATCCAGGCCCAACAAACACAATAGCAATTTGACCTGTTAGAACAACGTCATAGGGGATTATTTCAAATCGCACCAGGCATAGAAATACGTGGGCATGTGCCTCAAACAATGTTGTGGCGAAATTGTGTAAACGGGGCACATTTAAAGAAGTGATGAGAACAAGATAAAGATGCAAACTAATAGATATTGGGGTTTAAACATGAAGTTGATTGCACAGATGGAGGTCACGATTGGAGACAACTATATCTTTTCCCCAGTTATATGTGAACTTTAAGTATCATTTGTGGGTATGTTGTGCATGCAGACAACAGTTTAAATGATGAGTTGGCATACACACTACCTATACCAAGACCAAAATTTTAATTAGAATTGCTATATATGGTAGCCACGTGTGCTAGTTTCAATTTCTAAATTAGCTTTCCTGAAGTGTAGATGCATGTGACTTCTTCTTCAAGGTAGTTACATGGAGTTGTTGATATATGCATGCTCAGAAAACATCCAAACAAGGTGTATCAGGTGCGCCCTGGTCAATAAGTATTAGTTCATTACTAGCAAAGGGTATAAAATCAAGCAACAGTTGCCATCTAGAAGACAACAATTTGAAGTCAAAACAACGAGTTCAATGTCAATTCCTTAGAAGTACGCCTTTATTTATCCATAAACGTGATTTATTACAGTAGTTAAGTTGTAGCAATTGATGGTCAAGATAGGGTGCACTTGCATGATATAAATGGACCAGCACTTAGACCATGACGAACTGATGATTACATAATTTTTTTGGAGAGAAGACCAGGATGTATGCCTAAACTCGTGGATAAACTCATAGAACAGGCACACCTGGCTTATGAAGGATGATTAAGAACTCAAGAATTAAATTGGAACAACATTCAAACTGCCAATAGGTTGCAATTACACGCCATAGTTATTATTATACACACGCATTCAAACCTAAACGCACAATGACCTAGGTCAAATGGCCTATAAAATGATGTGCAATACTCATTGTAATGGGTCGAATCCTAGAGATCACCTATTGTAATTCCAGATTGACAGTTGAATAAAATTAATTCGCTGATCTACATGTTTTTTTGTTTTGCTTTGTGAATAGTCTTTGGACAGTGCATTCCTGGCTTCTTTCCCATACAAGTTGTTAGGACTAGTTAGCAGATTGGAAGATTACTTTCTCTAATTTGTGCTAAATGTTGCACGTTTTCCACGAGCTATCCAAGCCCCTCATGTTGGATTTTGTGCAACTTCGGAAGTTATTCTTATTATATTCTATTGTAATTATTTGTACCTCCTACGGAAGTTGATCTTGATGTAATTAATCATGTAAACCCTTGAAAGAATCAATGTAAAGCTTGGGGAGAAAATTAAGTAAAGAAAATAGTTATTAAATGTTTTTTTATATTCCCCCAAGACAAGGCGGCCTTGTCAGATTAGACAAGTCCACCCAGTGGGTAAACTGCCATAAAACAGTGGGCAGTCTGCCCCAAACAATGGGTAGAACTGCCCCAGTCAAGTCGGCCCAGTTTGGGAAAAGTCAGGTCGGCCCAGAAAGGGAAAAAGTCATTTTGCATGTGTATAAATAGAGAGGTCGTATGCCTCATTTGTTCATTCACTCACACACAACAAGTTCACATCACTTGGAGAGGAGCTCGCACCTACAGCTAGGAGAAGCTTATTTTTGGGGGTTTTAGTTAGAGAGACTTTCTACTTTCTCTCTCTCATCTCTGTACTCTGTTCTCAGAATTATTCATCTCTATACGAAGGTTGTTGGGTTTTCTCCTGATTGGGTTTCCCAGGATAAATTCTCATGTTCTTTGTTTCTGTGCTTTGTCTTTCTTCTAGCGATCCTATTGATTTTATGCAATTGAATTATTATGCTATAATTGTATGAAACACTAACATGGTTTCAGAGCGGTACTAGAAGAAGCCATTGCCAGAACTAGGGTTTCATCTTTCAAGGCCTTCACTCAACTTTTTGGCAGAAAAAGAGCCTTGGGAATTTCGCTCTAAGGAGGGCGCATCTTTTGGTGAAGGCAGAATTCAATTCTGAGAATTTTCAATTTTTGACCTAATTCTGCAGCTGCAACAGAAATTAGGGTTTCAGTTTTTGACCTACTTCCTCCACAGTTTTGGCTCGTCCCCGCCTTTTCTCAACTCGCCTTGCTAGGGCACATCTCCCTCTGGAGTCAGTTTTTCAAGAATCCATATTTCATTTTTGACCTAGCTCTTGCTAGGGTTTCTGCTTTAGATCTGCAGTTAGGATGATTGGAATGAAGGTTGAAGATCATCTGGAAGGGGCTTCCAACTTCATCTCTTGGAAGTCTAGGGTTCTTCTCTTACTAGAAGAAAATGATCTCTTGCAGTTTGTCAACGAGAAGGTCCCGGAACTAGAAGCCGAAGAAGACAAATCTCGCTAAAGGAAGAATGATGCCAGAGCAAGAAGGATTTTGGTGGACTCAATTAGAGACCACTTGGTTCCTCAAATCTCAGGAAAGAAGACTGTTAGAAAGATGTTCAAAACCATAAAGAAGTTATTTGAACATAGTAGTATCAATGTGACACTCACATTGAGGAACCAACCATCAATTATGATGTCCAAGATAGAATCCGTTGCCTCATATTTAATGAGGATCACAGAACTAAGGGACAAGCTTAGTACCAGTGGAGATCCCATTGATGATAAGGAGCTTATTATTACTACTCTAAATGGTCTACCACCATCTTGGGAGTCATTCATTCAAAGTATAAGCGGTAGATCCAAGCTACCCAAATTTGATAAGTTATGGGAAGATTGCACTTAGGAAGAGACAAGAATAGCAGCAAGGCAGAGACTTGATGGCACACAACCTGAGGAGAATCAAGCATTCTTGTCCCATGCTAAGAAAGGCAAGGAAAGGGGAAGAAAGTTTTACAAACACAAGCACCAAGGTAGGAGATCAAGTCCTCCTCCAGATCAGAAGGAGAAGAAGAAGGATTTGTCTCATATACAATGCTACAGGTGCAAGGCATATGGTCATTACGCCAGTAATTGTCGAATTTCAATTAAAAGGAAGCATGACGCCTCAACTGTTGATGTTGATGAAGACACTCCTCACAAGAAGTCGAGGAATGATGATCGTTCGGAGTTCTTCCTCTACTTCTCCATATGTTGAGGAGATATGAAGATCCAGACTGCCAAAACAGAGGTCTCTCCATGGTTCCCACAAAAAGGCAGTGGGAGCCCACACACAAAAACAATAAGAGACAAATATTTGGTTTTCTTGCTTACATAGATCTGTTTTGTCTTATATGTCTTCATAACCATTATATGTAGATCTATCAGGAAGTGTGTTGAGCAGTTGATATAGTTTACTTTTGATGTACTATAGACTCTTGTTGTATTTGCTATGCATATGAGCTACACAACATTTCATGAACACATGATGGAGCTAGTCTAGATGATATCTCCTTCCTACATGCTTAGAGTAGTGCACACTCTTGATGGCACGTTCTAATGGAGATAGCACACATCTAGATAGTTCCCAGATGTGTTTGGTAGACATGTTTATGATTGTTGTGCTAAAGTATTAGCCAATATGCCTGTGTAAACTATTGACATTGCATTGAAATAGACATTGGTTAAATTTGATTATGCAATGTCACTGATCATCAGTCGAGATTTGACTTGTAGGGAAAAGACCATATGATATGACCTACAAGAGAAGGATGATGAGACTTGTTTCGATGAACAAGTGGTGGACACATGAATCCCGTTCATATTTAGATTATGACTCTCATCCTAGAAGGATGACCTCGAAAGAAGCTTTCACAGGAGTAAAACCAAATGTAGGCCACCATCGGATCTTTGATTATCCAGTCTACATACATGTGCCCAAGGAGAAGAGGATAAAGTTAGAACCTTCAAGCAAGAAGGGAACTTTTGTGGGATACAATGAGTCTTCAAAGGCGTACAGAATCTACATCCCAGGATCCAGACAGATCGAAGTCAGCAGAAATGTGTCTTTTGAAGAAGAAATGGTTGTCAGGAAAGGCAGAGGATTAGACATGGAGATCGATGATGAGGAGATGCTAGAACCAAAGGAGTGATATCATCTCCCCTCCAGTTCAGAGGGAGTTGGCAGAAGGGGATGAACTCGTCGATTCCATTGATCCAGTTGAGCCAAATGATGTTCCCAGAGATATTGCAGTAGGCCAGAAGAGGCCTAGATGGGCACAACAGACTTTGCATGGAGCAGCCGGGAGTGTTGAAAAACACAAGGTTAGATTTGTTGCTAGAGAGTTCTCTCAGAAAGAGGGAGTCGATTATGATGAGACATTTACTTTTGTGGCTCGATATACATACATCAGATCGATCATTGCTATTGCTTCAACCATGGAGTGGAAGTTGCATCAAAGTGATGCAGACCCCAACCTTTACTACAAGGTTGCAGATGATGAGCCATTGATTTTGGTACTTTATGTTCATGACTTGTTTCTCACTGGAAATGAGAAACTTATTGTATGGTGTAAGAAGAAACTTACCTTTGAGTTCGAAATGAAGGATCTTGGATTGATGCATTACTTCTTGGAATTAGAAGTATGGCAAAGGTAGAAGGAGATTTTCCTAGGACAAGGAAAATACACCATAGATATTCTGAAGAGATTCGGGATGTTGGACTGCAAGTCTATGGCCACTCCGATGGATGCAAATTTGAAGAAGCTAAGGGATTCTGCTTCAAATTCAAATTTGATTGATCCCACTATGTATCGCCAGCTGATTGGGTCCTTTGATGTATCTGACGAACACTATACCAGAGATATTTTTTGTTGTGAATGCTCTCAACCAGTTTATGTGTGAGTCGAGGCAAATTCACTGGATTGCTGCAAAACATGTGCTCAGATACTTGCATGGCACTGTGGGATATGTCTTGAGATATGCTTCAGAGTATGACTTGAGATTGTAGGGGTTTACAGACTCAGATTGGGTCGCTACAAATAGGAAGAGTACTTCCAGATGTTGCTTCAGTTTGGGTTCTGCGGTGATTTCCTAGTGCAACAAGAAGCAGAACTCAGTACTGTAAAGGCCGAGTATATGGCTGCTAGTACAGCAGCCCGAGAAGCAGTATGGCTTCCTAAACTCCTTGCAAGATTGTTTAGCCAAATTCCAGAGCCAACCATATCACTATGATAACCAGAGTTGTGTGTAGATGTCAGTGAATCCTGTATTTCACAACAAGTCGAAGCATATAGAGATTCGGTATCACTTCATTCGTGATATGGTGCAAAAAGGTGCGGTCGAGTTACAGTATGTTCCGACAGATGACCAGACTGCAGATGTTCTCACCAAGCCTCTTCCCAGGATGAAGTTCGAATACTTTCACGGAAGACTTGGAGTAGAAGAGAACGTGTCCCTCCTTAAGAGGGAGAGATGACATAGAGATGTTTACCCTACTTTAACCCAGGTGCCTCTACTCGTTTAGGTTCTCAGCCAGGTATGGGAGAAATCCCATCGGTAGATGAGACGGACAGGCAGTAGATGGTCGAGTTCCACCCAGGTGCCTCTACTCGTTCAGGTTCTCAGCTAGGTATGGGAGAAATTCCATCGGCAGATGAGACAGACGGGCAGTAAATGGTCGGGTTCCACATAGGTGCCTCTACTCGTCCAGGTTCTCATCCAGGTATGGGAGAAATCCCATCGGCCGATGAGACAGACAGGTAGTATATGGTCGGGTTACACACAGGTGCCTCTGCTTGTCCATGTTCTCAATCAGGTATGGGAGAAATCCCATCGATAGATGAGACGGATAGGTAGTAGATGCCCATATGATGATTGCATAGGTACCTCTACTCATTCATGTTCTTAGCCAGGTATGGGAGTACCCCATCGACAGATGAGACGAACAGGTAGTAGATGGTCTTGCACCTCTGCTCGTCCAGGTTCTCAACTAGGTATGGGAGGATCCCATCGGCAAATGAGATGGATAGGTAGCAGATGGTATAGCAGATGGTAAAGCCTATCTCTCGAACATCCAGGCTATGTTTTAAAAATCGGCCAAATCAGTTTCAGAATCGGCCGATCTACCGATTTGATAAGGAACAAAATCAACTCAGTCTACAAATCAGTTTGGTCGACCGGTTCGGTATCGAACCGACCACCGGCCGATCTGAACACTGAATCAACCGCCTCGGTACCGAACCGGTCTAATCAGCCGAGTTATGTAAAAAATAGGTTAGTTTGTCTGGAATTCTGTGTGGGTGCCCATGGACTAAAAAAAACAATGCAATATCCACATGGTGCAGTAATACTTGGTGATATTAATGGTAACGACATTCTCCTTATCTTTTATTTTCCATCCTTTTACTTAAATTTTTAACATTACCATTATTTGTTTCAAGATGTTTGAGTGATTCCAACCTCATCGGACTTCATATGCAAAAAGTAGATTTTTAAATCCCATTCAAAATTCCGCAGACTTAATAGTTTTCAGGATTTTAGTATTGCAAGGTTTCCACCTGATTCTATCATGTACGAGGGTATGGAATTGGCATTTAATCAAGCACATCAACCCCTATATGTACCTTGATGTTGGTGGTGTTGATTGTTGAATTCCTCTATCATGAACTTAATAAAAATGTACTCTTCACTCATGCAAAATCACTTATCAAGCATGGAAAGCTTTTTCTACGTTATTTTAGCAATTGGATTAGGAAGTCCCATCAAAATTGTAGTGTGTTGAGCCATTGACTAATGTCCTTGAAGGATCAACTTTGAAATTCAAGTTAGAGGCAAGGGCTAGAGCCCAGAGGAGGGAGGCATAGGGTGCTATTGATGAATAGGATCCCAATATAGGAAATGATTCGTTGACATGTGTGGTTGATGATTTATATTTCACATTCATTTTCGTAAATGTCTTTGCTAATTTATTAATTTAATATATATATATATATATTGCATTTCGTCATTTCCAAAATATTGGGGGGTCACATTTCCCCTGTTTCGAAGTTTCCCCATTTCGTCCTCGTTTACCCGTTTCATGCAACTTAGGTTGAAGCTGTTCAAACCCTCGTACAACAATTTTGAAGGAAACATGTGCCTGTTATGACCTTTGCAACAGTAAAAAATCATGAAAATCACCTTAAAGGCTTAAAATAAATTTTGGGCAGTACTATGGATGAAAGCAGCCCTAAACAACAAGTATAGGTGCTCTTTGGCCTTTAAACAACAGGTCTAGGTCATAACAACAGTCCTAAAATCTTGAAAATGTTGTTTTTCTTTAAAATTTAAATATTTTATGTATTTTTTAGTAAACCGATTCATTAAATTCAAATCGGCCGATTTATGACCGATTCATTACCGATTCCGATTCTGATTCCAAGTTGACCCTCGACCGATTCCGAGTCCGATTCCGATTTTTCAAACATTGCATCCAGGTAGGATGGAGAGACTTTCTTGAACTCACCGAAGGACTGGTGGAGTTGATGCATGATGACACTTCTCGAAGGACTGAGACTGTGTTGACAACCTTCGGTACATATAGAGATGATTGAGACAGTATAGATGTACAAATGAAACCCAGTTGATCATGATGCTGATGAAGACCAAAGAATACCTTCCTTGTTGAGAGGGAGTGTCGGATTTTGTGCAACTTCGGAAGTTATTCTTATTATATTCTATTGTAATTATTTGTACCTCCTACGGGAGTTGATCTTGATGTAATTAATCATGTAAACCCTTGAAAGAATCAATGTAAACCTTGGGGAGAAAATTAAGTAAAGAAAATAATTATTAAATGTAATTTTATATTCCCCCAAGACAAGTCGGTCCTGTTAGATTAGACAAGTCGGCCCAGTGGGTAAACTACCCCAAAACAGTGAGCAGTCTACCCCAAACAATGGATGGAACTGCCCTAGTCAGCTCGACCCAGTCTGGGAAAAGTCAAGTCGGCCCAGAAAGGGAAAAAGTCATTTTTGCATGTGTATAAATAGAGAGGTCGTATGCCTCATTTGTTCATTCACTCACACACAACAAGTTCGCATCACTTGGAGAGGAGCTCGCACCTGCAGCTAGGAGAAGCTTATTTTTGGGGTTTTGGGTTAGAGAGACTTTCTACTTTCTCTCTCTCATCTTTGGACTCTGTTCTCATAATTATTCATCTCTATACGAAGGTTGCTAGGTTTTCTCCTGATTGGGTTTCCAAAGATAAATTCTCGTGTTCTTTGTTGCTGTGCTTTGTCTTTCTTCTAGTGATCCTATTGATTTTATGCAATTGAATTATTATGCTATAATTGTATGAGACACTAACACCTCAGAACCTGCAGAGTGGGAAACCACTCCTTGGCTCCCCCACAGCGACCAAGACAAAGATGTCTTCATCCCAAAGCCAACTATTGGAGTTGCACACTGTTTTGTGGTGAGATTCTTCCATCTTGGAAGCCTCCCACCTATTCTCCACCTCCCTTCGAATGATCGTTCTAGCCCACCTTTGACCCCATCAGCCCTTGAAAGACACTGGTCTTCTCTGATTCTTCCCTCTTAGTTCTAAGGTTTGATTTAAATATTTGCTTATCTGCAGCCCTCTCTGATTTGTCCAGTTAACTAACAAGTTGCAGGTACATATAGCAATACCCCCCTGGAGTTGGCATGAACCAACTCAAAGCGAGAGGCACGTACGTTGAGGTGACAGCAGGTGTAGTGTTTACAAGTTGCGCCAAATCTCCATTGAAGAAATCAGTATGGTTCAAGTGTAAACAGGACATTAATATAATTTTATTTCATTTCTTATATTCATGTCTTTATTTGTTTTTTGTTAGTCTGCAACCTACCAGACAACAGCCCTCATCATTAAAACTGTTTCACACTTTGTGATTAAAGAGAAAAGAGAAAAGAAGATCCCATTCTTTTGTACCATAATCTGAGGAATGATGACACAAAAGTCACTCCCAGTCCATCTAGCTATAAGACAAAGACACCTAAAATTACATAATAGTCCTTATTCTCTTCATGTTAGCACACAAAAAGTATCAATCGTACTAACACATTAATGGATCAGATAAGAAAATTTTATTAATGTCCACAACAAAGTCACAGGATTTGTCGAATTTAATGCTTGAGGTTCAAATTTAAATGAATTTGAAAGCATGAGTTGAGATTCACCAAATTTCATATAAATTCGAGGTGCATAGATTTCAATGGTAATTCAAGGTACCAACACAGTAGGCCACGATCTATTGCTAATGGAGAAGGACGATAACGAATGAGAAGAGTGACCGCACGAGTTCATAAATCAGACAGAACTAGAAAGGCATGAAACCTACTGGAACTGGTAACATTTTATTCTCCATTAGTAGGGCCTCCACACTGATAAAAAACAATGAAGCTTGCCCACAAGGGGTTGAAGCAAATTAGAAAGAGTGCAGGGTTACGCTACTCGGGGTTGAAGCGAATTACAAAGTGCAGGGTTACGAGTCACAGTTTACCAGTTTTTCACCGTTTACAGGTTACAAATTTTTCATAGGTTGTATAATTTATATCTAAATTGTATATGAACGTATTAATTATAAAGTTGAACATATTTTATATTTATACATACTAAATAAATTTGATCAATGTATATATTATTGTATATTTGTATACATAAAAACATTAGCCATAAGCTTATATCAATTTTATTACACTTATATATAATATAATAATGTTATATACACACACACACACACACACACACACAATTAAATACATAGTTTCAAATATTTTGAAATTTTAGAAATATGTATATGTCGAATCTTATATGAAACTTCATAATTCGAATTGAATTTCATCATTGTCGAATTCGAACTCGAACCCTAACATGTGACTTTGGTCCACAAGTGACCAAAGCAGATCAATGAGACTAGAGAGTACATTGTACAACAAACCACACTAGTCATGTGGGAGTACCAAGGCTACTCCAAAGTGGCAAAAGAAATACATATAAAATTAGTGATAAAAGAAACAGTCAGAAACCATAAAGATTTTAGTCATAACAATGCCCTACCATGGGAAAATCATGAAATAAGCTATTAAAGTACATAGTGAGAAGCAAACTGTCATCCTTCTAATATCTATGGATCCCTCATGAATATTTCATAGTAAGCCAATGCATAAATACCTATAGAAATCGCTTTCTCCAAACACTCATATGTACACCGGACAAGTTGTTCAGAAGCCTCATCAACTTTTCCAACGAAAAAAGTCTCATTCAAATCTCCTGCACATTAGCTCACATGATATGGATTCAAGAATGTTGTCAACATTCAGAAGCCAAAAGCTAACTTGGAGATAACAGTATATATAGACATGCAAAACCAAGAAATATCCAATATCTTACCATGGACACCATTGTAATAGACAGTTACATCCACATTCACAATATCACCTTCCTCCAATCTCCTACAATCAATAAAATTAAAATGTATGTTTCAGTCATCAGATTGACAACTGTGAAAAGTACATATTTTTTATAGACCTTTTGACTATTCAGTATCATGTAGACAAATGTAGTTCTCAGTTTAAACTTTATACTCCCTTGATATGCAATTAAAGACAACTGATTTATAACCATTTTAATACTGAAGTATCACACTAAATGTGCATATGTGCAGGCAAACCTGCACAAAATGAGGAGCCAAATGATCCCCGGAGCATATACATACCACAGGACTCTAACAGAAGCAAAATCATGTCAAACAATCTATACTCACCTAAACAGGGAGACTGACTATACAAACTTTCTTAGATGTTGTCATCTATCAAGGAGAGGTGGGCAGAGAGATAGAAGCTTACTTGCATGGTCAAGATGATTTACGAATTGAATTATTGCACCTAGGAAATGCCTTTTCTAGTTTTACTTGAGTGCTTGTATTTATCCTTCTAGTTGGAGTCCGTTTCCCACATACATTATCCTTTATGCTAAATTTGGACTCAAAATATAGTAAATTCTTGCAATAATAACTACTAACAAGCAAAGTTTAAAAAACACATATACAAGGTAAAAATGCATATAAAGACAGTAATAAGATGTAAACATAAAAACATGTAAACAATTCAAACATGGATACATTCTAAAAACTGTACCTGGCATCTGGGATGCCATGCCTTTTTATAGTTTTATTTGAGTGCTTGTATTTATCCTTCTAGTTGGAGTCCGTTTCCCATATACATTATCCTTTATGCTAAATTTGGACACAAAATATAGTAAATTCTTGCAATAATAATTACTAACAAGCAAAAGTTTTAAAAACACAAATACAAGCTAAAAATGCATATAAAGACAGTAATAAGATGTAAACATGAAAACATATACACAATTCAAACATGGATACATTCTAAAAACTGTACCTGGCATCTGGGATGCCATGGCAGATAACTTCATTAACAGACCTGCATATCCAACAACACACCTAAATTAGATCTTTACACACATTGTAAGAAAGAATTAGAAATCACCATAAAGTTTCTGAAAGAGTGAGAAACATCATAATCCAATGACACCAACAAAGCTAAAGTCCAATGCATAAAGAATAAAGGGAACAAGAGCACAAACAACCCAAATGTGATACTCACGTGCAGCATGACTTTGGAAAGAAGTGATAGTTTAATGGGGATGGATATCCACCTGCGAAAGCAATAGGAAATTGCAAATAAATAAAATAAATATGAAACCAGATAAAAGTGTTAAGACAACTAATGAAATTGTACAATTTGAATATTTAACTTGTCTTGGGATAGCCTAGGGTTTCACAGGTTTTGCTAGTGGAAGGAGGTCGTGATAGGGTTTCTCTGACGATGTATGATGAGGAGGTTGATTACTCCAACAACCCACTTGCGGGAGTCAAATCTTTTCAAAGTAGCAAAGCTATAGGATGCCAAGGGTGGTGAATCGTTACATGAGAAGCATAGGAACCAGTCAAGGAGGCATGAGTTTGGAGACATTGTGTCAAGGTTGTGAACGTCAACGGATCAACTATGGTACAGTTCCTCTAGATCGACATGATGGAGGCAGTAAAAGTGCCTTAAATGCAGTTTACAAATGTCATGATGAGCATGTCCCAATCCAGAAGGACCGACGGGCCTCTTTGGATCAGCATTTGCTCCATAGTGCAAAAAGTGAGTCCTTTGTGGAGAGATCTAGTCTGCCTGTAGCAGATCCTTTGGTAACTGGGTAGCTTCTTGGCACAGCTGGGTGGTGAAGTCAGTCCTAGGATCAAGAGGATGTGTGTTGGCTAAGTGAGTTGGAGATAGAGAGGACCACCCATGGAGGATTCAAGAGGTGCATTTTTAGGACAGCAGTGTGGGTGGAGCTCAGAAGAGGGGATTTGATAGAGAGGTTGGAGGCAAGTGCAGGATGAGGTACAGGAAGTAGAAGAATAACCAAGTGAAACCAGTTCTCAGTGATGGTGTTAAAATGCATCAAGTGGTAGGCATAACGACTCAGGCCTCATGGGGAAATTCGATAATAGAGTCATATGCAAGAAATCTGTGAAAGAGTGGATGCATGTTGAGTGGGAACCATGGATTAGTAATGCTCCAGTTTTCTCTTTATTATCCAGGGGATGGATGGCATTTATATTTCAACCTGTACTGGATGTGGATAAGAATTTGAATGCCCACTGGATGTGGGGCTCTTTGCCTCTAACAATCAAAAGGTGGAGTCCTTTCTTTGATGCAAAGCTAAAACTAACCAATATAAATTCATTGTAGGTAAAACTCCGTGGCCTCCCTCTCAACTTCTAGACATATGAAGTTTTGAAGAAGATTGGTAACTCCCTGGCTACACTGTTGGGAGCGGGGAGCGAAACGGGGAGAGGGAGCGGGAGCGAAAAGTGAAGTTTTCAAAAGCTTCCGTTTTGGGAGCGTTTCGGGAGTGTTTTTTATATAATATATATTTTGATGCATATAAATTTTAAAAAAAACATGTATTATGCCAAATTAGCTATAAAAAACATGAAAACATAGATATTCATATAACCATTTAGTACACATTGATATAACATCAATCATCTAGGAGCTATAACTTATAACATTGTCATTAAATGATCATCATCAAATCATCAACAACATCAACCTTCAAATTTCAACATATAATATTTGCCATCAAACTAGGCCATAATGTTTACAAAATAGGCCAAAATAAACATGAAAATGAAATACAAAGTACTATGAATCTATGATACTATCTACTAAGCTTTCCACTTGCCACGAGAAACTTCCAATTTATTTTCTAGTGGTCTAGGTGGAATAGGAGCTGCTGGAAGTGATCATGGAACATGAGAAGAAGATGGATGGCCCCCACGGGATGAACTTGGACGTTGTGAAGCTAAAGGCAAAACTCTTGCATCCGGAAAGTTGCTTTTGCTTGGGGGTGGACACTCTGTACGGGTACCTGTAGTATGAATTGGATCATCATGATCACCCAATAGTTCAGCCTCCACGCGCTCTAATGCTATGGCTCCATCCTCCACATTAGCCTCCTCTGGATTGTTGTCCCAAGTCAAAAATGTTCTATCATTCTTGGTCGCCTCACAATAATGGGACAACAACCTCAAGTTGTAGTGCACATAAACCAAGCTTTCTGCGCGTTCTACATTCAGACTGTTTCTCTTTACACTGTGGATGAAGTTGTAGGTGCTCCAACACCTCTCTGCAGAAGAGCTATTAACAACCTGTGATAGCACCCTCACCGCCAATTTATGCAAATATGTGGCTCTAGAGCCATACATGTTCCACCAACGGATAGGATCCAATCTATCTCGATCTTTGGTTGCATGCAAGGTACCAAAGGCTCCATGCTCACTAATGTATTCGCTCAATTCACTCCGTACTTGAGCACACTCATCCTCATCAGGGACCAACTTGTCTAATGCAAGCATATACCCATTTTGCACCTCTAAATTTGTGTGGGGTTTTTTTCCTAACTCCACCCCCAGGTGCAGGTTGGGCCAACCAAATTGGAGAATAGTATTTTGGGGTAAGGACATATGCAAGGGCATGGAGTGGAACATTTATATTATCCCACCTTTTGACCACATGTTTATGAATATGGTCATACAAGATTGCATCTCTTTGCTCAACAATGTCTTTGATTTGACCAAGCATGCTATCCATCTGCTCATATACCTCCCCAATCACCAACTGATCTGTATCTGCAAAACGAATCATGTTATAAACTGGCTTGGTGAACTGCATAACATACTTAACCTGTGACCAGAAATGACCTTCAAGAACGGTGTCCTCCACCTCCTGAAAGTCATGTCTTTCAGCTGCACTTGCAACTTTGTCTTTTAATTCTTGCCATGGATCACTTGAGACCATACTAGCCAATGCCTCTCTTACCTTCAAAAGCCTCTTGAAGGTGAGGTAGTAGCTAGCAAATCTAGTTTGCAATCTTCAATAGCTCCAACCTAGAGTGATTGCGAAAAATGTGGTGGGCCATGCTATGATTGGTAATAAATTTGATCATTTTCTTACCTCTCTTGTACAAGGCACCAATCCATCAGTAATTAGGGTCCTTCATCTTAACAATATCATGCATCAAAAGGTTTAATGTGTGAACCAAACACCCTAACCAAAATATGCTAGGATACTTATCCTCAATCATTGCTCCTGCTGCCTTACAATTAGCAGCATTATCAATGATGACTTGAATGACATTGTATGGCCCAATCTCCTGAATGGTTTTAAGTAAAGGTTGTGCAATATTAATACCGCTCTTGTAGTGATCTGAGTAGTCATGGGCTGAAAGGAAGATCGCACCGCTAGCAGAAACGCCAAGAATATTTATCAATGGCTTGCTTTAACATTTGTCCACCCATTAGATACAATGGATACCCCATAGTTGGACCAATCATTTGTAATCTTACCAAGAGCACCATTGATTTTTGCTCTTTCCCTCTCAAGTCCCACGGTTCTAGCTTTGTCATACCCAAGGCTTCTGTATCCTTGAGGGGCACCATTGATGGCTTGTACCATTTCATGCCAATAGGGTGAGCGAAGAACATTGAATGGCACACCACATGCATAGAGAAACCTATAAACTTTTGAATCCACATCATCTCTACAACCTTGGTCAAGGAAATGCGATAATGTTCTTCGCATAGGCGAGATTCCATGGGGAGATAAGGGTCCTGTTCTCACCAAACTTGTAGGTGCCCCTAAAGATGAATCCAAGATGGATGGCAGAAGGGATGGGCAACCAAAGAGGTGCAACCAAGATGGCCTCGACTCCCAATGGATGGTTGTCACGCCGATTGAGGCAATCTTCACTTTATGTTATCTAGCCCAAAACAACAAAGGGGGAGACCCAGATCTACTCCCGATAGGAGAGATCAAACCAAAACACCAGATCAAGTCAAGTATAGTTGAAGTACGTAAGGTGTATGGTGAACCCTAGCTCTATGGAAGAAGTCACAAGATGAATAATAGTTTGGATCAAGGGGTTTAAACGGTGTAGCTTTGGTCCATTATAGGTGGAAGAGTGACTTATGATGTTTGAAATAAGATCCAGGATTAGGGTACTAGTCAATTATGAGAGAATCCACTGCCTTGGGAACCATGTCCAATGCAGGGTAGTTAAGGACTGAATTGGGGCTAACCAGTACCAAAGATGAGCTCGATTGAGTGATATGACAATGTCAAGGGGTTCAAGCAACCAAAACAAGAATCAAACCACAAGCTAACCCAACAATCCAGGAAAGTTGAATGGGCTTGGAGAAAGATCAGTGCCTTGGGAAATGGGCCAAATGGATTCAGATGTCCACCAAATTACAGATCTTGAATGTTGAAGTATTGAGGTAGGTGGATCTAAAAGATTAAGGTCATACATTGGCTGGATCTCAGTAGATCTGAGATTGAAGTATGCCACAAAGTGACACACAAAGGGTAGGTTATTGAATGTGTAGATTATAGATCAAGTGGAATCTCACCTACCCAGGTGCTAGATCCTAGCAAACCTATGTTGCACTGGCTTTGGGGACGGGGGAACGACAGGGACGGGGGACGAGTCCCTGGGACTGCTAGAGCGCACCCCCAATTTTTCAAGGGCCAACAGGTTGGGGACAACAATAATATATATATATATATATATATATATATATATATATATATATTAAAAACTTTTAAAAATTAGAATTCACCACAAACATTTGTAGTTGCTTGTAAGCACAATAGTTCATACTTTATAGTATTATGCACATCCCTTACACTTGCTAGTTTTGAAAAAACTCAGGCATATAAGAAAAGGACTTGTGAGCATTATTGGCACTTGAACGTGAATAAAATGTAGTTTAGATTTAGGAAACTTAAGTATAACTATTTTCAATCTGCACTAAGGTCCATGTAGGGTCTATGAGAAGAATGCTTGTCTCTATAACAACTCTTCTTCCTTAAATTTCTTGCTTATAATGATTGGGTTAAAAAGCATTCCCTTCACAACAGGTTCTGTAGATTTTTACAACTATGTTGAAAACCACTACAAAACACTTTTGGATATACATGCTTGCAATCTGTAAAGAGATTAGATTCATGTTTTAGATAAAGAAGAATATTGAATAGGAATTTATTCAACTGTTAAGTACCCAATCTAAGTCATTACTATCCAATTGTTTCCACAGTGCTTCAGGTTGGGATGGGGAAAGATTTGAGCTTGAATAACTCATGGACACCTATGTAAAATATGTAAAAGCTAAGATGACCCTAAAAATGAGAAGAACAAGAGAAATACCCAAAAGGCTCAAACCTTTGGGTTGTTGCATTTCTTAGTTTGTTGACATGGAGGCTTTGTTGCTTGTAATGATGCTGCTAAAAAGACAATAGTTAAATCACTAGAAACCCAAATCAAAATCCATCATACACAACCCATATTTTGAGCTGCAACTTGCATAAATTTAGATTTAGATTTAGAATAATACAAACAATATGGATTGGATAAATGATCATATTGTCCATTCATCAATGTCCATTGTCAGAAATGAAGATACATGACCAAAACATCTCCAAAATCTGCCCGAGACATCTCTGAAATCTACTTGGAATGTCTCCAAATCTACCCGAAAATATGTTGGGGACGTTTTGGGTACGACCAACAAGTCCCCAAGTCCCTAATGAAGTCCCCAAAAGATTAGGGAAGTTTCCTAGGGGTCCCCGAAACGCGGGGACGACAGGTACATGGCTTTTTTTGGGGGGGACAGGTTCTCGTGCAACATAGTAGCAAACTCACCCCTCCCACGAAGTGCGACCTCCCTTGGAGAAGCTTCTTTGCCTTGGGAAGTGGGTCAAATGAAGGCCAATCCTCACCAAACTATATATCCGAATTGTCGTGGATGCTATAAAGGTGGGTTTTAAATTTTATACCCAAAAGACAAGTGGATGAAGCTAGATCTGAAAAATTGTAAAATGAGGGTTTTGAAATAGTAAGGGTTTGAAGCATTTAGACAAATGGATAGATCATGGAAAGAGAAATTACCTTGAGATCATACCTGAATGATGAGATGAGATGTCTTGTTGTTGAAGAAGACTCCCGCAGAGATCAAATGAGAAATTGTTGAATTTGCTTGCCAAAATGATGCCCTAGCCCACAAGTGCGACCTCCTCTACCTGTCAAACCAAAGAAAGCGATTCAATCAGTGAGATCAAGTATGGAGGAAATACAGGTAAAATGCAATGATAACATGAAATAGAAGGTCCTGGGACAGTAATACTCCCTGTTACCAACGAAGAGATCCAAAGAAGAAGTAGGGAGGTTCCTCCCCTACCAATACATCCTCCTCAAACCAATCAGCCTCCACCTGTAGATGCAAAAATGTAGTACAAAAATATAGCAAGACAAAATCTCCAAGAACCCAGTGCAAAGGAAGAATCAACGAACGAACTCCAAAAGCATTCACCACAACACAACAGATAGATGCAATAATAATTCTCTATTCCAAAGATCCAGAGCCAAAAGTCCCCTTTACAATGAGAAGCTCTCTCCTTTAAATAGAATGGATAGAGGCCACAATCCTAACCACTTTTTGAATGAGTGGCTAAGATTAAAAGATCAAAAGATCTAATCAATGATTGAGCTGAGCTCAACAAACCAATACATGGATCACTAATAAAATAATACAATATGTGGACAAACTCACCCTAGAAGAGGGGATCCCACCAAATCATGATGATAAAACATATAAAATAGCTCATGGTGGGTCCAAGGGGTAATATCTAACACCCTTGGTCAATCCCCGTGGCACAATATCTAAGAATAAATGATCTAGACACCAAATTGTGTCTCTCTGGGAAAGTCGTGAGCCTTAGGAGGCTCCATAAATCATCAAAAAGTGCCATAAGTGATGGATGTGGGTCCCGATGAAGCTAAAACTGCTGGAGAAGGTGTGGAAGACATCCCACTCATCATCATTTATCATCCCATGCCATAACCTTGCCTCAGTAGCCCAAATCGAATTCCTCTGTAGCCATTTTTACCATTTCTGGACTGCCTCGAGAAATGTGAAACTGCCCAAACTGCCTCCTAGAGTGCTTGCGCTGTCAAGGTGAGTTCACCAATGAGTCTGGGAGGGGGGTAATATGGTAATAACAAGTGGCTGGACCACCCCCTCCATGCACAGCGCCCTAGGTGAACCAAGCAAATCTCATCACTGCTCTGACAGGGCCTCCGACAGACCAAAACTGCACTAGGATAGCCTATTGAGGCTCAATCATCACTGTAACTGCCCAAAACTGAAAACAGACTGTCTCATTGGACTTAGAAGGTCCAAATCCATCTAAGATGTGTACTCATACACCATATAAACCTCTGCATGGTCCAAAATAAATACTCGTCATATCCGGCAGACCAAATAATAATAATCTGTAAAGGCGCTAAAAAGCACAAATCATCATCATAAGCCTGAAACCACTGCATAAGCCCACCATGGTGACCTGTACCAGACCATATATCATCTATCTGTAACATCTGAGGTCTGCCACCTCATGTCCTGTGGTCGACTTTTGGTCAAACTAAAGTTTGACCAAGTCAGCATGACCAAAATATGACTCAAACTGTCATCAAGATGGTGCAAGGTGTCCAAGGATAAGACATTCTTTACAATCCATTCAATTAGCAATTATAACAAGAAGTAATCATTACTGGAGATCTAAATCCAAATATAATAAGTCATAATTATTATTTATTACTCAGACAAGACTTTCAAGGTCATACTCACTTCATAGTTGTGATCAATTTGCTAGTGAAGGGTGAAGGCTAAGAAACAATGGGCTAGGTCGAAGGATGACTTACTGACTTAACACTGTAACACTTTGGAAATGGAAAAGGGAATACACACCATAGCATATAGTGGATAAGCAACAACACAGGGAATGGCGGTGTCTCACAAATGGATAAGTTGTTCAAAGAGTGTTTATTCACCTTACACAGATGCGTACAATCCATAATACAAATGAGGCCAGCAATCTTTTTGATATAGCATTTAAGTTCCATTGCTTTTTGGGCCTACAGTTTCCATAGCCTTTGATCTATGTGTGTTTACAAACACATTGCATAGATTTACATTTATTTAGGCTTCTTGCTGCAAATGTGTTTTTAAGGCACTTGTTTACCTGAGCACTTCTAGGTGTGTCATAAATAGCTTGTTTACCTAGGTATTTATATTTCACAAAAGATATAACATTTGATATTTCATAGCCATTTTCATTTGGCTTGCCTTTCATTCATGTGTGTTGAGAAACACATTACATGAATGGGCTTTTCATACAAGATATAACATTTCATTTTCATATTTTGTATTCATGGCAGCACTAAAAATTTCAGGTTTAGCCAACAACATCTTTAATGACTAGGGGGAATTCACAAGGAAATCCAACTCACCAAAGGTAAGTTTTGTCACCAACTCAGAGCCGAGACACAATAAACAGGGAAGCTCATCCAATACAGAGGCTACAGCGGGGAAAAGGTCCTCCATGCCACTAGTCAAGTAGTAAGTCAAGGTAATGAACAAACTAGGTAAGTCATGGATGGATGAAGACAGTGAATAATGAAACCAACACTAGCAAGCCAAAGTATGGCGGGAATGACCACCTCTATTCTCCCTAGGGAGGGTAAAAACCAATGAGTATAGGCCAAGAACTTCTACGTCTAAGTAGGGACAAGTAAGATATATATAAGTACAACTAGTTCCACATATCTATATGATCGGCAGATCATGATACTAAATGCTAAGACATGCTACGAGAATGAAGATAAAAGCAATATAACCACAACACCATAATATACCTGCTGAGTTATATACCTGAAAGATCATCATCTGAACCATCATCTGTCCTCTGAAACTACTGCTACAACTCTAGGCACTACTGACTGCTCTGTACAAATGGCTAAATAGCTACAACGATCATCTCTTTGAGTGTCCTGAAACTCAGTCATGGCATGGGGAATAAAACTGTTGTCCAAAATCTGATAATGATCCATAGTAGATGCTCATCTCAGCATCTCAATGCAAGGGAACTGGCTTAATAGTGTACTGGAATCAGAAAAATAATGTATGGTAGCCTGGCTACTATATATGTGATAACAGGTCCCAATCGAGCCGATGATGATCCAGCTCCACTACCAAACATTCTCTGTGGGGATTCAGATTCAACCCTTGATCTCTTGGAGTTGTTTTGAGAGGCCTCTTCTTCCATCTTGTATTTGCTTCTCTCTTTAGCTGCCACATTGTCACAAGTTTTGACTCCAGTAGACTTACCTTGATCGCATGGCATAATCCCACACAAATGCTTTCTCACCCGGGTATATGAACCTGTGTAAGTTTTATTACAACGGGGGCATATAAACTTTGTGGTTCCACCCCCTCTCCCTCCCCCAAGCCTTGTCACATACTTCCACAAAGCTGTTGTGTCTTTTTGTTTTTGCCCCACATCACTCTCATTCTCATCATCATCACCCTCTTCCCCTTACTCCTCTTCTCCATGGTATGTGTCACTCTCTACCTCTTCCCCCTCATCACTACCACCACCATATCTACTTCCCAACACCATCATAATGAGAAGAAGTGGAATGAAAAGCCAAAACCACATACCCATCATGTTTCTTGATTCAAGATGAGAGTCACTTGTTGCCTGCAATAGAATGATGGAGAAGAAGATATTGGAAAGAGTAGGAGAAGAGAACATTGCAAGGTTTAAATTTTTTAACATAGTGAAAACAAAAAAATCAAAAACAAACAAAGATTGAGTTTTTCGAGCCTACCTTTTAGCTCTTCAATGGTGGTTGAATGTCTCTATGGAAGCTTCAATCTCCCTTGCAAGCTCTCCCAAATAGAAGTCTTCAATCTCCCACTCAAAGCTCAAAGCTCTCAAACAACTAGCAAACCCACTCAAAGCTCAAAGCTCTTCCCAATCAATGAAATGAGTAATGGAATGAGTCCAAATGGACTCCAACACCCTTTATTTGCCCAAAGTAACCCTAGCCCATCCAAAAAAAACAAAAAAAAAATGCAAAAATCAAAAAATCGTGATGGAGTCTGCCAAATCCACGGGATCGATTTTTTGTGCCCAAAATCGCTCAGGGATCAATGAGGAATCAATCCGGAATCGTCGATTCCAGATCGATTCCTCATCGATCCTTGGAAAACCAGGGATCATTTTTTTGCCCAAGGAATCGCAAATTACCAAATTGCTCCTGAGAGGAATCGATGAGGAATCACGATTCCGGGATTGATTCCTTCCGGATCGCGAATTGGGAGCGAAGCGAGGGGGCCCAGGGCGATTCCCAGCAGCTTTGCTTTCTAGGTTATTTTATTGAAGCTTATATGAGCTTTTTGGACTCTAAATCATTGTCCATAGTTGGGGTTTGGGTAGATATGGATCTGCGCAGGGGCTTAACTAAAGAGATTGTATTACAAAAAGGCCCTCTCCTCTCTCTCCAGTCTAGCTCCTCTTCCAACTCTTCTTCTAGACAGAGTTCTATTTTGAGATTCCTCCATGCGGCATCGAATGTTAGGAGAGATGGTTCTAGCAAACCATGACAAACTTACACCTTTTGTATCACAAATCCGACATCCACTCTCTTTGTACATCTCTCTCCTAGTTCGGCTCTCCATCTTTTGAGTTAGAGTCATACTTTGTATTTAGGTTAGAGTCATACTTTTATTTCTGCATGTTGCCTTTTATACGAGCCGCCTTAGTGCTCCCACTTTGTATTGACATCATGGTACCAAAGAGTCCCATTGACCTACTTTTTTTTTGTGATACTTCTTATATTTACAAGCGTACCCACGCAGGGATTTGAACACAGGTCTCCACGTTAATACAAGCCCGATCACCTCACTGCTTCCCGATAGACCCACTGACCTACTTTTGTGGTCATTAATTGGAATTAATGAAATTATCTTATCTTATCGCCAAATTTTGGATTATGTTGGTGTGCCCTTTCACTGTGCTAGGTGCCATAAATATGGGCATTTAGCTCAAGATTGTGAGTTAAAATTCAATAAGAAGACATGGATTAAAAAATTAGAAGTGAAGCTTCAAGAGCAAGGGGGCCATGATGATTCTCAAGGAAGTGGGCAAATTCTAGGCCAAATAAAAAGGAGGGAGAGTTAGATGTTGGTGCAAATGTGCCTACAAATGGAGCTTGTGATGTTCCTTATGTGGTTGTGGGACTAGAGCAATCAATGTTTGGATTCCCTTGTCACCTCTAGAAGCCAATGTTAATGTAGATGGTCATGCAGGGTTCATGCAAAGTCTAGGCTACAAGGACGATATTCATAACCAAATATTGCTTCTAAAGAAAAGGGTAAGCCTATAAATGACTCTCCTCCTGTGATTTTTGTATATTGATGTTTTTCAGGGTTTTCATTCATGGACCTTGCCAAATCTAGGTGTTTATAAGTCTAGTGGGACTGGTGGGTCACTAGGTAAGAATAAAACTAAGAGGCTATTAGGGAAGCCTCATGTAAGCTCTATTTGCGGGAAGGATTTAGAAGGGGGAAATGTTTATAGACATTTCTCAAGTCAATAAGGAGAATATGGGTTCATCAAATGGTCAGTGTCACTCTTTGACTGAGGGAGGTAGTATTTCAGACGGACACTCCAGATATCCTCTAAGGTCAAGGAAACCTACTTCAGGGGCCTTTAGATCCTTGGCCTAAAGGTGGTTTGGGAACGGAAGACTGTTAAGGGGGTATGGGGTAAGGGAGAGGAAGAAAATCACATCTGGCTAATGCACAAGCAAAGAAAAAAAGGAAATTAAGTCAGGGAAATATAAATCACTCAAGGGGGTCCTTAGAGCAGATCAAACCCCTGAGAAGGATGGGTTATGATATGTATGTCTTTGAATATTTGGGGTTGGGAAACACCTCAAAAAAACAAGCCCGAAAAAGTCTCGTGGATATCCACAAGCCAATTGTTATATTGCTTCCAGAAACCATGGGCAAGGTTTCCAAATTTATCAATGAACTAGAGTAGCTTTTGGGGAATTGGGAATTATCTCCATCGATTTTGTCCATCGTTAAGGGTGTTTAGCCACAATATGGAGGAGATTTTTTAAATGCTCTAATTCTTTGAATTTTGAATCAGGTTTAGATGTTTTATATTCCCATTTTATGGGTAAGCAATTTCTAGCAGGTTCCTTATAATAGCTCACTAAGAGAAGAGAATCAACATGTATTTAGTCTGAAACATATCTGAAAAAAATCAGACAAGCAGCAACAGATTGGTCTCATTAAAAGAGTATTGAGGATGATCAGGAAATTGTTTCTTTGGAATGTAAATCGGATACCATATATAATGGGAAGTTAACAGGTTATCCTGATGAAACTTTTTAAAATCATGTGAAGGCTTTGGAGCAAAAGAGAAGGAAGCTAATAGCTTATAGGATTAGGGAGAATGTTTGGAGGATTAAAAGTTAAGAGTAGGGCTTTACGGGTTTCAAAACGGGGTGAGAATACTAAGTATTTTCATCAACATTCAAATCATAAAAAACCTGTGAATTCTATTTGGAAGACAGCAAGGAACAATCACTCTTTATCTACAAGTTCTGAGTGTTTTGATGATATTGTTCAACTTGGGATAGACCATTTTGAGGGCATCTAGAAGGAAGCGAGTAGGGTTACTATTGTTGAGTGTTTAAATTGACTTCCTTTTTTCCAAGATTTGTGAAAGAAGAGGATAACATGAGGTTCTTAGAAGTATCAAAGAATGAGCTCCAAAAGGTTATGTACAATTTTCAAAAAGGCCATAAGTCCTAGTCCAGATGGGTGGACAAATGAATTCTTTCTAGGTTTTTACGAAGTTATTAAGGATGATCTACTGAATGTTATTGAAGAATCAATATCATTTGAAAAGATGTTAGCTACCTTACATTCTACGTTCATTGCCCTTGTTACCAACTATTTTGTACCAACTACCATAGTTGGACTTCTTGTGAGCTGCCAGTTTCATGAACATGTCAAGTGTTCATTGTCAGTGTTCAAAAGTTCAGAGGACTTTTTCAGGGACAATTTTGGCACCTTTGTAATAATTGCATGTCCAGACCCCCATGGGGGAATTGTAATAAGTTGGTCTAAGCATAATTATTTTGTAAAAGACTTGGCCTACCTTAGGTTTAGCTATCAGGGGGATACTCTATAGTGTTTTTTCCTTAGGAATTATGCGTCACTCTTCAGTGGCGTATAATTCCTGAGTTTTTCACTCACACCTCCAAAGCTGAAGTATATACCATGGTAGTCGAACCTAGGGAGGTTATTAAATTCTATGTGTCTATGTATTTTTCACATGCTAGCCATCAGTAATAAGTCGTATGGACATGCACTAGGCCCCTTAGGGGTTTGGTTTCATTCCGATAAAAATAATTTTTTCCATAAAATTACCCCATTTTTTAATGGTTTAAATGGAAAAAATCAAATTGTAATAAAGGAGTGGTCTGGAGGTGGATTTTGGCGTGGGGATGCTCGTTTTCACACTCAGAGCGTCCTCTTTACCCTAGGACCCATTTTCTCCGTGTTTCGCGTAGCTACGTCGTCTCTGGGAGCATTTTTCCTTAAAGATGCGACAATTTGGCAAATAAATACCAAAAAAACCCAAAATGGACCAAAGGAAAAATATAAAAATATAAAAAATGAGTCATTTGGCATGTGCCAAATGAGTTGGCATGCCATGTCAAATGGTGGGCGACTTAGTTTAAAGATTAAATGCACATGTCATAATGTCAAATCGAGGAATATAAGCTTATGTCAAATGAGTAATGCGCCCTCTCCCATGAGGATGTCGCATCTAGTAACTTGGCACGCATTGGTTGGTGGGTGATGTTGTTAGAAAGTGGCAACAAGGAAGGTCTTCTGTCATTGCATGTGTCCTTGCATGCTAGAAGACATAAAACAGGAAGCCAGATGTATTAATGTATTTTCCAAAGTTTAGACTTAGGAAAAGTGCATTAAGTAATCTAATTATTAATTGACTTAATGGAGTCACTTTTATAAAGTTCAAGTGAAAATAATTTGAGTGATGAGCTAATCTAATCTTGGCACTTGATCTCACCGGAGGATCTCATCCATTGATCCATAGTTAGAAGTTAGGGTTTTCGCTTGGCCATTGAGTTAAAAGGAAGATTGATTTGGTGGAGAGGACACACAGACATATAGAGAGATTTCTTACTCGTAACTTTCAGCCAGAGAGTGAGAAAGACAGTTTGCAGAAGAATTTTATAGAGAGGAAGACAGAGGAACTTTCATCCAGAGGATTGACAGGGTGACTTGAGCAAAGGAGAGAGAGGGCCGTCCGGATTCGCAGAGGGGTCGTACAGACACGTAGATGTCGTACAGTTGTCAGTCGTACAGCAGTCACAGAGGATCGTACGAGTGACGCAGGGCCATACGGATTTGTCTGTACGCTGACGCAAAGGCTGTATGGATTATGTACAGTAATGCAAGGGTTCGTACAGTGACGCAGGAGGGTCGTACGATTTGTGGGATTGTCTCAGTGGAGTTCGGTGGTTCAATTTTTCCAGGTTGGGTAAAAATCGATTTTCTGGATTGTATTGTTCTATATCTTCATAATAAAATATCTTCTCAGACTGCTGCACCCGTTTTCCCATCTTGGGTTTTTTCTGGGCGTTTATACCCAAAAATATTGGTGTCTCTATTGCTGTGATTGATGTTACATTTCTCTCAGTATTCATTTTCCACTGCATTGTGAAGAAATCCATTTGTGGTTAAAAGTAATATTTGGGCTTAATTAAAAATAAACTGGCATACTTTAACTCAAGATTGGATTTTAAGGAAATTTACAGATGTTTCCAAAGAGAGGACGCATCTCTCTTGGTAGAGATGGCACCACCTCTCCACATCAAATCAAATGCAAATCACATGATTTCATCATCCAAGAGCGAACCCCAAAGAGATCGACGCACTTCTCCTTCACGTGGGCGATTGGGTGGATGTGGCAGCTCGTAGTCTATGGGAGGAGATCCCAAGGTAGAGGGGGCACACCTCTTGTGAGGTGGCGCCTCCCTCATTTCTCCAACTCTATCATCTCCTTCATTCAAAGGGATTCGATCCATCAATCTCTCCTTTGATGCGCCATTGCTCTCTCCTTGAGCTATTTGCCCCTCTTTTCCTTCTTGTGCTATATAAACGAGGCTTGCTCCGTCATTCTACACGGATGCAAGGAACCTCTGCCTATATTGTAAATGCTATTTTGCTTATCATTCATATGAACAAAGTTGAGACTTTGGAGGTCAGACTAAAGGTGCAAGAGCTTTTGTGGTGAATGTTTTGCTCATAAACCGATGTGATATCTGTTTAGTTATTCTTCATTTCATGCAAGTGCTTATTATTTAGTTAAAGAAGATTATATGCTAATCCTTAGAACAAAAATTTGAAGTTTCAAGTTGTTTGTTTATGTGAAATTATCTAAGATCTGAAAGTTGAATTTTGTAGTCAGTTATACTTGTGCACTTTTTATTTTATTTAACCTATCATACTAGATCTAATTACTTGTTTGAAGGTTGCTTTAGCTTTGCAGATCACAAAGCGTGGAGTAGAGATCGGAGCTCAGCTGCATCTTATCTTTCTCCACCACTTTATAAATCTAATGCTCTCTTGTACTGTCGGCGCTTCATTTTTCAAAATTTATTCAAGCTTGGGCTTGAGCATCTCCTTCCTCCTCCATTCAAAAAATTTCAATCAACCTCTTCTTTCCCTTTTTGTTTAAGAAAAGCATTTAGAGTTGATATCAAAGGTTTTATTTTTTAAGGTCTATTTGCTTTGCTTGTAGATCTAGAAAATTTCAAAGATTATCATAGATCTTGATCTACGCATCATAAATACTTGAGTAGTAATTTAATTGAAATATTTTCCAGGTATTAGATTGTATAATTTTTGTGATTATACTGACAAACACTAACAATTTAACAATTTTCTTTTTGTTGATTTTTGTGTTGTTTTACAGAAAAGCGAGGAAAGAAAGTGAAATTTTTTAGCGTAAACATAAGAAATCTCCCATTCTTCATTCTCCTGCTTTCCTTCAGCCTTTGAAAAGGCTTAAAGTCTCTTGAATCTCGCCGCAAGGCGGATCAAGAGCGCTCTCTATCTGAGAGTTATTTAAATTGTAAATAATTAATAAAAGAGCAAGTGGGATTACGGCTCCCACACCCCTCTTCCCCCATTTGGGGGAAGTTTGTATCTGTCCCTTAGTTTGCTTACTATTCTACATATTACATAGTTAGATTAGTAGCATGCTAGTTAGTTCAATTTTTCATAAAATTTTGAAAGTTTACTTTTACATAGTTCTTTTTTAAGAAGTTTCACTGTTTATGCAAAAAATATCAATTTTAGTGAAAGTTTTTCTAAGTTAGTTAGTTTTCAAGTTTTGCTTTAAGATCTTTGTATCATTTCCTTTTTGTGAAGTTACTAAGTTTATATGCAAAATCTCTTGAATCTCGCCATTTGCGGATCAAGAGTGCTCTTCATCGGAGAGTCTACTTTTTTCACTAACCCCCTTGCTTTCCCGAGTACGGTCTTGGACTTGAAAGACTCTTGTGTAGAATTTAGACAATTTCCAGTTTTTTCACTTTATTTACTTTAGCTTTGCATTTACAATTTTTGTTAAGTCTTAAGACTTTTTCTCAAACTCTCTTGAATCTCGCTCCAAGCAGATCAAGAGTGCTCTCTGTCGGAGAGTTAACAATTGGAACGAACATTTCACCACTTTGTGTATGCTCTACCCATCGCAGGCTAGTCCGAGCTTTGGGATATCAAAAGCGGTAGTATTGCAATGACTAATTTTCTCACATTAAGCTAATACTTTCACTTTAATAAAATTAAGTCCGCTTAACCAACGAAAATACGACGTTGCGTCGATAGTGGTCGAAAGTGGGGAAATCTCGACTAAGGAAGCGGGAACAACTAGGAGGTGACCTCAGAGCACAATTAGACTACACCCTTGTTGGTGTAGTGTTGAACACCGCTCTCGAGACTCCATTCCAACCCACGCGTCCTTGTACGAAGCCACCTAGATCACATTCTAGACATATTCCCTATACCGCAAGGTATATCGAGAATACCTTCATCCCACAATAAATCAACCTCATCTCTTAAAATACATAATAAAATAAACCAAGAAGCATTCGCACAATGGGTCTCTCAACAATATTTAATGGACAGTGACTCCATTAGCATTGAACTTTGAGCAACAACAATATTTTACAAATCTTTGCTTTATATCTTACGAATATTTGTGTTGTGTATCTTTAGAATTGTTGTTATTATATCATGTTGTGGATGTGCCATTAATTTCATTTGCAAAAAAGCTTGGTTTAAATTTGTTGCAATTCAAAAACTCCTAAAACAACATCCATTCCAATCACACAAACTTAAATTTAAAAAAGCCTTAGCAACCTTTTTTGTAGGGTCTACCCCCTTGGCTTCATTAGGAGTTTTCCTAAACGGAGGAGTCGGGATCAGGTGACAGCACCTAACTCTTTGCTTGCCCCCAAGGCCACACCGAGCAGCTTCGAAAGATTTCTGCTGCGCTCCCCCCCAGGTGTGCAATCTTGGCGGCAACAACGCTCATCCCAAAGACAAACAACCCTCAATCATTTGAGGAGTATATACCCATCTCATTATGCAATTGCATATATAACATTACAGCCAAGATAATTGCTTTGAGGATGAAAACGTTATCTAAATCTATCTCAAAAGAACAGTTTGGGTTCTTGTTGGGGAGGCAAATTCATGAGGCGATTGGTGTAGCCCGGGAGGGAATAGCTGCTACATTCTATCAAGACAAAGAAATTACCAACTAAGGTGGTGAAATTGGACTTATCCAAGGCATATGATTGAGCTTGCTGGTTGTGCTTGAGACTGATGCCAATCCACTTTGGGTTTTGTGTGCACTTTGTTAACCAGGTTATGAGCTATGTATCCACCGTGTCCTTTCTTGTTCTTATCAACGGCTCAGCTTAGAAATATTTCAAACCAGGAAAGGGACTCAGGCAGGGGTGTCATTTATCCCCACTTCTATCCCTTATTATAGCAAAGGGTTTGAGCAAAACAATTCTTGAGGAAAGAAGGACTAGATCAATAAAAGGTATTAAATAAGGAATATCTTTGTTCTTGTCTCACCTGCTCTTTATTGATGACTTTCTTTTATTTTGTCATTGGTCTAGAAGGGATGTTGTAAAGTTAAAACTTGAAAGAGATTTTAGACCAGTATTGTACTGCTACAGGAAACAGGGTTAATCTCAGTAAATCATCTATTTCTTTCTGTGGTAAATAAGGATGATCTTAGGCTTTTTATTCAATTGTTTCCTTTTCAGCAGATTGATCTTGAAGATGGTTTTGAAGTACTTAGGGTTTCACCTCAAACCCAATGGCTATGGGGTAAATGATTGGGTTTGGCTTAAAGCAAAAGTGGAAAAGAGGTTAATTGTTTGGTCTAACAAGTGGTTAATTAGGGGTGGGATGCTTACCTTTGTCAAATCAATTCTACAAACCATTCCAATCTAGTGCATGTCATTAGCTTTTATTCCTAAGAGGGTGCTTGAAAAGATAAGGAGAATTAATTTCAGATTCATGTCGTTAGTGCATAGAGAGAAAAAGGAACCCTTTTGGTCAAATGGCGAGCTGTTGCTGTGCCAAAAGAGTTGGGTGGGTGGGGTCTTAAGAATATCCATTGGTTTGCGAAAGCTTTGGCGGCCAAATGTGTTTGGAGGCTGATCTCATGTCAAGGTCTTTGGTGTCAAGTTGTTACTAAGAAATACATAATTCCTAATACAATGGTAGATTGGATCAGAATTTTTTCAAAAAAATCACCTAATCTATCTATTAGTTGGAAGGCTATAGTTCTAACTTTTCCTTTGATAGAAAAGTGGCTTGTGTGGAAGGTTGGGAATGGGGAAGTGTGTGTATTGGTGAATGCCATTGAGTTGGTTGTGTGGAGGGTTTCATGATGCCTGAAAACCTGATAAATTCTCTCCTTGTAAATGATATTTTCATTTTAAGACAGGCAGCTTCCCTTACAGTTGCAACAATCTATAAGGGAAAATTATGTTGCTAGACTTAGTTCAAGCCATGTGAGGATCTGTAATATACCAACTGATATTTCCGTCTGTTAATGGAGTTTTTGTTGCTTGCTAGTAGCCTTTATGGCCCAATACTTGAAGGAAACATGAATGCATGTACTGAACTATGCTTGCATGAGCATGCATGCAAATGCACGGGTTTGTCAACCCCTAAATAACCCAAATAATCAGAAATGCTATAAAATAGGGATAGAGAATATGCATGTACGTACCAACAGATGAAGTAGTGGATGTATGTCAATATGAGGCCAGCATGCAAGAAATGTGCCAAGGATCGGACAAGATATGGGATGGTCTCACTCCAATAATGTGCCCTTGTAGTAAATGCGCCTTCCTCAGAATAAGAAGGGGATAATAACTGCTCCAATGATGCTAGATAGTTTGCAGGAAGGTGGTACTAGGGTTATATTGCCCCTCTGATCAATATGGAGTAAGCATGCAAGCCATGCATGGAGTCTGAGGCCTAATGCGAATTGTCTTCTCAAGGAAATTCACCCATGCAAAAGGGAGGCGCCCTTCTGAAGATGGAATGATGAGATCTCCCTCCTAAAGCCGAATAGGAAGCCTATATTCAGTAACTAGGCTAATAGTGGTGCTCTTGGAAGGATGGAGGTCGCATGGAGACTAAATAGTGGTTGTCTGTCAAGATATGAAATTATCCTCTTTGTCCAATTCGCCCATGCAAGAGAGCACAAATCCTTCTCTATTGGATGTAGCTAGAACCCTGATGAATGCTAAAAAATATTGTATGATGATAGAAGCAATGTTGAACCTGTGTGATCCAACCCTGAAAATGACTAGCGCAGATATATTTCGCTGCCAAAATGCACTTGATGGTTGAGTGGTGTGCCCTCAACCCTAACTGGCTCTCTGAGCTCTCCAAGTCGAATCCTCAAAATCAATAATCAAATAAGCAGACCTTAATCATTCACTTTACCTTTCTTTTATAACTTTGACATGGCCTGCCCTATCTTTTGCAAAGCTAGGTCGCTTTTCTCTTCTAATTTTCAGTTGACTTGGATGCATTGCTTTCTGCGTGCATGAAAGCTCAATAAAGGTGTTTCAGTGCATGCAACATGAAATATGTCCCGCATGTAATGCATGCAGGTGGCCCCCAGTTCCTGTGGCCCTCTTTTACCTACTGATGATATAATAACCATGATTAAGGTCTTCTTATGGTATAAATGGCATCAATCCTTAGTTAATTCCCTAAATGTTAGTACCCGCTCGAACCTATGGGAATTAGATAGGTTAGCGGGATGGTCCTCTGTGCTTAAGCAGAAGAGGACATTACAATCCTCCCCGCTCGAAATTGTGTGTCCTCAAGCAACTGTAATGTTGGGTGCTACAATACCTGTTCTCCTTCTTAGGTGGCCTCTTCTATAGGTAATTCTTTCCATTGAACCAAGTACTCTTGAATGATCCTTGTTACCGACTAAGTTACACATCAGTTGGACTTCCAAAGAGCCGCCAAAGTATGCACAAATACTTGTTCATTACAGTGTTCAGAAGTTCAAATCAGGCCTTTTCAGGGCCCCTTTTTTAATTTTTAAAAGCATGTCCATGCCCCACGGGGTTTGTAATAAAGTGTGCTAGCATGGTAGTCTTTTGAGTAACTTGGCTTCCTAGGACCTGGCAACTAATGAGGGTATTCCAAGGAGTTTGTTCCCTTGTCAATTATGCTTTGCCTTTAGCTGAGTATAATTAACGAGTTTTTCTCCTACACCTCCAAAGCTGGAATGCCTAAGTTGGCGGTTAGTCCTTGGAGGGTTATTAAAGTTCATGTGTCAACATATATAAACATGCTAGACACTTAAATAATGTCATATGGTTATGTACTAGGTCCCTAGGTGGTTTTTTAAATGTTTTGAAAAAACTATTTTTTTCAATAATTAGACCATTTTAATGGTTTAATTGAAAAAATTCAAAATGTAATAATTAAGTGGTTTGTGGGTGAAATCTGACAATGGGGTGCTCGTTTTCTAAGCCAAAGCACCCATTTAACCCATAAACCCACTTTTCCTAAGTTTCAAGCAATTATTTATCTCAAAAAATCATATTTGCTCGAAAAACCCAAAAAAGACAAAATAAATGTCAAATAAAGACATTAAATAAAAATGACAAATTCCTAAATCAGTGGGAGTGGTCCAAGTTGATCAGAAGACAGACTAACGTGATTGGCAATCAATGCCTAATCACTGCAGACTCCAAAACGGTGATTTCAATCTATTTCAGTGAAGATCTAGTTAACTCCATGAGAAGGAATGCACCCTCCTCTTGCATGGGCGACTTTCATAGGTGGAATCTCTTGATTGGTTGGTGATAATTACAAGGAGGGGTCACCTACCTCATGGAGAGGTGGCGCAATCCCCATCCTTTGGATCTCAATCAAACTCCAATCATATTCTAGGTCAACTCCCTCTCAACAAGAAGTCGCCCTCCTTGGGAATTGCACCCCCCTCTGCATGTATTTATCTATTTAAAGAGCAGTTTTTCTCCATTGTAACTCATGAGAAGGTGGAACCTCTGCTCTTGATTTGTTGTAATAGTTTTTAGTATTGGAATAAGAAGAAAGGCTTTGGAGGCTACTGGATTGTGTGATCGTCTATTGTGTGGATGTCTGAGGCTCATTGAACCATTGAAATAAACTGTGTCATTTCGCAACTTTGCTTATTGTTGGAATTTTATCGACCTTTGAAGGGAATGTGCATTCTAGTAGGGTAAGAAGTAACATTTTATAATTTACTTTTCATTGATAGCTATATATGATGCTTTGAAATTTGTAAATTCTTGTTTGAATGAGCAAATCTTTAGGAGTCTTTTATGTGGCTAAGCATCGATATTTTGATTCTTTTGTGCAAGTTGTTGTGAGTGTCCACAGGTTATCTAAGTTGGAGGTTGTAGCAAGCATGCTAGCATTGTTACCTCTCAAGTACATTCAAAAAAAGGAGCTTATTCCTGTTATCACATTTATAGTAGCCAGGGCTACCATATCAAATCGGATTCCAGTCCTTTTATAGCCAGTCCTTTACATTGAGATGCTTTAGATCAGCATTTGATGAGCATTCATTCCAGATCACTCATGCTTTCATGCAGCCCCTAAGCAGACAATACAGCCCTATGCCATGACTGAGCCTCATGATCTCAGATTTGATGACCAATGTAGCCATTTTTGCCATACAGAGCAGTATATAGTGCCCAGACGTGCAACGGCAGTGTTCCAGTGACAGTGGATGGTTCAGATGGTATGTACAGGTAGGTATATGACCCACCAGGTATATGGATGTGCATTGGTTATGATTTGCTTTGCTCTTTTGCTCATTATGGTAGCTTGACTTAGTATCTAGTAGTTATGATCTGGTGGTATATATATACGATATATGGACATGTTTGTTTCAATGATTATCTAAAATGGTCTAATTTACTCTGAATATGAAGTTCTTGTTTACACTCATTGGTTTCACCCTCCTTAGGAGAATGGACGTGATCATTCCACCATTTATGGCTTGCTAGTTTTGGCACCACCTTTCACTTTCCCCATCCATTTGTTCTTTTCCACTTCTTGGTTTTACCCTGACTTACACCTTAGCCTGTGATACGAAGCAATTCCCCACTTTTGCCTCTTTGTTGGATAGCATCCCTATTAGTTTATGTCTCGGATCTGAGTTGACAACAAAACTTACCGAAGCCTTGATCCTTCTGGGCTAGGAGTACCCGTTGGTGTTGGTTCCTGAGCTTAGGAGAGTTGGATTTGATACCTTGATCTCTCTAGTCGGTTGCCCCGATGTTTGGTCTTGATTGTGGATAGTCCCCCTAGTTGCATGAGTTGTGTTGGTTAAACCTGAAGCAAATAGTACTACCATCATTACATGCATGAATGAACTATTGTATAACTCTTGTGCAAGCCCATTGAAATAAAATAAAACTGTGCTTCTCAGCACAATGAAAGAGGGCTATGAAATTAAATGAAATGTAAATACCCTGGATAAAACGCTACAATTAGTTGTGCTTATAATTATAAGCACACAAGAAATCCAAAGGGTCATAAGGCCTAAGAAAGTAGTGGTTAAATGTATGCTAAATCCAAAGACTGTTGGCCATAAATTAAATGTAATGATTAAATTCCTCACGAAGCCTACGGGTTGTGATGTGAGATGGAATAAGGGACAGTTAATTCTAAGTGTCCCCTAGAACCTCAAGTTACGGTTAGTCGAGCACCCAGTCATGGCGGTTCTAGAAAAGATCCTCACAAAGCTGGACTCAGCTTGGATGTGAGCTGTAAACATTTGCCAAGGTTGAATAAGCACCTCTCAAAACAACTTATTCGATTTGTGAGACACCGCCATTCCCTGTGTGTTTATTATCCAACATAAGCTTAAGTGTGTATTCCCTTTTCCCTTTTCACTCTCACCCAATCTTAGCAAAATGATCACGGCCATGAAATGAGTATACTCTTCAGTTTCTATTTTGAGTAGTTGATTATTTTAACTTATATTTGATGTTATTGTTGCTTAAACTGCCAGTGATATGCTACTTTATACTTTGAGTCTTGCTATTAGAATGATTAAAAGGAGCATGCTTTAACCATTTGCACTTGCAGCATCAAGCAATTTAAGCCTGGGTCATATTTTGGTCAGTTTTGACTTGGTCAAACCTAGTTTGACCAAGTCAACCAGAGGATCTGAGTTGAGTTGGACCAGTGATGTTTGATGCTGATGATTTATGGTCTTTGTATACCCATTAGATGGTTCCATGCAACAGACATAGATTTCAGATGATGGTTTGATGGTTTTTATGGTTGTTATTATTTACAGACCATTATTTTTATTTCTCTGGGCATGGTTATGACTACAAATTATTATACAGATAGCCACAAGGTGTATGGGTACTCATATCTAGTACATTTGGACCTTCTGAGTCCATTGGGATACTCAATTTTCAGTTGCGGGCACTTCCGTATGAGATTTCACTCAGATTGTCACTTTATTGCAGATTTGCCATTTTAAAATGCTTGACAACACAATTTGATTTTTATTTGGTTCACCTAGGGCGCTATAGAGGAAGCATGGGGTCCAGCCACTTGTTATTACCATATTACCATGCTCCCAGACATTTTGGTGCAGTCAGTTTTGGCCCCAGGGTACCAGGAAGTGAGCTACAAGCATTTTATTCTTTCACAGGTGACTTTTCTGAGGATAAAAAATATTTAAAATGGTTCAAAGGAATTCGATTTGGGCTATTGAGGCAAAGGATTGGCATGAGGTTGGTTCAAAGGATTCGTGTGATGCATCCCACACCTTCCACAATAGGTTACAGCATCCAGTGGGGCCCACACACACTCTGGGCTATTATTTTGTCTTTTTATTATGTCAATGAGGGGCACGATTTGGCCATGTGTCACAGTATGTTATTATTGATGAGTCATTATATGTTATTGTGCCATGGGGACATGCTAGAGAAGGATGAGTACACTTCCTAGCCCTACCATGAGCTCACGTCATGTTGTCTAGTCACTTACATGTGGTACATCCTCCCTAGGGCGACTTAGCTAGTGCACCCCCTCTATTTTTGAGTTGATCCGTGTATGTTTTATTTGGGCTCATCATAGCCATTGATTATCACTTATGTATCTTTTGATCTCAACCACTCGTTAAAAAGGTGGTTAGGGTTTTGGTCTCTATCATTCCTATTTAAAGGAGAGACCCCCCTCATTGTAAAGGGACTTTTGGCTCTGGATCTTTGGCAATAAAGAATTATTTTGGGAAAACTCGTGCCTTTGTCATAGATTGTTATCGTGCTTGATTGTAGCTCTGATATCCTGTCACATCCTCATTGTTTGATGAGTTTCCATGCTAGATGTTTTGATTGATGCGTGCTCTGCAGGAGGGCGACTTCATTGAAGGACTTCGTGGGGCTTCTCCAGATCTCTTCACTGGATGAGTAAAATAATCAAGGAGTAGTTCTTATTATATCTTTGATCAATATTTATGCTATCTGATTCTTCTTGCATCATTTACTTTCCATTTTTTGTAAATCAATTCTCATAGAGATTGTCATCTACAGGAAGGAGGGCGCACTTGCTATTGGAGGAAAATCGATTTCATCTTGGAAGCTATCAAATCAAGTTGGAGTTGCTTCGAGGAAGTTGGAACATCATTGCACTTGGCATCTGCAAGTCACAGGAGGTAAGTACCTTTGTTTTTCTTGAGTTATTCATTTATCCCATCTGTCTACTACTATTTCTATTACAAACCCTAAGCTGCTTTTTCTTCTGAAAATTCCCTGGCTCTTTTAGTTTGGAATCTTGGCGAAAGATTTCTGGGTATTTCACTCTAGGCCTAACCCAAAGTGGGTTCTCAAGGGCATCACCCTTGAGGGACTCCTTGTGGCCCAAATCCCTAGGCACTGGTCATCAAACCCTTGCGCCCTCTTGTCTTTTGCCTTTTTTATGGATTGTGTGAGCATCTTTCGGGCTTGTGATCTTAAAAACTGTCATATCCATTATCAAGTCTCATTTACAGGTACTAGATAGCCTCATCTCATTTTGGTCTTAACCCTTCTACTTTGGACACGTTTCCCAAGGCGAAAGAAATCTTATTCATTTGCTAGTACCTTGATCCTAGATCTAGTTTCCATACTTATAAGTCACTTGTACTTTTACATTGGGTCAAATTTACATCCTTAAACCTCTTGATCCAACCTTAAATCATCTTGTGACTTCATCCATAGATCTAGGGTTCATCATACCTTACACCTTAAGTACTTCATTCATCTGATTTGATCTGGTGTCTTGGTTAGATCTCTCCTGTCGAGAGTTGATTTGGGTCTCCCCCATTGCTATCTAGGGCTTGAATAGCACAAAGTGAAGAGTGCCTCGATTGGCGTGACAACCAATCCATCTTGGGGATCGAGGCCCTCCAATGTCACCTCTTTGGTTTCCTATCCCCTCTGTCGTCCTGTATAGGATCATCCATTTGGGGCAACTACGAGTTGTGTGATAACAAGTGCCTCTCAATCCCACTACCAAGAGGACTCCATTCGCCCAACTTCCTTTCCATTCTTTGGTTCTATCTCTCTACTTCAATCTCAAAAAAATTCTTTGGTTACTTTGGTGTTTTATTTCCAGATCTATAATTGTTGTAGCATTTAAAAATAGATCTAATTTTTGCTCATTAGATCTTAGAGTTCAAAGTTCATAAATCTTTTATCTAGATCTAGTGAAAGAAATTTTCCTTCACAAGTTCATTTTATCATAAAATCTAAAGTCTTGTTAGGATAGTTTGCTTGTGGTGTAAAGATTGTATTTGGCTGATTTAAGTCGTTCTTAATTTCACTTAAAGATTTTTGGCAATTTTTAAATGGCAACCCAAAGTCACTCTTAAAGTGCTTTGGGCCACTTTTCTACTAATTACTCTTTGTTGTTTTTAGTTTTTTGTTGAACAGGTAGAAAGGCGTCCTGGCAGATTTTTGATGATTTGAGCCATCTAGAGCATTTTGGGAGCCCTCCTCTTTATCCAGTTCATTCTCTTTGAATCTATTGTAAACTTGTTCCCAAACCTTCAAGGGACTACAAGTCCATTCGGAAAGGCATTGTAAAAGATTTAAAAACAAGAGAAAGTGGGCTAACCAGCGCCCACACCTATCCCCCCAGGGGGGATCTTTGTCGTCTCGTTTTTTTGCGTTTTGCTTTGTAAGTTTAGATTTTATTTTTCGCTTTTAATAAAACAAACAAACTAAAATTAACCTTGTTGGTTCCGTTTCAACGGCGGATCACAAGTGTTCTCAGGACCTCACATTTACTTTTACTTTATTTTCAATTTTTCGCTTCTAATAAAATAAATATAGGACTAAAATTTTAACTTGTTGGATCCGTTTCAATGGCAGGCCACAAGAGTTCTCGGGACTTACTTTTTTCTCATTTTTTAACAATTTCCTGCTTTCATAGTAATTTTTTCCTTGCTTTCCCGAAGTACGGTGCCACGGAAAGAGCTTGCTCGAGTACTAGAATTTGGTCGGAAAAGAGATTCTTGGAGGTAGATCTAACCAAGTAGAAAATCCATCTCGTTTAATAAAATAAAACAATGCTTAAAATTCGACTATGCTCTTGGCCGCTGCAGCTTAGTCTGATCAGTTGGTCAACCAGAAAGGAAGATAAGCACTAGTTTAATAGGAAAATCCAATTAAGCTGAATTTCAAGAACTCGGGAGGTTGCGTGGGTTGACACCATAGAGTCAGAAGGCTACTGTAAGCAGGCTATGCCTCGCCTTGTAGGACACTTGTTTAAACCGCTATATAACTCAGTTCGAGAGGTTAAGTTTATTTTGGGCCAAACCCCCAATAAACCCACTCCATTAATACACACTAATAATTTTAAAACTGGAAACAAGACTTTGCAATACTTTCACGACACGACACAAACTGCATCACACGTACAATCTCGGCACAGGTCATTATGCATTATCATGGTTAAGTTAAACCTACGAAATGTCGTGAATGGTTTTAATCTTATGTGTTGTTGTACTTAAACTCAATTACAATTATTTCTTTGTTCCAATATTTTCCATTTCATAACTCCTAGAATAGCTTTTACTCGTTTTTCATAGTTTAAAAGCCATAGTTTCTTTTATAGGGACCATCCCCCTTGGCTTCGTTAGGAATAGCCTAGACGGAGGAGTCAAGTAATCAAGTGACAGCACTTGACTCTCACTTGCCCCCAAGGACACACCGAGCGGCCTCAAGGTTTCCTGTCGCGCTCCCCCTAGGTGTGTATTAGGCAACAATCCTATTCCTTAGTTTTCTTTCTCGAACTTCCAGAATCCGGACCAAAATCAGTTGCCCCTCATCATCAAGGGGGGGTAGTTCTGATGAAGTAACAATCTATTGACCTACTGCTTTCTTGAGGTTGGACACATGGAACACATTATGAATCTAGCTTTCTTGTGGTAATTCGAGTTCATATGCTACCTCTCCCACTTTCTGGATTATCTTGTAAGGACCATAAAAGCGAGGCTTAAGCTTCTCTGATCCTTTCTTTTTAAGGAATGATTGTCTGTAAGGCTATAGATGTAAGTATACCAAATCCCCTACCTCAAAACTGCGCTCAATCCTGTGTCTATCTAATATATCTTTTGTTGATTCTGGGCAACCTGTATGTTTTCTTTGAGTATCTTGAAAATATCTTGACTTTCTTGAATCTACTGCTTGGCTTTAGGAGCCCTACTGTCACCAAATATCAAGTCCGCAAAAGATAAGGCATCATAACCATACAATGCTTTAAAAGGAGTCATACCGATGGCCATATGGTGTGTAGTATTGTAGCAATGTTCCCCTAGGTGTATCCATTTAATCCATGCCCTCTGTTGGCCTGCTACATAGTTCCTCAAGTAACCTTCAATCCACTTGTTAACTATCTTTGTCTGTCCGTCGCCCTGAGGATGATAACTCCTGCTCATAGCCAATTTTGTCCCAACCAACCTGAAAAACTCCTGCCAGAATGCTCTGATGAATTTGTTGTCTCTATCACTAACAATGGTCTTAGGTAACCCGTGCAACCTGAATACCTCTCTGAAAAACAACTCTGCTACCTGTGCGGTTGAATAGTCGGAAAGAATGGCAAAGAAATGAGCGAACTTAGTCAACCTATCAACCACTACGTGCAAACAGTCTCTACCTTGTACCTTGGGAAACCCTGTAATAAAGTCCATTGAAATGCTTTCCCATTTTTGCTCGGGAATGGATAATGGTTGTAGTTGAATTGTCGGATGAGTATGCTCTATCTTATTCTGTTGGCAAAAACTGCATTCCCTCACATGCTGCATCA
Source organism: Larix kaempferi (assembly GCA_027924585.1). Lineage (NCBI taxonomy): Eukaryota > Viridiplantae > Streptophyta > Pinopsida > Pinales > Pinaceae > Larix > Larix kaempferi. Next base: position 5,598,190 of record BSBM01000770.1, read on the forward strand.
CATCGTTTTTTAAGCCCTTCTATGAGAACCTCTCTCTAATATGTTTGTAAGTCTTAAGAAATCCCTGGTGTCCTGCTAAAGGTGAGTCATGAGAAGCTTGTAGAATCTTTTTCTTGAGTGTAGACTCGACCACTAAGTAGATCTTGTTCTTATAGTAGCTAATGTCATCTATTACTCTGCACCTGTCATCTTGAATCTATCCATCCAATATTTTGCAAGCAAACTTATCTTTAGCGTATTCGACCAAAAGATGAGATCTCCAATCTGAGAAAATGCTCATAAGAGATAAAGTGGTTGGTCGTCTAGAAAGTGCATTTGCTACCACATTGTTTTTTCCCTTTATGTATTCAATCTCGAAGTCATAAGCTTGAATCTTACTCACCCATTTCTGTTGCCTCTCATTCAATTCTTTTTGTTCCAAGAAGTACTTTAAGCTGTTGTGATCCGTCTTAATCTTGAATCTGCCACCCACTAAGTATTGTCTGAACTTGGACAACGCATGGAGAATGGCTAACATTTCCTTGTCATATATTGAATAGTGGCGCTCATAGTCCTTTATTTTTCTGCTCTCAAATGCAATAGGGTGATTATTCTACATCAATACTGCTCCAATACCCTCTCCTGAAGCATCACATTCTAATATGAATGGTTGTGTAAAATCTAGTAGTGCTAGTACTGGGCATGAACTCATTACCCGTTTCATTTTCTCAAATGTCTGTTGTGTTGCCTCTGACCAACTGAATGCCCCTTTCTTAGTGAGACCTATGAGTGGTGATGTCATTTGTGAGAAACCGCTGACACACCTCCTGTAGTAAGTGCAAAGGCCCAAAAATCCTTTCAACTCTGTCACAGTTTTAGGTGTAAGCCAATCCAGCATGGCTCTAATCTTTTCCAAGTGTACCTGTACCCCATTTGCTCCTATCACATGTCCCAAATATAACATCTCTTGCATACCGAACTCGCATTTGGACATCTTTGCATATAGTGACTGTTATTTTAGGATTCCAAGTACTTCATCAAGGTGCTTTAAATGATCTTCCCCAAGTCCGACTGTAAATCAATATATCATTGAAGAATACCAAAAGATACTTACGTAACTGAGCCTTGAAGGTGTTGTTCATAAATGACTAGAAAGTAGTTGGTGCATTAGTGAGCCCAAATGGCATCACTAGAAACTCATGGTGTCCGTAGTGACAACGGAAAGCGGTCTTTGGAACATTCTATTCCCTAACCCGTATTTGATGGTACCCTGACCGGAGGTTAATTTTGGAGAAGTATTTTCCCCCCTGTAGTTCATCCATCAATTCATCGATCCTTGGGATTGGATACCTGTTCTTAATTGTCTTCTTGTTAAGCGCCCTGTAATCAATGCACATGCGCAAGGTCCCATCCTTTTTCTTCACTAACACCACTGAGGATGCGAATGGACCGAAGCTAGGTTTTATCATTATGTAACCCAATTTGAGCAACTCTTTGATCGTGTTTTTGATTTCATCTTTATATCTTTTGGGGTGTTAGTAAGGGGTAGTAATGACTGCTTGGGTCCCCTCCAACTCAATAATGTGCTCAAATCCCCGATCTGGAGGCCTACCTGACAGAAGATCTCTGGATACTTTTTCATGCTTCTGTAGTTGTGCATGTATGTCTGTTGGTTGTTGTGGCTCTATTTGGTGGCTTCCTAAAAGTAACCAAGCACTCTGATGCCCACTCTATGTCTCCCTGTCGGAGCAAAGCCTCCATCATGTGTGATGATACTGCTCTAGGAGGGTAGGTATTCATACCTCTCAAAACCACTCTCTGTCCTTTTGTTCCCTGAAATTCCATCTCCATGGTCTGGTAGTTCGTAGAATACTTTCCAATGGAATAAAGCCACTGAACTCCCAACACCACAATCGTGTCCGGTACATCAACCACATAAAATGTCTCTGTCACTGTATAGTTCCCTAAAGTCACGTTCAATTTTGGAATCCTCTAATTACACTCCATGGTGTGGTTACCTGCTGTGGATACTGTAAATCCATCAAATCTCTCAGTCGAGATACCTTTCCTTTTTACCAAGGCAGCATCAATAAAGTTGTGGGATGCCCCACCATCTATCAACACTCCAACCTTGTTGCCTTGTATGACACCTCTTATCCGAAGAGTGTGGAATCTAGGAACTCTAGGAACTCTAGATAGTGTAGCAATGACACCTCCCTATGTACCCTCAAGAAACTACTCCTCCTCTGTTGTGTGAAGTGTCTATCCCTGTTCCCGGTCCTGATCATCCTCATCCTCTCCACTGTCGGAGTATACATGCATGTAGTGAGCCTTTCCCTTCCCTGAACACCTGTGACCTGGTACCCATGGCTCCTGACAACTGAAACACAGTTTCTTCCTTCTAAAGTCCTAGCGAGTATCATTATCCATCCACTCTTTCTTGGGCCATTCTTTTTGGAAGGGCTTCCTCTCCTTATCTTTTATAGGAAAATTGGTTCTGGGAGGAAACTTATTTTTTGGAACGGAATCCTGTAAATCTCTGGTACGACTGATGGCATCAGACAGGGTGGTGGGTCTATAAGCCTTAACCCATCCACGTAAGGGTTCATTGAGAGCCTCGGTGAACAACATAATTAACCTACTCTCCTACCCTCTGAACTATCTGTCACCATGACTGCTACCCTTTGGAACTTAGATATGCAGGATTCTGGACTACCTGTCTGCTTGAGCTGTGCTAGCTATCTGAAATGTACCTCGGGGTCTTTCTTGTCAAAGCACTCGATGAGCCTTTGAGTAAAATCTGTATAAGAAGTGATGGTATTGTGACCCAATGTCACTAGCCCATGTTACCACCACTCATGGGCTTCCCCGTCCAAATGCAAAGTAGCCAACTTAATGGCATCTGTCACCATCATGGGGTTGAGTTGGAAGTAAGTGTCCAACTTTTGTACCCAATTCCATGATGGACCATTCTGGGTCCCATCAAATGTAGGAATAGTTAGTTTCCCTACTGTGCATTGTAATTCGTAGTTCTAGTTGAAAGCCCTGTTATAAGCTCTCGGTCTGTTCTTACTCTTAAAATGACAAAAATCTGTAAAGGTCATGGCTGACTGAAAGTCATCTCCCAATGCTTTGTACTCCCGTAAATATGCCCCCATTGGTTCTTCTGGCTCTACCTGTATTATTAGCACTGTTGTCTGGCTATCCAAGAACTATGGCATGGTAGGTCTGGAGGACCTATTGTAGAGATGAGGGTGACTCTGCATATTAGTATGTAACTGCTCCCCACTGCTACTTGTGGATACCCGGTCACTGTTGGGGAACAGAGGACTATGTGGGGTGGGCCCTGATTTATCTGCCAATTTGTTTATGGCAGTCAACATTTCTTTATGTCCTGAAGTCAGTTCCTTTAAAGCGGAAAGGAGGCTAGTGAAAGCCATTTTATCATCATCTGCCATTGTTTCTTTACCTTTACCTCTTCCAAACTGAGTCTCTGTATCTCCCAGTTCTATATCCTCTAACTCCTCTTCTTCTCTTCTTCCACTGTTCCTAAACCTCTGCCTCCTGTAAGTAATATTGTGTGGGTCCTCTGTATTCATTTATTGTTCACAACTGCATGCTCCCAAAGCTGGCGAGGAACATGCTCTGATACCACTGTAATATACCAACTGATATTTCTGTCAGTTTATGGAGTTTTTGTTGCTTGCTAGTAGCCTTTATGTCCCAATACTTGAAGTAAACATGAATGCACGTACTGAACTATGCTTGCATGAGCATGCATGCAAATGCATGTGTTTGCCAACCCCTAAATAACCCAACTAATCAGAAATGCTATAAAATAGGGATAGAAAAGATGCATGTGCGTACCAACAGATGAAGTAGTGGATGTATGTCAATATGAGACCAACATGCAAGAAATGTGCCAAGGATCGGACAAGATATGGGATGGTCTCACTCCAATAATGCGCCCTTGTAGTAAATGCGCCTTCCTCAGAATAAGAAGCGGATAATCAATGCTCCAATGATGCTAGACTGCTGTAGGAAGCTGGTACTAGGGTTATATTGCCCCTCTAATCAATATGGAGTAAGCATGCAAGCCATGCATGGAGTCTGAGGCCTAATGCGAATTGTCTTCTCAAGGAAATTCGCCCATGCAAAAGGGAGGCGCCCTTCTGAAGATGGAATGATGAGATCTCCCTCCTAAAGCCGAATAGGAAGCCTGTATTTAGTAACTAGGCTAATAGTGGTGCTCTCGGAAGGATGGAGGCCGCATGGAAACTGAATAGTGGTTGTCTGTCAAGATATGAAGTTATCCTCTTTGTCCAATTCGCCCATGTAGAGAGGGCGAATCCTCCTCTATTGGATGTAGCTAGAACCCTGATGAATGCTAAAAAATATTGTATGACGATAGAAGCAATGTTGAACCTGTGTGATCCAACCCTGAAAGTGACTAGGGCAGATAGATTTCGCTGTTGAAATGCACTTGATGGTTGAGTGGTGTGCCCTCAACCCTAATTGGCTCTCTGGGCTCTCCAAGTCAAATCCTCAAAATCAATAATCAAATAAGCAGGCCTTAATAATTCGCTTTACCTTTCTTTAATAACTTTGCCATGGCCTGACCTAACTTTTGCAGAGCTGGGTCGCTTTTCTCTTCTAATTTCTAGTTGACTTGCATGCATTGTTTTCTGTGTGCATGAAAGCTCAATAAAGGTGTTTCAGTGCATGCAACATGAAATATGGCCCTCATGTAATGCATGCAGGTGGCCCCCAATTCCTATGGCCCTCTTTTACCTACTGATGATCTAATAACCATGATTAAGATCTTCTTAAGGTATAAATGGCATCAATCCTCAGTCAATTCCCTGAATGTCAGAACCCACTCAAACCTATGGGAATTAAATAGGTTACGGGATGGTCCTCTGTGCTTAAGCACAAGAGGACATTACAGGATCAATTGTTGATGTTAATGTAGCATCGGAAGATAATGTATTCATGTTGGCCCTAGCAAAAGGATAAATATAAAATATATTTTATATTTGAAATTATAGTCGGCTCAATTAAATGTGGACCCATAATGTAAAGGGGGAAAAAGTATAAATAAGAACCCAAACATTTCATTTGGCATTCATCTTTTTGCTATCTTAGGGTTCGTTAGCACTGAAATTACTGTGGTTGTTCTCTTACAGTTCGCTATACATATCTTGAGGAGTCTCGCTATTCTATTGCAGCAGCTCTCTATTTTTGGAACAGCTCGCTGCCACTTGAGAAGTCTTGAATAAACTCAGGATGCAAAGATAGAGATCTGTTTTACCTTCTTCCTCAGCTCGGCCATAAGAAAGAGGTCTGGAATCTCCTACTGCAGCTCGCAAATGTTGGAAGAGTATCTCTGTTACAGCGTCATATAAAGAGGAAGTCTGGCCTTGCTAGATCAGCTCGCTACACTTGGAAGCTCTGCTATATGCAGCTCAGTTCATGAGAAAGAAGTTATGCCCTTATCCTATCACAGCTTGGCATATGGAAGAGGACTGTTACAGCTCACATATATAATGGAAGAGAAGTCTGCCATGTCCCTTGTAACAGCTCAGCCATTGGTGTATAAGTTCAGCTCAACCTTTTGGATCAGCCTTGGAGAAAGGCTTGCTACTCTGGAAGAGGCTCACTGTTCTCATGAGCAAGGGTTGGATCATGAAGAACACATGAAAAGATAATTATTTGGGCTTATGCTTTCATATCTTGTATACCCTTGTGTTGAAGGGTTTTGTTCATGGTTAAACTTGTGCTTATTGAATCTATGTTTATAATGAAAGGTTGCTGGGTTGTTCTCCCTTGATGAACTAAGGGATTCCCAGGGTAAAAATGTTGTGTCTACTGTGTGATAACTGTTATGCATCTATTGCTTACTTATGCTGTTTATTTCTGTTATAAATGCTCAAGTAATGTTCTGTATATATGGTTGATATACCTAGTCTTATGGTTATGTTATGATGAAAAATTAAATAAAATTTTAAAGATCTAAACTAGCCTAAAAACTCAACGTCAATGATGCTGAAGATGAATTGATTTGATCTAAAAATCCTGACCACGAAATTATGTTCTGAGGCTGGGCTATAAGGGATACTATGTGAATATGATAGGGTGGAAGAGTCAAAATGGTGGTGGAAAGCCATACGGAAATTCAAATGCTCCGAGGGTGGGCTATAAGGTACTATGTGAATATGAAAGGGTGGATGAGTAAAAATGGTGGTGGAAAGCCTATGGAAATTCATTTTTATGTGGCTTTTCATTAAGAACAATGCCCTCACCTGGGATGTTTTGCAAAGATGAAGTAGGCATGGGCCAAGTGGATGTTCTGTTTGTAAGGAGAATGAGGAAACAATTAGCCATCTCCTTATGACCTATGCATACACTGTTCAGGTTTGGAAGGAGTTGGAAGATATCACAGGTTTAGAGGATGTATGGGTGGGGGGTTCAATGATCGAAGGTCTAAAATATCAGTACACAAATCCTGCTTTGAAAAGTTTTAAAGCTCTCCCCTCGATTGTAGCTTGGGAAGTATGGCTGGCACGTAATGCAAGCATATTTGAGGATAGGTAAATCCTTCTTCTTCAGTGTGCAGTTCAAAGTAAATCTATCCTTGACAATTTCCCACAAATTTCCAAGACAGATTTCAATTGAGCAGAATGATAGAAGAGGAGTCCAGGAATATATTGATGGGGCTTGCCAAGAGGACCATTCTGTCTGTGGGGAAGGAGGGTTATTTTCTAGTGCAATTCTCATGTCTTAAAATTTAAGGCAGGGCTTCGCAGAGGTTCAAATAATTTTGCTGAATTGGTGGCTCTGAAGCTGTTACTTATTATTTCTGCTGTAAAAGGGATCACAAAAATTCAGACTTTTGGTGTCTCTATAGTGGTGATAAATTGACTGCTGGGTGTTAGCAATCTGGAAATTTATCTGCTGAGGTCCATCTATGATGAAATTCAGATTTTGAGATCTGTTTTTAACTTAATCTCTTTTCAACATGTTTATAGAGAATGAAATGGAGAAACTGATGTTCTCTCCAAAGCAGAATTGCAGCTGCTTTTGGGTGTTTGGCATGTCCGGACAAAGAGGATCAGTCCTCTGAATACTTTCACATTCCAGTCTTTTTATCTGTTAATGTGGTGGCTTTTATGCCAGCTCTTTCACTTATTGTTTCAGTACTATCAATTCTGGATATGGATTTATTCATTTGTTGAGGAATATCAGACTTTATTTGCTGTTTCTGTCTTTGAGGTCTTCGGGTCAGATGGAAGTTTATATGAGAAAATATTTATAGATGATAGGAGACTATTTTTGGTCCCAAGGTGGATGTTTTTTATGTAATATCCTGGACTGTTATGTGGCTTGAAGCTGTGAAACTTTTTGATTATTTGGATATGAGATTACTTATGAGGAATATGTTTTTTGATGTAATATCCTGGACTGTTATGTGGCTTTAAGCTGTGAAACTTTTTGATTATTTGGATATGAGATTACTTATGAGGAATCATGAAATCCATAAAGAATCTGCAAAATGTGATTTTTTCCTTTATCAATGAAATTACAATTGTTTTCCAAAGAAGAAATTATACAATTTCATGAAATATAGCATAAGTAATAACTTCTAAATGATAGGACAAGATTATAGAGATAGAAAAGGCATTTGATTGTTTTGATTTTGCACCGTATCCAACTGACTCTCTTGACTTAACTGAGCAAATCCAGAATTAGATGACCAAGTATATTTCACCTACCAGCAGCAATAGTTGCCTCATGAACCACTTCATCAATTTCATCTGTGGTTATTCCTGGCCTGACAGCTCTGGCAGCAGCATCAAGGACCTCTCTGGCAATCTGTTTTAACCCATCCACAAAAAGCAATCAGCAAAACACAGTAGCAAATTGTCAAGTATGAAAACACTATAGCCGAAGTGCCAAGACACTCGTTGAATGCATAATTTGACTTCTCTACATAAACCATTGTATGACAGCTGAAAAAACAACACTCAAACAAAAAAGAAGCATAAACTCTATGCAATTAAAAAACTTTTCTTAAGCAAATAACATGTTACTGTAGAGGACATGAGAGCATGTCACCATATAGTTTAGATGAACAATCTGTTATGCACAAAAGAATTAAACCATTACAAAAGAGCATCTATTTTAGCATATCATATAAAACTGATTACAGGAATGACAGATTTTCACAACAAGGGAGAACTGTCGCATAGATTAATAAATTAGAAGTGACAGTCAAGTTCATATTAATAGTAAGTGAAAAGTATATTACTACATTACAGTGGCCATAAAACAGCCCCATTCAAAGGGTGCATACTGCGTAGTAGCAACCAGCATTATATGTTAGAAATCAAGAAACCTTGGATCATCATGCAGAGGTCGTTACACTATAATGAGACAATGTTACTGACCTTTCTTTTAATCTTGATACATCAGACTTGACTCTTTAACTTTTAACTTTTAAGTCCCAAAACATTTAAAAATATGAATCTTGATGTATAGGATTGAGATTTCACAGTTTTAAGTTTTATTTCACTGTACAAACTTCAATATGGTTGTATTTTCAATTTTGTTTTTAATATTGATCAATTCTAATTTTAATTTATAACTTATGTATGGTTGTGAATTGTAACCTAAAATTCGTTTTAGATTTATTTTAGTTAGATGATCTCTCATTTATGAATGAATTGTGATTTATGATGTTAGTGGTTTTGACAAGCATAATACATGATGTTAGTGTTACTGTTTTGTTACCATTAATCTCTAGAATCTTAAATTATAAAATATTAAAATTTCAATGATATAGATTTTGTAGTATTCCTGGTGGGGTCCTCTATGTCGAAGACCCCAACGTCCCCTTCGACGCTTCCTAAAATTTGGGGGGGCACTTCTGCATATGCCGTTCCTGCGTTTCCTCGCTCCCGTGTCCCTGCATCCCGGAAACTTGGGAGAACATTGCTAAATATTACAATATGATACAATCAACTCATATTTTCCAGGGATAAGTGAACAGAAACCAGACTCCCATAATAGTAGATTGGGGTTTATACAAGTGACTAACTAAGACAGCAATTTTGCTAACTGGTTCAATAACCTGGAAAAAAATTAGGATAAATGATGATAAAGTTGAGAGATTTACAAGATAGGCTTCGATTGTCAAACTCAAACAACTGATGTCAGGCAAGGCTAATAAATTGAAATTGGAGATCTACACTCACTCCTTTAACATCAAACTTTTTTCTTATTCAGTTTTAGTTGAAGAATTATATTTTTTTGAATAAAACGATTTCTTTAATGATTAAAATGATAAAAATATTGACATAGAGGGGCATTTTAGTCTTATAACCTAAGGGATTATCTCAACTGGCTGTTTACTCATGGACATCCAAAAATTTATAAATGTCCTGTGTAAGCTGACCCACACAGTGCAACCATAAACCAAACATAATTTAAGCAGTAGAGAGGATGATGCCCAGTGTTATGCACCAGAGCTGCTGCAGCATTCAAGCGAGGTTAAGCATAGAGTAAGGGATCAAAAAATTTATTGTACAGGCCAAAGTGGGTTTTATTGTATGGATATTTGAATTGGGGCTGTCTACCCCCTGGATTGGTCATGGCCAGCCCCCTTGGTTTCACTCTTAGGAGAACTTGGCCTAGTGGATTTGCTAACTGACCCTTCAGTGTGTGGATGTCCCCACCATGCAGTGCTTTTAGCCCATGGGTTGGTGTTCCGGGGCTTCTAGGGGTGACCCAATAGGGCACATGACCATCCTGGTTTTATTTGTGCAAAGGTGATTGCATGTTGTAAAGGGTTGTTATCCCCTATTAGCACACCTTCTGCACCCACTTGTACCTCTTTTTAGCATCCAAAAACCCCTACTCTAGTGCTACTAGCCTATGAAGTCATCCTTCCAGCAGATGCGCCCTATGTTGTTGGGAGCGCGGAGCGGGAGCGAGAAGCAGGAAGTGGGAGCGGAGCGAAAAGCGAAATTTTCAAAAGCTCCCGTTTTGGGAGCGTTTCAGGAGCGTTTTTTATATAGTATATATTTTAATAAATTTTGATGGATTTATATTTAAAAAACATGTAGGATGTTCAATTAGTTATAGAAAACAAGGATTAAAAGATATAACATCAATCATCTAGTAGTTATAACTTATAACATTATCATCAAATGATCAACCATAACTACTTTTATAGGACTTGGCAAAGAAGGGAGGTACCATAACATTGTCATCAGATGATCAACCTAGTAAAGGAGCTTTTAGTATAGCAAAGGTAGGGAGCACCTCAAGAGCGCCTTGGGGGCGTTTTGGGAATGAGCTTCGGGAGCGGGAGCAAGGGGGTAGGGGGCGCTCCCACGCAGCAGAGAGCCTACAAACCCTGGAAGGGTGGGTGTTGAGGGACAAGCATCATTTTGGGTTTAGATAGGGCATGACCGCATGGCGTTCCCCTTGGCTCACTACTTCATCTAGTGAAGCCTTTTCTCAGCTTATTTGAGCTTATTTTTACTTTTTTGTCTATTTTGGGGTAAAATTCCTAAATTGTGCATAATTTACCCTAAAAATATTATTATTTTATTTTTAGGACTTGTAGGCTCAAAATTAAATATTTGAGGATGAAATAGTATAAATAGACATCCTCCACTCATTGTAAAATCATAAGATAAGGGTTCTAATATGGGATATTTTCTTTTTCTCTTATTTTTTGAGCTCTTGGTGATGCGCACTTCTCTTGGGATAGTCTTTCTTGCTTGATGGTAAATGGATGAACGATTTAGGACTTCTTTCTTGTACATGCCATGATTGATGCTAGACTTGTTGGAATAACACATGCACAAGAATGACCTAAAGCTTCTTCTTTCCTCACATCTTGTTGAGTGTTGCTAAGTTATGTTTCTATGTGGATTGGATGGTAGTTTAATGTTGCATTTTCTCTGAATTAAGGATTTTTAACCAATATTCTTTCAACTTTGTGTGAAGGAAACGTCTTGCATAAGAGTTTTCTACTGCTTTCAAGGCCTTGGACTTCTCCATTTGCCTTAGTTAGGCTCACCAACCGAACCCTAGAGGTTGCTAGGTAATACCCTAGCTTGCAAGTGCTAGAGGGACATTTCAAGAAAGGGACACTAGCCATGATCTCTCAATGCCCTAGGGATTGAGACAATAATCATATTCCCTTCTCTTGTCACCCTTTTACTAATAATTTCAGCATTTATTGTATTATAATTCAGCTGCATTTTTACTATAGTTTAGCTACAATTTTAAACAAACAAAAAATAATAAAAACTTAAAAAATTCAAAACTCAACAAATATTGGCAAATAAAAAAATCTAATGCATAGGGTCCAAAAACAAAATATCGGATATATCGGGGAAAATGTCGACAAACATTGGCAATATATCGGCAAAAATTAAAAAATACAAAAATATTCATTTTTTACTCAGTCAATATTTTGCCAATATTTCCCAATTTTTGGCGATATTTTGCTATTTTTGCCGATATTTTAAAAAAATCGCGATATTTTCAAATGGCAATTTTTTCCAGCGATATTATCACTGAGTTGGGAGCATTGCGATATATCGGCAAGAATGACACTTAGTAAGAAATCAAGGTGAGTCCTTCATTTTATACTTTGAAGTACATTATTATTTAAGGACTAACCCTGCAGATCTTATCTAGCAACTCCATTGGAAAGTGCTTTCTTCAAGATATTTCAGGTGCGTACTTGTTTTCATACTTTGGTGAGATTTGTTACTCTAACTTGACAGGTCTCTCCCGGCGACTCCTAAAAAAAATAAAAAAAAGGTAAGTGACAAGAGCTTATTCAAAAGGTGATTTTCTTCTTGGTCTTGAATATATTTTACGTAAAAGAAAGCAACGCTATCAAGCATGAGAGGTAAGTAGTTTCTTATCCTCTAAAGCTTTACCTGATATCCGCCACTTATTCACTAGTGCTATTGCTATAGCAAACATGTCGTTTTCTACGTTTAATTTCGCTACCATTCAAGGCTATCCTCCTGATATGCCAAAGATGAAAAGCTTGACAGCGCAGGCACTCTAGGAGGCAGTTTGGGTAGTTTCACATATCCCGAGGCAGTCCAGAAATGGTAAAAATGGCTACAGAGGAATTCGATTTGGGCTACTAAGGCAAGGTTATGGCATGGGATGATCAGTGATTATGAGTGGGATGTCTTCCACACCTTCTCCAGTAGTTTCAGCTTCATCGAGACCACATCCATCACTTATGGCACTTTTTGATGATTTCTGGAGCCTCCTAAGGTTCACGACTTTCCCAGAGAGGCACGATTTGGTGTTTTGGTCTTATATTCTTGGATATTGTGCCATGGGGATTGACCAAGGGTGTTAGAAATTACCCCTTGGACCCACCATGAGATATGTCTTATGTTTTATCATTATGATTTGGTGGGATCCCCTCTCCTAGGGTGAGTTTGTCCACATATTGTTATATTTTATTATTAATCCATGTATTGTATTGTTGAGCTCATCTCAACCAGTGATTAGATCTTTTGATCTTTTAATCTTAGCCACTCATTCAAAAAGTGGTTAGGATTATGGCCTCTCTCCATCCTATTTAAAGGGGAGAGCTTCTCATTGTAAAATCATCTAGAGAATTTGGCTCTTGGCTCTTGGAATAAAATTTCTATCTTTTGGAGTACATGCTTGGGTTTTGGAGTGGATGTTGGTTGCTTTGATTGTAAATGCTTTTGTCCATTGCACTGGAGGATCTATTGTAGCTATCTTGCCTATTTTTCCATATCTTTTTTTTACAGGTGGAGAAGACTTCTTTGACAAGTGCGAATTGGTGGGGAGGCTTGCCCTTCAAGCTTGGAGGAGGACGTTTTGGTTAAACAGGGAGTGATTTTGTCTTTGTACCAACTATTCTTTGCTTATCTCTTTCTTGCTTGTATCTACCTTCAACATGTTAAACTGATTGATGCTTTGCTCCTTGGTTTTGACAGGTTAGAGGGACACACATGTGGCTTGGAGAAAATCGATTTGGCAAGAGGGCTTCAAAAAAATTCTTCATTTGATCTTTGGCAAAAGTAATCCTCATCTCAACTAGCATTCACCTCTTCATCCAGGTATGCTCCAAAGGTACGATCTTCTTCTTCCTTAGCTTATCCATAAATTCTAGATCATAAAACCCTAATTGATTAAAACCCTCATTTTTCACTTTTTCTTAGATCTACTTGGATCTAGCTTGGCTTTGGGTAAGATATTGAAAACCCACCTCTATAGCATCCACGACAATTCGGATCTATAGTTTGGTGAGGATTGGCCTTCATTTGACACACTTTCCAAGACACATTAGCCTTCTTGAAGGAGGTCGCACTTCTTGAGGGAGGCTAGTCAGGCTATTTCCAAGAGATGGGTAGGTAAGATCCCACTTGATCCATAATCTCCATACTTGATAACCTACCCCTAGTGCCTCACTTCATTGATTTTTGCCTTGTGGGCCTCATTCCTCATTTTGAGGGTTGTGCCCCACTTGAGTCAATTTGGTGATGCATGTTAAATCTCAGATCTATGGAGATCTAGCCATTGGATGCCCATAATTTTCAAGATCCACATTGATACTTTCCTAAACTACTCGGATCTAAATTTTGGTGGCCTTTGGACTTGATTTGACACACTTTTCCATGTTTTTACCCCTCCTTGAGCAAAGTCACACTTCTTGGGTGATTGAGTGGTCCCACTTTGAGAAACCGGGTCTTTGAGATCCCACTTGTTTTGGAAAGAGCATACCTTGAAACCTATATCTAGTGTCTCACTTTGTGAAGTTCTGCCTTGGGGGTATCATTCCTCATTTTGGGGGTTGTTGTCCACTTGGGTCACTTAGTGAAACATTAGATCTAGTAAGATCTAACCATCATACCTTAATTAGCCCACTTGATTTGCATCCTAGGTGTCCCGATCTATAAGTTGATATCCTTTTTGACTCCATTGCCCATCCATTTCAAGGCACTAATCCACCTAGGGCAATTCGCACTTCTTGGGAATTGTGTCAAGTCTTAGATCCCATATGTGGGTATCTCTAATTCCATCCTAGATCCTTAGATCCAATCTTTACATACCCCTTAGTACCATTTTGCACCCTTAACTTCACCTTGTGGGTCCCCACCATTTCCATATCCCAAGGAGGTGGGTCCCACTTGTGTATTTCATGGTACTAGATCTTGTCATTTGATCTCATTATGTGGCCTAAATCATTATGTGGCCTAAATCATTCATTGGTGACCCAAGAGTGCCTCGGTTGACGTGACTCCCAGCTTGCATTGGGAACCGTGGCATCTCTTGGGTCACCTCTTTAGTTGTCCATCTCCTCTACCGTCCCGGATGGGATACCTTTAGGGACAACTACAAGTTGTGTGATAACAGTACCCCTGTAGACTGCTGCATACTCCTGTATCCTCCGGAGCCATCTGGTATCATGTATGCACTACTATAGCTAATACTCCATTGATATCAACGAAGCCTGTAATACAGTGTGTCTCCATATCTGCCATATATCTGTCCATCCAATCTCTTTATGCATATACTTCCCTATTGGCTAATCCACGGGGAACGTGCTCAACTATCTCCTCCATGGCTAAACCTATCTCCAACAGAAGTGGCTCATGATCCCATATCTGATCAAAACCCTCTCTGTCGGATCTCTCCTCAGCCACCTGCAACTCTAAGCGCCCTTCGTGCAGAATCATCACCAGAGGCTCTCCCCTCAAACCATGAGTGCCACTCATGCCCTCATGTGTCACAGTTGTCATGTATCCTATGTGGGCTGCGGTATCCTCCTGTGCACACACTCTATTAGTGTCATCTGAACCAAGATCCCACACATCTATACTATGCCCATCTCGAATAATAGGGGATGCGTCCATGTCACTATTGGTCGGTCCTTGGAATATGTCTCTTGTCAACACATCTGCAACTTCAACTGGAATGCTCAAATATTGCCACGCAATGTCACGGTCCTGGCCAACCTGTAAAATCCATCAAGTAGACTTCACTCCTCCCTCGTACCAAATTTCCTCTCCACCATGCAAATGTGGACTCAAGGTACTACGAGCCTTGTCTATGTACTACTGAAAAGTGTTGCTTTGAAATGCAAGAGCTTCTTCTACTGCCCCATCAATGACTCTAACTGCTCTTCAATACTGGAAAGCTTGGTAGCTGACTTGGCACATACAGCTCGAAGAACTGTAAGCTCAACATCTTGCCATAATACAGTATCTCGAAGTAGCTTGGTCTTATCTTTCATTGCTAGAATGCCTTCTCTAAGATGTTCAATCTGCTTTCGGTGATTATCATCTGGGAACCCTGTAGCTCAGATGATGTCTCTATATCTGATTGCACTTTATTGTTGAATACATTGCCCTGCTACGACCATCCATCCTGCAAGTTGACCACATGGTCATTGTTTGTAACCTTCGTCCAACCATCCATCTCTGAAGTATGCTCTGTCTCATGCTTGTATAAATTCTCCCTAACCTCTAGGTGCGACTATCCATTGTCTCGGCTGCTATGCTCGCTACCCTATACCTCATCCTCCTCATGTACTATCGACTCCATATCAAGCTCAGCATCCACCTATACTTCCTGCTCATCTTTCCCCACTCCCCCAACTATGCATTTAAGGAGATCCTTGTCCAAATCATTGGGCCAACTCCCGAACTTGATGGTGTAATAGTCTTGAAAGGACAATGGGGTACATACCTCATCACCTAAGGCTATATATTCCCGATATCGAGGCAAGTCTCGAAGTGTTGCTAACATCCCCAAATTTCCAGCCAAGATCCTTCTCATTGTCTTCATGTTCTCACCGGATGGCAAGAAATCTGTGCTCTGGCATGCACTTCCCAAAATTGGCATGCATTGACATCTATTGACATTCCTCCATATTCATCTAGCTGCTTATAACTGCATGTTCATGCCAATCCCCATAACTGGCGAGGAACATGCTTTGATACCACTGTAATATCCCAACTGATATTTGTTGCCTTTTTATAGAGTTTCGGATGTAGTTGTTGTTTGCTTGAGTTGTTGTTTGCTTGAGGTCTTGTTACCCAATACTTAAAGAAAATATGAATGCATGTGCAGACCAGTGATTGCATGATAATGCATGCAAAGCGCATGGGGTTAAATAAACCCTAAAAACCCGAGTAATCAAATATGCAATAAGAACAAACTAGAAATGATGCATGTACGTACCAATGGCTTGTGCTTGAGTTGTAGAACAATATAATGCAGACATGCAAGTCATGTACTAAGAATAGACCAAGATATGAGATGTCCTCTTCAAGATAATTCGCCCATGCAAGGATGGCGCCTCCTTCAGTCTTTAGAATGAATAATAAGTGCTCCAAAGTTATGATATGGCTCCAAGAAGTAAGTAGTAGGCTTATAGTGGCCTTTTGATCAATATGGAAGATGCATGCAAGCCATGCACTAGGTCTAGGTCATAAAACGTGTTGACACCTCAAGTAAAGTCGCCCATGCAAGGGAAGGCGCCCTCTTGGTATGAAATTCAATGATAACTTTCTCCAGAAGATTATGTAGAAGCCTGTATTCAGTAACAGGGCTAATAATGGCTCTCCAGGAAGAATGGAAAAGACATACAGACCAAATAGCAATTGTAGGTTTAGATATGAAGATCCCTTCCTTTGTCCAATTCGCCCATGCAGAGACAATCATGCTAATGGGAAGCCTGTTGTCACCAGCACATCTCCTGGCATGACATTGCACTTCCTAGTTCGATGGGTCAGAGCCCCTGTTGTTAGAAAACTCCGATAAAGGCATTGCGGAAAATTAAACACACTTGCGGAAAGTAAACATACTGTAGAAAGTAAACACGTGAATGCTATATTATGAAATAACACATAAATAAAAGAAACTATTTACAATACACATCACCTGCTCTCATGGACTGGGGCTTGCTCCCTTGAGAATAGGGTGCTGGTATAAACTACAGCACTAAAGAACTACTCAACTCAAAAGCTAAAGCCTAAAACTCAAACTTTATTTTCATTCAGAAACTAGAAATTGCACACCATTGCAAGAGTCTATCTCTCAAATGTATCCAACTTGCAAATACAAGTGTAGGCCCTTTTATTTATATACAATTTAGGGCATATTCTGAATTAAATGAAATATAATTGAATTGTAACTAGATCCTATATATGTGCTATTAGTTACAAAAGATGCTCCAAGGTTAATTAATTTCCTATATTCTAGGAAATTAGTTTCCAATATTCTAGGATATTAGTTTTAGGCTCTCCTCTCATAATAATTAGGTACCAAACTTATTGATGAAGCAATCAATGTGTTGATGCTTCTCTTGAATTCAAATTCTTGTGAGGTTGAACCCTTTTTTTCTTTATACCTGAATCTGCACAATCCTTAGATATGACGTCATAATGCAATCTCTTAAACTATTAGTATAAATCAGTGTTACACGGGTACGCGTCCCCAAGGGTAGGAATCACGCTTCCACGCCCCTGCACATCTCGGAAACTTGGAAACTCCATTGGAAACGTCCCCCCCATGTCCCCATTTGAAGGAAACTCAAGGAAACACAGAAGGGAAACGTTTCCCTCCTCAAAATGGCGTCGCCATGTTTTCTTTGATTGTTTTTTACCAAAAAAATAAAAAATTATTAAAAAAATAAATGATATAGAGCCACGTTGTCCACTATTTTCCTTCTCAGTAGCCTCAATATCATTTCGTTGTTCAATATGGTTGTATTTCCGAATTTGTTTTATCAGTTATAGCTTATGTATGGTTGTATTTCATTTTATTTCACTTGATGTATGTTGTAAACTTGTATTAATCTTTAGATTATAAAATTAAAGACTTTAATGACTTACGCTCCAACTTTCAATTTTTATGTATTCTAATATAAATTTTGTAGTATTCATGGTGGGGTCCCCTACGTTGAAGACGTTGACGTACCCTTCGACGTTTCCTAAAATTTGGGGGGTACTTTTGCATATGTCGTTTCTCCATTACACCGCTCCCGCGTCCCTGTGTCCCGAAAACTTGGGGGTACATCGGTATAAATGCTCTAAATAAACTAATTAATCTTCTAAGATAACAATCCAGCATTCCTGTGTTAGATGTGTGAGTATATATGAGATAATACCAGTTCTGAGAAGAAAGATAGAGGGGTAAACAAGGAAAAAAGGTGTTACTTCAAGGCTCAAAATGAAGCAATCTAGGCACCCATCAAAAAGTAAAAAATACGCTTTTTTTATTAAGTACAAAAGCATTAAGACAATCAAGAAACAATATTACGATGCACTGAATCGAGAGGTATACAAGAAAGCCAGAGCATGTCTTCACTTCCTTCAATAAAAATCACATTTTAAAGAACTTGTTTTCTAGAGAAGCTTTGACTTACCCTGCATGTCTCTCTCATCCTTTCTATCTGTTGTGGAGTTTTGATCTTCAAAATAGACAACCCAAATACACATTTGTCAGCTTTTCATCAGGCAATCAGGAACAATCTAGAAACTGCTTTAGTTCTAGCACCACAAACAAAAACAAAAACGATTAGCATAACTCGTACTAACAGCTAAATATTATCCACACCTCAACTGTATTTTGTAAATCACTCATTGGCTCCACCTTTGGAATTCCCTATAACAGAGTCAATCAACAATTAGCTTGCAATTTGCTTCATGCAATGAACACCTGACTCAACATACTGGCATAGAAATACCAGTCAGCATGTCTCGTTTCTTAATGAAAGAATTCCTGATGATATGGACTTGACGTAACAATAGTACTGATAACCTATTCCACTCCAATTCTATATGCAAATTCAAGAAACAAAGCAAGTAATTGTCTAGGTAACCATTGGTAGAGTTCTTTATTGAGCATTATATGCCCACACAAGTCAAAAGGCATAAATATAATGTTTTCATGGTAAAAAAGCATAATCAACATAACACTTCGATAAAACTTCAGAAACTTGGTGGCATACATAACAGATACATACATCAAACGCCCAATCTGGCTTTGAGATGCTGTCAGGAACAATACGCTTTGAGGAAATTGGATAAGGTCTCAATGGCCTGTTCATCCATAAAGGCATATTTGTCAGGGTCTGAAGAAACTAAATTCCTCTATAATTTCACTTTCAAACACAGCAATACAAATGCATTTACAAGCAATCTGCATTAATAAAATCTAAACAAACTTCACCATCCTACAAAGGTGTGATTAAGACATAAAGAAGAGTTATCCATGTCAAATGTGTAACTTGAAAACAAATTT